>JALGPY010000001.1:68176690-68776690 GCA_023055425.1 Linanthus parryae | reverse complement strand
AGACTTATACTTTTTTCAGATAATTGAGATTGACTCATGTTTTGGATTCATGACTATGATTCTTCATCTCTTCTGCTGTATTGTTGAATTAGGTTTATTGACACACCATTGGGATGAGATTAAGACCATTAGAGGATTTCTTTGATGCATAATCTTGATCCCTACTTACTGCTTTGATTTAGTTTTGTCATTGTTCATGTTCTGAGCTTCAATCTTAGCAACAATTGAGTAGCTACCAGGAATTGCTAGTACCTAGGTGAAGTTCTCGATGGAGACTTGGCCTAGGGTGATAGAGAACGTGAACAAAATCCCAAATCAAAGAGGCTGAAAGGTGATTTGAATAGGATTGGCCAATTGGGTAGACGAAAGTGGTTGCATAGTTCTTTACATGACTAAATTAGGATTAGCGTGAACAAAATCCCAAATCAAAGATCGTAGTCACTAGTTCTTGACATGACTAAATTAGGATTAGCGTGTTTCAATAGAGTATCCGGAATTGTCTAATAGCCCTAGGTGATCCGTATATCGCTTAGTCCTTTTGCATAGTTAATTAAACCTTGTTTAATTACAAAACCACAAAAAACATTGTATTTTCATAATATCAATACAGGCACTTGTTTAGGGGTGGAAAACTCTTAAATCAACAAAATTCCTCCATGTTACTTGAACTTTAAATTAAGCTTTTAGCTAAATAATCTCAAGATTTTCCTTGTGGGATCGATAACTCGGGGTTGAAATATTAGCCTATATTACTTAAACCGTGCACTTTCCGTAACATGTAAGAAACCGTGTCAAGTTTTGGCTCAGTTTCTGGGGAAAACGGTAGATTGTTTAGTTACAAATTAGTTTAGAGTTTTATTTTTCTTTTTGTTACTATCTGTTTCCCTCACGGGTGTGCTAGTGTTTTTTTCTCAGGAAGCTATGGCAGAAAGCCAGGGGAAGATTAGCCTTACAAGGAGCAGTTGCAAGCTATGGTGTTTGCAGCTGTAGAGAAAGAAATGGAGGAAACATCTAGACCGCACTCGGCCTCAATGCCATATAACCGTTCTGGGAAAGCAATAATACAGGCATTTGAGTCAGATATTAAAGGAAGGGATCCACTAATTTTGGTGCCACCAACTCAGGCAGAAAGCTTCTCACTAAAGCTGAGCACAGTTCAGGATCAGTGCACCTTTGCAGGTAGAAATGAGGAATACCCACATGCATTCATTGGGAGATTTCAGAGCCACTGTGGGCTAATCTGTTATAGTGGAGGCACTTGTGAAGCAATAAAACTGACTCTTACCTCATTGACTCATTGTCTTAAGGAAGCTACTGTGGATTGGCTAGATTATTCTCCATCCAACTCAATGAGAACTTGGGAAGAGTGTGTCTCCCAATTCATGGGTAATTTTTTCCAATCTCGCGCATGATTCAGCTACAGAACGAGATTTGGTCATTCAGGAAAAAGCAGGATTAATTTATGGTCAAAGCATGGGAACGCCTAAACCCCTTGCTACATAAATGCCCTAATCATGGCATTGAAAGGGGCCATATCATCCTGGTCTTCTATGATGCACTTAAAATGCTTGAAAAAGACAAGATCGATAGAGAAACTTGGGGCATTTCTCATTGAAATGCGAGTTGGAGAGTGCATATGAGTTGATGAGACATGTGGTTGTGCAAGAGGAGATCTTGGATTATCAGTACCAGGAACCAAAACTGATGAAGCATAACTCAGTGGCTTATGGCACTGTTCAGGTGAATGTAGTGGAGGCAGTGCATGACGTAGATGTTTCAGCGTTGCATCAGCACCAACATGGATTAGCTTCAGTGTTCGCCGATATCAGAGGGTTAATAAAGATGATGGGTCAACACATAATGACCATGACCACTCATATCAATACTGCTGCAGTTGCACTCCTAGAAGCTCTAGGGGAAATTAAGGAGCTTATGGAACAACGTAACAAAGAGCATTGGGCAACACTGTTGACTGAGGAACAAGCTCAAGCCATCACCACTCGCAGTGGTACTGCACTTGAGGATCTTCCATATCCTAGTCATGCAAGAGCAGTGGCATTTAAGGCAAAGGAGCATGAAGTCTTCGATTCTATGAAGACTCCTGTCATGGCCACCCAATCAAAGGGCATGACTCACCAGGACGATGAGGAATCTACTAAGGTACCACTCTCATCTTCTCCTTCTTCTTCAGACCTTCCATTCCCATTACGTACTATGAATAAGAAGGATGATTCAGAGGAATACAGGCGCTTTCTGAACGTATTTTTTAAACCACACATTAATATCTAGTTGATTTAGGCACTTCAAAAGATTCCAAAGTATGCTCGATTTGTTAAGGATGGAGTCCTTGGAAAGAAAGCAATGGATGAGTTCCAGAGAGTAAATCTAAATGAACTGGCTAGTTCATGTGTTTTGCATGGGCAGCCTAAGAAGAAGAAGGATTCAGGTAGTTTTGTCATTGATGCTGCATTGGGCGACACCTATACTGGAGGGGCTCTCTGTGATATTGGAGTGAGCGTAAATTTGATACCGTTTTCGGTATTCAAAAGGTTAAGTGTGGGGGAGTGTCCTAAAACCTAGACTGATTTGCTGACAAATCATCCAAGAGAGCATGTGGGATGATACAAGATGTCCTTGTGAGAGTTGGGCGCCTGATAATTTCGGATGATTTTTTCATATTGGACATGCCAACTAGTGATGTGCCTATAATTCTAGGTAGGTCGTTATTTGCAATTGGTCGTACTTCTCATTGACAATTTAAATGGGGAGCTGATCAGGAAAGTAAATGATGACATGGAGAATTTTCGAGTCTTTAAACCGACGCCCCAATACTCATGGGAGTTTCAGCAAGGGGTTCTATTTTTTGTGCCACTGAAGTGTCAAATCCTAGAGTTGGCGCAAGGGGATCCACCTGATTACTGGGTTAGAAACAAGCCATCACAAGGGCAAGCACATGAAGCAGTGCTCACAATGAGCAAGACTACCCTCGTGAAGTGGCATAGGTGACTGGGTCGGGCCGCTGAACTTAAATTAAAACACTGATTGGGAGGCAACCCAATGTAGATTAGGATGTTATTCATTTTAGTTTTTGTTTTTGAGTTCTCCATAGTTGATTTTCAGGAGTGAGGAAGAGTAGACTAATATTTCCAATGCGTGTGCAGGGACACAAAAGGAGGAAAACGAAATGCCGAATTTCCATTCATGATGTGCAGAATGCACTTCGAAATATGATTGCTAGTGGAAAACTCAGCCAAAAGAAGAGATAAATCTCCAGGGTTCATTTGTGCAAATGACCTAGTCATTCGTGCGAATGGCCTTACTTAGAAAAATTCTCAAAATTCCTTGCGAGTGTCTCGTGTTCAATCCGGATAATGAGACAAAGGGATGCGATAATAAGATCACAAGGTTTGTCAAGATGACTATTCCCATTAATTGGTGGCATGGATGTGTTGCTAGACACCGCTCCATGTTTGTAAATAGTTACTACCAATTAAGTAGAAACCTATGGGGTCACACGCCTTATGGATATAATTGGACAAGAGACTTAATTAATAAGGATTTTTAAAAGGATCATATTGCAACAAGGTGCTAACTTATTGGGACTAATTAGCAAATAATACTATTCCATATATGGATATGATTAGTATTGGTCCCTTTATGGAAACAGCTAGGAGTAGTTGGACTATATAAAGGAACTTCTTCCTTCCCTATCAATACATGTTATTCATAAAACATATTGAGAGGAGAGAAAAGAGTTGAGAGCAAGCAAGTCAAGAGGCGTCCGCCCCTTACCCGCCGCCCCAAACCCGTCGGCCACACAAGGAGGCCGAACTCCTCCTTGTGGCTTTGTTGCGTGATTCCGTTGTCTCCTTCCTCCGTTCTAGCTAGCACAAGAAGGTTGGGAGGTCCAATTCTATATCCTAGGAGTGGATCAACCGTATATAACGTGACATTATTCGTGTTTGAAGTCATCAAAGGAGAACCGAAAGGTAAACACATATTAATCCTTTACTATCGTTATGTGTTCTTGACTTGTGATCCTTGGAGGGATTTGAACGGAATAATTATCTTCTTCCGCTGCGATTCCATGTTCAAAACCCTACAGTGGTATCAGAGCCACAGGTTGTAGAGCATAATGTAGTTTATGTGTTATGATTTTGTTGTTTTAACACTTTAAATTCATGTTTATCGCGTAAAACGACAAATTAAGCATGGTAGATGCAATTGAATGGAGATTCAATCTAACAAGATCTAATTGTGCATTGGATTCAACAAATTAGTGAGTTTCTTGGTTTGAAGAGTATGGTTTGGGCACATGTTTGAAAAAAAAGGGTTTTTCAACATGGAAACAACTTGGAATGGGCAACAAGGAAGGAATTGTTTTTGGAAACAACTCCTAGAAAGGGTTCGGCCCCCTATATGGGACCACCCCTGTGCCTTGCCGCCGAAGCCACGCACGGCCTAAGGGCCGGCCGGGCCTAGGCGCGACCGGGGGGACCGGCGGCTTGGGCTAGGCCGGGCCCTAGGGTCGTGTGTGATCCAATAGCGCTTTGGGAAGATCTTTTCGGTTTGTTTTGACCCTACTTCTTCCAAAACGATTAAAAATTGAACAAGCGTGTTAAAATTGGTTTTAACTATTTATGTTCTGCACATGGTGGTTAGATATGGCCCTAGGTTGTGGTTTGTGTGTGAATGTTTATTTTGTGGTTTTTTTTACGGCCTGCGATCTGATCAATTAATGTAATAATTAATTAAGGTTTACGGCCTACGAGTAGTTTCTTTTTTCTCAACTTGTGAGATTTATTTTATTTAGTATAGGTGAAGCTAGATAAAATAGATTGTTAGCCAAGATTGAAGAAAAGAAGCCCAAAGACATTGAAGCTGTGGAGATGGAGCATGGAGCATTCCACAAAACTATGAAGGATGGACCAAAAGATGGAAGAGCATGGTGATGTGATCTATTTTTAGGGTTCATATATATTCTCATTGGCTTGGAATATCTTAGTCTAGAAAGGCCATATCCACATCACGTTTAATTTCTGTTTTGTGGTTGTTTATTTATTGTCTTATTATTGTGTGGTTGGTGTATGGATGATGCATGCAATTAGGATAATAAGATAATTAGACAACCCGGATCTATTATTTGGAGTTGTGCCCAAACTCAAATAGATAGATTAGTTGATATTGATCAACAAAACAATTAAAAATTGAATTTAAAAATCCCTTAAATTTTGAATATTGTGTTCTTGCCTTCTCGTTATTTAAACACTCATCATGATCACTATATCCTATGATTGTGCGTGCCAAAGCATGGCAACATGGTTTATCATGATTAAATGCGGCGGCACGTAACAATGTGCAATTGTTTAAGTAAGAGGTTGGACACAACTAGGTAGATTTAATAAGATTAAAAGGACCTAGAGGCATACAATTAAGATTATTCATGGGGATGGATAAATAATGGTTCTTTGCCCAATTGAACCAGGAGTTACATATAATGTAATTGGAATGGTTCATACCTAAATAACCAATTCCAGGTGACCTGCCAAAGCAAGCTCGGAAAAGGCAAAATATGGATCTTGGCCCACTAGAAAATATAAGGATATTTTCCGCATTAATATGGAGGGTTGTTAATCCAAGAAAAATAGTGGGTGCTATATTTAATAATCTAGCCATTATTGAGTATAGTAAAATCATACTAAAATCTTGTATATTTCTCGTGTTTGTAGAATTCCAATGGCAAACAATTCATCGAATTCATCACACTCCCTACGGGCTGTTCTTGAGAAGGACAAGCTTTCTGAACCAACTTTCTAGACTGGTACAGAAATTTAAGAATTTTTCTTAAACAAGAAAAGAAACTGTACACAGTAGAAGGAGACGTTCCAGAGGGTCCAGAGAACAATACCCCTGAAGCCCCAAAGGCGTATCAGAAACGTGTTAACGATGCTAATGATGCGGCCTGCCTTATGCTTTGCACCAGTCTCCTGAGCTTCAGAAGCAACATGAGAACATGAATGCAGTCGATATGATCGAACACTTGAAGTAGCTCTTCCAAGAGCAGGCAAGGGTTGTACGGTATGAAGTTTCTCGAGCATTGTTCAAGAGTCACTTGGCAGAAGGGAGCCTAGTAGGACCACATGTGTTGCGGATGATCGGGTATCTTGAGAATCTCGATTGCCTAGGGTCCCCGACTGGTCAAGATTTGGCCACAGATATCATTCTGCAATCGTTGCCGGATAGTTATGGACAGTTCATCATGAACTATAACATGAATGAGATCGCCAAGCATCTTCCAGAGCTACTCAATATGTTGAGGACAACTGAACAATCCATCAACAAGGTAAAGTGCAAGGCCATAATGATAGTGCAGAAAGGAAAGGGTAAAAGGTTTGCCTCTACTTCCAAGGGTAAAAGCAAGGCAGTTTCTAAACCTAAGGACACTGCTCTTAAACCTGCTGGTGGCGTGGCCAAAGGCGTTATCAAGGGTGATTGTCACTACTGCAGTCAGCCTGGACACTGGAAGAGGAATTGCCCAAAGTATATGGAGGATAAAAAGCTTGCGATAGTGATCCCACAACCACCGGGTATTTTTGTTATAGATGTTAATTTAACTACTTCTTCATCATGGGTATTGGATACTGGATGTGGATCACATATTTGTCGAAATATGCAGGATCTAAGTAGAAGTAGAAGATTAGCAAAAGGAGAGGTGGACTTTAGCGTTGGGAATGGAGCAAGAGTTGCTGCATTGGCTATAGGCGTGTATAGGCTGTCTCTGCCTTCTGGATTAGTATTAGAATTAGATAATTGCTTTTATGTTCCTGCTATGAGTAAGAACATTATTTTCGTATCTTGTTTGGACAAGAAAGGTTTTACCATTTCAATAAAGAACAATTGTTGTTCTATTTATTTTGATAGTATTCACTATTGTAGTACGCAATTATTTAATGGATTATATATCCTTGATCCAAGCTATCCAATCTATAGCATAAATACTAAGAGGATTAAAATGAATGATTTAAATTCTTCTTATCTATGGCATTGTCGTCTAGGCCATATAAATGATAAACGTGTATCTAGACTCCATAAGGATGGATTTCTATACTCATTTGATTTTGAATCATATGAGACATGTGAGGCTTGTTTGTTAGGAAAGATGAAAAATTCCCCTTTCAACAAAAAAGGTGAATGGACTAGTGAGCAATTAGCACTCATACATACTGATGTGTGTGGGCCGTTTGCTACACCTGCCAGAGGTGGTTATGTCTACTTCATTACATTCATTGATGATTTCAGTAGATATGGATTTGTATATCTTATGAAGGCTAAATCCGAATCTTTTGAGAAATTCAAGGAATTTAAGAATGAAGTAGAGAATTAACTTGGCAAAAGTATCAAAGCTCTACGCTTAGATCAAGAAGGTGAGTACTTGAGCCAAGAGTTTGATGACTATCATAGAGAGTGTGGGATGTTATCCCAACTCACTCCACCCGGAACGCCACAATGGATTGGTGTATCCGAGAGGAGGAATCGAACCTTGTTGGACATGGTGAGATATATGATGTGTCAAACAGATCTTCCGTTATATTTTTGGGGCTATGATTTAATGTGTGCAGCTTTCACCGTTAACCGTGTTCCATCCAAATCAGTCATGAAGACACCACATGATATGTGGAGTGGGAGCCATCCCACAGTGTCGTGTATGAGGATATGGGGCTGCGATGTTTATGTAAAACGTTTACAGCCAGACAAACTCGGCCCGAAATCGGATAACTGTAAGTTTGTGGGATACCCTAAGGAAACTAAGGGCAATTACTTCTACAATCCAACCGATAACAAAGTGTTTGTTGCTCGGACCGGCGTGTTTCTAGAAAGAGAATTTGTCTCTAAAGAAGCAAGTGGGAGGACTGTAGAACTTGAAGAAGTTCAAGAACCACAAATTAATAATTCGGTTATGGAACATGAACAGTAAGCAAGACAGGTTGTGGAGCAACCTGTTCAAGTAACACAAGAGCTTCGTAGGACGAGTAGAGTGCTCCAGGAGCCAGAGAGGTATGGACTTCTTGTGATGGAAACTGGTGACACTATGTTCATAGGAGATGAGCCTACTACCTATGGAGAGGTCATGCAAGGGCCGGACTCTCAGAAGTGGCTAAAAACCATGAGATCCAAGATGGAATCCTTGTACACAAACCAAGTATGGACTTTGGTGGAACCACCCCAAGGGGCACGCCCCATAGGGTGCAAATAGGTCTTCAAGAAGAAGACCGACATGGATGGTAATGTAATTACCTATAAGGTCCGATTGGTGGCTAAAGGATTCAGACGGATTCATGGTATAGACTATGATGAAACCTTTTCCCCAGTCGCTATGACCAAATCCATCCGAATCCTACTTGCAATTTCGCTTACTATGACTATGAGATTTGGCAGATGGATGACAAACAGCATTCCTTTATGGGAATCTTCTCGAGGATGTGTACATGACACAACCAAAAGGTTTTGTAGATCCAGAGCATGCAAATAAAGTTCGTAAGCTTCAACGGTAGATTTATGGATTGAAGCAAGCTTCTAGGAGTTGGAATCGGCGTTTTGATGAAGTTGTCAAAGAGTTTGACTTCATCAAGAACGAAGATGAGTCTTGTGTCTCCAAGAAGGTTATTGGGAGCTCCGTAGCGTTCCTGGTCTTGTATGTGGATGACATACTACTCATTGGAAACGACATTCCTATGTTGCAATCGGTTAAGGATTGGCTAGGAAAGTGTTTCTCAATGAAATACTTAGGGGAAGCAGCCTATATACTGGGTATAAAGATCTATAGGGATAGATCTAAGAGGTTTCTAGGCCTAAGTCAAAGTACATATATAGACAAGGTGTTGAAACAGTTCAACATACAAGATTCCAAGAAGGGATCATTGCCCATGTCCCATGGAATTACTCTTTCGAGGAGTGATTTTCCATCCAATAAGATTGAGATAGGACCGCATGAGTAAGATCCCCTATGCCTCGGCCATAGGATCTATCATGTACGCCATGTTATGTACGAGACCGGACGTATCATACGCATTGAGTATGGCGAGCAGATATCAGTCTAATCCAGGTGAGGGGCACTGGATAGTAGTCAAGAACATCATCAAGTACTTGAGAAGAACTAAGGATGCGTTCTTGATATTTGGAGGTGAGGAAGAGTTGCGTGTAACTGGTTACACGGATGCAAGCTTCAAAACCGGCAGAGATGATTTCAGATCGCAGTCGGGATTTATGTATTGCCTAAATGGAGGAGCTGTGAGCTGGAAGAGTTCCAAGCAAAAGACGGTTGCTTATTCTACAACAGAGGCCGAGTATATTGCTGCAAGTGGTGCTGCAAAAGAAGCTGTTTGGATTAGAAAGTTTGTTTCTGAGCATGGTGTAGTTCCTAGCATTGGGGATGCCACATTGTTGTATTGTGACAACATAGGCGCGATCGCTCAATCTAAGGAACCTAGATCACACCAGAAATCCAAACACATACTCCGGAAGTTCCATCTTATTCGAGAGATTATCGATAGAGGAGATGTGAAGATATGCAAGATTCCTACAGATGATAATCTTGCAGATCCATTTACAAAGCCGCTTGTTCAGCGCAAGCATGAAGAGCACACTAGGGCGATTGGCATACGCGATGCACCAGATTGGCTCTAGTGCAAGTGGGAGAATGTTGGAATAGATTCCCTAGAGGCAATCTAATTTTATTATGAATTGGCTAGAATAATCATTGTATTATTTATGGAGATATTTAATATAATGAAGTCCTTAGATATACAAATCGTGTTTTTTATCTTAAATATCCCTAGTCAAATATAATGATTAACAAGACGATCATCTATAGACTAGTATGGGGTTGGATTGATATGGAGATATCACGATCCAACACATGGGTATGTATTAGGAGTAATGACATACCAGATTGACCCAAATCCGAGAAGGCTACATACAAGTTATGTAAAGTCACAAGCGCTTCTCGCGGTGATAGGATATTATCATCCTCAGACTTGAAGTCACTAGATCCTCTAGTTGTGGAATATTGTGCTTTAAGAACGTCTAACGCTACTCCGTGACTGGGTAGTTATAAAAGCGCATGTTGGGCACAATAGGAAGCAAGCTTAGATATGGTGAGTGATGTAGATAGGATTTGTCCCTCCCACATAACGGGATTAAATATTCGTGGCCACTCGAGGGATGGCGCCTATGGAATGTCTGGCCAGACTCATATGAACCAATATGGGGATATTGATGTCATATGTATGGATAGGGCTATTCCCAGGATCGAGGAACATGGATTGGATATACGAGTGTTACTTGTATGTCTCGTGTCCAATCCGGATAATGAGACAAATGGATGCGATAATAAGATCACAAGGTTAGTCAAGATGACTATTTCTATTAATTGGGAGGCATGGATGTGTTGCTAGACACCGCTCCATGTTTGTAAATAGTTACTACCAATTAAGTAGAAACCTATGGTGTCACACGCCATATGGATATAATTGGACAAGAGACTTAATTAATAAGTATTAATTAAAAGGATCATATTGCAACAAGTTGCTAACTTAGTGGGACTAATTAGCAAATAATACTATTCCATATATGGATATGATTAGTATTGGGCCCTTTATGGAAACAACTAGGAGTAGTTGGACTATATAAAGGAACTCCTTCCTTCCCTCTCAATACATGTTATTCATAACACATATTGAGAGAGAAAAGAGTTGAGAGCAAGCAAGGCAAGAGGCGTCCGCCCCTTACCCGCCGCCCCAAACCCGTCGGCCACACAAGGAGGACGAACTCCTCCTTGTGGCTTTGTTGTGTGATTCCGTTGTCTCCTTCCTCCGTTCTAGCTAGCACAAGAAGGTTGGGAGGTCCAATTCTCTATCCTAGGTGTGGATCAACCGTAGAGAACGTGACATTGTTCGCGTTTGGAGTCATCAAAGGAGAACCCAATGGTAAACACATATTAATCATTTACTATCGTTATGTGTTCTTGACTTGTGATCCTTGGAGGGATTTGAACGGAATAATTATCTTCTTCCGCTGCGATTCCATGTTCGAAACCCTACAGTATGGGTTTAATAGATACGGATCAGGATCACAAAATTGGGCAAGTAAAAAATGGGCGGGAGAAAGTACTAGAATCAAAAGCAATAGAGAGATACTACAGTGTTGTAATTTGCATAATGAGGTGGAAGTATATAGATATCAGGTATCTGAACTGCAGCTAAACTCAACAGTGGGAAAGAAGTTCTAAACCTGCAAGACTAAAAAAGATCATCTTGGATTGAAAGGTTGAAATGTCGTGTCGGAAAGTTTTTTGTGCAGCTCAATTTTTGCAACTACATGACAACAATGAATCAGGGTACTACCTTGGTTGCACAAATACTCTACTACGTATAATGCTAAATTTATCGGTGTAATAGATATGGATTAGTACGATGAAATTGGGCGAGGAAAAAAACAGGCGGAAGAAAGTAATATGGAGAGATACTACAGTTTCGTAATTTGAATTTTGAGGTGGGAAGTGTATAGAGATCAGGTATATGAACTACAACTAAACTCAACAGTGTGAAAGAGATTTTGAACCTGCAAAACTAGAATAGATTATCTTGGATTGAGAGGTTGAAATGTCGTGTCAAGATGTTTTTTGAGCAGCTCCTTTTTTGCAACTGCGTAACAACAATGAATCAGGGTACTACCTTGGTTGCACATAAGAAGCCTCCCTTTATGGTGAAATCCAAATTAGTGCTTTCATTGCGATAAAACAGCATCTGAGATGTTGCAACCGTCGAGCATATGGGTAATTTTTGTATTGTTTTGCAGAATTGCAAATTGGCAATGGATGTTGCAAGACAGCATTATGTTGATAGCCTTGATGTTTCCTGAGTAGGCGAATCTGTGGTAACTATCGACCCTATCTCTTCATAGACCGACCAAGTTGTTACTATCTATAAAAGCATGCAATCCATGGCACCGAAGTGATAATTATAACTATGCTCAAAACGGTTCATCAAAGAAAGAACGGGATATGAAGGTGGAAAGAGTAGAAAAAGCATCGTTCAAAAGAAGACAGTGAAAACGAGGCGAGCGCGGAAGACAAATCTAAAACGAAGACCCGCACAAAACTGCAAGTGAAGACTCAGACTAAATTGCGTATTTAGTTGAAAAGGGAGAGGAATCCGAAGAAGAACGACATTGGAAATCTGAAAAATCCGAAGAGTCGTTATCATATGGGAAGCCCTCTCCTCCGCCAGAAGTAGAGCCGTATGCAGTGAGTAGGTAACTCATGAGATATGTTGCTGAATGGGATACGAGCAAGTTCATTTCAAGTTCATACATCGGTTTGTAATTAGGAACAACATGAATTCGTGTTTGATAGCTATTACAGCTATTGCTATATTGGTATGATTACGACACAATCACGACAAAATTTTCCCTGAAAAAAATGACAATACCTAGAAGACCCTAATAATGATCTAACCAAAACTAATCTATACTTCCTCCGTTCTCTCTCTTTTTTCCAATTTTTACTTTTTCCACTATTCATCAGGTCGCTTTGATCCGATGATTCAGACTGCATAACGATGCAATTTTTTGAATTTTTTTCATAGTGTTGTACACTAAACTTTACTATACAACACAAAAAAAATTAATAAAAGGTTACGTCGTTTTGCTATACAAATCACCAGGTCAAAGTGACATGGTTACGGATAAAAAAGTCAAAATTGGAAGAAAGACAGAGAACGGAGAAAGTACATAGTATATACTTAGAAGACTCGAATCATTAATTATTAGTCCTTGCCCACCATTAGCTTTGATTGGTGCGTATGAGAATCAAATCAAAAAGGTTGGCAAATAGTTCGTACTGCCTGAGAACGCAAAGTAAGGGAACCTTGGAATATAACTGCCAAATTGCATGAGGACATTGCTCAATGAAACTCAACAAAGTTCGAACATGGGAGGTATGAGGTCATTATATTGATCTCTAAACTTTGTGAGATTTACCAAACAATAGGAGAAAGTAGAATTGAAGTGACCCTTCTTAATTTTGATCCTAGAACAACAGCTATCGCTACATATGCGAAGTGTAATTAGTGAAACTATTAGACAGAGTTTCCAGAGAGATAGCAGAGACAGTGTACTTACAAAGAACAGACGGATTTACTTACAGATCTGGAAGAAGAGATGTCGCAGGAGGAAGGGCGGACGATGCAGTTGTACAAAATAGATTGTGGAGGCAGGTGAACGGATCGTGGTAAGGAAGGTAACGAATGGGTGAAGGATGGCACGGTTTTTTTTCTGGATAAGACAACATCGTGGAAGGGGAAAAGTCTCTGATCTGACAATGTCGAAGACGTACAATGGCGGCAGAGTTGTTTTTATTATAAAATTAGTACCTCCTTTCTCGCCAATCCTAGTTATCACTAAAATGTATAATGGCAAGGTCTTTCAAATAAAGTGTATCAGGAAGCAAAAAAATCATACATTAACAATAAAAAAAATTTGAAGACGGGAACGTCATGACAGGGGAAGACATTTGAGACTTCAAATTAATCGATATTGTATCAGGCCATGATTACCTAAAAAACACAGTTGGTATGAATTATTTCCAACCTCTACTCTACTCTGGACTTTCAATCTGCTTTGAAATTTTTCAAATGTTTGGCAGGACCTTTTTTTCCATCTTTTGGCTATTGCCTTTGTAGTGTAAAAGTGAAACCTGAAAAAGTTGGGTTCCCTGAGCTCTTTGGGGACTTTTACCTCCTTAAATAATAGGACTGATAAAATTTGGTGAGTTTTTTTATAACTTATAAGTTCAAACACCCCAAATTTTTCTGAAGTTAATTTTTACATGATGAACTTATAAGTTCAAATCCAAAAGTTCAGCTTATGAGTTGCATACCAAACAATGTTTATAAGTTGTCTTCAACTTATAATCCGGAATTGACTTATAAGCTGCTTATAATTCATACCAAACCCCACCATTACCCTTACTTTCTCTTGTATCAGCATAATATGCCAACTAATTAGACCTACCATAATTTTGTTAATAGCATATTTTTCCACCAAATAGGCATATTCTCTCTTTTTTCAGTTAAGGTCAACTTGAAAGTCCAAAAACCCATACTAACCCCACCCAAAATGTTTAAATTTAAATACGCGGATATAAATATACATTCGTTGTTTAATACTTAAACTAATCAAGCGGACAATGAACTACACCATATATATGTCACGGGAAAAACCATATCAATACTTTATAGTTTCAACTTACGATTTCAAATATTGTAAACACGCTGCTTATGAAGATGTATCTTCTTCTGAGCTGACTGGGCTTGTATTACTCGATCTCCGGCCTGTAGGGATCCGAGCGTCCTTTTTAATGCATTGAAGCTTAACCAAATATTATGCTTCCACAATTATTCGTTCTTGCTTGTCCATGGTCGGCTCATTCAAGTTCTTCAGAATCCTCTGGTTTTTCATAGTGTCTTTCTGAATCCCTCTGATCATTTTTTCAAATGTTTTACCACTCGCAAGTATGTTGCGGAGGAAAGTGTGTGCATCACTCTTTCCTCGGACTTATCTGCCCTGAAAAGGAAGAAGTGTCACTGGACTATTGCGCACTGCTGGGTTCACAGACAAATCATCAGCTTCTCTTGTCCTTCCGTCACTGGAACTCGTCATTAGCGTCACGTATTCATTTCTACCAATCTGATTCGCGGTGCCCTCGTACTGGCTGGCCATCTGTTTGGAAAATAGACTATCATTAAGCTTTAATTTTTTACGGCATCGAATCATGTCAGATATGAACAACAGCTGTTTTCTACGCTAAATAGGCGCACTCCGTATGCTTCTGAATAAGATGGAATAACATAGTCGCTCCGATAATTTGCCACCCAATCCACAGGGTCATATTGACCCGGAGAGTAGCGGTAAAAGGCCAGATGATGCAAAATACATGGGACGGCGTGGTACTATTTTGTTCGATAAAAATCCATATGATGCAAAAGACATGGACGGAGTGGTACTATTTCTATGAAGTTAAACTATATAATATGAACATAATATATTACTATTCGTATAAATGCATGCGAACATAACATGACCTAACATAGATAACCATCACACCGAAATAATAAAACTTCACTGCAAAAGATGTAGGCAACGATTTATAAACAAACAATGGAATAGAAACATCAAGTATTAGAGTGTTTATGGCACTGCAGAAATCGATGAAGTAAATTGAATTGCTTGACATTCATTACAGGGAACTATTTATAGGCAACCGAAGGATGCTAAGAAGAATGAATCAGGTTATTTATTTAAATTCTATGTCTACTTCCTCTAGAAGACACAACTACATAACATTTGAATTATTTATAAGCATTAGAGGATATCAGTAGTAATTCAGCTTATTTTTAAATTCATGTGCATGTACTTGTTTCATGTAGAAGAGATATTTGACTTTGATTGATGGAAGAAGAGAGGAAGGGAAAACAAAGAGTTATCAAACAAGAAATTACCTCATAGGCGGTAAAGGTTGGGGGCTTACATGATGGTGGAATAAGCGCATATTTTACATTGCATGTGTCCTTTATCTGAAAGAGTTGTTGTAGTACATCCTGATAAAAAAAAGAAAGAGTTGTTGTATTAGGATGACAGAAGAAAGTCATATGAGATGTCATTTCCGCAAAATATCAAGCAAGAAGACAGAGCATCAAAGAACTGTAGATATGGAGGTTAAATACGATGGTGGAGATAATATCGAGGACGCTTTAACAGACGAAGATTCGATTTATACTTCAGATGAACAGGATGACCAAGAATTTCTTCTCCGGGGTTTCTTGGATGCTAGCAATGTGCACAGAGAAAAGGTTAGAAAATGTCGCAGGATCTCTGAATCATGCCATGCAAAGAAAAAAAATCCAGTCGCATTTCAGAATGAAAAGGGTTCAATTAACAAAAAAACTAATGTCTGCAAGAAATGTGCAAAAAAATTCAACTCAATTAAAGCCCTAGGAGATATCATCCAAAAAAAATGTAATATTTCTAGTGACTCTGTAAACAACCCATCAAATTACGGCATTTTGTGGTCGGTGCGAAAGAAGAAAGCAACAAACAGGAAGAAGCTAAACAGAAATTTGGTCTTGTCTAATTCCAGTTTTTTTGCATGTCTTTCGGATGTTAAATAAGCGGAAGAAGCTGCTATGTGTTTAATGATGCTGTCTAAAGGTTTCACAAATTTCTACAATGAAAGTCCGAATATGAAATTGTCAGAACATTGTCGTGCGATGTCGAAGTCCACCGACGGTTTTGATTGTCCTGTTTCTTCCATTGGGCCTAAAGTGATTGCAGTAACGGAACCTGAGTTTAACAACTTATATCCCATGCTTTGGAACAGGTATAAGAAGTTTAAACTGGAAGCTTCCAAAGGTCATGCCACAAAGCCTGAACTTCAATCATGTCATGTGAAAATTGAGAAATACCAAGTCGGCATGGAATGATAACAGAGCAGTCTAAATCAATTGTTATCTCTGAACCTGGGAAAAAAAGT
The DNA here is from genome assembly GCA_023055425.1 of Linanthus parryae. Taxonomy (NCBI): domain Eukaryota; kingdom Viridiplantae; phylum Streptophyta; class Magnoliopsida; order Ericales; family Polemoniaceae; genus Linanthus; species Linanthus parryae. The sequence goes on along the minus strand of JALGPY010000001.1, from coordinate 68,760,102 downwards.
AGCGTGGTTACATATGGCAAGGATCATGAGTGCCCAATTTGTTTCAAAGTGTTTGCATCAGGTCAAGGATTGGGAGGTCACAAAAGGATTCACTACAGTGGACCGCTGCACAGGATGCACAGAGAGTATGTGTTCAAATGTATAATGCTAAATTGAAGCGAAGATGGAATGGGGTTCATAGTAAGTGGAGAAGGGGAATCCAACCAATGTAATGATAATTTTGTGCAGTATTATGTAGACGAGGTGTCGTAACTGTCCTGAATATTTTGTATATTACTAACTTGATGCTGTAATTGACACATATACATATATGATGGTCACAGCAAACATCAGCGATTCAATTTGTAGGGGAAGTAGATTATATATTTTCCAAGAAGTTAACTCTCTCACATATACTTCACCTAAATTTATATATCAATGACACTTTGTTCTTCAAACCACATGCCGAAAATAGATCCGCAATAATTAAGTTTTTTTTAGCGTGTTTTCTTGGCAGTTGCAGTGTTCTCTGCCCATTATTTGCTTCAGTACGTCGACATTCACCATGAACAATAATTCAAAGTGCAGTTCCTACTGCCTTAACCCATCCAAATTCTCCCATACTTGAGGTATATTTTGGATGCGCTCTATTTCTCGTGCACAATCGTCCATTATTTTTGTTTTGCTTTTACCACCTACAAGTATGTGGTGGCAGATTCCTGTACGTAAAGATGTACCCGCAACACGGCACGGGTGTAGGATCGGAGCTGGTTCTTTTGTGCCACTTACAGTAGCGGGAGAGAATTTTGTTCGACGCCTTGTCCTTGGGATAACTTCTTGGAAGGATAGTTGTTCATAAGGGGGTAGGTGTTGCTTTGTCGTCTTGGTTGGTTATAATATCAGCAGTGTGAAAGTGAAGATGCATTGTTAAAAACATGTAATCATATTTATCAAGTTGTGTTAAACTATCACTGGAGTAGTCCTATAAATATTTGAGGGGTGTTTTGGTCACTGTAAGTACTTGAGGATTTATCCAAAAAGGTAGTAATTTGAAGATCAGAACGCTTGAAGCAAACTATTACTGCAATGCTTGAGTAAGGCAATCCGACAGGAAATTATTTAACAGCAGTGACACGGAAACATTCATAACAAAACAGCAGCATATCCAATAGCGCTAGTACAGAGCTGTTTGTGTCAATAGAAACTTGCACGCTCGATTCTTCCGCCTAACCTAAGGCGTAGAAATATAATAATCAATTAAATCGTAGCTTTATATATCATGCTTTATATATTATGAAAAAATAAAAAATAACTTGATAGTCAATATATAAGTAGATAAGCACGTATAGACCATAATTTTAGTAGATGTTACGGAGATGGGAAAATGTTTCAATAACATAGAAACTCAAATAAAAACTTTAAAAAAAAAACTTTTACAAATTTTTTTTTCCTCCTCCCAGGGGCACACATCCGGGCTCAAATCCTCGTCACTCTCAACTCTCATTCTCTTTTTGTCCATTTCTTCTGGCAGATGAAATGACATCTTCTCCGATGAAGAAGAGTTAGATGTGTCCCATTTCCATTCTTCGTCTTCTTTATCTTCTGTGAGTTCCGTGGTTTCCGAAACACTTTCATCTTGCATATCCAACTTCATCTATATCATCCTCTTCATATTCATCTTTCACTCCACTTTCCTCTTCTTCACCTGGTTCGTTTTCCCCATCTTCATTGACTTCTAATTCGAACTCCTTTGGTGGGCTACTTTTTTCCAATTGTCGATGGGATGTTTTTGAATGCATAGATATTGCGCCCTTTTATACATGTAGAATTTGTGGATAGTCAACAAGAAGGAGGCAGAATGATAACTTCCTGGATAAATGAAGAGACAGAGGCACTGTCACAGGTTTCTGTGCTGTACTTAAATTTTTCGTGGTTTCAAAACATATTAAGTTGGATACATATTCCAGAACTACAGTTTGTAACTATATTTGGCACACAACATAATGGATTCGTGTTATAGTTACGGAAGAGAAAATGCAAATCCCAGCAATCTAAAACAACAAAACATTTAGTCAGGTAATTAAGATATAAATATTTTTTCACAAAACTTTTCTTGCAGCCAGGTATGAAGTTTGGAGCCATGTTGGACAGTAATACATGCTTCCCCCTCAGGCAGACAATTTGATTAGTCCCACATGTTCTATGTGTTGCCCAATCTTTTTATAAATGGTGGCATTTTAAGGGTTTAGTTAACATATCTTTAATCCACACATACCCCTTCACCCATCAAAGTATTAATCAACACGTCAACCAAGGAAATGGAATTATATTGTATGTTTACCCCAAACAGTCTTAGAAAAATCATGAAAATTTGACGAGATTTATCCCGGACCACGTGATTTATGCAGAGAATTAATCATACGCATTCAAAAATTATTGTTGTAAGTTAGCTTGCAGAATAAAACTTACAACAGTCCATCCGGACTGAGACGACGCGAATCCCGAGACTTTGTTCAGCCAATGACGAAGCTCTATTATAAATCTGACACTGAGACCTGTGCCATTGCGTCCGTCTCGTCTAGATACACGATTATCATATATTACTTATCTTCATCCGACATATGTAGCTCCAGTTATGCTCCGAAAACCGAATTCAGATCCTGCAGAAAATCAACTGCGGAACAGAAACTTTGATCGGCGATATCTGGAGTTCTACAACACCGATCGACGCGTCGTTTCTTCCTGTCTCTTCTTTTTTATGAGATCACAACTTTCTTGTTTTACCAAAAGCAATCCGAGATTGTTATCTAGGCCTAAACACCCAAAAAGGGAATCTGGTATGTCCGGAAGCCTTCCGACGTATGATCCAATCTCCGATTTAAGTTCGATGGTGATTCGAACAAGAAAAGCTCATGGATGCACAGCTAGGATTTTCTCTCTTGTGTAGAAAAGATTTAAGATCAATCATCATCACTTAAGAACTATGGTGGACTATTTATAGAGACATATTACTAACCCTAATATTATGAATACCCATAATTGCACACAAGTTCCTTGTAGGAAAACTTTACATAGCCAGTCCCTCCCTACAAATTTTAGTGTTGCTTGAAATTATATTCTAATCATATGGTTTATAGTAATACCCATCAACTATAAAATACCAAACATAATCTCAATTTACATTCCACTCACTTGTGACTCAAAAACACTTGTGAATCACATGATCACACTTGTGTTGGACTACGTCGGGGACCTCTGGAGAAAATAAATTAATCGTCTCCCAATAATATATTTGAACTTGTAATTCCCCGAATTAAATTCAAAACTAATTTTTAATTATAGTTTACTCCACCATAAAACTATAATTGTACTACGACATTTATTCTCATCATTATGTACGAGCTCCTGTTATTAATATCAGATAAGTCCCCACGTTAAGATTACAGATACCCGTTAATGTTGATCTACTCTTACTGAAAATTTTGATCTCATCAACATCTTATGTATTCCTTGATCTAAATCGCTCAACCCTTATTCGTTATGTCTGGTTATAAATAACCAGCTGGCCAGACTTAACATAACAAAACCTAGCGAGCTCCCAGGATGGTACATCATTCTCATACGAGACGTGGATTAGATGATTCGTTTAGCTTTCACCAAATCATAACAATCATTTTCCAGTATACCAGGATTGTTGACTCTCATTGAATCTCACTCAACATATCAAAATAATGATTTATCAAGATTTGTATCCACATAAACAATCATAGATTAAGAGTTTCCAATAAGACCAATAATAATGAAATATTATATTATCTCACTTCGGTCAGTCCGAGATAATTATATTTCGTATGGCGGTCCTGTTCAACATACACAAAGTACGCTTATGTAACAAGTTGAAACTATACCGTTTCCTTGACCGAGATGTGTCACTATAATGTTACACTATAGTCGTTCCTATGATTTGTCCAAAATCATCTAGACTGTGAACCATTACTTATATTCCATAATGATAGTGTGTAATGTAGACAAATTACAAGACCTAAATACTCTAGAAGGGGGGGTTTGAAAAGAGTATGAAAACTTTTTGCAAAACTTAAAGTTTAACAGGAAAGCTTTGTGTGAAACTCAAATCTCAAGGCCTTGAGATTTTGTAAACTGTCTGAAACTCACTAAGGCAAAGATGTAAGCTTCAAGGCCTTGAGCTGTGAACAATTCTAAACAGCTTTAAAACCCTAAATTTATTTGAGTTGTGTGCAGCAGATAATAATCAAACAGAAAAGTAAAGAACACAAAGTAATTTACAGAGTTCAGTCCCAATGGACCTAATCTCTGCCTGAGGGATCTAATCCCACCAGGATTGGGCAAACACTTCTTATTCCTCACACAGAAACAGCCCTAGATCTTCAAGCCTAAGTGATTTCCCTTACACCTATACAGCTTGTGGTTCCAAACCTATCTAGTTCCAGCTACTAACTGTTGAGCTAACAAGAACCTCTTGTTTTTCACTTGAACAACCAACCACTAGGTTAAGTGAGGTTTAAGATAATATAGAGATACACAGATGGAAGTACAGATGAAGAACACGGTATAAAGATAAGCCGTTGAAGAAGTGTTCTTCAGGAATGACTGGATTGATTTGATCTTCAGAAGTCTGGAATGAAGCTTGAATGATTGTGTGTTTGAATGGATGATCTCCCACGAATTTGTCACACCTCTCAGAGTATTCTGCAAGCCTCTCTATACTTCAAAATTCAAACCAGTCTCTTTTATCCACAACTGCAACTGATTGAGAGATTTTAGGATCTCAGTTCCTACAAATCCTCCTTCTGTTTTCAACTTAAATTCAAACAGCTTCAGGTGGATATCCGTTGGAGTTTGTTGAGATTTCTCCTGCACGTTTAAAAACCCTGCAACAGCATAGAAACACCGCAACAACAAAATCCAAACATCTAACAGTACTGAGACTGTTTGGTTATACAGTTTCTGATAAAACTGTTTAATAAACTTAGAACAATAATCTGCATATTCTCTAGAACAAATAAGCCATGAAGAACAAGTTTAAGACACTTAGAAGTGAGTGAATAATCAAAATACTAAGAGTCATAACCTGCAAGAAAGAATCGATTAAGTTCTGTAAAAACTGTCAGCAGCTCAAGGCATATCTCAAGGCCTTGGAGCTCTGAACCTGCTTCACAGCATTTCAGAATTAAACCCAGATAACTTTGATTCTTCCTGTTCTGATCATCTGCAATTGTGTTAGATATATAAATAGTACAAACCACAAGTATATACCATAAACCACTGATTAGCATAATCAGATATCCAATTCTGCAACACAAAAATGTTAGAACACATAGCAGGATAAGATAACTCAAGCTTTGAAGTTAAGTCAATCTCGAGGCCTTGAGATAACTGAAATGCCTTTGCTTCTAATGTCTTAGCCTTTTGTACTTCATCACTCAAAACAATTAACAGTCAAAGCACATTCAGGGATCTTGACTCAACACATAAATAAATGACAATCAATCTCGCGCATGCCCGTACTCGTCTGCATGTCCAATTGTCTTAGGTATGGAACATTGGACTTTATAATGCGTATTTTTATGGCAAATAATAAATAGCATTTTCATACTCACGTGTTTTCTAAATTAAGATGCAAATAGTTATCTCTTAAGAATTATTAATTCAACCAAAATATGGCTTTCTGAATACGATTCCCAACAATCTCCCACTTATTCTCAAAGCCATAAATTAACAATCTAGAAACCCTTCATAATCGAAAGTCAGAATCTGTGTGTAGACTTTATGTGATAAACTAGCATATCTACTCTAAATCTTCTCAGATACCCGAGTATGCTTTTATCACAGTCCACTAGTGTTATTTCCTTGTAAGTGACTTAAAACTGTTATCCATGCTAAAAGCCAAATAGGTATCCTGTCAAATACTATGCATAGTATAAATGAGGCTCTACCTGCTAAATCCTGAGGAATTGCCTTTTCCCTCTCCATCTAACCACGTGTACGAAACACTGATTCTCAGACAGAGAAATTCCACACGCTATAAGCAATAACGTTCTCTTGGAGTCTTTTCATACTTGAAACATGAAATAACTTTACTGATATATGTGACTTTAGAAACAACCATCATTCTATTCTCCCGATCACGCGAGAGCTCAAACCAAGAATCTGAATGGTTTCACCTAAATCCCACATATCACGTTTACTAGATAATCACACATTCACTGAAGATGCATATCCAACATTGTTTCCGATGAGACATCCTCAACATGGAGCAAAAGAAATATTACCAATTTTCGTTGCATCTCTTCTACACACGAGATTTGTTAAGACACAAATCAAACTATGATATTTGATTGCTTGGTCAAAACGAATGCTGCAAGATCTGAATACTAGCTTAATCCCCATGTCAATTGACACCTTAAGTTTGTATTTCACCTTATCTTGCACAACTAAATCTTTTGGTCGCTTCATGTAGATGCATCCATCAAGAATTCCAATGAGGAAATCGATCATGACTTACATCTTCTATATCTCAATACTGAAATGAAAAGCAAATACGAACAAGAATCTGAATAGACCTGTATATAGCTACCGGCATAATCAGCCTAGCTTTTAAGGTTTTCTCCTTTCCGTCTACTCTTCTCTTTCTCTTGTAGGTCCATTTTTGAACCGATGATTCTTATCTCATCTTGCAAATCTACAATATCCAAAAGATAGTTATACTACATGAATGTTATCTCAGATGCTACAGAATAATGTCATGACTCAAGATATTCAACATTCCTTGTATCTTCATAGTATTAGGACTGAGTTAAAACTTATCTGGGATTCAATTTATCCCAAGTAGCTCAACCTATGAGGTTGTCATATAACTCTCCCACTACGACAATGGTCTATCGTTTCTCATGTATTAAAAACAACATAAATTTATACTTATTGTGTTTGTGTTATCTCAAAACTAACAACTTCAACATCTTCCTTAAGCTCCTTTAAAACAACTCTATGTTACAGTTTCTTATTCATATGATTCCTTTTTCTAAGAATCAGGTATTGTGTCGAGAATAATCTTTTGATCATTAAGATCATTAATAAGTAACATTCTTATCCTTCTAATATTAAACAAAGAGACATACTTCTAATTTAGCTTATAAATTATCGAAATGACTTCTCCATACCTGAAAGTGTCTAGAAAAGATTTTACCCTTTTCTACAATTCTATGGATGTAGTCATGACCAATTTAGAGTGCGCTAAATTCAAAAGTATCAAACAGTCTCTAATGAATAATCTTAAGAAGATAAAAAAATAGTTGAATAACACTTCACTTCACTGATCCGATTATATCTATGAAAAATATGTTTCTTCTATCAGTGATGTTATTCGACTAATATTTTTGTATTAGGAAATATTATGGTACTTTAATATACAGTTTTCACCACTATGCTAAAAATACCTTAGGCAAAAAAAACATACCTCGAATTTAGAACATAAGACAGTCTCTCGATACTAAAGTTCTACCATAAAATTCTCCCACTGCAAGAGTACCTACTCTCAGAGCATCTTGTCATGATGTCTATCTCTACACTACCAAATCGTCTACTAGTTCTGAACACTCATAAGGAATTCCAAACATGATTAGCTTCTCGTATCTACAAAACAGGATCGGTTGAACGAGTAACTAAATATGATATGACGAATAGTGTACAACACACGAATGAGTTGTTCATCCTTGGCTTAAATCGTTAAGTTGTTTCTTCCTGGTGTTTTTTCTGATAGCAAACAAAATCTTGCCTTTCGGCTTTTATTAGCATCACCTCTGAGGAATAAAAACAACAATCTTGATTGGATCTATAAATATATTTCTACTTCCTACTACTAGATGGTTTAGAAGTAGAACCAAATTTCATTCACCAATATACTAGTTGTACTCCTGACGAGTCTTTCACCCACAAGTAATTCAATTACCATTTTTGTCAATGAATAACTCAACCTATCAATGTTGTATTCATTCAAAATTGCTTAAAAGAATTATATGGGACCTCTTTATCTGACCGACCTATTTTCACTATCGATCTAATATCCCTTGATGACATGTTCACTCAAAAGATGTAATATCCTTAGAACATGATTACGTGCGGGGGCTCTATCTCATCTATGTGTTCATTTACGCCCTTATTGCCACTTACATTGCAACCCAATCTTGATGCCCAACATCTTTACATGTTTGCACCATATCGTATGCATCTAACACCGGTTGATGCTGATGTTGCACTACATTTGACATATGTCAAGATGTAACCAGCGACATCTCACCAACCTTATCCTACCTTTGATAGGCCCAGGTATTTACACCACCCCCCTCATCACTAGGTTCTTAAGTGCAAAACTTGGTCAACACACACTTGTATTCCTTCGCAGTCAAGACAACTTTTAAAATTCTCTTCCTACTATAGTAATTCTAGTTTATTTATATTATTCGAGAATCACATCCTGGGTTCAAAACCTAGCATCTTTAATTATCTGACAAACACGATAAATAAAAAATATTTATGTCTCTGAGTATGCTTAACCTTTGAATTCAACTAATATAAGAATTCATCAGTAATTCAATTTCCATTTCAACTGCCTGTGACGATGGGCCACTCGACTTTGAAATAAATCACACAGACAACGTCACTTTAGAATTATCTGGACATTTACCTGTCCAATGATATTAAATAGCCGATTCTTAGTCCCAACAAAATTAGTAACAAGAACTCGATGGGAGGATATTTCCAAATTTATTGCTAAGTGATTCAACCATTACTTCATACTAAACTGAATCTCTTAGTTTTAAAGAACAGCTCTGATAAAGAGACTTGTCCAACAAAAATAGATTCAAGAACTATCCTTGTAAGGAGATTTTCCAAACAATCTGTAACTAACCATGGTACCGATGGGGCACTCATATGAATTACATTGTTTCCAAATCAGTAATGGAGGCCTCGGGCTTAATTAATTTGCCAAAGAAAACCCTTTATCCACTTAATATTTTAGTTTGAAATACTTATTTTATTAATCTTGAAAAATATAATCCTTATATGACTTGACCAAAATTCACAAAATAATATCTAGTTTAAATAAACCATTATTTTGTGACCAATTTTGATCTCAAATGAGAGAATAATTTTTTCATTAATAAAATAAAATTCAAACACAATTGAATTGATATCAACATGCATAAAACCGTTTTATTATCCATGTTGTTCGATATCTTGATTAGGGACTATTAAATAATAATAATCCAATCAACACAACATAATAAAACATCCACCAACAATAACAAATTAACATAAACTGTTATTATGGCCATGTCTTCATAGTCTCGATAGTCGCTTCCAATATTTGAATGCTCCATCATCTTCGTCTGATCTTTTTGGGTCCACCATGATCCTTCAATTTCTATTACATAATCATTTCCTACTACATGGATCTAGACTACATAAAATTAAAAAAGACACTACTAATTAATTTACTATCCTCCACAAACTGGAGACTTTACAATTAATTACAACCCAAAATAGTGCCAAAAACACGGCAATAAAACCACAACCACAAACATAAAATCAAATTTTAATATGATCATAATAAAGGTGAATCTGCAAAACAGTGTTAGCACAACGCAGTCTATTCACACAATTATCGTATTTTAGCTGGACAACATGGTTAGATCAGAGCATAAAATCAACTAGGCTCTAAAACCACTTGAAGGGAAATCTGACGAGATTTATCCCGGATCACGTGATTTATGAAAAGAATTATTCATAGGCATTCAAAAAGTTATTGTGGTAAGTTAGCTTGCGAAATAAAACTTACCACAGTCAACCTTGACTGGGACGGCGTTAATCCCAAGACTTTGATCAGCTACTGACGAAGCTCTGTTATGAATCTGACATCGCGACCTGTGTCATTGCGTCCGTCTCGTCTATATACAAAATTATCATATATTACTTGTCTTTATCCGACATCTGTAGCTCCAGTTATGCTCCAGAAACCAAATTTAGATCCTGCTGAAAATTAACTGCGGACTAGAAACTTTGACCGGCGATATCTGGAGTTCCACAACTCCGATCGACGCGCTGTTTCGTTCTGTCTCTTCATTTTTCCGAGATATACAACTTTTATGTTTTATCAAAAGCAATCCTAGATTGTTATCTAGGCCTAAACACCCTAAAACGGAATCTGGTATGTCCGGAAGCCTTCCGACGTATGATCCAAGCTCCGATTCAAGTTCGATGGTGATTCGAACAAGAAAATCTCATGCATGCACAGCTAGGATTTTCTCTATTGTGTGGAAAATATGGAAGATCAATCATCGTCACTTAAGAACTATGTGGACTATTTATAGAGACATATTACTAACCCTAATATTATGAATACCCATAATTGCACACAAGTTCCTTGTAGGAAAACTTTACATATCAAGTCCCTCCCTACAAATTTTAGTGTAGCTTGCAATTAAGTCCTAATCATATGGTTTATAGTAATACCCATCAACTATAAAATACCAAACATAATCTCAATTTACATTCCACACACTTGAGACTCAAAAACACTTGTGAATCACATGATCACACTTATGTCGGACTACGTCGGGTACCTCTGGAGAAAATAAATTAATCGGCTCCCAATAATATATTTGAAGTCATATTTCCCCGAATCAAATTCAAAACTAAGTATTAATTATAGTTTACTCCACCATAAAACTATAATTGCACTCCGACATTGATTCTCATAATTATGTATGAGCTCGTGTTATAATATCATATAAATCCCCACATTAAGATTACAGATACCCATTAATGTTGATCTACTCTTACTGACAATTTAATATCATCAACATCTTATGTATTCCCTGATCTAAACCGCTCAACCCTTATTCGTAATGTCTAGTTATGAATAACCAGCTGGCCAGACTTGACATAACAAAACCTAGTGAGATCCCAGGAGGGTAAATCATTCTCATACGAGACGTGGATTCCATGATTTTTTTAGCTTTCACCAAATCATAACAATCATTATCCAATATACCAGGATTGTTGACTCGCATTTGAATCTCACTCATTATATCAAAAAAATGATTTATCAAGATTTGTGTCAACATAAATAATCATAGATTAAGAGTTTCAAATATTATTAATAATAATGAAATATTATATTATCTCACTTCGGTCAGTCCGAGATAATTATATTTCATATGGCGGTCCTGTTCAACATACACAAAGTATGCTAGTGTAACAAGTTGAAAATATACTGTTTCCTTGACCGAGATGTGTCACTATAATGTTACACTACAGTCGTTCCGATGATTTGTCCAAAATCATCTAGACTGTGAACTCTTACTTATATTCCATAAATAACTGACAATCAATCTCGCGCATGCCCGAACTCGTTTGCATGTCCGATTGTCTTAGGTATGGAACATTGGAATTTATAATGCGTATTGATATGGCAAATAATAAATAGCATTTGCATACTCACGTGTTTTCTAAATTAAGATGCGAATAGTTATCTATTAAGAGTTATTAATTCAACCAAAAATATGGCTTTCTGAATACGATTCGCAACAATACAATGTCTGACAGGATTATGAGAAAGATGAACCACAGAGATATGCAACGACTAAGAAAATAGTAATACACGCTAAAGCAGTCTAGATGTGGTCATATTACTGCACAGCACCAAATGCAACCATAGTTGCATGCATACATACACTACACTGCACAACCAAAAAGATATAAATTGACTACTCCACATGCCGAAAACTGTACTACACGTCTCAAGATTAGGAGTTCATCACTTTTGATGCTTATGAAATGGCATAATCGAATAACTATCTTCCCATATAAATTTGGGTCTCACGGTGATTGGGACGCCACCTTCAGGGCGTGCATACATCTAAATCCAAATGGTGAAGTTTCAACAGAAATTCCATTTCCACCAATATTTCTTGTCGCTTTTCCTCGGATAGATTATCATAAAACTCAATCCTTCGATGGCCCTGTTCAATTTCATGTCTAATTGCTCTATCATTTCTGAGGTTGTCTTGCCACTCGCAAGAATTTTGTGACAGATTTTCAGAGATTGGGTTTTCCCCTCGGACAGAAAGACAATTGGAACATATCATACCGGGAATAAGTTTTGTTCAGAAGTAAAAAAAAACGAATGTAAAGAGGCTTGCGCGGGCGGTTTCTTCGATCCTTCTACATGTCCCTTGCTTTTTTCATCATCAGCATCTATAATGACCAATGGATATGCCTCAGTACCCATTCCTGCAGCGCCCACCACACATTTCTTCTCCATTTGCGCAGGGAAGAATACTCCCGTTTCTGTCCTGGAAAAATGTGTAGTCCGAAACCAAAGTATGACCATGTCCATTAAGCGTTTTAACTATATATTTCCTTATTTGTTGACCAACCGTTATGTAAGATCCAGAAGTTCAAATCATTCAAATATTCAAATTATTATAGCTCCATGCATACAAAATATAAGTCACCCCTAGGAATATAACCATGAAACACTACATGCACACTTATAATTCATGAATCACACAGGATGCAAGTTTCAGATACCTTCTACTTTGTTATAGGGTTGCTACTGTCAATGAACTATACTCCTTACACATGCATGGAGTCAGCATACAAACAAGTTACATATTTTTTAACATGCAATAAATGTAAGCAAAAGAGAAAAAAGGTCAGTTAAAAAAGAATAGCATGACTATCAAACAAGCATGAAAGTGTTCATCATATCTGAAAAATGCTAGGACTCAGGGTAGGGGATGTTGCAGTATACCTGAAACTTTTCCTGGACTTCTCTCTGAGAATGAAGTTTGGAAAGCACAAATTTATAAGCAGGTAAATTAAGCAAGCAAAAGTAAAGTTACCCTGCTGGTCCACATGCATTGGTCGACTTTATCTCAAAATACATATATATCCTAGATTCATAATAGAAAGAGTATTCTCCAATTCGCAAAATTTGATAGGTCAAAAAGTCCAGCAGTTGATGTCACAACAGAAGAAAATCATGTTTTATCTTGACTTAAATTCTTTGGCGATTTGTTTTATTAAATAACTAAATTAAAATTTTGTATAGTTGTTGAAATTGCACTATTGCCATAGAAAATATTGTTAAGACAGGAATACCCCAATTATAATCGCTCTATTTTGAACCGCTAAATTAGTAATGTGCACTGCTGCTATTTGAGTAACAAACTCATCAAGGGTGCGCATTGTTAACTCATGGCAACGCCATTTTTTCTACCTGCAAATCCACCAACAGCTGAGCCAGCATCATCAAACACCCCACACCATATAAACATGATAAGAAGCAACAGAGAAGATATATGACATCTGAAATACACTCGAAATCTCTCCCGCAAACATCAGCATTAAGTTATCTCCGCTTCAACCTAATCGGAAAATTCATAGGATTCATAATTATTAACACAGTCAATAATGTTCTTAGCATCTCATTATACCAACAAAATTTGTCCACCCATTTGCTACTGCAATATCAACAGCCATGCTATAACTATTGTTGCATCTCCATTGTCAATACATTTGCCAAGGGATCATCTGTCAAATTTCAGCTTCAAATATCCTCTGGAAGGAAGTAGCGAACGAATGATAAGCCGACCAGTATGCGGGTCAATAATCTTGCCCATGGGAATACCAGAATCAGCAAAATCTACCACGCTACTGTCACTCGCTCAATCGTCCACAAAATCAATGCCATTATACGGCGGTGATGCATATGCCCATAATATTCCCATGGTCAGTATGATCATCTAAGTTTAAATGTATGGTATCCTGAATAGGAAGATGGAAAAATAGAGATCCAAAATCCACCACATCGCCGCAGCCATAGTTGGCCTTGTCATCCTTCCTGCTAAAAATCCATCAATCGTTCCAGTAACAGGCTGATAAAGCCAAGTATTGGGCTTGCATGCAGATTTACCTCTACATTGTTGTGACCAATTTGAATATACAACACAAACATATTCAACTTGATACCCTTGGTTCTTGTGCAATTCTTTACAGTGATCCATTTAGGTCACAAGATCATTAACACATTGATCAATCATTATCTTTGTGATAAATAAGATAGCCTTCTTATATACACTCACATAATCTCAAGTATATATATATAGATATATAGATATATATACGACATGTTCAAATTAAATAGCATACAAAATATAGATATACTGCATTCATCCACAAACATAACACATATTTCCCATAGTATCATACTGCACATCCATACGCCAATACACTACCACTACGCATCTTCTACATCTCAAACATTCCATCTGTTCATCCACTGCACATTTGAACTGGTTGCTGGAAACAAATGCAGGAAATATTTTTTCTTATTGCCCTCCTAGTTTAACTTCTCAAGCCTCACTTTGTGCTCCCAAAATATACAGGTACACGGGTGAACTAAGTTACTTGCGAACAGGCAAGCATGCATGTGTAACACAGTCACAACACGGACGCAAGAAAAATGTAACAATACCATAAAATAACGTACAATATCAGCAAAAAACAAAAACAAACAAAATGAAAAGCCAGCATAAATCAATGCGTGGACGCAATCAAGACCCCACTTGTAAGGCCACGGCAAAGGAGGAAAATCATTAACCAAATTATCTAACAACTGGCATAAGATTACCTCTTCAGTCATGGCACACAAGGCTGTTGCACTCTTCTTTAATACAGCTTCCACTGGCGGCCCAAACATTGTGATGTCCAACTTACCACTATCATCTACCAACAGTAGACTCAACTGTGGTCTGGAAACCAAAGTCAATATTTGCATTAGATAGAGCTGGGAAACGGAAAAAAATAATTAAAATAAAATAACCCCCCCCCCCCACCACCACCACCACCACCACCACAAACACTACGAATACAGTCTTCGTTACATTAAAAGTTCCTTAAACCGTTATTAAAACTTACCAGAGGGCTACCTTAGAATCGGCCTTATTGCATCGGCAGAGGAAAGCAACGCCAACTTGATGTCCTGCAGAAAGGTTGTAAGAGTTGCACGCGTGATACCATGGGCGTTGTGAATGCGAAGCTGCAGTTATAAGGGTGTTGATCCATGGTCCTCCTTCTACCAAATCAATTAAAAAAACATAACCCAAGATAAATACCCAAACTACAGCCAGGTTGCACAAATTACGTATCACTATTGCAGCCACAAGCATATCAGACAGGCAATAAACATTCGGAAAGTTGCTAGCAAGCCGATTACATAAGCATAAAAAAACTGTACCGGAACTGCCGGGAGATCCACAATTCTCCTTAGCCTAAACTCTAAATTCGGTTTGTTGAACGCTCTCTTTGATAGCAACAACTTCGGATCACTTAACGAAACATTTTTTTTAAAATTGCAATCACGCCTGCAAACTCCGCGCACAGATGCCGTAAGAAAACTTATCAATCACAACGGGAAAATAAAATACAAAAAAATTACGACTCCTACCACTCGGACAACGTATGAACTCGAGAATCCTGTGCTTCAAACATGAACTGGGTTGAACCTGTAGTCCTCATAGAAAAATCTGTGTGCAACCCATCCAGAAT
This sequence comes from Linanthus parryae, assembly GCA_023055425.1. Classification (NCBI taxonomy): domain Eukaryota; kingdom Viridiplantae; phylum Streptophyta; class Magnoliopsida; order Ericales; family Polemoniaceae; genus Linanthus; species Linanthus parryae. Next base: position 68,744,469 of record JALGPY010000001.1, on the reverse strand, counting down.
TTATACAACTAACTTAAACGGCATAACATTATTCATGAAATTTAGCCACACTACTAGGCACACAGAATGTTAGCACATCAAACTACATTGCGCAGAATGACAAATTAACGAACCCAAATATTTACGTCGACGCAAAAAGATCTAGCCTCCCACCATCCACCGTAGCAGCATCATCCCAAGCACAAACACAAACAAGGGTTAACCTGCAGACAATACCGACAATTACAGAGCAGACGATGGAATACAGTCCCAAGAAATACACAGTGACTGGTAAAACACAATACAACATTATTACAGAGCTATAGTCACGATTCATCCACCACAAAGATGTCACGGACATCAGCTCGACCATTACCATCCTTGTGAGGCACCTTTTTGGCTGACAACACTGCAAGAACAACAACAGCCACATCTGTACACAGGAGAAAACGTATCAAAAAAAGTATTCAAATCCCATATGGCCAAATGCAACGCAGATTATCAAATCACATTAATATTGTCAAGAAACTAACCGAAATTTGATCGAGTATCTATCACAACTCGTGCCTCCTCAAGAGACTTTAAACTGGAGAGGCTTCTGACTTCAGCAACATCTGCGACATCTTCAACCTTAAGAGAACTGTTGAGAATAATCTAAAAGTCAATGTCAATATACTGATGCGCAGGAACAAAACGACGCACATCCCCGTTGCTAAACCAGTAGGATGAGTACACATGCAGCCTCGTATCAAATGTAGGAATGTCAGTCCCAAAAGTCGTAGCCTGTATCTTATTGCCCTGCAAATTGCATTTAAAAAAACGAAGGCACAGTCAAATACATCCTCACTGGACACTACAAATACCGCTATTACAGTATGATAACTTATCTTATATCAGATCAAATTTCTACCAAATTCACTTAACCAACATCTAATCTTGTACAAAGCAGAATCTTACCTGATCATCGCACAAAATATATCGGTGATATTCCGTGCCACTCGCTCTTGCAATAAGTATCTGATATTTCTCGGCCACACGTAGCCGAACCTTCCAATCTTTTTTATTATCATCAAGTTCCGATAATCAGGATACGACCTCATCCAACACAACATCCCCTTCATGCACATGCAAGCATAAAAAAACAAAAGGACATGCATGATCGCACGCTTGTGGAGATATGGGATAGCTATCCCCCATATCACCAAAATTAAAAACAGAAGAAGCACAATCAGACAATACGTAAACATAAACCACCACGAAGACAAGGCCGCATCAACGAAAATCCACAATGCATGACAACAGAAATTGATTTACATCACGAATTGAAATCTAGCATTAAATCACTCATTGAAACCCACAAATCTATATTAATATGAGATCACATATGAATGTAGCACATGAGATTAATACAAGATCACTTATGTAAAATAAACCACCATGCATGACAGAATAAATTGATTTACATCACGAATTGAAATCAACATGGCTATATTAATCTAGCATCACATATGAATGCAGCACCCATAGGTAGGAAATAGACAGAGTGCAATGCACAATAAAATTCTAAAATAATGGGCTCGAAGCCATAGTAAGACGCAAGAAACAATACAGGTAAAGCCATCTGAAGAAGCCATAGACAAGTTTCTCTCAATGAAAGCGCGCTGCATGCAAATGAAGATCAGTGACATATAACAAGGGGTAAGATAACGAAGAAGGAGAAACAATAACGGGAAAAAGGGAAAGAACAGAGGGAACAACCCAACAAAGAGAGAAATACCCTTCGAGAAACCAAAAATAAGTGAAAAATTAAATTACAACAGAACACACCACCCCTATAACGGGAGATATCACCATCAGATTGCGTCAGAAGGATGACAAGCACGTGGAGGGCCAAAAAAAGAAATGTTGGAGACGGACAAAATGACTGAAAACCCGAACATTTCACAGTAACGAAAAAAATATTAGAAGGGTCACCACAGTCATTGCCACTAACAAAGGCGGCGTCAGGTTTGTCCGTCGAAGAACCCAACATAACCTGATAATTATGGTCAGACCAACAGAAGATAACCAAAATCTCTACAAACTAAGGGCAACAACGTAATTGTGCATTCATCAGCCGACGACGCACCAAATGACGGGAAAAGCCTATACATTTGACATTAATTGCATCATCACAAAACAATAATGGCATAATACAGACAGGGGCACCGCAGTCATTAGCACTCCCAAATTTCGCTTAAGGTTTCAAAATCAAACAACCCACCACAATCGCAATAATTACGGGCATACCAACATCACATACACAAAATCCAAACTAAGAGGGGACAAGAACGTCAATATGCAATCAAAACCACACGGAATACACCCAATCAACAAGACGTAAAAGCCCCTAGAAATGGAGCCAATTAACATTGCGCAAACCTACGATGGCAAGAGGTGCGGAAGGACAAAGACTTCATTCCGCAAAAGAATCCCAGGAGAACGTCCACAACAAGCACAATTATTACGAAAATACCACAACAAATACGCAGATCAAAGAGCAAAACAACGGAGGGCAGCGAGGACAAATCCCCCTGCCAAAAAACGCTTAGCCGCTTTTAGTATAGCAGATAGATATAGATGATAAAATAACCCGAAATTCCACCAGTTTGACTTTCGTTACTTTTTCTAAATCCGTTATTAATTTTTGGTTAAGAATAACCGTATAAGTTAGGGGGAGCGCGTTCAAGAATAATTGTATACGGGTTGGAGAATGTTCAATCTAAACTCACCAAAAAAATAATTTATACCCAATCCGAATTTAAGTTATTGACTCGTCCGTTTCGGACCGGGTTGAACAGGTTGTTGAATTTAGAAAATTAATTTGGTTAAACTGTTAAAGTATGGTCATGGTTAGAAAAATAATGATATGTAGGCATAAATTTCGGAATAGAATACTAGCATAGTTTGCTAAGAAAGATATATAAATTTGAGGAAAATCAACAAAAAGAATTATGCGAGCATATAAATTTTATTTGTGGATGATGTATCTAACTAAAACCTGCGTCTTTTCATATGAAATTTGATTCGGAAGGGTTTGATTTTTGAACGGTTTTGCCAGCTCCGAAATGATGATCAATCAAAGTTAACTCGAATATATAATTATACAATCGTAACCAACAAGTAGTATAAGCGGGTGCTAAATTCGATCCTGTTTCGTGCGGATGAGTTTGAGGCAGCCGATTTCGGCGAAATTGCTCGCCCTTAGTATAAGTAATTGTGACGGTTGTAGTGGAAAATTAGAAGTGTGAAAGTTTATTGTCACAAACTGCATACTACAAATAGATTTAAAATTAGAAGTGTGGGTCAACCTAGGAGATTTCAATGAAATCTTATCTCAGAACGAGAAAAAAGGACGCAGAATGAGGAACTGGGGTCAAATACAGGATTTTTGCAGAGTTCTAGCAGATCGTCACTTAAGGGATATTGGTTTTAAGGGATACAAATACACCTGGAATAACAGACGTTCAGGGTCCGCTTTTGTTGCAGAACGGCTGGACCGTGTGGTGATGACGCATGCACTGGAAAATTAATTCAGCAACATAAGTGTGGAGAACTATCTTACCTCGGGTTCGGATCATATCCCCATCATCTTGAAACTGTCTTCGGATCCTCCGGCGCACCAACGACCTCGAAGATTTCACTTCGCAGCAGAATGGACAAAAGTTCCAGATTGCCGAAACATTATTACGCAGATATGGCTTCAGAACCCTAACTCTATGATAAAATATCAAATGTTACTGTAAATCTCAAAAACTGGGGCCGTAAAAATCACAAAGAAAAAATGCATTTGCGTCATGTCTTGCATCAGCGTTTGAGACTTCTGAATGACCTCCTTCCACTGCTTCAAACCTTCATCAAATTCAGACCACTATTAGAGACATTAATATTATGAATGCTCATGAGGAACTTAGATGGAGACAATAATCTAGAGCAATTTGGCTAAAAGATGGTGATAAAAAATACTGTTTTTTTCACAAAGTTTCCTCTAATAGAAGAAGGAAAAATAAAATTACGTACATTGAAAATGATAATAATATTATTGTTACTGATCCTGTTCAGATTGGAAACCTTTTCATTGATTATTTTAAAAATCTGTTCTCTAGTGACAATAATAATTTTATGAATGTTTTTAATGCTATTCCGCAAAAACTGACTACTGAGATGTTTTCCAAGCTTAACGAACCTTTTACCAAGGAGGATATCTTATTTGCGCTAAATGAAATGCATCCCCTTAAAGACCCTGGACCGGATGGTCTCCCTGCTTTATTTTACAAAACTTATTGGCCGGAAATTGGAGATGATGTTATAAAATGCTGTTTAAATTTTCTGAATAATGGTAGTGATATTTCCTTTATGAATGAAAGTTGTATTGTTTTGATCCCCTAAAAGAAAAATGCTACCAAAGTAACTGAGTTTCGTCCGATAAGTTTATGCAACGTTTCCTATAAATTGATTTCAAAAACTATTGCGAATAGATTGATAAATTTCCTCCCTTTTATAATTGACGACTCTCAATCCGCTTTTATTAAACAAAGACTTATTACTGATAATGCTATTATAGCCATGGAGACGTTACATACTATGCATAACCAACGAAGCAAAGAAGAATCTTTTTCTCTAAAATTAGACATGGCTAAAGCTTATGATCGTATTGAATGGGATTTTCTTTGTTCTGTTTTAGGAAAACTTGGTTTCCTAAATGCTCTTATTGGAAAAATTATGCTCTGCGTTTCTACTGTGAGCTTTAGTGTTTTAATTAATGGCCAAAATACTTCTTCTTTCAAACCTAGTAGGAATTTAAGACAGGGTGACCCTCTAAGCCCTTATTTATTCGTTATTTGTACTGAAGGGCTTTCTAGTCTTCTAAAAAAAGCGGTTGATGAAAAAAATTTAAAAGGTGTCAAAGCTAGTAGGTATAGTCCTTGCATTACTCATCTTCTTTTTGCTGACGATTGCTTACTTTTTGAAAGGGTTAATACTACTAATGCATATGCTCTAAATTCTATCATTCATAATTATTGTCATACCTCGGGACAAAAAATTAATAAAGTTAAATCTTCTCTTGTGTTTAGTCCCAAAGTTAGCAATAATATTAAAAACCAGATCTCTGGTATTTTTCAAATCCCAATTTCAAATGGTCATGAAAAGTACTTAGGCTTTCCTGTTATTCTGGGCAGAAACACAAAAATTTACTTCAACCCTCTCAAACAGAGAATTACTGACAAAACTAGTGATTGGAAAAGTACATTTTTAACTTTTGGGGGAAAGGAAGCTTTAATTAAATCTATTGCTCAAGCTATTCGTACCTATATTATGTCTATGTATCTTTTACCAAATTCTATTTGTGATGAAATCCACAAAATTATTTCCAAATTTTGGTGGACAAATAACCATGATAATAAAGGTATTATTTGGAGAAACTGGAACAAAATGTGTGTCCCCAAAAAGGATGGTGGCTTGGGTTTAAGGAACTTTCATGCTTTTAATCTCTCTTTACTAGCAAAACAGGATTGGCGTTTGTGGGGAAATCCGAATTCCTTACTTGCTAGGGTCATGAAAGGTAAGTACTACTATTATTCTAATCCTCTGGCTGCTTACCCAAATGATTGCTCTTCTACTATTTGGAAATGTTTTACCTTTGCTAGAGATATTATGTTTAGAGGTTTCAGACATGGTATAGGGGATGGTGCTAATACTTTAGTTTATCAAAATAGGTGGATACCTATAGGTCTTGGCCGTACCCCTTTAAGTCCTCAAACTTTGCTGCCTATTAACACTCTTGTTAAAGATTTATTCACTGCTGATGGTCAATGGAACCAAAATCTTATTCACAATTATTTTTCTAAGGATGAAGTTGAGGCAATTTTAAATATTCCCAGAAATAATAATCTAGGGTATGATTCCTTGGTTTGGTCCCAAACAAAAGATGGCTTATTTACTGTTAAATCTGGGTACCATGTCACTTTTTCTATTCAAAACCAATCGATTTTATCAAATATTCCTAGCAGCAGCAACAATTTTACCAACAACAATGCTATTTGGAGCCTCACAGTTCCTAACAAAATCAAGATCTTTATGTAGAGAGTGATAAATAATCTTTTGCCCACCAAAACAAAGTTGCAATGCAAAGGAATTGACATTCCTACAATCTGTATTTTCTGCAATAGGTGTAATGAAGACTTACCTCACCTTCTCTTTTACTGCAAATGGGTTCACTCTCTTTGGAATTACGCAGATTGGCCATTCAAAATTCAGCCAAAAAATTTGTCGTTGTCTGAATGCATCTTTGACATCCTTCACTCGCTAAGTGCTGAAAACAAATCCCTCTTTGCTTTTGCTCTTTGGGAGATTTGGTGTTCTCGAAACAAAAAAAAATTTGAATCAGCTTCTATCTCCAAAATCGCCATTATTAACAATAGCAAAGAAAATAGTCTAGAGTTTTTAGAATCGACTTACACTTGTGGTGTTGTTGCTCCTGCAGATCAAATCCGAGATTCAAGCCGGTAGAAGGCGCCTCCTGTGGGTCAACTCAAATGCAACTTCGACGCCGCTTGTTGCATGTCCTCCAAAACAGCAACGGGAGCAACTGTTCTCCGAAACTCAAACGGTGAATTCATCCGAGCTTGGGCTTTCCCTCTGCCATTTCATACTGATTCGACTATCCTCGAGGCGGAAGCATTAAACCGTGGAATAGATCTGGTTTTGGGTTTGGGTTTTGGTCTTGTTTGATTGAAACAGATTCGCAGATCTTGCAGAAGAAACTCAATCGACTGAGGAAGGAGGAGAGGCTCTCGGTGAAAAGCAGTAGGTTGAATGGTTCTTAAATGAACCGACTCACCCAACTTATCAGTAGGAAGTTGGAAACTTTAAATGTCGGTCATGTTTGCTGGATTCCGAGAAGGAAATAAATTAGCAGATAAGATTTGCTACTATGCTTCAGGAACACCAAATGTAATAACTTGGTGTGTTGTCTGTAATGAATATTTGACTGATAAAAATCTATGCTAAGCTATTTATATTTCTATTTCAAAAAAAAAAAATAGATTTAATGTCAATGACCATTATATTAAAATTGAAGCATTGCATAAAATTCACATCATCAAACCAAATCAAACCCATCCACGAAATCCACCAGAAACAGTAAAAGGACGAGTAAAAGGCACCCAAAAAAATAATCATACGCCTCCGGATATTTGTCAGAATAGTCCATCCTAACCATCTTCTCCTACCTCCAGGCTTCAATCCATTCTGATCTTGAATTCAAACGGCCAGTGGGTGCAGTCTGGCTTGTTTTCCTTCCCCCATTAACATATCGACTACTTAGCTGGCGTGCTTTTTTCTTCCCATTGTTTTGTTGAGTGCTCCTCGGACCAATTTCTTGAATATCATTTCTGGGAGTTGTCGCCTTCTCCTCTTTGCGGAAACTATTCATGTTTGGAGTTTTTTCGTCAGTCATTGAGTTTTCATCAATTTGGCCAGCGGGGCTTTCTAGTGTTGGTGCTTTGACGTCTTCGTCTACCTCATCAATTGTGTCAAGTGACGGCCGAGAAGAGCAAAACTGTGAATTCCTATCAGGGGATTCTCTTCGGTATGGAGGAGTCAGATCGAGCACGGAATCTTCCCTTTCTCTCAATGTCTTGACAATTAGAGTCTTGAGGAAATTCATGACTTGAACCGCATACATCAACGCTGTTAATGGATCCTCCATCTGCATTCACCAATTCAATACTTTGAGTTCAGGACTCTTGTAAACAAAAAAGGTTGTTTATTTATTTTTTGGTTTTGCCTTGGGATGTTGAATTCAGTACCTGTGTCATATTTGGCGCAAAGACCATAGCAATGTTGCGCGCGTTCATTTTGTTTATGTATTCCATCTGGGCAACGTCAGCCATTAGGTTGATTGTCCAGTCCAAGAGAGCGGCTTCTGTTGGTGGAAGCCGCCTCACAAGCTGAGTGCACTCGTCTTCTGATAATGCTTGTATTACCTCCTCAGGAGGCAGAGAGTCTAATACTCCACTAGGGAGTTCGCGAAACCAAGCCTACAAAAACGCCGACTCTCAAATTAAGAAAAATATAGCACCACGTCACTAGCTCTGGGAGCAAGAAATAATGTTTCGAGGCGTCGCCTGAAGTAGTTTTTACCTTGATAAGACCTGCCAAGCAGTGAACGTCGATGTCGTATGGCACAACTCCGCTATTCAATTGTTCCCTGACATACTCTTCTTGGCTGTTATCTCCATTGATTCTAAAGATCCCTTCTACCTACACAAAGCAGTCCGAATCATATAGTATGCATAAAAAGACGTTCTGGATAATTACCAAGGATAAGTTAAAAGGGGAAATGTTCGTGAGCACCTGAAGTCCCCCTCGTGCATAGAGGCGCCTCTGCATCATGAGAAGTATGGTTGGAACGCTGTTTCCCCTAGAGTCGAAAGAAAGTTGCATCGACTCGGTTGAAACTCCAAAAACGCTTGCACTATGAAAAAGAAATTGCTAGTATTCTGATGAAGTTATACCAAAAATTACTGCAGAAGAAGGTAAAAAAGAATATGGGAAATCAAAGAACCTGGCACTTGGAGGTCTCCGGGGAACTTCAGGCTCGAATTCAACAGGAAGTCCAAGAAATCCATTGAAGCGATCAAATATTACATGGGCGACGTGCCTAACATTCGTCGGCAATCCGATCTCCATTCTTGGAAAAAGCAAAAAACAACTCTATCCCTCTCTCTCTCTCTCTCTCTCTCTCTCTCTCTCTCTCTCTCTCTCTCTCTCTCTGTCTGGCAAGAAACCAGTGACACCAGAGCAGTCAATAGAGACAGGTTATCTCTCTCTGTATGAGATCCCTTGTTTGTACAGAATACGGGTAGAGGTTAAAAGGATGTTTGAAATGGTGGGTATTCTGTTGTTGGTGTAACCCATCATCATTGTATTTGTCTCCACATGGTGGTATGGAGCTTGAAGAACAAGACACTAAAAATTTACTAGTAGATTGTTTCTTTTGTAAGGAAGGAAAAGTGGGAGGTAGATTTCCATTTTGTCTTTTTGAGTACTAGGTTAGGTAGACTATGAAAGTGGAAGAGAGAAAACAGATAAAGTAGAGTTTGATTCAAGGCTCGGTAGGTCCTCAATGGAAGGTGAGATATGAACATCATAAAAACAGATACTAGGAGTTGATAAAGACAAGCTTCAGCTGGTAGTATCCTTCCTTTAAAGCAAACTCCAACGCCCAAAATTACCGGTTTTGCCATTCCCAGAATCAAGAGACACACAAGTTGGGTGGGTCCTGGGAATTTTAGTCCATAAAACCTCAATTTATGTTGTTGCGATACACATGTTTAATAGAATATAAGTACTGCATATTTTATGAAGATATTTCTTGGACCGGCTGCTAACAAATCCGAGCCTCCTGAGGCCTGCTCGAGAGTCAATTTGGTCATGGCCACAGCTCAGCTCGTTACAAGAAGGATGAGCTGGAACTTGGATATAAGACTTGTTTAAACTTTAAACAGGGTGATGTTCAATTTGTGAGCTCTAAAGCTGGGCTTCTGTGATAGCTAGCAATCATATTATACGTGTTTTATAGTATGGTGCATCAAATTATGTAAGATCGTAGAGTACATTTTGCATCTGCTTTCGGTTTAGTTTGGACTTGGTCATTGTTCTTATAGAAGTATAAGAGGCGCGCAAACTTGGAATCCCAAGTTCGGTTCTTACTCACCCGAATCCCAAGTTCGGTTCTTACTCACCTTATCATGTACCCAACTCAAAACATTATATTTTTAGGGACCCAAGCCCGCAATATGCTGCAAAAAGTCGAAACCAAACTAGAAATATTTGCTCAATCCTGTTTACACCCCTAGTTAGATCTCAACTTCAATATCGTTTCACCAATTCATAATTAACAGAAAAGACAAGTTTGGTCTAATTTTGATATCCCAATATCCCAATGATCACAAAAGATAAGCATTCTAAGTTCTGAAAAAACACTAACATTTTTAGACCTGGAGTCCCAAAATATTTGGAAACTGCCTAAAGATAATTGGAAGAAAACCAATCTTTGCAATATTTTGATTTTTGATTTAAAAGCTTCCAATCTAAAACCTCACAATTCCAGTACATTTGTCTTCGCCTTCCAGTCCATCCATCTATAACCATAACACTTTCATAACACACACGAAAGCCAATGTGACGAAACTAACCACCCAATAGATAAAGACTATGTAACTCTGTATATCAAAGCCAAGCATTCAAGAGTCACACTAGCGTTAATAAGCCGGCAATGTCGTATTACCTTCCCTACCAAAATAACTTCACCACAACTTCCCATTTTAAAAGAGCAATCACAAAAAGCAAACATCCAAACAGCTTATCAACACAATGCATTGTTCCATATAACTGCTTAATCAACTAGAATCAGTTCAAACAAGGCATAGCTTTACAGTGCAAGATCAATTCTACTAAGCATACATGTTAAATCTGCATCACATTTCGTTCCCAACAAATTCAATATCCATTCACTGAGGTCTGCTAACTGGTTCGAGCGCTTCCACAGTGACCACACTGTTTCCTCTCAGGACCTGCACAAGGAAAAAGGTCAAAGAATCAGAGATTAAAACGGGGTAGAGCACAAAACGGGGAAGGGTTCACCCCAAGCGACTCACCACCATGCCAATATCGGTTGTCTCATTGCCGTTTACTTCCACGGTGTTGTCAACCACAAGATTCATAAACTGATCAAAGCCTCGAAGTGTGCCTACCACCACTCTGTTCGCATTCAACTTAACTGCAAATGTAAAAACATGACGGTTAAACTTATATAAAAACATATACAAGCTTCTTGTGTCAAAATATTAACGAAATCATAGCAAAAATAAAGCTGAAATAACTCGGGATATAATATGCAATAATTTATACCCGTGTCCTGAAAACAATATGAGAATGAGAAATTGGGGTTAGACTGTTCAAGCTCTAGCAATGCATGTTGTAGTGAAATGAATATCATGTATGTTGTAGTGAAATGAATATCATGTCACGATCTGATCGCATAAGGAAAAATAAAGAACTGAGGTATCATAAGGCACAAGTGGACTTCAAGCCAAACTAATTAAAAACAATCTTATAGCCCTCGTGCTCTTCAATTCATCAACCAACACTGTCTCAGCAACCACAAAACCATTCATTCTGAGCCCATAATGATCACCACAACCATCAGTACCCATCTTACCAATAATTACTACTGCAGTCAAGAGCGCAGCAACTCTGACCCAATAACAGAGAGAGGAATCGCTGAGAGTCTAAGACATTCAAAAATATGCTGCAATGGCATGATTAACAAACAACAACAGTGACAAGAACGGAGAAACAATAGCAAATTATGCTCCTAGTCACCTTGACAACCCACCAAAAGCAAAAGTTGTCAAGCTAAACCTGATTGTTTGTAGACTCATTTATGATTATCTTGGCTAATGAGTTATACATACCCATTTACTCTACTATTACAAGGGTGGATCCAAATAAAGCAATTTTGAAAATTTTACTCCATTAGTGCTATGAACAATGGAATAAGCCACACTTGAAAATGACCTATGGATATTGCAGAGGGAGCAATATTGGTGGACGTGATAACCTTTGCAAGATCACTGCCAGACTACTGCCAAACTTCTAAATTATTTGTGCAGTATATTTCATGCCACTTCATGAACCTCTATCGTTCACATCCCGGATGACGTTCCCTTCCTGACAAATGCTACTAACAGAGTCTCCAAGTCTCCATAAATAACCTACTAGGGAAAATCTTCTCTTTGAATACTGTGTCCCAACTTTTGCTTTGAAGCAGATGGATTCTATTGAATCCTCATAACAATCACTTATTTCAGCAGTCAGTATTTATTCCCAGCGAGTCAGCAATCAGAATTAATTCCAGGCCAGTAAGTGTTGGGCGGCTAGAAGGTTGCAGGTTCCCTCTAACATAACTAACAGCATAATATTCAAAAGCCACAAAAACAGATAGTAGAAGTAGTATAAGCCCACAATAGTTTCAGGGGTGTAAGTGAATTGTAACTTTGCGTTTGTGGATGGAATCCCCCAAGAAGGGTTAGAATGGCAGTGAAGAGAGTTCGGTCGCTGGCAGAGCTCTAGTGACAATCTAGAAAAGTCTAGTCACAAAATATACAAATAGGACTTTCAAGCAACCTGTATGAGTTTGAGTGAAAATGGTGAAAGGTCATATGAGGAAATAGAGAGAATATACATTCTGTATCTATTTTTGTTTTTGGAATACAATAGTAATCAACCATGTCTTCAATTACAGGGAAAAATGTCACACTATCATGCCTTAAACCTCTCCATCTCAGTCACTTGAACCCTAAATGCCAACCTCGAATATAAAGTTGATGTTGGAAGCACAAAATATGCTCAATCTTAGTAACTTCGTGAGACTTGCACTCACCTTTTCCACATAGTCACATTAATTTATATCCGTATCTGTTTCTTAATGGGGCTGCTAATTCGTGTCATCTCCTTAATATGATCTTCAACTCCAAAATGGAGTCAGAAACTCCAACTAGGTTGCTTTTCTTGATTGAAATAGTATAGAGCCAAACACAGGGGTTGGATAAATCTTACATTAATTGACTTAGGATTTAAGATGAAAACTGAAAAAAACAAAAATGATTCCTCATTCCACGATTTAGGAAAGCTACTATAACTATTACGTAATTTCAACCAGTGACTCCAGTAATACATGACCGTTATGAATTGTTGTAAGCCTCTTCAGACCAACAGATGGAGGCAGAAAGTTCTCCAAACAGCTCCGACAATGTATCTCTTCCTCTCAAACACTTCCCTCAGTAATCTGATTTATATGTACCCCGAAGTACAATTAAGTCCCTATTCTTTCCATCTTTAGGTATGATTTCCACACAAAAAAAAGGTTATAATTCAAGCTCAAAATGAGGTTGGATGGTTGATGATGTATGAGAAAACTGACTAAGGGTGAAAGTTGTGGTGGATCCCTGTAGATGAGGAAAAGAACATTTGGAGACAAATATTTCTGTAGTCAGCAAGACACTCACGGTGTTCCTGATGTACCTTCCCATTGAATAAGTATTAGAATTCCACATTCCTTCATGGATTAACCATCTTCTTCTTCCTTAATATTTTATCCTCACCTTTCATGGGACTCCTCCAATCTCAAAGTCTCAAACTACCAAATTTTAGTATAACTTTTCCAACTTGGTTTCTTTAGAGCTCTCTTCATGAATAAGTAAAAGCCACGCCTCTTTTCTGCAACGGTTTGTTTTGCTAATGTAAGAAGCAAAACAACCCTCTATGGATACCCTGTGAAGTGGTCTATTCTTCTAAAGCCCTGCAAGAGCACTGGAATTTGCTTTACAGTAAAAACATGGATTTTGAGGGTTTAAGGGATAAAGGAGGTGCTATTGTAAAGACAAGGAGCTGGTGTGAGATTTACAAGGGCCTTACGTGTACTTAAAAGCTGAAAATAAGATTTAGCTCCAATTAATTAGAGAGTATCCAGAATACTATAACGAGCACACCTGTCACAGCTAATATGTAAAAACTGTCCAGAATATCCTTCAATCATCCCCAAGTTCATTTCATACTCATCATCTCTTATCTTTTCAAGATTCTCGTCTATTGGTCAATTGGGGCCTTTAATCCCTTATTCTTAGTACCATTGCATGAGTGACCAAAGTACCAAGATCCTCAACTCTAGACTTGAATCTGTAGTGTTGTTCAGATTAAGATAGGTGTCTCCAGTTACTGTCTCAAATGCATTATACTTAAGATGCTTTTGCTTCATTTGGTGGCTTGTGTATTGCCCACACATTCACAAGGAATTGTGGAATACATTAACAAGAAATAATATTTGTATTGACCTTGTTTGGGAAGTGTCACTTGAGATCAGTTGGATGTTACAAACATGAAATGGTGCGGACTTCAAGTCTTCAACAACAGTCCTGAAGTGGCTGACACTGAGGCTCTGATCTTCTTTTGTTTTGGGGGGTGGCGGCAAAAGCTCTGATCTATTTCTGCCACACATAATGATAGATTTGGACTCATCAACTGTGAACACAGAGTACTTTCTTGAACAAATCATCCTTGCCCTTAAAACTCCTCCTCACTATTGCTAGTCAGAACCTTATTCTAGCTCATAATCCACATATCTGTATGCTGCTAATCAAATTGGAAGTGACGTGCTTCCTAGAGGACCATATTCATAGAGGTAGGGCAAGGTGTAATCTGTACTACCACTTATTGCCACTGGTAACTAGGTTTGGTGGTTCTAAGCAAAAAAAATTGAAAGAACACATTACTTTTCCGTACACTAACTGGAAGCATCTTAATTCAGGATGCCCCCTCTTGGGCCTGTATGATTTTGTAGACTAATCATTGAACCGATTACATCATAGTATCACAATCTTGTATGAATGCTTAAAATATTTGAAGGTATTACACTAACCAGAAAATATTAATTGGTTTTGTGACTCTTAACCTGCAACCTATCGGCATAGAATTTCTACACTGTCAGTCTACCTGATTTATATCAACACAATAAGTTTAGCATGGGCAATCTAAAACCTACAAGTAAATAACAGCAAAGAAAGCATTTTACCTTTTAACTAGCTAATTTCAACTGAAGAGAACATGCTTAGGTCTTCAATTACAACACAAAATGATCACTTCATATCCTAACTGCAATAGTTCAAATTTTCTACTCCCAATGCCTGCTTTCTCCAAGTAAACAATGCATCACAAAAGACTCCATATATAATCATCCAACAAAAGATTGACGCTTGAGATATTTCAGCAATATGATGCATACCATAGTATATGGGGTAAATCTATATGGAACTTCTTGTCAAACATTGGAGTCAGAGTCACGCGATACTTGGTTTTTTCTATATATATAAAACAAAATAGCATTGTTTGGACTGAAATGTATTTATAGCCTTTGGATCAAACAAACTCGGCCATTAGATGATACTTAGAAATATTTTTTGAAAAACAAGGGGTTAAAATATTTTATACCAAACAAGGAAACTTTCTTCCAATCATTATTTGCTAGAGACCAAATTGTTGGTAGCAGGGAGAGTTTTGGGAGTTAGGGCGTAAGACCATGGTTTATTAGTGTTCCCACAAATTTTAAACCCCACAAAATATGGAGTACTATTAAGAAACAAATTAGGGAGCTGATTCTTGCAGAGAACAATTTGATCCTTACAGAACCAATTATTATTGGTACTACCTAAATGACAATTTAAACCATATTACTATACTATGCCTAGTATAAAATATACAGAGTGATTATTTCACAGAGCATTAATGCCACTTCGATTGTTCAACTTCTCTCTGGTCACTTCCTTTCCTTTCTTCAAGTGCTCAACACCTACTTAAATCTAGCAATGGAATAGATGCAAGGATGATATGGGCTTCATGTTTTCTGCTTCACTTGCTCATACCGAGGGAGTGCTGCAACACATATTCGAGAAATTGACGTAAGCTGAGACGGCAAGATCGCAAAGTGGGAACGACGTCGGTCCTCGTATAGGTCAGTAGCGTGGTCTCAGATTTGGAAGTGATGATCTGTGTGGTGGACGCCGATGGAAACAGTTTCTTCGGTGTTGAAGAATAAGGAAGAGGTGTTCAATGTCCGACGAAGACCAAACTGGGCGGTGGAGTTGCAGAACGGGAAGGAGTGGTTTCCTGGGAGGGGGTGGGATGCTCAAGTAGATTTACATGTTCCATTCAATTTATACGCATGAAAGTTGCTATGTTATTTTCCTCTCTGAATCATTATTCATTGACAAGAAGATGAAAAAAGATTATTGTGTGTTCCATTGTTCTTGTTTTGTGGTATTTGTTTTACTTTTTCTTATGAGTTATGTCTGGAGAGAGAGAGGCCAGAACTTTCTAGGGATTGGAGGATAGGGAGAAAGTGGTGAGAGAAGACTCTCGTGTAAATATTCTAACCAAATGTCACATATGAAGCAGAGTAACTTACAATGGGGTTAAGTTTGTCACTTTGATAATTTATGTAATTAGTGGCTCTGTAAGGATCAAATTGTGCTTTGTAAGAATCAACCACCAAAATTTAATTTCAATTAACTATAATTCAAATTTCAGAACCTTCAAAAAAAGTTATAAATAAGAACAACTCTGGCAATGTTCACTTCCGAATCTCCTTGATGTAAGTTCGATAGTGCCCTGAGGGCACGTGGTAGGGCGTATCCACCAAGGCTATTTAGCCTTGGCACCACCTCATTCTTACCCTCCCAATCTCATTTTTCCCACTATTCACCCCTCCATCACCAAATTCATGCCAAGGCTAGAATTGCTCCAAGGCAAGAGCTTGGACAATTTTAGCCCCTTCCCTTGCCTTCTAGCCTCCTTGCCACCTAGGTTTTCAACCATAATTTTTTTTTTTTACACTCAAATTCTTGTTTTGTATATACGTAACAGAAAGTAGTAAAATTTTGCGCAAAGAAAATGCCCAAATTTGTACATGGTAGTGTTGTGTTGGTACACAGTTTTAAAACTAGTGCCCCAGTTTTTACTTCAAAATGATATATTTGCTTCTTTTCTTTATTTGTTCTTTCTTTAATGTGTTGTGTTAAGCAAAAATGACATTTTTTTAAAAATGATTGTCCATTACAATTAGTAAACTTTCATATCTATATTAATATAAGCACAAACTGTAACACAAAATTATATTTTCAATTTTTTTCCACTGTTTGGAACAATTGAAAGCTAAAATTTCAATACCTGGTAAGTAGAGATGTTAAAATACTACAAAAGACAGTATTACATATAATTTTTAATAATGAATAGTGTTGCCTCTGCCCCTGCTCCTAAAATGCCGGGGAAAGTATCTCGCCCCGGAGCCCCTTGTCTTCTGTCCTGGTTCCCCAACAGGCAGGGCGGATGCATGTAGGAGGGTGGGGGCTATAGCCCCCACTCACTTTTTGAAAATTACGATTTCACCACATAATTTATGAATTATATTCAATTTAGCCCCCACTGAAATTATACAATAGTCTCCATTATTTGGGTTTATTCATTATAACTTTCTCACATTAGAATTCAGCCCTTCATAGTACATTATCTATTACCTCTAATATCACCATGGTCAATATTACGTATGTACTCAATTTCAACATTCACAGACTAATAAACATGAGGAATTAACGAGAAAAGTTAATTTGGAAAAGAACTTACTCTGTAGCTTCTTGTCCATATATCTGCCAAACAAAACGAAGGAAAAAATTAGATTAATGGCTTCAAAACAAGAGAGGATTAGGGTGAACTATGAATTTGACGAAAGAAGGGTAACCTACTTCTTCAGATCTGGAGGCTGGCCCGACCTACTCATTGTCCTGAGAGAGTGCGAGAGAGAGAGAGAGAGAACAGTAGTCTATGACTGTGCGAAAGAGCAGTCTGAAACTACCCGTTTACGGTGGGGAAGGGGTTAGGAGAGATGTAAAACCCGACTACAGACTTTCGGCTTCTGCAGTGAGACAGTCACTAATGAGAAAGCCCAAACGGATTATTATTACTGGCCCAAAGTTGAGGCCCAAACGGATTATTATTATTGGGAATTGGGAATTTCCAACTCCCAATTTTGTCCAAAAAAAAATTAGGAATTGGGGATGCATAAATGACAGAAACCACCCCTGTGGTATGGGAATTACTAACTTAGTCCCTGTAATTTGGATAATACCACAAGCCACCCCTCTGTCAGTCCAAACTAATGACAATCACACCCTTCCACATGGGACCACAGATAAAGATACACTTGTGACCACTTCGCCCTTAGAGCCAAACAATTACATATTTACCCATTGAACTCTGTATCCTTCTCTCTTCCCATCCTTGCAACTTACTACAGCAAATATCGCTGCCACCACCAACAACTGCCACCTCCAACAATGACAACAACTTGTGTGAAGCCAAACGGGGCTAAAAGTGCTAAAAACCACTAAATCGGCAACCCATTAACGCCCATATTACCACCATTTTCTTCACCACCACTGTCACCATCCAATGTCGGAGGCTAACTTGACCAAAATCAAAATCCACCAAGTTGAAAAAAAAGTTGTCTTCAACCCAATTCAAGAAACCCAATACCAAAACCCAGAAACTATACAAAGCACGGAAAAATACCCCCATATCAAATCCCATCAGAAGAGTTTGAGAGATATCGTCGGAGAGAGTCAAAGTTGGAAGGAGATATATAATCATAGAGAGGGGAACTGAGAACACAATTGAATCGTTGCCCGAAATCACAAAATATGAAGCAGCAGAGTCAGACTTCGCCATTGAAGATACTCGGGTTTAGGGTTTCGCCTCCAAAATGAGGAAAGCCAAATTGGCAACGAATCCAAGAGTATAACATACATAGTTTCATATATCTTACTCAAATTGGTGCCTCTTCAAGCGGATTGGATCATGATTCCCGACGAGAGGGATCGATGTGGTGTAGGGATTCGTGCCTCTTTGGGTGGTCTTGTGGAAATACGATATACAGAGTATCGTGGTGGTGGTGGTGGGCGGAGAACGGAAGTGGTGGAGGTGGGTGGGTCGAGAAGGGAGGTAGTGGATGAGAGATAGTAGAAGAAGAAGGACGAGGAGGAGGAGGAGTGATGATCACAAGGGAACATAGATGGATGGGTTTTGGGGTAACTAAGTTTTTAAATGAAGGGGCAAAGATGACTTTTTCATTGTTCTTTAGTCCACGTTAGGCCGGGGGTGGTTTGTGGTATTATCCAAACTACAAGATACTAATTTGGTAATTATCCATACCACAAGGGTGGTTCCTGTCATTTACCCATTGGGGATTCTATATATACAAGGACGTTTTGACTTCCAAATTATCCGCCATTTGATGGAATTAGGGACAGTTTGGAAATGTTGTGGCGGTGTTAAAATTTGTTGTAGGAGAATCTTCTGGTGTGAATTTCAGATAAAATGTTGTTTGGTAAATATATTACGTAAAAGCTACTGTGAAATATTGATATAGTAATTTCATATTTGGTAAACTTAATTTTGAACATTTGAGAGAATAAAATGACAAAATATATGACGTGTATAGATTTCTTACAGATATATATATATATATATATATATTGAAATTTTTACAAATTGTAAGGTTAAAATCAGTTGTACATAAATTAATTAAAAGCAAGTTTCGGAAAAGCATATCATCCTCCATTTGTTTTCCAGAAAGCTGTTTTTTAATACAGGGGGGTAAGAGTATGAATGAATGGAAGACGGTAGCTAGTGGAAAGAGGAGCCAACAAAAGAATAAGACGACGCAGTCTCGGAGTCGGCAATTAACGCTTAAGTAAGATAAAAGGCAACGGGAAAAATGGGAAAGAGGAAGGAAGTTGAGCGCAGGAAGTAAGACCGCGTTCATCCCGTATGAGTTTTAAATCACGGAGGGTGCGAAGGCCTCCTGAGTAATATGTATATATATAGACATATTTTTATTTCATTTTAGGGACTTGAGTTCTATTATTCTCCAAGCCTAGTTTAAAAAAAAAACACTGATTTATATAGACACTGATTTAAAAAATATGTATCTTGCCTAGTTTTGTGAGATCAGGCAATCTCTTAAATAGGTGTTGGTATCATCAATCTCTCACGCTTCTCTAACGACTTATAAATCTTTTGTGACTCACAACTCACGGGCCCCAAGTCTAATCTCAAGAAAAGCAGTTGCCCCAGTATCTTTTCCCTCCGGCTACCTCAGACATATTCTCTCAGTTCACCATATGAGCTATTCCAAAGGTGTAATGAAAATGTAATTTATTTAGGACCGTACGATTTATATATAAAAACACAGTCTTAAGCGTCACAATACCTTAACAAGATGATGTATCAACAACTCGAATCATGTAAGACTCGGGCCCATTGGATCCTCCACTCCGGCATCATGCTACTCTTTTAGCTGCCACATGAATGGTTACGGAATTCGGAGTAATTGTACCTACTCAACCTTCTAAATTCTAAACACAGGCACCCTTTTGTTTCCTTATCTTTTTTTCTCTTCTTCTTCTTCTTCTTCTTCTTCTTCTTCTTCTTCTTCTTCTTCTTCTTCTTCTTCTTCTTCTTCTTCTTCTTCTTCTTCTTCTTCTTCTTCCTCTTCTTCTTCTTCTTCTTCTTCTTCTCTCTCTCTCTCTCTTTCTCCAATGAGGGGTATAATATAATATATAATAGTAATGGACTGGGAGTCATCTCTAAAAATAAAACTTGTGGGGGTTGAAATTATATTATCAAAACAAAAGTGTCGAAGTTGATACATCCACACTCATCAAAAACTATCTCACCATGTAGTATAAAAACATGTGCGTTCCTACCTACCTCCTTAATACTGAGAATGTAAATCTAAAACGGCCACATATAATACCATTACCCCTGAAACCATGTGCCCACGACTGTAAGCATTGCGGAAGCCCCACACCTGTGAGCACTATGTAACGAAGTGACTACCTCCTACAACCTAATTATATGCCACATCTCACACTCACTCTTAATCAATCAATGAAGTACTATCCACCTCTAGACGTATCAGATAAGCACAACCTAAAATATCAAGTTTTCGCTCAACTCAAATTCCTCTGTCATGACGCATATGAATAGTTTAGTCTACACTACTGATGAAGGCTACCAAAAAGCTTCCCATGGTCAAGTTGCTTCCAAGAAAAGGGTATGGGGCTTCAAACATGCTTGATAATGGATCTGAGGGGATGAGTCAGGCCAGTGGGGCCTCTATGAATCACTCATGAAACCAAATAATGCGGTATACGTGAAGACACGTAACTTCTACCTAGTGACAATGGTTCCAACAGACACGGTAGAATATTTAGCTCGGTACAAAATCTAAGGCAATGTGTTAGATATTCCGGCTCTATGTTCTCCCCGGGACTAGCTCTTAGAGTTGTTTGCTTACTATTGTTTCCATACACTAGAAAATCCTATCATCGAGCTCTCTCCGAAACTAAATCCTATTGATTTCCCTGGTACCTTTTTAATATCTGGGATGTTTCAACATATAATGTTTTTATATGCCGAACAAATAACGACTCAACTATACTGAGTGGTAGAGATAATAAAAAACAAATTAAATGAAATTTCAAATAAGAGAATAACGAACTATGCAAAAAAATTACTAAATAAAACGTGTAGAATTAAAATATAAAGATGTATAGACCTGACTATGCATACATGATCACAACTAAGTGACCATGCACCACCACATTCAAGGGATGAAATGCCCTCATGATACGAACATAATCGTGGCCAAAGGTACATGCGTCATCATCGTGGTGCCAATGAGTTGGGTATGGGCGGGATGGAAGCTCTAGGAATGGGAGTGCTCTGAAGTGCTAAATAGCTCGGTGCCCCCAAGCATCATCAATGTGCAACTCTGTCATATCTCTCATCACCTCCATCATATGCTCACTCATAGATGGTCCACCTGGGACTTAAATGGGGTTGGGATGGGTTGGATAGACTGGATGGCGTGGTCTATAGCATCCTCTGCCTCAAAATCCTCCTTCTATGAGCCTTTAGTCTCGTCAATTTGTAGGGTTTTGGTGCCGTTTAAGCAGCGGAAATACAAAAAAAAAATCCCAAAACTCTCCCCGGATCACATGTGAAGCATCATAAGATGATTAAAGAGAAATGTTACCTTGTTAATCTGAATAATCATTACACAGAAGTATTGTCCACGCCTCTGCTGGTATCCACACCGTATGATCAACAACTGGAACTTCCTCTTTTATTCGTGCTAGCGTTGTAGGGAAGGAACAATCATGAAGCTTGATCAAAGCAGGCAGCATCAACAATGGAGGAGGAGAAGGGGAGGCCGCCTCTTCTTGCCATCGGGTAGGGGGGGCGCCAACCTTCTCTTGCTCTAATTTTTCATCTAATGATAATTAGGGCTGAACTAATTCTTTTATAATTGATAACTCTTTTTAATTTAAAACTTTCCCCACTACTAATTAGATCCAACAGCTTGGATCAACTTTTGTTTCAGTCCAGTTTGCTATTTAGTCCAACTAAATATGCACGTTGATGCACTTGATCCCTGATTCTTTATTTTTAATTAGTCCAACTAATTAACATATACATCCAGTCTAATCCTTTGGTGTGTGACCCTACAGGTTCATATTACATTGGCAGTAACAATTACAAACATTGAGCGGTGTCTAGCAACACATCGATGTTACCAAAGTAATAGGAATAGTCAGTGATCTGACAAACCTCTGTGACCAATGTTACCGTGCTGTATAGTCCATTTGTCTCAAACACAGATGTCACACTCATAAATTCAATCCATAGTTCTCGATCTGTGAGTAGACTTAATCGAAGAAATAACATCAATATCGTATATTGATTTATCTGAGCCTGGCTATGCATTTGCTTAAGTCATACTCATCGAGTGGCCATGGATATATACACCCGTTATGTGGGAGGGACAAATCCTCGTTACATCACTACCATCTCTCCGCTCGCTTCATATCATATCTAATTATCGCTTTTATAGTTACCCAGTTACGGTGCAATGTTTGAGGATATCAAAACATGATAATTCACAACTAGAGTATCTAGTGACTTAAGTCAAAGGACCCCAACACTATTATCACTACGAGAAGCACTTGTGACATTCACATAACTTCCATGTAGCCTTTTCGTGTCGGGTCAATCCAGTATGTCATTACTCCTAATACATACCCATGTGTTCAACTTGATATCTCCATATCAATCTACCCACATACTAGTCTCTATGCATAGTGATCGTCCTACTAACCATTATACTTGACCAGAGATAGTTTAAGATAACAACAATTGCAATCTAAGGACTTCATTATATTAATATCTCCAAATCTAATGCAATGAATAGTTTAGCCGAAACAACGTTCACACCAAAATAGATTGTATGTAGGGAATACACCAACACATCCCCTATCTTTCTCTCCTCATACTGGAAATCTTCATTAAAATCTTAGTATACTTAAACAACAGGAGTGGCGTCTCAGTCAGCAAGTCAGCTCCAATGACACCATGAGTCACTAGGAGATAAGAGATAAAGTGGGGAAATATGAGAGCTTCCTATATGTGGTGAAGGAGGCTTTAAGGTACAAGAAATGGAGGTTTGGGACACCTATATGAAAATATCGCATAAGGAAATTGATAAGAGATAAATTATCATCACTCAACACTATGTCATACTTGTTAGGGAATGCCTTGTTTATTTTGGGGTGCAAAATTGTTGTAAGTGGGGTATTCCTCAATAGTTGTTCGCACAGTAAACGCTCCTAAGATATCGACCATTCTCTGCGCTGTCAGGTTATGCCTCTCAAAACTAAAACCACGCCCCTTCCTAGCTACAAAGTAGTGACACATTCCAAAATATCCCCATACAACCTTCAAGCTAAACCCACTCTTCTTTGCCATCATCTCGAGGTATTTCTACACCCCTTCTTCTCATAATGGCCATAGGGCATGAAATCATGGAGAACTCTCAAATACGCATTGTTACTAGGAGGTGCAAGCATTCTGCCAAACATCCCATACGCAGACATTGCCTTGATGTGCTCAGGCATGTCCTCGTGTTATTTCATGCCGCTCTGGGCCAAACTGAAGCTTTCTTAAGGGATCCTATCTAGACCAAAATTGGATTTGTTGATTAGGGTATTTACTAATATCATATTTACACTATCTAACATCTCCTATGTACATTTACCCAGGATCGCAATGCTCGCCTATGGTGAATCTCGAGAACTCGAGGCTCCAGCACTGGTCCTACCTCTCTTACTAGGCTTTCATGAACTCCAAGTCTCTCTCTCTCTCTCTCTATCTCTATCTATCCCTCTCTCTCTCTCGCTCGCTCTCATTGCAATGCAAATAGATATACAAACATGTAGCTTTTTTGCAGCAATATAACCTAAGAAGCTAATTCTTCTAACCAACAATTGAATAGAAGTGTGAAATTGAAATTTAAAAACTGATATGAGAGAAGAAACCCTTATGACAATGGAAATAGAGTCCATGAGGCGACATGAACGCATGCGAGTACGAGCTTGACTAGTGTTCCGCCAGTAAATAGCACATCGAATGCTACTAAACACATAAAGCCAAGGAACAATCAAGCTACTCAGTAGTGTAGATGATTAACAAGATAATATGGTCTAAACTATCTCAGCTACGACGTATCGCGTAAAGATCCTCAATAACGCTAACAATAAATGTAAATTAAAAAAAAAAGTAAAAATAAACAGTTAATTAAAGAGACACGACACACCAAATTTTTACCGTGGGAAATCTTTTTTTACCGAATCTCCACCAAGAAGACCTGTACGGATAAAAACTCCATCTTCTAGCAACAACTAGTGCTAGAAAATTAAATTTCACAACAATGTCTAATATAGATATATTGAAAATCACACAGAAAGCTACTTACCACTATATCTTACCTGCATAGCTTCTGCACAGTTGTGTAGCACCCCAAAGCTGGTACTCTAGACACCTCTTGAATTCAGGAAACTAACACACTAGTTCGTCCAATTGCACTAGTGACCTAAACAGTATGATCCTCGCTTAACTTCAATGTTAGAAACTTTTTATCATAGTTCATGTAAGTGAACAACTCTATTGCCGCGTTTCTGAGTGAAAAACTTTGTAGGTAACGATAAAAAAAATATGATAGTAGAATCAGTTGGAGTGGGAGACTCTAGACAATGCTAAAGATCCGAGACGTACATGTACATGTCTTGACTCTAGGATATAAACTCAGTTCTGAAGCACATGATATATAACTATGCATGATGACCTCACAAGGTTTGGCTACAAAAGATCTGGCACAAATCAGAAAAAATCTAAATCACAAGATAGGTAACAACTTGGACGGCTCAATCAAAGTTTGGTTGTAACATATCTGGATAAACTGACACTATGATAGATTAGAGGAATACGTGTAGCGACTCAAACATCTAACATTATGGGCTTGGGAACCTTGGAAGTTCAACTGACTGAGAGACAATTAAGAAGATGATATCTTAAAGAAAGAAGCTTCTATGGTAAATATATATACTTAGGTAGAAAGAGTTATAGAAATTCTAGATCTGAAGAGAGAGGGATCTCAATTGGACTCAAAGTCGAAGAACAAATATCACCTGTATTTAGAAGAATCAATGAAACGACACTAAATCTTTGAAGAAGGAGATAAACATACAAAAATCTACACATCCGATGCTGAATTGGGCTCTCTCTTGGTCGAGACCGACACGAGGCTAGGGCACAAAACCCGAGGCCGTTAGGATCTTAAATTATCTCTCCTGGCCGACTGGTAACGAGGGACGAAAAACTGTCTCCTACTGGCTAAACCTGTTGGAATAGATGCCCTAGAGGCAATCTTATTTAGTATGAACATTACTTTTGGCTACAATATTCATTTTATTAATTCTAGAGATATTTAATATAATGAAGTCCTTAGATTGCAAATGTGTTGTTTATCTTAAATATCCCTAGTCGATTATACTGATTAATAGGACGATCAACTATAGACTAGTGTGGGGTTTGATTGATATGGAGATATCACAATCCAACACATGGGTATGCATCAAGGGTAATGGCATTTTGGATTGACCCACAACGAGGAGGCTACATACAAGTTATGTAAAGTCACAAGTGCTTCTCGTAGTGACAATCGTATTTTCATCCTTAGACTTGAAATCACTAGATCCTCTAGTTGTGGAATATTGTGTTTTGATATCGCCAAACGCTACACCGTACTGGGTAGTAATAAAGGCGCATATCGGACACAAATAGGAAACAAACTTAGAGATGGTAGTTGTAATACCCCGTATTTCAGTTAGGGGTTATTTGGTAAATTCAAAAAAATATCTGACAATTTTAAGAAATTTATATTTCAAACTTATTCTTGACTTCTTCTTAGTTTTAAAATATAAGGGTGTCATTTGACATTTATGATTTTATAGAATTTCATTTTTGTGATTATTTTGTAGTTTCGGTTACTTGAGTAATACTATTTGAATTTTAATTTGTATAATTCGGACATGTTTATAGTTTTGTAAATGTAGAATTTTGATACTTATATACATAGTAGCTTATATGGGAATTTTATAATTTATAAAAAATAGACTTTTATGTGTTTGTAGTTGGAAATTGCAATTTTGTTACCCCTTAATTTTTGGCTATCATTCTTTAGCCCCATCCACAACTCTTTTAACTTTGTTCTAATTACAATCAACTACTTCCTCCATTCACTTTATTTGGTCAACTTTATAAAATATGGAGATACTAGTACACCTCTCCCTATATGAACCATTTTGTTGCATCAAACATATTATTCTCTATGACTCTCATCTCCATCAACTCCCTCAATTTCCACTATTACCTACCCTTTTCTATTTACATACCTTATGAGATTCTTCACCACCAACCTCCACCATCAACCCCATTTCTTTCTTTCACAATTTTTCATATATTTTTCTCTTCAAGAGCACTCACACAAGCTCTCTTCTCTCTCTCAAAACTCCATTCCCGTTTTTGGAGCTTCACCTCCACAAAACTTCATCAAAACTCAAATTTCTAGTTTCAAAATCATGGAAAACTTGAGTCCAACCTTAATATCATCATGGAGGGGTGTTCGTCCACCATGCTACTCATGAATTGAAGGTCAAATTCACCTTCTTGCTCACCATCTTCTTGAATCTTGGGGTAAAGTTCTTCATAGACTTAAATCCATACTTGCATGTCTAACTTTACCTTTAATTAGTGACATTAGATCTTAGATTTATTCATTTATATCCTTGATTCTTTATTTTCATGGTTTGATCAAGAGTTTAACTACAAAATTTTGACTATTTCATGAAACCCACACTAGAACCCACATGCATGTTGTGAATGTCATCTTCTTTACATTTGTTACTTAAGAGATTTTTGATAATTTATGTCAAGAGCATGTTAAAAATATTATTTTCATGATTAAAATGAAGCTATTTGGGTGAAAATCAAGTCTACATTGGTTGCATGTCTCATTAGAACCGTTCTTGTTGATTTTTGAAAAAAAAATGCATGTTTATACAATCTGGCCAAGTTGTGAAAAACATGGATTATCTCCAAATTTTATCTCTAAGAAAATTTTAACTCTTTGCATATTTTGAAACTAGACTCAAAGATGGTCATTTGAGAAAAATATCAACTCCATAACCATTTTGGTTAGGGAGATATGCTCATTTTAATTTACATGTTTTTTGAAACTCTATTTCTGGACCAATCTTGAAATTTTTATTAAAACCCATTTCCTGATACTTATGGCACTCAATATTTCTTGAGATGAAACTAGACACATAGGGGATTCATTCTGGAGAAGATGGACATTTTTACTATTCTCCAAGTAGTAGTAATTGTTCTTCAAAGTTGAAACTTTCTGCCTAACTTGTCTCTGTACAATATTGTTTGTTAATTTTGTAACTTGATTTTTATAATAGATATGCATATTTTTCTTCATATTTCTGAAAGTAGACACATGCAGCTTGATTATAAATTAATTTAATGATTTTAAGAGATGTTTTGATATGGTAAATATGCCTCTAAAGTCAGAGCTATAATTCCGTCCATAATTGTAGTTTCGCCATTTTCAGAAAACTTTAATTTTTTTAAATTCTAAGTGTATTGTTTGATTTATTTTGATAAGTGAACATCATTATATGTGCATTGGTGACATATATGACTATGTTGCATGTGTGGTTACATTTCTATTATGCATGTGTAAATTAATTGTAACGAGTACGTTATACGTGTGATTGTAGACATCGGCCTCATAGGAGAGAGTAGTTGAGTCGGAGTGCTATACTTACTTTCTTGCTTTTGGTTGTGCTTCATATCAGTGGTAAGTACATATGTGCAACTCTTAATTATCAAAATGTGAGTGTTGTGTGATGTCTCAAATGAATATCATGTCGATCGAAAAAGTATTAAAAACTTGATTTGTACTCGAAATTGTTTGGATATAGATTTAATCCTCTTTATAACTCTTGAAACTCTACCTATGATAAGTTGATAATCTGATTTTGGATATGGAAAAGAGAATCAATAAGAAACTTATAATAGATTTAGGACGAAGTACAGAGTCCCGTTGTTTGTGGCTCCGGCCTGAGGTGCCAAGCGCCCGTTACTTATGGCTACGACCATCGAAGCAATGCTTCATATTATTGGATAGAACTTTATTGTTCATAAATCTGCCCCCGATGAGCCAAAACGTACCAAGGTATTACAGCCAAGGGTTTTGTAGAGCTATAGAGTGCTACTTATACTTTAAGGGTCACTACGGTATAGGGGTGTCGACACTTAAGGCCTTTTAGCTATGAATTATGAGCGGGGATTGACGTATGGGCTCGCTTAACGCTAGGGTGAAATAGGGTTTGATAGACCCTAAAAGGAACCGTTTATGATTACTTCGTGATCCCTCTGTCTACATCGATCCGCTGGTGGCTCTGGACATGCCTCACATAAACTTAACTATTAGTTGAAATTGGACGAAAGTTGATTACTCTATCAAATGAAATGATTTAAAAAGATTTAGGCTACTCGTGATCTAATATCGTTACCAACTCAAATGAACTTGTTTACCCTGGATATTTTACTGAATACTCGTGGTTCCTTAATGTTCTTAAATTGAGAGGTTTTTGTTACTCTGTTACTTTCAGTTGTTCCAAAATCCCCGGCCTGTTACTTTTATTGTTTTAAATCGTCTGTTTTGTTTTAACTCATGCATCTGTGCCACTCGTTGCTTTACACGTCGTAGTGTGTACTTACTCAGTTTTTAGTGATCATTTTCTTCAAAACGACGTCGGCTTTTGCCATTTAAAAACCGCAAGTCATCAATCATGGTGGGGGATGGGAACGCGTATCGAGACGAATACGTTACTTAGTAGATCACAACATTTTATTCCAAATTGTACTCATTTTTGAAATATTTGTTGTATACATTAAATGAGATGTAATCTTAATAGTTAATTTTCTGTTTTTGGTTATCGATTGTCTCTTGAACCCTGAACCGAGATCCCAGGTTGTTTAAGTAGTAATGTAGATATAA
The DNA here is from genome assembly GCA_023055425.1 of Linanthus parryae. Lineage (NCBI taxonomy): Eukaryota > Viridiplantae > Streptophyta > Magnoliopsida > Ericales > Polemoniaceae > Linanthus > Linanthus parryae. The sequence continues at coordinate 68,715,302 of JALGPY010000001.1, read as the reverse complement.
TTTGTCCCTCCCACATAACGGAAGCAAATACCCGCGGCCACTCGAGGGATGGTGCTTATAGAATGTCTGGCCAGACTCGGATAAATCAATATGGGATATCGATGTTATCTGCATGGATAAGACTATTCCCAGGATCGAGAAACTATGAATTGGATATACGGGTGTGACTTGTATGTCTTGTGTCCAATCCGAGTATAGAGACAAAGGGATGAGACAATACTTGCACGAGGTTTGTCGGATTACTGACTATTTTTATTTGTTGGGTGGCATGGATGTGTTGCTAGACACCGCTCCATATTAGTAAACAACTAAGATGAAACCTATGGGGTCACTCCCCATGGATTAAACAGGACTTGAGAATTAATTAATATGATTAATTAAATAGAAGGATCAATTTGCAACCACATGCAAACTTAGTGGGACTAGTTTGCAATGTGGACTAATGCATGTAAGGACATGATTAGTGTTGAGACTTTTATGTAGTTAACAAGGAGTTGTTAGACTATATAAAGGACTTACAGGACACTCCTAGCTTATTTCTTATAAGCGTGTCGTAATTTTTATAACACAAGGAGAGAAACAAAGCAAGGAGAGAGAGAGAGAGAGAGAGAGAGAGAGAGAGAGAGAGAGAGAGACAAACATAGGCTGAAGCCTAGACCCGGCCCCTCCTCTACCCGTCGGCGTCAAGGAGGTGTCCCGCCCCTTGAGCTCCGGTTTGCGTGATTCTTCTTCTTCCTCCTTCATCCCTAGCTAGCACAAAGGTGTGGAGGATCCGGATACAATCCAAAGAGTGGACTATGTAGGGTTTTGATTCATGGATTGCGCAACGGAAGCATAAACAATCATAAAACCATGCAAAACCCTCCAATGATCACAAGTCAAGAGACATAACGATGGTAAGAGTTAGAAATCATAAACACACCTTAGGGTTCTCCTTTGATGACTTCAAACGCGAATAGTGTCACGTCTCTACGGTTGATCCACGCCTAGAGGTGAGATCTAGATCCTCCAAATCCATGTGCTAGCTAGGAAGAATGGAGGAGGAAGAAGGAATCGCCAACAACGGAGTGCCAAAGGTGGGGCGGCACCTTTTAGGCCGACGGGTAGGGGGCGGCAATCCCTAGGGGGGTTCGGCCCTCTATGGGACTTGCTCTCTCCTTGCTTTGTTCTCTCCTTTCTTCTATCAAATAGATGTGTGGGTGTGTAGAGAGAAAAATAAGCTAGGAGTGTTCTTTATATAGTCCAACAACTCCTTGTCCTACTACATAAAGAACCCCTCATAATCCTACTCAAGTTCGGATTAGTCCCTTTTTGCAAAATAGTCCTTATCATGTCAATACATGGATTAGTTCTTATTTGCAAATTAATCCTAATCATGTCTCTACATGAATTAGGCCACCTTGGCAAATCCTAATCATGTCTATACATGGATTAGTCCAACTTGCATATTAGTCCTACTAAGTTAGCAAGTTATTGCGATTTGATCCTTTTAATTAATTAATCATATTAATTAATTAATTCCCATGTCTAGTTCACCCCTATATGGCGTGTGACCCCATAGGTTCTATTTAGTTGGTAGTAACAATTTACTAATATGGAGCGGCCTCTAGCAAGACATCCATTCTAGCCAACAAATAGAATAGTCATCATGACAAACCTTGTGCAAGTAATTGTCTCATCCCTTTGTCCCAATATCCGGATTGGACACGAGACATACAAGTCACACTCGTATATCCAATCCATTGTTTCTCGATCCATGGGAATAGCCTTATTCGTGCAAATAACATCAATATCCCATATTGATTTATTTGAGTCTGGCCAGACATTTCTATAAGCACTATCCCTCGAGTGGCCTAGGATATTTGCTCCCGTTATGTGGGAGGGACAAATCCTCTCTACGTCCACTACGATCTCTAAGCTTGCTTCTTATTGTATCCAGTACACGCCTTTATAACTACCCAGTTACGGTGTAGCGTTTAACGCTACCAAGATCACAATAATCCACAACTAGAATATCTAGTGACTTCAAGTCTAAGGATGACAATACCATTGCACCGCGAGAAGCGCTTGTGACTTAACATAACATGTATGTAGCCTTCTCGGAGATGGGTCAATCCAGTATGCCATTACTCCTAATGCATACCCATGTGTTGGATCATGATATCTCCATATCAATCCAACCCCATACTAGTCTATAGATGATTGTCCCATTTAATCATTATAATCGACTAGGGATATTTAAGAATATAACACTTATATTCTAAGGACTTCATTCATGTTAACATATCTCCATATCGATAACATAATGAATCGTAAATCCATAAATGTCACAATTAATTGATTGCCTCTAGGGCACAATTCCAACAGTCTCCCACTTGCACTAGAGTCAATCTCTTGCATCATATGCCTATTGATCTAGCGCGGCCCTCCACGCTTACACTGCGTAGGGGCGAGACATATGCCGGCACTTTGCAAATATTCACATCTCCCCCATCAACAATTTGATTGAGATTGAATATTCTGAATAAATGCATTAATTTACTCAGTCCTCTGTGTTAGAATCAGTGACTGAATCTTGCCTGGAACCTTTCCAGCTCACAGTCGCTCCCACTAAGACAGAACATAAAACTCGACTTATAATCTGAAATCTTCTTTGTCAGATTTGAAGTTCGCATCACTGTAACCCCTTACAGTAAACTCTTCATATTATCTATTTATCAAAAATTCATCCTTAGTGCTTCTGAAGTACCAAAGGATAATCTTGATAATTGTCCAGTGACTCTCACCCGGATTTGACTGGTATCTTTGTGTCATACCATATGACACATCTGGCCTAGTACATAACAGTATCTCATGAATCTTATTCATACGGTCCATTTCCAATCTAATTGGAAAGACAATTAGCCTTCTAAAGACTACTTCCATGTGACATGGGTAAGAATCAATATTCTTTTACCGTTGAACCATTTCAACACCTCTGTCAATTTATGTACTATGACTTAAGCTATACAACCATCTTGATCTACCTCAATAGATCTTCACAAGTTGCTTCGCTTAAGTCTACCATTAGAAGGTCAACTCCCTAGTCAATCTACGTAAGACTGCCAAGTAGGGGCAACATTCCCAATGATTAAGTATGTCTCCACATACAAGACCAGAAAAATAACTGTGCTCCCACTAACCTTCTTGTAAACACAAGTCTCATCTTCAATTTTGATGGAACCAAACTCCTTTGATTACATCATCCATTTGAAGAGTCTAACTCCTAGAAGCTTGATCCAATCTATAAATAGATTGCTACAAGCAAGATGCGAATGGATTTAAGCATCACAATTGGGGAAAGATTTTGTCATAGTCTATACTATGAGCTCACATGAAATCCATTTTCCTACCAATTTTTTTTTTTTTTTTTCTTAAAGGTAATCATATTACCATCCATGTTGGTTTCCTCATAACCCACTTGCACCTTTTAGGTGGTTCCAACAAAGTTCATACTTCGTTGGTATACATGGATTCCATTTTGTATCCCATGGCTCCTAGCCATTTCTGAGAGTATGGCCCACACGTGGCCATCTCATAGGTTGTAGGCTCATCTTAATGAGCAATATATCATGGGTAATGAGAAATCCCTATTTCTCTAGTCCCTCGATATATTCTACCTGACCTACGAGGTTCTTGTGTTTTTCTGAGTAGGTTGCTCCACAACACCTTGTGATCCTACTCATGTTCCATCAAGAGGATCAATGTTCTATTGTGGTTTTTGAACTCCTTCAAGTTCTACTGTCCTCCCACTGTTTCTTTTAGAGACAATCTCTACCTAGAAACACTGTGGTTCGAGAAACAAACAGTTTGTTCTCGATTAGGTTGTAGAAATAATGTCCTTTTCAGGATACCCCACAAAACATTTATCCGACTTGGGTCCAAGTTTATTTGTAAACCTTTTACATAAACTTCCTAACCCCAACTCTTTATGAATGACATACTAGGACACTTCCTAGTCCATATCTCATATGGCGTTTATTCATATTTCGTTTTTGATGGAACAAGGTTAAGGGCGAAATTTGCTGTAATTAGAACATAGCCCCAAAAGTAAACTGGAAGTTCTGTTTGACTCATCATGGTCCGAACCGTGTCCTACACGGTTTGAACTCCCCTCTTATACACGCCAAACCCATGTGGCGTGCTAGGTGGAGCGAGTTTTGGATCATATCCAACACTCCCATAGATTCTTGTCAAACTCTTAGCTCAAGTACTCTCCTCTATGATCCAATCGTAGAGCCCTAATACTTTTGCCAAGCTGGTTCTCTACTTCATTCATGAATACTTTGAACAATTCAAAGGATTCTGACTTGTTTCTTCAAAAGATACACAAATCCATATTTACCTGATCCTATCAGTAAATATGATGAAGTATTGAAAACCCATCTTTAGCATTTATGCTTAGCGGCCTTCATACATCAATATGTATGATTCCCAAAAGATCATATCCTTGCCTAATAAGTCTTACATGTCTCATATGATTCAATAATCAAGTGAGTTCCAGAAATCCATCCTCATGGAGTTCTAGATATGTATCTCTTATTTATGAGGCCTAAACGTTAATGCTAAAGATAAGTGAAGTTCATATCATTATATGCAAACCTCTAGGTATTAATGTTATAGATGAAATTATCATGATCATGGATATAGAATCCACTTAGACAAAAATTGCATTACAATAATGCATATCATAATAAATGGAACAACATTTGTCCTTTATAATGATAAGGAGCTTTCTTGTCCAAACAAGAAACTTTGATAATGTCCCTACTCATAGCTAGGACATGATCGTTTTTGTCTAATTCATGAACAATTTCTTAAAGGTAGAAATAATTCCCTACGGCTTATTCAGCAACCCTTTGCTTCATAGCCCCACGTGTAGGTTTATTTCTTCCTTATCCAATTGTCTTCGTCTCTTGAGATCCTCCACATTTCTATAAATGTGAGATCCCCATCTAGTATCATATACTCTTGATGATGAGATAGACACACTGAATTTTATAACAAAAATACCTAAATTGGAATTCATAATTCCTTTATTATTTACTTCCATGTACTTTGGGTAGTCTCTCTTCCTCTACACCACCTATGGGACTTCGAGGCAACTTGGTTTTAGCAACAGGCTTGCTTTATAGCCATGGGGTCGGCGCAAACCATTTGCCCTTACCCATGCTGTTAACCATTAACAGATTTGCCCATGCCCATTATTAGTTTTGTTTAGTGATTTTTCAATCATATTGAGTAAATCAACTTTAAAACAAAACTATAATTGCATCCAATGCAATTCTTGGTCCACTTGGGTGAATAACCGTTTATTCTTTATCTATCTCATAGATAATTCCCATTCACTAATGTTTCAATCATATTGAATTAGCTTATTTGCATAACGCAAAGTGGAGCAACACTTCAATCCTTTCATGTCTAGCTCGTTCTTTTGAAAGAGCTTCTTTCAATGTATGATCATATCATACTTCTCCATGTTTCTCTTCTTGCTTCCAAAGCTCAGAGTTCATGGTGGCTAGCATGAGGCAAGTCATAACCAAAGAACCATTCTTTGGTGTTCCTTCCATTAGGTTTTAGTGTGTTTTGGTAGTTGGTAGGAAGAGAACTTTATGTTCTACTATGTACAACAATTTATCTTTTATTTGAGAACAATTCTCAATTTTATACCAGTCTAGAAGAAGATAAAGTCGCGTTTTTATTTGTTTAATGCCATGGGTATCTAACACCTAAAGGATTATGCAAAGTGTAGGGTTTTGATTCATGGATCGCGCAACGGAAGCATAATCAAACAAATAACCATGCAAAACCCTCCAAGGATCACAAGTCTAGATGCATAACGATAGTGAAGGTAAGAAATCATAAACACACCTTTGGGTTCTCCTTGATGACTTCAAACGCGAATAGTGTCACGTTCTCTATAGTTGATCCACGCCTAGAGTTGTTCCTAGATCTCCAATCACCTTGGTGCTAGCCCGGATTGAAAGGAGGGTGAAGAAATCACGCAAAACGAGACACAAAAAGGGGTTCGGCACCCTTTGTGGCGTCGGGGACGAGGGGCGGCGGCAATAGGGGGCGGCGTCCCTCTTTGCTTGCTCTCTCTCTCCTTTGTTCTCTCCTACTCTTGTTATGTTCTCTCTAGAGCATAAGTGTGTAGGGAAGGAAGGAGGAGGGTCCTTTATATAGTCCAACAACTCCTTGTCAACTACCTAAAGGACTTATTCTAGTCCTACTAGAATTCAATTTAGTCCCTTCCTTGCAAATTAGTCCCTACTAAGTTTGCAAGGGTTTGCAAAGTGATCCTTCTAATTAATTAATCCAATTAATTAATTCCACAATCTAGTACAACTCTATATAGCGTGTGACCCCATAGGTTCTATCTAGTTGGTAGCAACTCTTTGCTAATATGGAGCGGTTTCTAGCAAAACATCCATTCTAGCCAACTAATAGAATAGTCATCTAGACAACCTTGTACAAGTAATTGTCTCATCCCTTTGCCTCCATATCCGGATTGGACACGAGACATACAAGTCACACTCGTATATCCAATCCCTAGTTCCTCGATCCATGGAATAGCCTTATTCGTGCAAATAACATCAATATCCCATATATTGATTTATTTGAGTCTGGCCAGACATTCTATAAGCACTATCCTCGAGTGGCCTTGGATATTTGCTCCCGTTATGTGGGAGGGGCAAATCCTCTCTACGTCCACTACGATCTCTAAGCTTGCTTCTCATTGTATCCAGTACACGCCTTTATAACTACCCAGTTACGGTGTAGCGTTTAACGCTACCAAGATCACAATGATCCACAACTAGAATATCTAGTGACTTCAAGTCTAAGGATGACAATACCATTGTACCCGAGAAGCACTTGTGACTCAACATAACGTGTATGTAGCCTTCTCGGTAATGGGTCAATCCAGTGCAACATTCCGTAATGCACACCTATGTGTTGGATCGTGATATCTCCATATCAATCCAACCCCATACTAGTCTATAGATGATTGTACCATTTAATCATTATACTTGACTAGGGATATTTAAGATAAACAACACAATTGTAAATCTAAGGACTTCATTATATTAAATATCCAATAAATAATAAATGAATTTCTAGCCAATTACAAATTCATACTAAACTAGATTGCCTCTAGGGCATCTATTCCAACAGTCTCCCACTTGCACTAGAGCCAATCTGGCGCATCTCGTATGCCCATACTCCTAGTGTGCCCTTCATGCTTCCACTGCGTGAGAGGCTTCGTAAGCGGGTCTGACAGATTATCATCTGTAGGAATCTTGCATATCCGAACGTCTCCTCTATCGATAATATCTCGAATCAGATGAAACTTCCTGAGCACGTGCTTGGACTTCTGGTGCGACCTGGGTTCCTTTGATTGCGCGATCGCCCCAGTGTTGTCACAGAACAACTCCACTGGATCCGCAATGCTAGGGACCACACCAAGTTCAGAAACAAACTTTCTGATCCAAACAGCCTCCTTTGCTGCGCCATTTGCAGCAATGTACTCAGCCTCTGTTGTAGAATCAGCTACCGTCTCTTGCTTGGAACTCTTCCAGCTCACCGCTGCTCCATTCAGGCAAAACACATATCCCGACTGTGATCTAAAGTCATCTCTATCGGTTTGGAAGCTTGCATCAGTGTAACCCCTTACACGCAACTCTCCCTCACCGCCAAACATCAAGAAAGCATCCTTAGTTCTTCTCAAGTACTTTAGGATGTTCTTGACAGCAATCCAGTGACTCTCACCCGGATTGGATTGGTATCTGCTTGTCATACTCAAGGCATATGACACATCTGGTCTAGTACATAACATGGCCTACATGATGGATCCTATGGCCGAGGCATAGGGAATCCTACTCATGCGTTCCTTCTCAATCTCATTGGAAGGACAACCACTCTTCGAAAGAGTGATTCCATGTGACATGGGCAAGAATCCCTTCTTGGAATCTTGCATGTTGAACCGTTTCAACACCTTGTCAATATATGTACTTTGACTTAGGCCTAGCAACCTCTTAGATCTATCTCTATAGATCTTTATACCGAGTATATAGGCTGCTTCCCCTAAGTCTTTCATTGAGAAACACTTTCCTAGCCAATCTTTCACAGATTGCAGCATGGGAATGTCGTTTCCAATGAGCAGTATGTCATCCACATACAAGACCAGAAAAGCTACAGAGCTCCCACTAACCTTCTTGTAGACACAAGACTCATCTTCGTTTCTGATGAAGCCAAACTCTTTGACCACTTCATCAAAACGTCGATTCCAACTCCTAGAAGCTTGCTTCAACCCATAAATGGATCGTTGCAGCTTACAGACTTTGTTGGCTTGCTTTGGATCCTCAAAACCCTCCGGCTGTATCATATACACGTCCTCGAGGAGATTCCCATAAAGGAATGCTGTTTTGACATCCATCTGCCAAATCTCATAGTCGTAGTATGCTGCAATTGCAAGTAGGATTCGGATGGATTTGGTCATAGCGACTGGTGAAAAGGTTTCATCATAGTCAATACCATGAATCTGTCTGAATCCTTTAGCCACCAATCGGCCCTTATAGGTAATCACATTACCATCCATGTCGATCTTCTTCTTGAAGACCCACTTGCACCCTATGGGTCGCGCCCCATCAGGTGGTTCCACCAAAGTCCATACTTTGTTGGTATACATGGATTCCATCTCGGATCTCATGGCCTCAAGCCACTTCTGCGAGTCTGGGCCATTCATGGCCTCCTCATAGGTAGTAGGCTCATCATCTATGAGCATCGTGTCACCGGAATCAGTTACGAGAAGTCCATACCTCTCGGGTTCCTGGCGCACTCTACTAGATCTACGAAGCTCTTGTGTTACCCGAACAGGTGGATCCACAACTGCTTGTGATTCCTGTTCATGTTCCATAATCGGTTCAGTAATTTGTGGTTCTTGAACTTCTTCAAGTTCTACATTCCTCCCACTTGCTTCTTTAGAGACAAACTCTCTTTCTAGAAACACGCCGGTCCGAGCAACAAACACTTTGTTCTCGGTTGGATTGTAGAAGTAGTATCCCTTAGTTTCCTTAGGGTACCCCACAAATTTACACTTATCCGATTTAGGCCCTAGCTTGTCTGATTGTAAACGTTTTACATAGACATCGCAGCCCCAAATCCTCATGAACGACAGTGTGGGACGCCTCCCACTCCACATCTCATATGGTGTCTTCATGACTGATTTAGATGGAACACGGTTAATGGTAAAAGCTGCACTTAATAGAGCGTAGCCCCAAAATGATAATGGAAGATCGGTTTGACACATCATAGACCGAACCATATCCAATAGGGTTCGATTCCTCCTCTCGGACACGCCATTCCATTGTGGCGTTCCGGGTGGAGTGAGTTGGGACACGATCCCACACTCTCTAAGATAGTCGTCAAACTCTTGGCTCAAGTATTCTCCTCCACGATCCGATCGTAGAGCCTTGATACTTTTGCCAAGTTGCTTCTCTACTTCATTCTTGAATTCTTTGAACACTTCAAAGGATTCGGATTTTGCCCTCATAAGGTACACAAATCCATATCTACTGTAATCATCAGTAAACGTAATGAAATAGACATAACCACCCCTGGCAGGCGTGGCAAATGGCCCACACACATCTGTATGTATAAGCGCCAATTGCTCACTAGTCCTCTCACCTTTCTTATTGAAAGGGGACTTTGTCATTTTTCCCAATAAACAAGCTTCACATGTCTCATATGATTCAAAATCAAATGAGTCTAGCAATCCATCCTTATGGAGTCTAGATACACGTTTCTCATTTATGTGGCCTAAACGACAATGCCATAAATAAGCAGGATTTAAATCATTTATTTTAATCCGCTTGGTATTAATGTTGTAGACAGGATTACTTAGATCAAGGACATAAAGTCCATTAAATAATTGCGCACTAAAATAGTGAATATTATTCAAATAAAAGGAACAACAATTGTTCTTTATTGAAATAATAAAACCTTCCTTGTCCAAACAAGAAATAGAAATAATGTTTCTGCTCATAGCAGGCACAAAATAGCAATTATTTAATTCTAAAACTAATCCTGAAGGCAGAGATAGTTCGCAAACGCCTATGGCCAACGCAGCAACCTTTGCTCCATTCCCAACGCGCAGATCTACCTCCCCTTTAGCCAATCTTTTACTTCTCTTTAGATCCTGCATATTTCGACAAATATGAGATCCACATCCAGTATCTAATACCCATGATGTAGAGACAGTTAAATTGACATCTACAACAAAAATACCTGGTGGTGGTGGAATCACTATTCCAAGCCGCTTGTCCTCCAAATATTTTGGGCAGTTCCTCTTCCAGTGTCCCGGTTGACTACAGTAGTGACATTCACCCTTAGTCACGACCTTGGCAATCCCACCAACAGGCTTAAGGGCTTGTTCCTTGGACTTAGCAACTGACTTGCCTTTGCCCTTGGAGGAAGAGGCAAACTTTTTACCCTTTCCTTTATGCACCATCATAATGGCCTTGCCCTTACCCTTGTTGATGCTCTGTTCAGCCGTCCTCAACATGTTGAGCAAATCTGGCAGTGGTTTAACGATCTCGTTCATGTTATAGTTCATAATGAACTGTCCATAACTTTCGGGCAACGATTGCAACACGAGATCCGTTGCCAACTCTTGGCCGACCGGGAACCCAAGCCGGGCGAGATTCTCCAAGTACCCGATCATTCGGAGTACATGGGGTCCCACCGGGTTCCCTTCTGCCAGATGACATTTGAACAGTGCCTTTGAGACCTCATACCTCTCTACCCTCGTCTGCTCTTGGAAGAGCTGCTTTAGATGTTCGATCATATCGACAGCATTCATGTTCTCATGTTGCTTCTGAAGCTCAGAGGTCATGGTGCAAAGCATTAGGCAGGCCGCATCATTAGCATCATCAACATGCTTTTGATACGCCTTTAAGGCAGCAGGTGTCTGATTGTCTGGACCTTCTGGAACTTGCTCCTCTATTGCGTACAGCTTCTTTTCTTGCTTGAGAACAATTCTCAAGTTTCTGTACCAATCGAGAAAGTTGGTTCCTGAGAGCTTGTCCTTCTCAAGGACAGATCGTAGGGAATGTTGTGAACTCGATGAGTTGTTTGCCATTTGGAATTCTACAAAAAGGAAAATACGCAAGTTTTAGTATTTGTGAATTTTTGACTATATTTAATAATGGCTAGTTTATTAAATATAGCTCCCACTATTTTTCTACGGATTAATAACCCTCAAGATATTAATGCGGAAAATATCCTTATATTTTCTAGTGGGCCAAGATCCATCTTTTTCATCTCCTTATGAGCTTGCTTTGGCAAGTCACCCATAATTCGATTACTTCTTAGGTAGGAACAATTCCAATTGCATCCCATATGCAACTCTTGGTTCAATCGGGCAAATAACTCCTTATTTATCCATCCACATGGATAATCCCAATTGATTGCCTCTAGGTTTCTTAATCAAATTAATAGCCTAGTTGTGTTCAACCTCTTATCTAAACAATTGCACATTGTTACGTGCCATCGCATTCCATCATTATGAACCAAGTCGCCATGCTTTGGCACGCACGAACTTGATAAATAATGATGATAATGAGTGTTTAAATAACGAGAAGGCAAGAACACAATATTTTAAAATTTGAGGGATTTTCAATTCAATTTTTTTAATTGTTTTGTTGATCAATATCAACTAATCTATCTATTTGAGTTTGGGCACAACTCCAAATAATAGATCCGGGTTGTCTAATTATCTTATTATCCTAATTGCATGCATCATCCATACACCAACCACACAAATAATAAGACAATAAATAAACAACCACAAAACAGAAATTAAACGTGATGTGGATATGGCCTTTTCTAGACTAAGATAATTCCAAGCCAATGGAATTATCTATGAACCCTAAACAAACACACATCTCCATGCGTCTTGATCTTTTGGTCCATCCTTCATAGTCATGTGGAATGCTCCATGCTCCATGCTCCATCTTTTGTGGCTTCTTTGGCTTTGGGCTTCTTTTCTTCAATCTTGGCTAATAATCTACTTTATCTAGCACTAGCTAATATCTATACTAAATAAAATAAATCTCACAAGTTGAGAAAAAAAAATGGCACGCAGGCCATAAAACCCTAATTAATTATTACAATTAATTGATCAGCTCGCAGGCCGTAAAACCAAACCACAAAATTAAACATCCACATCAAACCACATCCTAAGGCCATATCCAATCACCATGCGATTTGCACATAAACAGTTAAAATCCAATTTTAACGCGCTTGGTCAATTTTAATTGATTTTAGGATTTCTAGGGTTAAAACGGTCCATGGGCCCAACAATCAAATTGCCCGGGCCCAAATAAGTGAACCATAAAGCCCTAGGGCCGGCCCGGCCCAAAACCCGCAAGCTAGGCCCGCGGGTTAGGGCCGCCCGGCCCCTTAGGGCGCCAAGCTTGGGCGGCAAGCAAGGGGGGCGGCTCCCTAGGGGGCCGAACCTCCTTGTGGAGGTTGTTTCCAAAACAACCTCCTTGCTTGGAGCCCAAGTTTGGTTGTTTCCTTGTTGTGGGAGAACTCCTTCTTCCCCAAGGATGCCCAAACCCTAGATCTAAGATCCTAAAATTTCTCAAACTCACCAATTCATGCATCCAATGCAATAATTGGGTCTTGTTATGATTAATTCTTTGACAAATTGCATCCAATGCTTGATTTGTCTTGTTTTACGCGATAAACAACAAATTAAGGTGTAAAACAACAAGAATGTAACACATAAACTACGTTTATGCTCTATGACCTGTGGCTCTGATACCACTGTAGGGTTTTGATTCATGGATCGCGCAACGGAAGCATAATCAAACAAATAACCATGCAAAACCCTCCAAGGATCACAAGTCTAGATGCATAACGATAGTGAAGGTAAGAAATCATAAACACACCTTTGGGTTCTCCTTGATGACTTCAAACGCGAATAGTGTCACGTTCTCTATAGTTGATCCACGCCTAGAGTTGTTCCTAGATCTCCAATCACCTTGGTGCTAGCCCGGATTGAAAGGAGGGTGAAGAAATCACGCAAAACGAGACACAAAAAGGGGTTCGGCACCCTTTGTGGCGTCGGGGACGAGGGGCGGCGGCAATAGGGGGCGGCGTCCCTCTTTGCTTGCTCTCTCTCTCCTTTGTTCTCTCCTACTCTTGTTATGTTCTCTCTAGAGCATAAGTGTGTAGGGAAGGAAGGAGGAGGGTCCTTTATATAGTCCAACAACTCCTTGTCAACTACCTAAAGGACTTATTCTAGTCCTACTAGAATTCAATTTAGTCCCTTCCTTGCAAATTAGTCCCTACTAAGTTTGCAAGGGTTTGCAAAGTGATCCTTCTAATTAATTAATCCAATTAATTAATTCCACAATCTAGTACAACTCTATATAGCGTGTGACCCCATAGGTTCTATCTAGTTGGTAGCAACTCTTTGCTAATATGGAGCGGTTTCTAGCAAAACATCCATTCTAGCCAACTAATAGAATAGTCATCTAGACAACCTTGTACAAGTAATTGTCTCATCCCTTTGCCTCCATATCCGGATTGGACACGAGACATACAAGTCACACTCGTATATCCAATCCCTAGTTCCTCGATCCATGGAATAGCCTTATTCGTGCAAATAACATCAATATCCCATATATTGATTTATTTGAGTCTGGCCAGACATTCTATAAGCACTATCCTCGAGTGGCCTTGGATATTTGCTCCCGTTATGTGGGAGGGGCAAATCCTCTCTACGTCCACTACGATCTCTAAGCTTGCTTCTCATTGTATCCAGTACACGCCTTTATAACTACCCAGTTACGGTGTAGCGTTTAACGCTACCAAGATCACAATGATCCACAACTAGAATATCTAGTGACTTCAAGTCTAAGGATGACAATACCATTGTACCCGAGAAGCACTTGTGACTCAACATAACGTGTATGTAGCCTTCTCGGTAATGGGTCAATCCAGTGCAACATTCCGTAATGCACACCTATGTGTTGGATCGTGATATCTCCATATCAATCCAACCCCATACTAGTCTATAGATGATTGTGTCATTTAATCATTATACTTGACTAGGGATATTTAAGATAAACAACACAATTGTAAATCTAAGGACTTCATTATATTAAATATCCAATAAATAATAAATGAATTTCTAGCCAATTACAAATTCATACTAAACTAGATTGCCTCTAGGGCATCTATTCCAACACAAAGTTTGTGACGTATAACTATATTCAACAAGGATTTAAATTGTCAAATATAGCTCCCACTATTTTACTTCGGATTAATAACCCTCAAGATATTAATGCGGAAAATATCCTTATATTTTCTAGTGGGCCAAGATCCATGTTTCACCTCCTTATGAGCTTGCTTTGGCAAGTCACCCATAATTTGACTACTTTAGGTAGGAACGATTCCAATTGCATCCCTTATGCAACTCTTGGTTCAATTGGGCAAATAACTCCTTATTTATCCATCCATATGGATAATCCCAATTGATTGCCTCTAGGTTTCTTAATCATATTAATAGCCTAGTTGTGTTCAACCTCTTATTTAAACAATTGCACATTGTTACGTGCCATCGCATTCCATCATTATGAACCAAGTCGCCCTGCTTTGGCACGCACGAACTTGATAAATAATGATGATCATGAGTGTTTAAACAACGAGAAGGCAAGAACACAATATTTAAATTTTGAGGGATTTTAAATTCAATTTTAATTGTTTTGTTGATCAAAATCAACTAATCTATCTATTTGAGTTTGGGCACAACTCCAAATAATAGATCCGGGTTGTCTAATTATCTTATTATCCTAATTGCATGCATCATCCATACATCAACCACACAATAATAAGACAATAAAGTAAACAACCACAAAACAGAAATTAAACGTGATGTGGATATGGCCTTTTCTAGACTAAGATAATTCCAAGCCAATGGAATTATCTATGAACCCTAAAACAAACACATCTCCATGCGTCTTGATCTTTTTGGTCCATCCTTCATAGTCATGTGGAATGCTCCATGCTCCATGTTCCATCTTTTGTGGCTCCTTTGGCTTTGGGCTTCTTTTCTTCAATCTTGGCTAACAACCTACTTTTATCTAGCACTAGCTAACAACTATACTAAATAAAATAAATCTCACAAGTTGAGAAAAAAAATGGCACGCAGGCCATAAAACCCTAATTAATTATTACAATTAATTGATCAGCTCGCAGGCCGTAAAACCAAACCACAAAAATTAAACATCCACATCAAACCACATCCTAAGGCCATATCCAATCACCATGCGAATTGCACATAAACAGTTAAAATCCAATTTTAACGCGCTTGGTCAATTTTAATTGATTTTAGGATATTCTAGGGTTAAAACGGTCCATGGGCCCAACAATCCAATTGCCCGGGCCCAAAAAGGTGAACCGCAAGGCCCTAGGGCCGGCCGGCCCCTAGCCCACGCGGCTAGGCCGCGGGCTAGGGCTGCCCCGGCCCCTAGGGCGGCCTTGCTTGGGCGGCAAGCAAGGAGGGGCGGTCCCCTAGGGGGGCCGAACCTCCTTTGGGAGTTGTTTCCAAAACAACTCCCTTGCTTGGTGCCCAAGTTTGGTTGTTTCCTTGTATGGAAAGAACTCCTTCTTCCCCAAGGATGCCCAAACCCTAGATCTAAGATCCTAAAATTTCTCAAACTCACCAATTCATGCATCCAATGCAAAAATTAGATCTTGTTATGATAGATTATTGACAAATTGCATCCCATGCTTGATTTGTCTTGTTTTACGCGATAAACAATCAATTTAAGGTGTAA
This sequence comes from Linanthus parryae, assembly GCA_023055425.1. Taxonomy (NCBI): domain Eukaryota; kingdom Viridiplantae; phylum Streptophyta; class Magnoliopsida; order Ericales; family Polemoniaceae; genus Linanthus; species Linanthus parryae. The sequence continues at coordinate 68,699,412 of JALGPY010000001.1, read as the reverse complement.
AACAACTAAAACGTAACACATAAACCACGTTTATGCTCTACGACCTGTGGCTCTGATACCACTGTAGGGTTTTGATTCATGGATTGCGCAACGGAAGCATAAACAATCATAAAACCATGCAAAACCCTCCAAGGATCACAAGTCAAGAGACACAACGATGGTAAGAGTTAGAAATCATAAACACACCTTAGGGTTCTCCTTTGATGACTTCAAACGCGAATAGTGTCACGTCTCTACGGTTGATCCACGCCTAGAGGTGAGATCTAGATCCTCCAAATCCATGTGCTAGCTAGGAAGAATGGAGGAGGAAGAAGGAATCGCCAACAACGGAGTGCCAAAGGTGGGGCGGCACCTTTTAGGCCGACGGGTAGGGGGCGGCAATCCCTAGGGGGGTTCGGCCCTCTATGGGACTTGCTCTCTCCTTGCTTTGTTCTCTCCTTTCTTCTATCAAATAGATGTGTGGGTGTGTAGAGAGAAAAATAAGCTAGGAGTGTTCTTTATATAGTCCAACAACTCCTTGTCCTACTACATAAAGAACCCCTCATAATCCTACTCAAGTTCGGATTAGTCCCTTTTTGCAAAATAGTCCTTATCATGTCAATACATGGATTAGTTCTTATTTGCAAATTAATCCTAATCATGTCTCTACATGAATTAGGCCACCTTGGCAAATCCTAATCATGTCTATACATGGATTAGTCCAACTTGCATATTAGTCCTACTAAGTTAGCAAGTTATTGCGATTTGATCCTTTTAATTAATTAATCATATTAATTAATTAATTCCCATGTCTAGTTCACCCCTATATGGCGTGTGACCCCATAGGTTCTATTTAGTTGGTAGTAACAATTTACTAATATGGAGCGGCCTCTAGCAAGACATCCATTCTAGCCAACAAATAGAATAGTCATCATGACAAACCTTGTGCAAGTAATTGTCTCATCCCTTTGTCCCAATATCCGGATTGGACACGAGACATACAAGTCACACTCGTATATCCAATCCATTGTTTCTCGATCCATGGGAATAGCCTTATTCGTGCAAATAACATCAATATCCCATATTGATTTATTTGAGTCTGGCCAGACATTTCTATAAGCACTATCCCTCGAGTGGCCTAGGATATTTGCTCCCGTTATGTGGGAGGGACAAATCCTCTCTACGTCCACTACGATCTCTAAGCTTGCTTCTTATTGTATCCAGTACACGCCTTTATAACTACCCAGTTACGGTGTAGCGTTTAACGCTACCAAGATCACAATAATCCACAACTAGAATATCTAGTGACTTCAAGTCTAAGGATGACAATACCATTGCACCGCGAGAAGCGCTTGTGACTTAACATAACATGTATGTAGCCTTCTCGGAGATGGGTCAATCCAGTATGCCATTACTCCTAATGCATACCCATGTGTTGGATCATGATATCTCCATATCAATCCAACCCCATACTAGTCTATAGATGATTGTCCCATTTAATCATTATAATCGACTAGGGATATTTAAGAATATAACACTTATATTCTAAGGACTTCATTCATGTTAACATATCTCCATATCGATAACATAATGAATCGTAAATCCATAAATGTCACAATTAATTGATTGCCTCTAGGGCACAATTCCAACAGACTATCCATAGAGACGTGAACAATATTTTGCGTTTGAAGTCATCCAAGGAAACCAAAAAGGTATTTGATACTAAATCATTTACTATCGTTATGATGTCTTGTAATCCGTTACAAAATCCTACAAAACCCTACGTGGTCCTTAACATTCTCTCTCTCTCTCTGTCTCCCACTCTCTTTGAGTGTGTAATATGAACCGCGGTCTCAATTTTCACTCAACTCACATAGAGGACATTGCCTAATGACCAAGTAAGAGAGCATGATTAAAAATATAATGTGAACCTAGTCGTTAGAAAACTAATTTGAAACAAACTGTATAATTGATTCTGATAGATATCTAATCATAAAGTTATAGTAAAAGATATGTCCTTATTTCTCAAATCGTCCAGATTCATACTACTTATCAAATATGTTTGATTAGTATCAATCTTAAAAAGTTATTATCTTCCTACAATTAATTAATAAGCTTGAATGTATTACTTATTAATCAAGAAAGATATATAATAAAACAATACATATTCATTATTGTAAAAACACTTCATTATTAATTAAAAATATATTTAATATAATATTTCTCACATTAAAAATATTCATTAAGTAAAAAATTGCTGGGAGATATTAACATATAATCACAAAAAAATTAATTAATAAAATATTTTCAATAAATATAAATCTATGAATTTAATATAAAGTAAGAGATGAAATATGTTAATAGCCGAACTCTTATTGCTACATAAAAAAACTTAATATTAAAACTCTTCCAATTTACTTTACTTATACAACTAGTTAATTTCTTCAAAAAAAAAAACTAAATAAAATTTATTTTAGTTTAAAAGGAAAATATATCTTTCATATGGTCCACATGTTGGTGATACATGGTCGCTGTCAAAGACTAGTAAATGTGTATAGTATAAGTAATCTCTTGAAAGGTCCAAAAGAGATTGCGTTCATTGATTCGACCCCTGAAGCGGCTGGAGTAATTTCAATCTAACATTTTGAAAGGATAGGAATCTCATATCAAGCCTCCCGAAGAGGTCGTTTTAACCGACCTCACTAGACGTCTTATATGGTTAAAAATGTTGTTTGATACTCTCTATATTACTAGAAGTGATTATTTTATACTCATCAAAGGACGAGATTCATGATAAATATCTGGAAGATTTAGTAGATTGGATATAATCCGGGACGGATTGAAAGAAATGCTTGTAATCAAATAAAAAGATTGACATTTACGTCTCTATTTGAGTTTCTGGAAGAAAATTTTATTAGAGAACTCTGGCATTCAAGATATTGCTTATTGTCAATATTTTTGGTTGAATTTGAGTATTGATTTAAATATAAGTACATATGATACAAATGGATGTCTGATGCATCATCGATATGTCTTTATAAATATGATCACAGTGAACTAACATATTATCGTCTCTTTTAGTTATGTACTGGTGTAAGTTTAAAGTCCCAACAAGATGGATCGCGGTTGACTAATGTTTATTAATTTTGGGTGTACACTTTAAGCATAAAGGTTTTCTTGCGTACTTGTTTAGCTCCTCCAGAAGAGGAAAATGAACTCAAAGCATTCAAATTATGTTGGGATATGGTTGTATTAATGATCCACATATTAAGAACACAAGATTCTGGAGAAGTCTCGAGGGTTCATAGAGACATCATCAATTGAGGATCAAAACCAACGTTGGTAATTGAATAGCCCCAGAACAGACTGATAGCTCTTAAAGTAGCTAAAGAAACCTTAATACAATAGTATAATCCAACTATTAGTGATGATGGATTTGGGTAAGCACTTTTAAAACCATATGGTTTATTATAAGGGAATACTGTTGACTGCATAACTATTGGCCAAACCAAAGTTGACATATGAAAACTGCTCGGTAGAACGATTTGAATATGTAGTGCAGCAAAATGTGTTGTACCCAAAGTACAAAAAACATCAAAGCATAAGATCCATTCAATGCAAACACTACAAATCCGATGTAACTGTGGATCAATGTAGAAATTATATATCTGCTGCCAAGTGCGGAACCTATGGTTATTATGCATCCGCTATAAAAGCGCGGGATCTATGTTGAGATTTTATGTCTGCTTTGATGCACAAGACTCGTAAATGAGAAATATGACATATGTAAATATAGCGCCAGTAGAGGCTTGTAAATTCTCATAAATATAATTATCATAAATGTAAATGAGAAATATGGTTTGAAAAGTAAATACTTATAAATACGGTCGTGTGAATCACAAATTTGTAAATTTCATGGAGGTTGATATCCATGAGACATATTTATTTTCCTGAAGCAAATTAAAACTGCAGTGTTGAGTGCATATGCATTTATTGAGTATGTTTATTAATTTTTAAAGGGTATATTTTTACTTTTGTGATGAATTTCTTTGTAAGGTACAAAGGTGTCTCAAAGAAGGTGATATCCATTCGAAATTTTTAGTAACGCTGCACTCTTTTTCCATCGTCGAGATTTTTGTCCCACATGGTCTTCCTAGCAAGATTATAATGATGTAGCCAAGATCATTCGGATGAGTTCTAGAAGAATGTCATCTCCAATACTTGGCAAATAGATTTCCCTAGAGGTACTCTTTTTCCTAAGTTTTGTCCCAGTGGAATTTTAATGACAAGGTTTTAACGAGGCATCCGAAGTGGTAAATATTAAAGTGGAGTGTTATGAAATGTGGGATGGGTTATTGGTGCATATCCACAACATGTTGTAAGCCCTTTGTATATTCTTATTGGCATATTACCCTAATGCTTATGTAAGGGGCTAAGGGTTGGAGATTGAATATATTTTAATATGATTCTCCCTACACACTTGTCTCTCTCTATTTCTTGTTTCTCTCTCAAAACTCAATTTCCATCAAGTTGGTCATTTCTTTGAAGGGAAATTCTGATCTAAACATGTATAGATCTAAACGCGAAACTAAAGCGGAAGATTCTCGATTTACCTCTTTTCTTTAGCTCCTTGCAGTAGATGATGATCGTGCTGCTTGTTCTCACTCGTCGTCTTGCTCCCAGCAGTCTAGTGCAAATCTCGAGGACGAACACTATGGTTCACACCATGTTCCACCTTTGGCTGCAAGTTAGAGAGAGAGGCTAGGGTTCCTAGAAGCTGTCTCCACAATGGTTATGATCAGCATCTAATTTAGTGGGAAGTTGTCTCTATTTATATACAAACGTATAGCTTATTGCAAATGGCCCCCTTAGGGTTTGTGACTAACTACATAAGCACCCCACTGGGCGCTGCACGTAATTTTCTTACATCTCTCACTCGAACATTGGGGTCGCGAATAGCTTTTCTATTCCCTCTCATTCTCCAACCGAATCATCTAAAAAGTATTTTGTGGCTGTGGCGTGTGACTGCTGAGAGTACCTGCATTTTAGGATTTATGTACACCAAAGTCACATAGAGCCAGCGCAGGACGGCTCAACCTCTAAGAAAATAATACAAAGTCTAAAACTCTCGTATCTCCCAGATTCGATCAAATTTCCATCTCGTGGACCATGAGTACATGTCTAGTCCCATAGACTGTGCTCCAATGCGTCCAAATTTCCTTCATTATATTAATATCCTGAATGACCCCAATGGATCTTGTAGGTGGGCCCAATGAAAATAATAAAGAGTGATGCAATGAAAATCTTCCTTCTATCCATGTGCCTCTTAGATTCGGCTTAGCTGCTTTCGCAACAGTGTCCGTGTAAGTTCAATGCAGGATTAAGACTTGAAATAGCCTTCAAACTATTTTCAAAGCCTTGAAACTGACTAAGCTTCATATGCATGAACTTAGGGGGATTTTCTGATCTTAATCCCACTCCTAAATCCATGTGCATGATTATTTGATACTTGATGATGAAAGACAAAGTATTTTCACACATTATGCAAGATCTAACATCATCTGTTTTATTCTGTATTGCAGGGAATTCTGTTTCCTATTTTGTAGGAACCTGTTTCCTAACTTATGTTTTGCAGATATAGTAACTGCTTGATGATTGATTCTGTGATCAATCTGCTGTGATTAAAAGCTTCCCAACATACGTCCAAAAAGATCAAATCAGTATCCCTAAAGATACTGATCAACTAGCCGTTGGGAGAAGCTGTTAGAAGAATCAAGATTTGAAGCAAATATTCATGAATTTTTTTTGAGAAGATTCTGAAGATTTTCCATTCAAACTGAGTGCTTAAAAGGAGAATTGCTGAAGGAATTAGAAGACACAACTACACAGAGCAATTCACAGAGACACAAACACATTGAAGGATTGATAAAAAAAAAGCAGATTCATATCTCAATCCAAGCATGAGAAGCCCTCTCTGATTATCAACAGAAGCCCTCTCTGATTATCTTAGAACAATGCTTTCAAATTAAGAGTTAGATTTTTGAAAGAAAAATTTCATGAGCAAGCAAAAGATAACTTTCATCTTGTTTGCCTGAATCAGAATCTTGAAATCTCTCAGAAGAAAACTAATAGTGATTTCAAGGCCTTGAGAATCAGTTTCAAAGCCTTGAAAACACAAGTCAAGGAAGTAGTCACTGAGAACTCTCTCTTTAGTGACAGAACTGTTAATCTAAGACATCAAGTTGATGTATTGGATAAACAAAAGACTACTCTGACTGAGAAAATTCAAGAATCTAAATTTTTCAAAACAAAACTTGCAGGCTCAGAACAAGGTTATTTTTTATGAAGAGAAATGTGTGGTGCAAAATGAAAAATCTGGCAATTGCTCGTCACAGCCTCTTGATCAAACAATGTTTACACTTTTCAAAATACAAATTTGCATGTGAAAACTTGAAGTGTCTCAAGGCCTTTAAAGAAGATTCAAAGCTTTGGCAAAAAAATTTGGGACATATTAGCTTGCATACCTTGAACAAGTTAGTTTCCAAGGACTTAGTAAGAGTTCTACCCTCTATCAAGTTCAGAGATGAAGAAGTATGCAAGGCATGTTCACAAGGCAAGCAAACTAGAAACTCTTTCAAGTCCAAGAACTTTGTAAGTACTACTAGACCTATTGAACTATATGGATCTCTGTGGTCCTATGAGAACTCCAACTCCAAAGGGTAAGCAGTACATTCTTTTTATTGTAGATGATTTCTCTAGATAAACTTGGGTTATGTTTCTTAGAGAAAAATATGAAGCTCTCGCTGAATTTTCAAAGCTTTGTAGAGAACTTCAAACATTAAAAAGCCTACCTATTGCTTCTATCAGGAGTGATCATGGTAGAGAGTTTGATCAACTTGAGTTTGATGTATTCTGTTCTAAGTATGGCATCTCTCACAACTTTTCTACTCCTAGAAATCCTCAACAGAATGGAGTAGTTGAAAGAAAGAACATGACTATTGAAGACATGTCAAGAACAATGCTTCTAGAAAACAAGTTGCCAAAATATTATTGGGCAGAAGCTGTGAATACAGCAACTACATTTGCTTGATCAGACCTATTCTGAAGAAGACCCCTTATGATATATTCAAAAGAAGAAAGCCAAACATTACTTCAAACCCTTTGTTTGTACATTTTTTGTCCACAATAATGGTAAGGAACATCTAGGTAAGTTTGATGCAAGAAGTGATGAAGGTATTTTTCTTGGCTATTCATAGACAAGCAAAGCCTATAGAGTTTATACTAAGAGAACCAAGCTTGTTGAAGAACGCATTCATGTTAATTTTGATGAAAGCTATGATGGTTCTTCGAGTGATGGTTTTGCATATCTCAATCTGAACAAACATGATTCATATACTGAAGAAGAATCATCAAAAGGATCCAAGGAAATGTCACAGGAACAAGACAGGCATTTTCAAGGCCTTGAAACTAAGGTTCAAAGCCTTGAAAAAGAATCTCCAGAGAAGACAGCTGAACAAGCTACGACTTCAAGTTCTCAGAGACTTGGGAAGCAAACTGGAGAGCCTGAGCCATGGACACCACGGAGGAGATTTAAATATCTCTCATCTCATCCTGGTGATAACATCATTTCTGATCCAACCACTGGTACACAAACCAGATCACAGTTGAAGAATTTTTGTGCTTTTAATTCTTTTATTTCACTTGTAGAACCTAAAACTGTGAAGGAAGCATTACAAGAAGAAGACTGGATTATATAAATGCAAAGTGAACTCAATGAGTTTGAATGGAACAAGGTCTGGAATCTAGTTCCTCCATAAAGAAATCAATTTTTCATTGGCACCAGATGGGTATTCAGAAACAAGTTAGATGAGAATGGAAAGGTAATCAGGAAAAAAGCAAGATTGGTAGCTCAAGGATACAATCAAGAAGAAGGTATTGACTATGAAGAAACTTTTGCTCCTGTTGACAGGTTAGAAGCAATTAGAATTCTACTTGCATTTGTATCTCACAAAAACATGAAATTTCAAATGGATGTGAAGTGTGCTTTTCTAAATGGCTATCTGGAAGAAGAAGTTTATGTTGCTCAACCTACAGGTTTTGAAAATGACAAGTTTCCAGATCATGTTTACAAACTTGACAAAGCTCTTTATGGTTTGAAACAAGCTCCAAGAGCTTGGTATGAAAGATTGTCAAAGTTTCTACTTGAAAATGACTTCAAAAGAGGATTAGTAGACAAGACCCTTTTCATAGAGACTCATGAGAAAGATATGCTCGGAGTTCAAATTTATTTTGATGATATTCTGTTTGGAGCTACTAATGATCTTCTGTGCAAGGAATTCTCAAGTCGTATGAGTAGGGAATTCGAAATGAGCTTGATGGGAGAATTGAACTTATTTCTTGGACTTAAAATTCATCAGATGAAGAAGGGCATATTCCTACATCAAACCAAGTACACAAAGGAATTGTTGAGCAAGTATAATATGTCTCAGTCCAAAGAGATTAAGACCCCCATGAGTTCTACACTGTCTTTAGACAAAGATGAATCTGGTAAGAGTGTGAATGTAAAAGAATATAGAGGTATGATTGGATCATTACTCTACCTCACATCCAGTAGACCAGATATCATGTTCAGTGTGTGCATGTGTGCTAGATTTCAAGCTGATCCTAAAGAGTCACACTTGACTGCAGTTAAGAGAATTTTTAGATATCTCAATGGTACCAAAGACTTAAGGCTTTGGTATCCTAAACATTCTAACTTATATTTGTGTGGCAATTCAGATGCTGACATTGAAGGATATTAAGTTGATAGAAAGAGCACATCAGGATGCTGTCAATTTCTTGGATCATCCTTCACCAGCTGGCATTCAAAGACGCAAAACTCAGTTGCACTATCAACAGCTGAAGCTGAATACATAGCAGCTGGAGCTTGCTGCTCATAAGTGTTATGGATAGCACAACAAATGAGAGATCTTGGATCCCATTTCAGAGATGTACCTATCAAGTGTGACAACACAAGTGAAATATCAATTACAAAGAATCCAGTTCAGCCCAGAACAAAGCATATTGATGCTAGACATAACTTCATCAGAGATCATGCTCAAAAAGGTAATATTGTTCTTGAATTTGTTTCTACTAACCTGCAATTCGCAGACATCTTCACTAAACCATTGCCAGATGAAAGATTCTCAGCCTTAAGATTAGAATTGGGCATGCTAAATACAGATGCATTGGTATAGGGGGAGAATCAAGTAAGTTTTATGTGTTTCAAAGGTTTGAACTGATTTTCAAATCCTTGAAAATCCTTTCAAAGCTTTGAGTATATGTGCATTAAATCATACAGCTTTTCAAGGCCTTGAAATCCTTTCCAAAGCCATGAAAATAAGACTGCATGCTAGATAGTCATTAAAAATGGATCTTTCAATATTGGGTGCTATCTTTCTAGATAATTGTTCAGTGTTGCCCCTAATTTTTCAGATACTCCTTTTTAGCCAAAATAGTATTATATCTTTTATTTCTAAATGCACACACGAATTTGAATCTTTTTGATTCGTCATATCTTCAAAGTCATAAAGACTATTTAGTTTCATTTCCAAACTGAAAATCTCTTCTATTTATCTCCTTCCTTCTTTCTCTCCTTCGTATCTATCCTACCTCTCTCTTATTCTCCAAACCCTAATGAGCACCAGAAGAGCCTCAGACAGAATCAAGATTGCTGGTGGTTCAAAGGCTGCAACAGAGAAGAAAAGAAAAACCACTGTGGAAGAGGTTCAGACCATTAGTGGGGATTCCAGTTCAAAGACCCCTACTGCAGAAGACATAGTACCTCATCCTCCAAAGAAGAAGGCCAAGAAAGATGAGACACCTGTGTCCAGCAAAAAGAAGAAGAAGGCAGTAGATTCTGCACCAGAAAAACAGAAGGGAATTCAGATTTGTAGCCTTAAGAAGACAAAGAAAAAGGTTGACAAAGCAGACATGGGCAAAGGAAAGGAAAAGGTTACAGAAGATGAACCTGAAGATAAACCAGATGAGAACATAGAGAAGGCACTACAGATCTACTCAGAGAAGAAGAAATCCACTGGTAAGAAATCATCCCCTGATGGTACATGGTTCATTACTAATGTTGTTAGAGGTCAGTGGCTAGATGGATATGCTTCTAGATCAGTTGCATTATGTAGTCTGATCAGTATGCCTACGTTACATGGTATGAATCTGGAGTGTATCAAAATGTTGAAGAAAATCTCTCTTTGGTTTATTCTAAATCCTCCAGAGTTAGCTTACCCTAGACTCACCAGATTCTTTTACCAAAACATGAAACAACTCAGAAAAACTGCAAATCTAGTGATTCAGACTAAGGTTGCTGGTATTGACATGGAACTAGATCACACTGAGTTTGCAAATGTTCTAGTCTATCCTAAGAGATATGACACCATTAACTACCCTCCTAAGACAGAAGCCCTTACGAAAGCAAAAGAGATGAGATGTGTGGTACCTAGGGAATACTCAAAGGAACTGATAACTGATAGGGTGTTGCACTTAATGTATTTGGTTATGCATGGTTATGAAATTAATCTTCCAAATCTTGTGATGGAACACATGCTATACATCCAAACCAACCAGAGCAAACACCCTTTGCCATATGCCAACCTGCTCACCTTATTCTTTCAACACTTTGAAATTTTAACTGATAGGGAAGAATTGGTTATACTGGATTTGGTATGCTTAATGAGAAGGCATTTGAGAAAATTGGTGTGGTGAAAACCAGTGCTAAGATTTGGAAGCTATCCTCAGATTTGAGAGAGGAAGAGCTGGTCTCCAAGAAATTTCTCAAACCTAAGTCATTGACTCCCACTTCAAGCCAAACCTCTCAGTCTTAAGATAACCCATTGACTCTCAAGTTGCTGAAAGAACTTCATATGGACATTGATGAAGTAAAGGAGAATCAACATGGGTTTGAAACTGATATCAGACAAGTGAAGGACATGGTTGAAAACATGTTCAGGAGCATGACCTTGTTTGATGTTGCTGAAGAAGTGTCTAAAGCTGGAAAAAGTACCAAAAACACTAAATCAGCAAAGGATTTGCCTAGTGAACATTCATCTCAGGATGGGGCTGCTCAAGTCAAGGATAAAGGCAAGCATGTGGCTGTTGAACAAGTGGATGAACATCAAGAAGAAAACAGTCCAGATTCAGAAGCACTGCTGATAGACCTCAAGAAGAAGAAATATAAGAAGCCCAACGTTCCATATATTGTGACTGTTGCTGATTTATTTGAGGGAGAAGGTGAAAAAGTTGATGATGTGGCTCAACAAGAAGAAAAAGAATAGGATGATGAGGGAGATAGTCAGGAAGAAGATGCAGAGCAAAAAGGAGATGGAGACCATACCCCTTAACTCTTGCCTACTCTTTCTTCTCCTTTTCAAGGCCTTGAATTCCTTTTCAAAGTCTTGAAAAGCTTATCTTTTCAAAACATTATTTCAAAATCTTTCCAAATACCCATCCAACATATTCTCATTCTTTTTGATGAAAGTCAAAAAGAGGGAGAAGTATTAATGTTTTTATTTTAGAGACCTGGTTTTGGTCAGTAGGAGTATTTGAAACTATGCTGTTATTTGCAATTTTCAGTTTGTTTAATAAGTTGGATCGTTTGGACATTATTTTGACATTATATGATTTATTCTGCCATGTGCTAATGAGTATTTGTTGCAGAATCACAGTATCAAACAGATTGGAAGATTGTCGTATTGCCTTTCATAAAGGGGGAGATTGTAAGTTCAATGCAGGATTGAGAATTGAAATAGCTTGTCTATTTCAAGGCCTTGGATTTTTTTTCAAAGCCTTGATACTAACTAAGCTTCATATGCATGAACTTAGGGGAAGTTTCTGACTTAATCCCACTCCTAAACCCCTGTGCATGATTAGTTGATACTTAATGATGAAAGACAAAGTATTTTGACACAGTTTTCAGGATCTAACATCATCTGTTTGATTCAGTATTGCAGGGAATTCTGTTTCCTATTTTGTAGGAACCTGTTTCCTAACCTATGTTTTGCAGATATGGTAACTGCTTGACGACCGATTATGTGATCAATCTGCTGTGCTTAAGATCTTCCAAACATACTTCCAACAAGATCAAAATCAGTATCCCTAAAGATACTGGTCAACTAGCCGTTGGGAGAAGCTGTTAGAAGAGTCAAGATTTGAAGCAAATATTCAGGAAAGTTTGTTGAGAAGATTCTGAAGATCTTGCATTCAAACTGAGTGCTTAAAAGGAGAATTGATGAAGGAATTCGCAGACACAACTAAACAGAGCAATTCACAGAGACACAAAAACATTCAAGGATTGACAAACAACAAAGAAGCAGATTCATATCTCAATCCAGGCATCAGAAGAACACTGCATACTCATTGCAGATTCATTTCATGTGTTCTTCTTTTTTTGAACTTCATTTCTATATCATCTTGATAATACTTATAGTTCTCATTCTCAAGGATTTTTCAATGTGAACAATAAAGAATTCTTAGTTAATCAGATAGCTAGAATAGGTACTAGATAGGTTAGTGAGAACCACAAGCTGTAACTGAGTAAGGCATCTCTCTGTGCTTGAGATCTAGGTATTAGCTGTGGATTAATAAGAATTGTGTTGAAATTCCTACAGGGAGAAGATCCATGAGGTAGAGACGTATGTCCAAGTGGACTGACCTCTATGTATCTTGTGTCTCTTGCTTTTACTTTTCAGTTACATACTTAGAACTTTTGCAGCATTCAAAACAGTTTCATTTCAAGGGTTTGAAACTCATTTCAAGGCCTTGAAATAGACTTATTCATTTCATACTCTGACTGTTTTCATTCCGAGGGATTGAAACTCATTTCAAGGCCTTGAATATTTTTACAAATCTTTTGAAACCACTATTCTTGCAAAGTTTGGCTAAAGGCTGCAGTCTATTCAACCCCCCACCCCCCTTCTAGAGTATTGATCCTATATTTCTACCTACTGTACACCCCTTCAGTCCGGAAGGTCGAATCATCCATAGCCGTAAGGTGTCACACCAAAGTAACACTACCAACCCATCTCCTCACGAAAAAGATAAAAGTATGAAGGGTATACAGTGTCAATCATATTTTTATGATCAACGAGGCTCGCAAGGTGAGGAGTCTCTGGTACTACTCTACTCACCAACTCATGTCATTAATTGGCACGTGTCATTTGTGAAATACACACCATAGTGTATGAACTCCAATCGGAGCGCATGTCTTATCTCATAAGCATCACTATGCAAATCTAAATCTATTATCCATCTAGGCTACTAACTCGAGTATTGAGATGTCACACTACTTGCGCACATAAATAAGTTCTCGCATTTGGCTCTCTTTACGCAGACTATACATGATTTGGGGTATTAACCGTGTTCGAATGGCATACATGCCAGTCTCACCTTGGAATCTATCCACCGCAACAAGTAAATCCTTATGACTGGAGTCTAGCTCTCATGATAGGCGTCTAGCTCTTATCATAGGCGTATAGCTCTTATCGAGAATCTGTCTCATCTTTTGCTCACCATCTAGGGTATCGAAAAGGCGATCGCTCGTGTGAGGGAGACGACCTCGTGTCTACGTGATATGCTCTATGCTAGTTTAGGAAATGCAACATATCATGCACGTATCAATTAACACACAAAATAATAAAAGCAAATCCAATTAAATTCCAATCATCGATGTCTCAATCACTTATCAGTCCAAATCTAGAAATGACTCACCATTTACCTAGTCCTATATTCCTAACATGACCAAGGAAAGTAGAATTTAGAAGGAGCTTGGTCATTGGATCAGCTAACATCTGAATCGTAGGAATATTTTCGAAGGAAATATCTCCTTTAGCTACTACTTCCCTGATGAAGTGATACTTTATCTCTATGTGTTTGTCTTTACAGTGGTACTTCAGAGTCTTAGCACAAGCTATGACCGCCATACTGTCACATCGTATGGTAACTGGTCTTGCCTCGTCAACCGCTCCTAAGCTGACCAGAAACATTTCTAGCCAAACACTCCCTAGCGCTACAGTGGAGAAGGAAACATATTCCTCTTCCATGGTCGATAAGGCAGTGCAAGTCGGCTTGTTATTATTCCATGTGATGGCTTCTCCACCTAGCATGAAGACGTAGACTGAGGTTGGTTTGTGTGCAAATAGGTCCCCACCCCTGTCAGCATCACTATAGCCAACAAGTCGAACCTCATAGCCTCGATAGCACAGCACATAATCCTTTCAACCTTGAGATATCAGAGTATCCTTTTGACTGCCTTCTAGTGTCCAACACCGAGATTCGACTGGTATCTATTAACTAAAACGACAGTGTGACAAATGTCGGTTCTAGTACACATCATAGCTTACGTGAGGCTTCCAAAAACACTTGCGTAGTGTACTCTGGCCATCTGGTCTTTCTCTTGTTTGGTTTGAGAACACATGTCTATGCTAAGCTTCTCTCCATGAGTAATAGGAGTCTCAGATGGTGTTGAGTCCCAAATCTGGAACCGTTCATGTATATTCTTGATGTATGCCTCTTGAAACAATCCCAGAAGTATCTTAGAATGGTCTCTCACGATTATCCCAAGAATGTAGTTGGCCTCACCAATATCCTTTATCGAAAAACGAGAGGATAACCACCCCTTGGTGGTTTTAAGTAATCCTCTGTCATTCCTGGCCAATAGTATGTCATCTACATACAGTGACCGGATCATGAACTTATTCCCTAAGAGTTTAACATACACACATTGATCCTCGTCAACCATTGTAAACCCATATGTCATAATTTCCCGATGGAACTTCCAATACCACTGTCTTGAGGACGGTTTAAGCCCACATGTGGAATTAACAAGTTTGCACACTTTGTGCTCTTGACCCTGTGTCTTGGAGCCTTCCGGCTGAGACATAAAGATCTCCTCTTTAAGTTCTCCATTCATAAACGCTGTCTTCACATCCATCTGATATAGCTCTAAGTTCATCCTTGCAACTATTGCCAATACAAGGCGAATCAACGCAATTCTCACCAGGATGTTTCCTCATAGTCCACACCTTGCTGTTTGGTGTAGCCTTTCACCACTAAGCGAACCTTATTCATTTCCAAGCTTTTGTCTGCCTTTCTCTTGACCTTGAAAACCCATTTTTTTCCAATGGCCCTGCGTACGGGCGGCAAGGCAACCAAGTCCCAAAAATGGTTGGTCCTCATTGACTCCAACTATTCCTGCAAAGCAATTTCCCATTCTTTCTTGTCAGGCGATGAAAGAGCCTGGGATAATGTTCTAGATTCATGATCGTCTTGCGTGGTGACCATCATGTCCTCCTATCCGATGTCAAATCGTCGACGGGGTACGCTCCCAAGAGCGCTCCTATGCAAAGAGGGTTCTTCTGCACTGTCATAATCTATGATGTGTAGCTCACTAGGCAAGTCACTTCCGCTGTCCTGAAGATCCATAAGAACTACTTCCTCTTGGTCAATAGGGGACTGAGTGTCATCTAGTGGTTCATTTACTTCGTAGAGAATTACATCTCCTCGAACCGCTCCCTGACTATGAAAATCTCCTTCGAGAAATTCGACGTCTCTCGATTCCGTCTCTGTTATACTGTCATCTAGTTGTTGCGCTATGAATACATAACATTTTGAGTGCTCTGAGTAACGTATGAAGATGCACTTATTCCATCTAGCACCCAGTTTCCCATAGATGTGGGAGTTGGTTCGTACATAGGCTACTGAACCCCATGGCCTAAGGTGACCTGATGCAGATTGCCTTTTGGTCTACATCTCATTGGGGGTTGTGGCTACAGACTTGGTGGGCACACGGTTTAGTATATAGGTTCTAATCATTAATGTGTCTTCCCATTAGGAGACTTGCAGATTCGCACATGCCATCATACTACGAACCATCTCAAACATTGTCCTATTCCTTCTTTCCGCTACACCATTTTGCTCCAGTGTGAAGGGAATGGTCAACTGCCTCACTACTTCTTTTGACTCACAAAACTTCTTGAATTTATCAATTAGATTCTCACGTCCTCGGTCTCTCCTAAGAGGTTTTACTCTCCTATCCATTTAGTTCTCTACTTCTAGTAGAAACCTTATGAAGCACCCTACTGCTTCAAATTTATGTGGCATCAAGTACACATAACATAACTGAAAAGCGTGTGATCATACATAAACGTGATGAAATAGCGAGCACCATGTCTAGTTGTAACATTTAATGGGCCGAAAACATCAGAATGAATGAGTTTTAAGGGCTTAGTAGCCCTTACTGCTTTACCGAACGACTTGCGTTTAGCCTTTCCTGCAAGGCAAGACTCACATACGATCTTGGAAATCTTTCCAAGCAGGCCTGATCTAGCTAGCTTGTTCATCCAATCCTATCCTATGTGTCCCGATATAGCATGCCATCTAGTGGAATCAATATCATCACTAGAAGATGTAACGAACGAAAAATATTCAGAAACATTACCAATTCCAGAATCAAGAATGTCTAGATAAAACAAATCATGAGAAATGTAACTAGTACGAAAACAACAATCGACACGATATAGTTTGGCAATCCTACCCTAAAAAACAAGTTGTAATCCAAATATAGAAGCTTAGAAACTAAAATAAGTTTCTTACGTGCATCAGGTGCATATCGAACGTGATGAAGAACAAGCATCTCTCCACACTACACTTCAGCTGATATGTGCCAAGTCCCACCACATCAACAAAGGTGTTGTTCCCCATGTACACCCTTCTACTGCCAACTGGTACTCGACTATAATCCGTGCACGCGTCTCAATCATACGCTAAGTTGTCGCTTGCATCTGAGTCTACAACCCACAAATGAGGAGAGTCAGCAATAAAAACTTGACTTGTAATAAAACAGTCATAGATTGGATTACGGCATACCTTTGGCTCAGTGCAATCACGAGCAAAGTGACCATACGCTTGTGATAAATCTCAGATAGAGTTATTCTGGGAAGTCTTTTACCATTGGTCCTGACCCTGTTGAGGTTGATTTCACCTGTTTTCTGGCCAGTTTTCCACTTGATACGGGAAAGATAACACTAAGCGTATAATTTCTATATTTGAGTAATTTCATGCATAATTTTGTTTATTTTGATATGATCACGGGTAATTGTTGTTGTGTGCAAAGAACAGGTACCAGAAATGCATGAGAGAGGCTCAGGAATTAAGGAGTCGAAGCAGAACAAGTGCAGAACGTAAGTGTTATGCGTTCGGACGCACAGTTGTGCGTTCAAACGCATAGTGCACCAGCAGTAGAAGACAGGAAAACTGGCCAGGGAAGAAGACTAAATATTGTGCGTTCAAACGCAGGGTCTCTGCGTTCAAACGCAGGATTTCAGAAAAGAAAATAAGACTGACGAGGAGGCTAAGGAAGCTGCGTTCAGATGCAGCCATCCTGTGTTCAGACGCAGGAAGGTCACAATGCAGAAAATCCAACTCAGGTGGAGAGTCAACCAGAATATCAAGAGTGGTTGCGTCCAGATGCAAGGCCCCTGCGTTCATACGCAGGCTGCGTTCAGACGCAGCCCATGTGCGTTCAAACGCAGGGAAGAAAAAACGGTGGAGATCAACGGCCATGTATGTGCGTCCAAACGCGAAAGATGTGCGTTCAGACGCACGTGACAATTTCCAAAAGCTTCCCAGGGCGGTTTAGATAGGGGCATGACAGGAATTTTAGGCATCAGTTTTGGAAACTGTGGAAGTATAAAATGAGGCGTTCCAGCACAGAAAAGGGGGAATTTAATCATACAAATTCATCATTAGAGCTGGAGTACTAGAGCAGGAGTACTAGAGAAGAGCTGAGCACGGAGCAGTTGAAGTTTTCAGCAATAATCTCGTTTGACCTATCTTCTCTTTATTTTATGGAACTTTGTTTTTCAATAATGTACGCTAGCTAAACCTTTTACCTAGGTTCTCAATGAACCTAGGGTTTATGCATTCAGCGACGTAGTTTGTTTTGATTATCAGATTCATGACTATTTGGAAGTCTTAATACAATATTGGATTGTTTATTATGTTGTCTTCAATTTTATATTCATGCATAAATGGCCTGATCACCCAGGAGTGCTACAGACAGGAACTGGTGCGCGAGAGTGGCCAGTGAGAGTTAGGAAGAGAAGACAGGATTTAGTACTCTGCCTTGATGGACCGAGAGGTGAATAAGAGGACTAGCCCAGAAGCATTAGACCGACTTCTAGAAGTTTAGGGGGAGACCGAGAGGAGAACCTGTAACCGTAGAAAACTTAGAACAAACTTGCAGATCTAGGTGAATCAAGGGGATCCGAAAATATGCAGGAGAGTGATAGAAGCATGAGACCCAGAGGAGATTGTATCACTGGTATGCTGGCATAAACAACACAGCTGTGTGTTTCTGAAATCAAAGTAAGCTGTAAAAGCTGAATAGTAACCCTAGGGGATCCTGGAGCCTGGATCTTTAATTCATCAGTTTTCAGAGTTAGAAAAATTCCAAGAAAACTCACACACAAAAATAGTTACTTTATTTACTGTTTTATTTTACTGCAATTTAGTCTAGAAATCACACAAAACTATTCCTCCCTTTTCACAGCTTTGTTATTTAATTCTGATTATCTAAAGTAAAACTATTATTGTTCTCGTGGGTTCGATATCTTAGTCACATTACATTACTCTATATTACTTGATCGTATACTAGCGAAAAGCATACCTAGATTTACGTGTCAAGTTTTTGGCGTCGTTGTCGGGGACAGTAACGGTTCTTATTAGAAATCGGGATTATTTTCAAAGTTTTTCTTATTTTTATTTCTATTCTTTCTCTTATCTTACTGCTCTTGAACTCTGATTTTCAGGCCATTCTAGTGTATGCCCAGATTTCCGCGCGAACTGGTGCCACCACTAGAAGATCCAGAAAAACTTTTCACAGAGCAAAACCGCAGACACCGCGAAACCAAGATGTCTGAACACGGAGAGGATACACCCACAAAACCTGAGACACGCACCCCAGCCCAGATGGATCTTTACATTGAGGAACTGGTTGCAGCAAGCTTTGCTTCCCGAAACAACAAGAGAATATGGTTTTGGTGGAAAATTTCGAAGTCCCCGCCGAGGGGCATGAACTAGCAGTCGTAGTGCCTCCAATCACTGCGGAGCACTTCGATTTAAAATCATCTACTATTCAAACTGCCCAGACTCACTGCCCGTTCAATGGCAGAGCCGATGAAGACCCAAATGACTTCACCGGGAAATTTGAAGATTATTGCGACAATATAAAATACAGGGGAGTGGAGTCAGACACTCTCAAATTGATTTTGTTCCCATACTGCCTGTTCGGGACAGCAAAGGACCGGCTCGAAGCCAGACCACCGAGATCCATCACAACTTTGGAAGGATGTGTTTCCGACTTTTTGGAAAAATTCTACCCCTCTTCCCGAGTTATTAACCTTCAAAGAAAAATCTTGTATTTCAAACAAAATATGGGAGAGACGGAGGTAGACGCATGGGACAGATTGATGAGACTTGTGAAAAGATGCCCTAATCACGGTTTTGGGAACCCACAAATTCTGCAAGTATTCTACCATACTCTGGATAGGGAGAATGCTGACAGGATTGACAAGGAAGCTGGGTGTAATTTTCTATACCATGTGGATAAAGATGGAGCATATGAGTTGATGAAGCAACTATCCAAACAGGATACTCGCTTGTTTGATGACCGAAGGCTCACGGCAATAGCAGAAGCAGTGGCTGACGATCGAATTGACAATCTGACGGTAGTGGTGAAAGATGGTCAAAAAGGTCTACACGGAAAAGAAGACTGTAGCAGCAGTAGAAGAACCAGACTTGGGTGCAGCCATCAAGGAACTCCAGACTGAGGATGCCAACTACATTCAGCAACAGTGGGATCCGAAGTCGTTATATACCAGGCACAAGGGACCATCCTGGGTTCCGGTACGGAAACCTTAATGCTGCGGTATATGCACCAGGTTTTCAGCACAGGCCACAGGCACAGCAGGCAGCCCCTGCACAGCAAGCAACTGCACCTCCTCCACAGACAGTGCTATCAATGCAGCAGTTTGAGAACTACATGAATAAATTCAATGACCGGTGTGAAACCAGATTCTCAAAGTTAGACGAACTCACCGCTGACGTGACGTCAATGAAAACTGCAATACACACCTTGGAGGTACAACATGGCCAGCTCGCAAAACAGCAGGCAAAAAGAACTCTAGGGAACTTACCATCAAATACAATGAACAATCCACGCGCTCAGATCAATGCCACCACCACTCGGAGTGGAGTAGCATTACAGGATCCTCCGTATCCTAGTCATGCACGTGGAGAAAAGTCGAAGCCTATCGAACACGAAGTTTTTGACTGGGAAGACAGTCTAACCGTTCGCCCCCAGCGAAAGGGCCAGGTCGGACAGGATGTAGTTCAAACTGATAAGGGAAAACCAGAAACAGTACCAAATTCCAAAGAGGTACCATATCCTTTGAAGACACGCAAGAGGGATGATAGCAAAGACTATGCCAGATTTCTTGAAGTATTCAAACAGTTGCAGATCAACATACTGTTTGCCGAGGCGTTAGCCAAAATGCCCACTTATGCTAATTCCTCAAAGACAAACTGTATGGAAGGAGACAGATGAGTGATTGCGAGACAGTAAATCTGACAGCAGAAGCGAGCAGTTGTGTGAAAAACGGGCTACCACTGAAAAAGAAGGACCCTGGCAGTTTTGTGATCCCGGTAACCCTGGATGGTTGTTACAAAGGAAAGGCTCTGTGTGACCTAGGGGCCAACATTAATCTAATGCCGCTTACAATTTTAATATTTTTGGGAGTTGGAGACCCCAGGCCAACCAGAATTATGCTTCAGATGGCTGACAGATCCGTAAAACCAGCTTATGGAGTCATTGAAGATATTCTGGTGAAGGTGGGAGATCTGATTTTCCCAGCAAATTTTGTGATTCTGGATATGGAGGCAGGAGAGGTTCCGCTCATTCTGGGTAGACAATTCCTAGCGACTAGAGAAGCCATCATTAACTGCAAGAGTGGAGAGATATTTATGCAAATTAATGAAGACAAAGTAAAATTCAATGTTTTCAAGTCTCTCCAGCTCCCTGATTACTATGGCCATGAAAACTGTTTTGCTACTGGAACACGAAGAGATGGATGAACTTTGGGCAGAACTTGAGAACCTGTACCCAGAGGATGAAGAGGAGCACCAGGAAGAGCAGGTCATGAGAATTGAAGACTAGACCACCCTATATAAAGACGAAGAAGTAAAGCAGAAAATGGCTATGGTCCAATCACTCAAGGAGCCACAAGTCCTGGAGCTGAAGCCACTCCCCGACCATCTCATGTATGCATATATTGGTGAATATAATACTCTGCAAGTAATTGTATCGTCTCTTCTATCTCAGGAACAGGAACATAAACTATTGGAAGTGCTGAAAGAGCTAAGGAGGCCATTGGATGGACAATTGATGATCTCAAGGGAATCAGTCCCTCTTATTGCATGCACAAGATCAGGATTGAAGAAGGAAAGAAGGTAATAATTCAGCCTCAGCGGAGGCTGAACCTGAACATGAAGGACGTTGTGCGCAAGGAGGTCATGAAGTGGCTAGAAACAGGAATTATATACCCCATATCAGACAACACTTGGGTTGGCCCTGTCCAGTGTGTATAAAAAAAAGGGGTATGGCCCTGTCATGAAGGAGAGCACTAGAAGAGCAAGTCATGAGAATTGAAGACTAGACCACCCTATATAAAGACGAAGAAGGAGAGCAGAAAATAGCTCTGGTCCCATCACTTAAGAAGCCACCAGTCCTGGAGCTGATGCCACTCCCTGACTATCTCAGGTATGCATATATTGGTAAATATAATACTCTGCCAGTAATTGTATCGTCTCTTCCATCTCAGGAACAGGAAGAGAAACTGCTGGAAGTGCTGAAAGAGAATAAGGAGGCCATTGGATGGACAATTGATGATCTCAAGGGAATCAGTCCCTCTTATTGCATGCACAAGATCAGGATTGAAGAAGGAAAGAAGGCAGTAATTCAGCCTCCGAACCTGAATATGAAGGACGTTGTGCGCAAGGAGGTCATGAAGTGGCTAGAAGCAGGAATTATATACCCCATATCAGACAGCACCTCGGTTAGCCCTGTCCAGTGTGTATCAAAAAAGGGGGTATGACGGTGGTACAGAATGCTGATCATGAACAAATTGCTCAGCGCAATGTTACAGACTGATATTCTTTCGTTTAAACCTTAATCTTGCCTACTCTTTATTTTAATCCTTTCTTTCTTTCAACTCTTTTTATGTTTTATGTTCAAATTTTTCCAAGAAACTGATCCAACATACTCAGTATTTTTGATGAAAGTCAAAAAGGGGGAGAAAATTCTTAGGGTTGTTTTGATTTTTAGATGACCTATCTTTTGCTCAGTAGGATTTTCTGCAACTTACTTGCAGTTTTTACTTTTGCTTATTAATAAGTTGCATCTTTTGGAACTACAGTGTTATTACTATTCTGTGCTAATCAGTATTTTTTGCGGATACTTAGAATCAAAACATTTGAGGTTTTGTCTTTCATCAAGGGGGATATTGTAAGG
Organism: Linanthus parryae; assembly: GCA_023055425.1. Lineage (NCBI taxonomy): Eukaryota > Viridiplantae > Streptophyta > Magnoliopsida > Ericales > Polemoniaceae > Linanthus > Linanthus parryae. The sequence goes on along the minus strand of JALGPY010000001.1, from coordinate 68,676,821 downwards.
TTACAGGTTTCATGGGAATTTCAAGGCCTTGAACCAGTTTTCAAAGTCGTGAATCAGGTTTCACAGGCTTGAAATAGTAGAGCTATTTCAAGGCCTTGAACTAGGATTCAAAGCCTTGAAACTGTCTGAGGTGGAGTTTTCTAAACCCTTTTCGATTTAATACCATCCCTCTCACCCCTGTACTTAATGTGTTATTCTTTGATGATGAAAGACAAACTATTTTGATATGTCCCGAGCAAACCTCTTGCATACTGTCCCGATTGCATACTTTTCTGACCCCAACTTAAAACCAGACGACTCAATAGAAAACCGAATCAGAAAAGAATGTACTGGCTCAAAAAACACATACTCAATTATTCACAAAAAAAATATTTTTCTGGGTGAGATCGGGCAATCTCCTTAACGCAAAACGGTACATCAACCAAACCTCACCTTCTCACCAGGAAGTACATATCCGCACAGGATCGGTGTTTCTAACAGATTATACGAGTGGATATATAGCACTGGCACATAGTACTGTTACTTCCGTGACCACTTTGGCAAATCCCTAGTATACCTACCATCCGAGCTGTTTCCGAATCCGGGATCGTAAGTCTAACAGGCAGGATGTGTAAGTGTATATCAAGGTGTAGATAGTGCTTTCTGAACAGACATATCTTAGCCACGTGGCAATCATCTAGCACACCATATTGTGCTCCACACACACTGGATCACCAGCCGCGCTGATCCACGTGGGGGCTGCGAGACAGGGCCCTCGCATACCGCTGCAGGGGACTTGTAGGGACTTAGTGGTTTGGATGCTAGAGTAAGTCCTGTCGCGTGCGAGCCAAGCTCGCGCGTGACCCTTAGAAACTGCTTTTGAGAGATTTATGGCACGAGCTCCATAAACCCGGTCAAACCGGTCAAACCCGGTCAACCCCATAACGGTTCCGGTATACGCGGATAACGTGCTGTAACGGTGCCTATATACGCGGACGAAGTGCCGTTGTGGTTAAGCTAATTAAGCCGCCATTGATGGGCACATTAACCACACTGCAACGGTCACATTCTCCGTTATATATAGGATCGTTAACCCTTCCATACAGGGGGAACAACCAGACATACGCGGAAGCTCTGCCAAACCTCTGTCTCTCTCTCATACAGTGCTATTGCCTTACTCTCTCCCTACACAGAACCCAACACTTCCTGTGCCATTTTCTATTCTCTGCCTTTGGTGTACACGGAGTTCTCTCTGCAGGATTCTCTTGACACATTTTGGTGAACCTGACGTGAACTTACCATTGCAAGCAACCATGTCTCATGAGGATGATGTCAGTAACAGATCGCCTTCCACGGATACCACTTCGGGGGAGGAGGCCTGTCGTACTCCTACAGCTACCGGTGAAGCTGTAGATCTACATGCATTGGGAACACCATGGCCGTTCCATACATGGGCTTTAGACTTTGTTGGTCCCATTCGAGCAACCTCGCACGGGAATCAGTTCATTCTCACCGCGACCGAGCTGTTCACAAAGTGGGTAGAAGCAATACATCTAAAGACAGCAAATGCGCTGGTCGTGGTCCATTTCATCCAAGAGAGCATCATATGCAGGTTCGGAATTCCAAACACCATTATCTCGGATAATGGTACCCCCTTTGTCAATCGCCAGGTGGCTGCAAAACTAGCAGAGTACAACATAAGGCAGATATGTTCTACCCCATACTACCCGAAGGGGAATGGTCAAGCACAAGCAACCAACAAGACGTTATTAAGGATCTTGAGCAAGATGGTGGCGGATGACCATAAGAAATGGGCTGATTCGTTGAACATAGCCTTGTGGGCCTATCGGAATTCTCCAAGGACGCCCACAGGAGTCTCGCCATTTCTTTTATGCTATGGAGCTGAAGCTGTGGTACCTGCGGAGGTGAAGATCAACTCTGCCAGGTTGGCTTTTCATGCGTTATATGACAATCAACGCGATCATGACTTGGTCATGTTAGAAGAGAAGCGGGAGCAAGCTAAAAGGACTAATAAACGATACCAAGAAAGGATCGCTCGTGCGTACAACAAAACAGTCCAACGTCGAGATTTCGCAGTTGGAGATTTGGTCTTGCGCACGTCGGACCATTGCATGCGAGAGGCGGCTCACCCAAAATTCGCAGCCAATTGGGAAGGACCCTTTGAGGTCACAGAAGTCTTTGATAGTGGCTACTGCAACATACAGAGGTTACATGGAACGACCTCAACCCCAAGCTCAGTCAACATGCGTTGGATTAAGAAGTATTATCCTTGACTCCTTTCATTATATGCGTTAGATTACAACGTCCACTTTATGCTCTGTATTGCTAGAACTTGTGCATCTTCTCTCCCATACGAGGGAATTGTAATTCCATTTCTCCCATATGAGAGTATTCTATAATATAAAGACTTCTCCCAAATCGGAAGAACTTTATAATTTCAGCTGCCTTTATCGCTTTATTTATCTATATAGTTTAAACCTATCCGCTGCGATAGCGCCGAACGCGAATATGATCTTAAGTGATCTTTTAAGCCTATCCGCCGTGATAGCAGCCGATGCGAATACGATCTTAAGTGATCTTTTAAGCCTATCCGACGTGATAGCAGCCGATGCGAATGCGATCTTAAGTGATATTTTAAGCCTATCTGCCATGATAGCAGCCTATGCGAATACGATCTTAAGTGATCTTTTAAGCCTATCTGCCATGATAGCAGCCGATGCGAATACGATCGTAAGTGATCTTTTAAGCCTATCTGCCATGATAGCAGCCTATGCGAATATGATCTTAAGTGATCTTTTAAGCCTATCTGCCATGATAGCAGCCTATGTGAAAATGATCTTAAGTTATCTTTTAAGCCTATTTGCCATGATAGCAGCACTAAACGAATGCGATCTCAAAATGATCCTTAAGAATATCTGCCATGATAGCAGCATTATGTCGAGATAACACCCGTACTTGAGTCTAATCTTAAGTAAATCTCAAGCCTATCTGCCAAGATAGCAAAGCTATGCAAATGCGATCTCGAACGATCTAAAATCATATCTGCGAATCTATCTGACGGAAAGCAAATCATAGCAACAGTGCAACGTGTGAATATAACGCTACAAAAGGCGAAATTTGCCAACACGCATGCGAAATGGTAATTTGTTGTAACAATAACAGCAAATCATACAAAGCGATTTATTATGAGTCAAAATGACTTACAATTTATCTGTCTAGATAGCAGCTTACAAGCGAAAAGCTCAGACCAAGCTAGTTACGCAGCCAATATGGCTTACAATGCATCTAAATAGTAACTTACAAGCGGAAGTTACACATCGGGGGAATCCTTAATAAAAAAGGATCGACCTAACGGTCCTAACAGAAGCTATGCGATACAACGATCTGCGACCAAAGATCTGAAGCAAGTAGGGTGCTCCTATGAAAAGGACAGCCTACTAACACTACAAGAGCTATGTGACGCTATGTTCAAGATCCCAGGATCTAACAAGACCTCTGTCTGATCAACACCCCAAGAGATGTGCCTGAGGAACCACCTGTTCTGGCGAACAACAGGCAAGCAGCAACTCCTAGGGCAAGAGGCTCCTTGTCCACGGAGACGAGCACAATGGCTCTCCACCCTGAGCTCAAGAACGTGGTGGCGAATGATCATCCTCCGGGCAAGCTAGAGGAGAAATCCACCGTTCATTATGAACCGGTAAAAAGGCAAGTACGACGCTGCACCTCGCCGGGAGGCGGCCGGAAGCATGACCTGCAGACATAATAGACGAAGAAAATTCTTCGAGCAAACATGAGGTATTCTATGCAACTTCTTTATGATAGTTATAAAGATCAAGAAGCCTTGTAAAGCAGATCTTGGAAGCTATTTCTATGGCAAAAAGCACAAACTCAGGTTTCACAACTTGAAGCGGCCATGGATCAACGAAAGATAAGCGTTGAAGAAACAGTCGTCAGGACTCACGGCAAGCCACATTGTGGGATGAAGAACCCAAGTTACAGAAGGCAGGGTTTATATAGACCCTGTTGAGACTCTTCAGTTGCTTAGATGAGTCAGCAAAACTTGGAAAAAGGGTAAGAATCAATCACTTACGCCTTGAAAAGAGGTAACAATCAATTACCCTACTAAAGGCTACGACGATTCGGTTGCGTATCCTAATTAATGACGGATGGTCATGATACGGATGGACTTCCAAAGGAAAGCGTGCTTATCTAATAAGCAATTAGCGCGAAAATTAAGGCAGAATATAAATAGCTGACGTCATAATTGATATGCACAGAGATATTCGAGCAAATCCCGGAAAGGGCAAAACAGGCATTCAAATTCTTTTTGAAAAAAAAGGGGGGGGGGAGAAACCCTAGCAACATTACAAGTAATGTTTTAGCATTTTTCTCGACACAGATTTGCTATTTTTCAAAATAAGCCTTTGACCAGGGAGTCATTAGGAGTAAACTGACGTGAAAAATTTGCCACTTGCTCCACTTCTTGCTTCAATCGCTCGTAGTTGGCGCTCATTTCATGGAAGAGCTTCACAGCCTCTTCAGCTTTCTGCTTTTGCTGCTCCATCTTCTGCTCTTCAGCTGCGAGATTATGGTAGCCGCGCCTCAAATTCACGGCCGCGCGAATCTGGGTGACTCTTTTGACAAGAAACCCAAAACCTAGCTTGCCTTGAACTTTGGCGTGAAGGTTTTGGCACATGCCGAAGAGCAACTCCGAGCTCTGAGGAGAAATGGTCGCAGGTGTGGCCGCAGATAGCTGCTCCAAAATCCAGATGGCTTCAGTCAAAAACAGTCTTCTGTCGAAGGGCCCTATCTCCAGAGACCTCACGAATGATTAAGGATAGGAGAGGCGCATCCTAACTAGCCAGTCCACGTCAGCTAGCTTCAACCCTAAGCAATGTCAAATCAAGTTAGACTATCGAACTTGTAAATGAAGAAAGCGAGATGCGAACAACAAATCACGACATACCAGTTCCTTCAAGGATCTCGCGCAAAGAAGGGATGCGCATTGATGGGACAGCTGAAGACTGTCCTCGTTCCATTGCCCTCTTGTGAGCTGCGAGTTCTAACTCCTCATAGTTGGTAGGAAGAGTATAAGCCGCACCAGGTGCGATTGCAGTTCCAACCTGCGAACTCCAAAAGTTCCACGCAGGAAGAGTCGCTGCAGGCTCAGTCATCGCCGGAGGCATGGAAGCAGTAGAAGTTGCTGCTTGATCAGGGATGCCTTCAGGTGCGATAGCATCAGCAGCATCTTCTTCTGTTTCCTCAGCAGCGGCACGGGCATCTTCCTCCATCAACACGGTGTCAGCTTCGGCATCAGCAGAAACTTAAATGATGTCCTCGAAGGGCTCTCCCGCATATTCGGTAGCTGCGACGGGCTTCTCGGTATGAGAACTTGGTACTGGGACATAAGATGCGGAAGGTTGACTTCTCTGTCCCAGCATGGCTTCACCAGCACTACCTGCGATACATATCAAGATGATGTGAGGTAACTTGTATTGAGCAATATTTTATTATTTTGCTAAACCAAAAGCGAGCACCTCCACGCGAGGGTGGGATTGCAGTATCTTCGTCATATGCTAAGGACGCGGAACCTTGTCCTATTAATGTATCTTCATTAAGCATATCTTTAAGGTGAGCGTGACCTGGGGCGCGAAGAAACCAGTCATGATTAAGTTTGGGTTACTAAGCCTAGTTCACAAAATGTTGTTCGAATGATTACCTGAAGGCTCACCGCACTTGCTTACTAGCCAGCGGCGAATGTCAGCTTTCGATAAGCCGTGCTTTAACGCATCGACAATCACATCTCGGTAAGTTACCGCAAGATTAAAAATCTCACCTTCGTTGCCGCCTGCGATTTCTTCAAAATCTGCTTGGATTTTCTCAAGACGAGTTGCATCCTCTTCTTGAGCCGCCTCATACTCATCAACTTGAGGAGCCACGTCTTCTGGAAGCACATCTTCCTCATCAGTTGGACGCACTAAGTCGTCGACGTGTTGTTCTTCTAGGCTCCTTGCTTTACGCGTTCGAGCTCCTCTTCTTCTCGCTTTCTTCTTCTTTCAGCAGCCTCCGCAGCTGTTCTCCTGGACTCGGCAAGAATGTCCTCGCTTATGGTTTCGTTGGAAACACCAGAATGAGAACCCCTCTTCTGCCTCTTGGCCAAAAGGCCACTGATGGTCTCATCATCATCATCTGCAAAGGAACAATTCGTTCAAACAAGATTGTGAAGAGTTAAGATAATGAGAAGAGAAGTACGATTGAGATACCTCCTGACTCTTCCTCTTGTATCTCATCTCTCTCTGTCTCTGACATCTTGAATTCTTTCCTCTTATTCATCTCCTTCTCTTGTCTCCCTTCTCTCCTCCTCTTCCTCCTGGCCAAACGGAACAAAGGTCTCCACTGCGAGCTCCTTCCGCGCTTTACTTGGCATGCGACCTTTACCCTTATCCTTGGCAGTAAGGGATCTCGCAGGAGGAGAAGTTGGAGCGCTCCTAGGGGAAGAGAATGTGATTCCCCTTTGTCTGGGCCTCTTTGCTCTTGGGACAGCAGTTGTTGGAGGGGACGGATCGTTCCTGGGCGGAGACAAGGCTGGAGTGTTGTCTATCAGCGAGTCAGCAAAAGCATCCATGATCTCGCGAATTTTGGTCTCAACTGCGGGATCCATTTTCAATGCTAGCCGAACTGGTTGTCCCTGTCTTCTCGCAGTAACTATGGTAGTGACCAGCGATTGTGAGCGCTCACCAGATGCAAACTTCCTCACATAGCACTGCAGCAGAAAATGAAGCATGAAGTTTCGACGTATTCGAATAAGGAAACTTAGCACGTGCAAGGGAGATTATTTACCTTGGCGAAAGTTTCGCCGTATCTGATGACATACGAATCACCTCTCTTAACTGCGGCTATCTTTTCGTCAAGGATGGTGGAGGGGCACAGGTGATTCTCGCGAGCCAGCAACGAATATCAGCCGTATTCAGACTCGTCCAGGCTACAGTTGGGACGGAAAGGGAAAGAATTCCTTTTGATCACAGGAGCCCTGCTCGGCCGAGGGGTTGACTGCATCTCAAACCTTGTATGCTGGGTATTCCACTAAGCGACCCAGTTTCTGGGGAAGCCACCTTCACGGTTACCTGGGGGTTGCTCGAAGGGAAGATTGCTCCTTAAGATTGTTTTACACTCCCCAGACAGTAACCGCTTGTAGCAGCCTCTTATGATAGACTGCGGCCAGATTGATGGTGCCACCGCATCAAAGCCAAACTGGGGAGAAACACGAGTAGGATCAACGTCCACGGTGATCCTCTCATACCTGGGGGCGAGCTCACGAACATGCTCCGCAAGAGCAGGGAGAGAGCCTCTCAGACACCAGCAAAAGAATTCGCGATAGCGCTCGTGGAAGTGCTCCCCGCCCTAAAAAAGAAGCTCTTCCGAGAAAGCAACAACCTTGGGGGGATACAGTTTTGGGAACCATCGCACATTCTCAATGCGCGTAGCATAAGGTCTGGGTATAAACTCTTCACGATTTTCGCATATCAGGCTCCAAATGCACTTAGGAAAGTGAGTTCCAAACCATCTCGCACCCCGGCTGCTATTACGCTCCTCCTCCGCACCCGGGGGACACCATTTGCTGGGCTTAGAAGCAATAGGGGCATAAGAGGGCCATCGCTCGAAAACCCACATGGTCAAGAAGGCAATGTTGATGTAGGTCAGCACGTCAAGCCGACCGCGTGATTCCTTGATTGCTACGACCAGTTGATCTAGTCTGTGATACAAAGTGCCCAAGACTAAAGGCCCAAGTGCGACCTTCTGAACAAGAGTTAGCTTCACAGCAAGAGGAAGAACATGATAGAAGACCCCATCATGCGGGTGGCCATTGATTAAATACCTCGACAGCCAGGCACAGATAAAAGCGCATAGGGTCGAGTGATAACCCTTGCCATTCACATAGTTTTTAGCCTTCGGGTTTCGGCTCAGAAGCTTCTTGGTGATATTGCTGTTTGCATAATCGCGAAAGAAGTATTGCACCCACTTGTTCCAAGTGTTCTTCGCAGATGTGTCAACCAACTGCCAGTCGGGGAGAAGTTCTGTAGGAGTCCACCGGGTGGAAATTTTCTTCACCTCTGACAAGCACTCCTCCATCTGCTTGTACAAAGCGATCTCTACATCAGTTCTCAAGGGACTCAAAGGATCCACCTCACCCACAGGAGACAGATCATACAGCATATGCACATCTTCAAGAGTGGGGGCGGCCTCGAACTCAGCAAAGTGGAACGTATGGGTCGCAGACGAGTAACGCGAGAGAAGGTTTAGAAGCATGGACTGGTCCATCTTCACGGCAGCACCCTTAATAGCACGGACTGCGAAGTATATGCCACCATCGTTTAGAGTGATGGCATGATTGGTCAGAACATGGTCAATCCACTCATCCATAAAGTCCAATTTATGAACAAACGCTTGAGTAGAAATCGCAGTGTACGGGAAATACCCATTTTCGACTCCCAATCGAACCACGTCCTTGGAATCGATCAATTCGAGCATGGCCGAGTTAACTGGAGGGGTCAACGTTTGCAATTCCTCAGCAGAGACAGGGATTGGCAGGTTCTTCACCTTAACCCTAGCATGGTAAAAATCTTTGCCACCCAGAAGGGGGATTTTTGCCATAAGGCCTGGGGGAGATCAGGTATTTCTTCGACCTCCTTAATAGGTTTGGTTCCTTTTGTCTTTGCCATTCCTGCGGAAAAGCAAGAAAAAAGGGGGGGGAGAAATACACATACTTTAGTTTGAATTTCAAGATTTAGTTCAAGGCATACGAAGATTTATTGGAAGAAAGATAAACAGTCCAGTGTCAATCTTGGAGATTGAAGTTCAGAATCGTTTGCATTATTGGGGATTTCAGAAACCCTACATTCAAAGACCCTTATAATCTGGGGATTAAATCAAAGTTGGATTCAAAGAGCAAGATTTTCTTCATAGTTTTCAGTGGATATATGTTTCAGAGAATCATGGGTTTGCAGATCCAACACAGTTCAAAGCATATATCAATACATTAAACAAAATTGAACAAGGCCAACCTTGTTTTGGTAAAGCTTGCTTGGATACACACAGTTGAAGAAGACGATTGACAAGAGAGAATTGATGATTGATTATCTGAATTTGCTCTTGAAGGCTTCCGGGTATCATTCACTTTAAGAGAAAGAAGTGATACTTTACAACAATGGAGAGCACAGAGTATTTATCCAAAAACAATGAAGGGTTGCGTCCTTTCAGTAGTCGAATCGCAACCGTCACCGTCGAATCGCACAATCACAGGAAAAGCTGACGTCACGCCTAAAACCCTAAAAGACCAGACAACACGACTCTAGGGGTTAAGGTCATAATGGCACGCACGGGGGATGAATCTGCACGTATTTGAATTGGTGCGTGGCGGCGACGCGTACGTTGGTTCCTGCGCATGGAAGCCTATCCGGCTATGAGTCTTCACGCGCAGAAAGGGGGCTAATGTAGATAGTGCTTTCTGAACAGACAGATCTTAGCCACGTGGCAATCATCTAGCACACCATATTGTGCTCCACACACACTGGATCACCAGCCGCGCTGATCCACGTGGGGGCTGCGAGACAGGGCCCTCGCATACCGCTGCACGGGACTTGTAGGGACTTAGTGGTTTGGAGGCTAGAGTAAGTCCTGTCGCGTGCGAGCCAAGCCCGCGCTCGACCCTTAGTAACTGATTTTGAGAGATTTATGGCACGAGCTCCATAAACCCGGTTTAACCGGTCAAACCCGGTCAACCCCATAACGGTTCCGGTATACGCGGATAACGTGCTGTAACAGTCCCTATATACGCGGACGAACGTGCCGTTGTGGTTAAGCTAATTAAGCCGCCATTGATGGGAGCATTAACCACACTGCAACGGTCACATTCTCCGTTATATATCGGATCGTTAACCCTTCCATACAGGGAGAACAACCAGACATACGCGGAAGCTCTGCCAAACCTCTGTCTCTCTCTCATACAGTGCTATTGCCTTACTATCTCCCTACACACAACCCAACACTTCCTGTGCCATTTTCTATTCTCTGCCTTTGGTGTACACGGAGTTCTCTCTGCACGATTCTCTTGTACACACAAGGTATGGCATGTTCCCACTTGTTACGACATCTCACAGTTTCCCAACTCACACCCCTCACCGAGTTGGGAAAAACTGACCGAAACACCTAAGTTTCTGCTCACTCAATTCCCCTGTCCCCGGTGTGTGTTCGCCGTTCTCGCGGCCACGAATGTGAAGTGGTGCAAAATCCAGAAAATCGTGCCACCAACTCAGTCTTGAAACTATTTAATTATATAACTGAAACGGTAAACAAATAAAATGTCTTTTTTTCTTTTCTTTTTTTTTTGCGATAACGTAAGTAAACAAACAGATATATGCTGAGTGGCTCAGAAATAATCCAATGTTGCGGGGTACAAAAAATGTCCTCGTTTTGCGGTACCCCGCACTAGTCATAAAGCGTCGATCATGTAGTCGTAGTCAAATTACGTGCAGTCTCACCGGACCTCCTCATCACCAAAGATGTAGAAAAACAGCACGACCACCAATTAACCCAACAATCCTAGGTACCCGGCTTTGTGCGGAACGATGCCTCGCACGCGACTCCTCCACCTGTGATCACTATGTAATGCAGTGAATCACCTCCGCAAATCAATGCAGTCGTCTCTAACTCACCCTGTCCAACCCTCGAAAAACGTGCAAATGTCAACTTGTCCACCATAATCTGTCATGAAGCTCTCTCTATCACAAACCCTCCATAACTCACTCCCTCCGTCATAACGCCCAGGAAAAGCCAAGTACACGAGTGATGAAAGTGTCAAAGAAGGCTTCCTAGGCTACAGGGGCTATGAATAAAAGGGGTAAACGGCTTAAAACGGGGTTACTAAGTGGACCTAGGGTTAAGAAACGGGACGTGAGATCCGTTGTGTGGCAATCACTCAACCGAAAGATGCGATGACCGTGATGGCGCCCGTAGGCGGGTTGTCGACTACCTAAGTGACTGCGGTGTAGCAACTAGTCGGATTCTTAGCCCAAGTGATAACTACTCGCGGATTCCTAGGTGCACAAGCTTTCACTCAATCTACTACACCTCGGTACGGTTTTTCCTTCCTGTTCAAAGACTATCATGAGTTTCTTCCCAGCCTCTTGTTAATTCAAGTGCCCTTTCTCCAAAATTTCTTATTTTTAATTTTTTATTTTACAATGCACGGTGCGAAATTTGTTGTGGGTTGACTCAAATAAAGAAAACATGCAGACTCAAGAAATAAAAATAAAAATGTAAATAAAATTTGAAAAAACGTGCATACCCGGTAAATGCAGACACGAACCCCACCCCCACACTAAGAGGTGGCATGCCCTCATGGCACAAACTGATCTGGCACAAAAGTCGGGTCTGATATAGTCTCGGAAGAACCCGACAGATTGTTGGTGGTATTGGTCGGGTCACCATGAGGCAGAAAAATAAAGCAGAAAAATGTGCATAAATTATGTGCCCGTGATGCGTGCGTCTTAGCAACTAACCTCCTAAAACTACCAGGGGTTCTACCACATTCGGCACGGAAGCCGAGAAAAACGCAGAAAAAAAATCGACCCGGGTATGGGCTCGTGCCTAAAACAAAAAGAAAGCGAAGGAAGGGAATGTGGACCTGAGCACCCGGAGCAAGTCTTACGGGTGCAGTTTGCAGTTTCTCGCAAGATGGACCCCGATGGTCGCTTGAAAAGTCGCCGGGAAAATTCAGAACCGATCAAGGTGTAACTCTCCACCCTCACACTTGCTCATTGCGAATTTTTGAACTTTCCGGGTTGTTTGTGTGCTCTTTAAATGTGCAATCCCCAAGCACCATTGCGTATGACAATGTGCTCCCATACGGTCGAGTGTATTGTCGTACACCGGGGTTGATTGCTCTGGTCTGCTTAAAAACTATTCCTGACGAATCTCCAAATCGTATGAGTCCCTGCGATGGTCGAGTGTGATAGAGCACACCGAGGTCGATTCTTCAAGATTCTGGAAATCTGCATGTTCTGCGCACTGTCCGTATTGCTACCTGCGTAGTGGCTGCGTAGCAACATTGACAACAACTTTTCTGCTCCATTTTTTTCATGTCCAAAAACCTTCTCCTGTCTGTGCTGTTACACAGATAGCCACGCACCCCGTAAAAAATTGCCAAAAACCTCTCGATTTCTCCGTGGATAAATGCGTTTATGCACTTCGCGATTGCGTTTCTGCACTTCCCGACTGCGTTTCTGCAAAAAAATTACCCTCTGTCTGCGTGGATACTGCGTGGCTGACAGCCAGCCACACAAACAACAACTTTTTGGGTCAAAAAATTTTCTGCAACTCTTCTCGGGCTGCGTGGCTGGCTGGTAGCCACGCAGACAGCAACTTTTTGACAATTTTCTCTGCTGTTTTTTTCACTTTCTTGCTTAGACATCAGATCACACTCACCTCACCTCTCTGAATTTCAACATGAATAACTACATTAAATTACTCTACTCCTAAGTTTGGTTGCCTCCCAACAAGCGCTTGTATTTTAAGGTCGACGGCCCGACCCAGTTAACTGATACCTGCTGAAGGGACGTCAAAGTTGCCAGGATCTACCTTGACGGCTGTTGACGGGTCCAAATATGGCTTGACCCGATTTCCGCTCACCCTGAAAGTTGTACTATCATGCAGATGTAGGGTTTTGATTCATGGATGCGCAATGGAAACAATAATTAACCATGCAAATCCCTCCAAGGATCCATGTTTCATCTCCTTGTGAGCTTGCTTTGGCAAGTCACCCATAATTTGACTACTTTAGGTAGGAACAATTCCTATTGCATCCCTTATGCAACTCTTGGTTCAATTGGGCAAATAAATCCTTATTTATCCATCCATATGGATAATACCAATTGATTGCCTCTAGGTTTCTTAATCATATTGATAGCCTAGTTGTGTTCAACCTCTTATTTAAACAATTGCACATTACTAGCTTGTGCCATCGCATTCAATCATTATGAACCAAGTCGCCATGCTTTGGCACGCACGAACTTGATAAATCATGATGATAATGAGTGTTTAAATAACGAGAAGGCAAGAACACAATATTTGAATTTTGAGGGATTTTTAAATTCAATTTTTAATTGTTTTTGTTGATCAAAATCAACTAATCTATCTATTTGAGTTTGGGCACAACTCCAAATAATAGATCCGGGTTGTCTAATTATCTTATTATCCTAATTGCATGCATCATCCATACACCAACCACAAAATAATAAGAAAATAAAGTAAACAACCACAAAAACATAAATAAAACGTGATGTGGATATGGCGTTTTCTAGACTAAGATAATTCCAAGCCAATGGAATTATCTATGAACCCTAAAAGCAAACACATCTCCATGCGTCTTGATCTTTTGGTCCATCCTTCATAGTCATGTGGAATGCTCCATGCTCCATCTTTTGTGGCTCCTTTTGGCTTTGGGCTTCTTTATCTTCTTCAATCTTGGCTAACAATCTATTTTATCTAGCACTAGCTAATAACTATACTAAATAAAATAAATCTCACAAGTTGAGAAAAAAATGGCTCGCAGGCCATAAAACCCTAATTAATTATTACAATTAATTGATCAGCTCGCAGGCCGTAAACCAAAACACAAAATTAAACATCCACATCAAACCACATCCTAAGGCCATATCCAATCACCATGCAAATTGCACATAAACAGTTAAAATCCAATTTCAACGCGCTTGGTTAATTTTAATTGATTTTAGGATATTCTAGGGTTAAAACGGTCCATGGGCCCAACAATCCAATTGCCCGGGCCCAAAAAGGTGAACCGCAAAGCCCTAGTGCCGGCCGGCCCCTATCCCACACGGCTAGGCCGCGTGCTAGGGCTGCCCCGGCCCCTAGGGCGGCCTTGCTTGGGCGGCAAGCAAGAGGGGCGGTCTCTTTAGGGGGGCCGAACCTCTTAGGGAGTTTCCAAAACAACTCCCTTGCTTGGTGCCCAAGTTTGGTTGTCTCCTTGTTTTGGAAGAACTCCTTCTTCCCCAAGGATGCCCAAACCCTAGATCTAAGATCCTAAAATTTCTCTAACTCACTAATTCATGCATCCAATACAAAAACCAGGTCTTGTTATGATTGATTATTGACAAACTGCATCCCATGCTTGATTTGTCTTGTTTTACGCGATAAACAACAATTTTAAGGTGTAAAACTATCAAAACGTAACACATAAACCACGTTTATGCTCTACGACCTGTGGCTCTGATACCACTGTAGGGTTTTGATTCATGGATGCACAACGGAAACAATAATTAACCATGCAAAACCCTCCAAGGATCACAAGTCAAGAGACATAACGATGGTAAAGGAAGAAATCAATTAACACACCTTAGGGTTCTCCTTTGATGACTTCAAACGCGAATTGTGTCACGTTCTCTATAGTTGATCCACGCCTAGAGTTGATTTCTAGATCTTCCAATCCTTGGTTCTAGCCCGGAAAGAGGAAGAGGAAGAAGAATCACGAAAAACGAGACCAAACCAAGGAGGTTCGGCCTCCTTGGGGTCGACGGGGACAGGCGGCGGCGAGGGAGGGGCGGCGGCTCCTTCCTTGCTTGCGTGCTCTCTCCTTTTGTTCTCTCCCACTCAAGTTATGATCTAATGAATCATAGGTGTGGTAAGGAAGGAAGGAAGGTCCTTTATATATTCCAACAAATCCTTTCCAACTACCTAAAGGACTTATGCTAGTCCTACTAGAATTCAATTTAGTCCCTTCCTTGCATATTAGTCCCTACTAAGTTTGCAAGGTTTTGCAAAGTGATCCTTCTAATTAATTAATCCAATTAATTAATTCCCAAATCTAGTTCAACTCTATCTAGCGTGTGACCCCATAGGTTCTATCTAGTTGGTAGCAACTATTTGCTAATATGGAGCAGTTTCTAGCAAAACATCCATTCTAGCCAACTAATAGAATAGTCATCTTGACAACCTTTGTACAAGTAATTGTCTCATCCCTTTGTCTCTATATCCGGATTGGACACGAGACATACAAGTCACACTCGTATATCCAATCCACAGTTTCTCGATCCATGGGAATAGCCTTATTCGTGCAAATAACATCAATACCCCATATTGATTTATTTGAGTCTGGCCAGACATTCTATAAGCACTATCCCTCGAGTGGCCTAGGATATTTGCTCCCGTTATGTGGGAGGGACAAATTCTATCTACGTCCACTACGATCTCTAAGCTTGCTTCTTATTGTATCCGGTACACGCCTTTATAACTACCCAGTTACGGTGTAGCGTTTAACGCTATCAAAATCATAATAATCCACAACTAGAATATCTAGTGACTTCAAGTCTAAGGATGACAATACCATTGCACCGCGAGAAGCGCTTGTGACTCAACATAACATGTATGTAGCCTTCTCGGAGATGGGTCAATCCAATGTGTCATTACCCTTAATGCACACCTATGTGTTGGATCATGATATCTCCATATCAATTCAACCCCATACTAGTCTATAGATGATTGTCCCATTAATCATTATACTGGACTAGGGATATTTAAGATAAACAACACTAGTGTAAATCTAAGGACTTCATTATATTAAATATCCAATAAATAATAAATGAATTTCTAGCCACAAATAAATTCATACTAAACTAGATTGCCTCTAGGGCATCTATTCCAACTGCATATTCTATAATTCAAACGTATCCCATGAAAGTACCTCTTTGATGATAAACGGTCCTGACCACCGAGATCTCAATTTTCCGGGAAAAAACTACTTCCGAGAATCGCAAAGAAGTACCTTCTTCCCTACTTGAAACTGCTTTGGTTGTGCTGAACTTTGATGGCTCGGGAGCGGTTACACCTCCAGAGTTGGTGGCTCCTTGAGTGACGGGACCAGGGCCAATTTCTGCCCACCTTTTTCGTCCAGCTCTAAACTGGTCCGGTTTTCAGCTTGCATAGCCTTCTCCTCCTGGAATCTCTCCTCGTTCTCTCTGTCCACTCTTTCAATCTCTGCCCATAGCTCGTCCATATCCTCGTTTCCCCAGCCTTCTTCGACTACCTCCATAGTGAAGATGTCTTCATGATCGTAGTAATTCGGCAGTTGCAGATTTTTGAAAACGTTGAACTTCACCTTGTCTTCATTAATCTGCATGGTCAGTTCTCCTATTTTGCAGTTTATCATGGCTTTTCCCGTAGCCAGAAAAGGTCTGCCCAGAATGAGCGGTACATCTCCCGCATCCATGTCTAGAATTACGAAATCTTCCGGAAAAATCAATTCTCCTACTTTCACCAGAATGTCTTCAATAACTCCGTAAGCCTGCTTCACAGATCTGTCCGCCATCTGCAACTTGATTCTGGTGGGCCTGAGTTCACCGATTTTCAAAGTTTTGAAAATCAATAACGGCATCAGATTGATACTGGCCCCTCGGTCACACAGAGCCTTTCCTATGTAAGCATTACCTAGGGTCACCGGGATGACGAAACTGCCAGGGTCCTTCCCCTTCCTCAGTAGCCCATTCTTCACACAATTTCTCACTTCTGCCGCCAGATTTATTGTCTCGAAATCGCTCATACGCCACCTTCCATACAATATGTCCTTGAGGAATTCGTCATAAGTGGGCATCTTCGCCAACGCCTCAGCAAAGGGTATGTTGATTCTGTAGCTGCTTGAACATCTCGAGGAACCTGGCGTAGTCTTTGCTATCATCCCTCTTTCGTGACTTCAACGGGTACGACACCTCCGTGGAAACAGGTACCGTTTCTGCTTCCTTCTCGTTCTGCACTGCATCCTGCTCAACCGAGCCCTTCGGCTGGGGGCTGTCGGCTGAGCTATTATCTTGGCCAAATACTTCGCGTTCAACTTCTTTCGATTTTTCTGCACGTGCGTGGCTAGGATACTGCGAATCCTGTAGTGCTAAACCACTTCGAGTGGTGATGGCATTGATCTGAGCAGGTGAATTGTTTACTGTATTCGAGGGCAAGTTTCCTGTCTCTCTATCCGTTATCTGATGTGTTAACTGCCCTACTTGTACCTCCAAAGCACGCAGTGACGTTTTGGTTATCTGCACGTCGGCTGTCAGGGCGTCCATATGTGCAAACCGGGACTCCATGGTCTGAAACATGGACTCGATTTTTTTCATCTGAGCATCGTACTGCTGTGCAGATGGGCCTGGATGAACCTGTTGTGTCGGACCGGCTTGCTGGGACGGTGGCCTGTGCAGGAATCTCGGTACATAAATTGCAGATCCCACTGCTGCTTTACGTAATTGGTATCTTCGGTTCTGAGCTCCTCAATGGCTGCGTCCAAATCCGGTTCTCCTACTGCTGCAACAGTCTTCTTCTCCGAGTAGACTTTCTTAACCAAGTCTTGCACGATTTTGGCCAGATTATCTATCCGGTCGTCTTCTGCTGGCTCGGCTCAGGACGCTATCCTGCGATCGTCAAACAGTCGAGTGTCCTGCTTGGCTAACTGCTTCATCAGCTCATAGGCACCGTCTTTGTCAACATGCTACAGGAAGTTTCCTCCGACTTCTCTATCAATCCTGTCAGCACTCTCCCTGTCTAGGGCATGGTAGAATACCTGCAGGATCTTCGCGTCTCCAAAACCGTGGTTCGGGCATCTCTTCACCAATCTCATCAATCCGTCCCATGCGTCTACCACCGTCTGCCCCATCTTCTGCTTGAATGACAGAATCTTGCTTTGTAGCTGAATGACCCGGGAAGCGGGGTAAAATTTGGCAAGAAAACCCGTGACACACCCTTCCCATGTAGTGATGGATCTGGGTGGTCGGGATTCAAGCCAGGCTTTGGCCACTCCGTATAGGCAGTATGGAAAGAGATTTAGCATGAGTGCCTCTGCGTCGACTCCCTTATACCAAAATTTGTTGCAGTATTCCTCTAATTTCCCGATAAAGCCGTTCGGATCTTCGTCAGTTTTGCCATAGAACGGGCAGAGGGTCTGAACAACCTGGATGGTGGAGGGTTTTATGTCAAAGTGTTATGCGGTGATCTCGGGCACCAGAATAGCTCGTTCATTCCCCCCCCCCTCGTGGGGACTTTGAAATTCTCCACCAACGCCTTTCCAGACCGGTTATATGTCCTCTGGTTGTTCCAAGCCTGCTGTAATGAGATCTTTGATGTACCGGGCCATCTGGGCCGGGGTACGTGTCTTTGGTTCCTCTTGGCCGGTTGCTGGATTCTCAGGGAGGTCTCCTTGGTTGTGAGCCATTCTGCTTTCTCGGTTTCTGAGGTTCTTCTCGGTGTAAAGTTTTTTCTGGATTGTCGAGTGGTGGCACCAAATCACGAGGCAATCTGGGCATCAACTAAACATTCCTGAAAAACACAAATCCAAAAAGCAGTGAGATAAAAGAAAATAATGAAACTAAAAAAATAAAAAACTCTGAAAACTAATTCTGATAACTAAATAAACCCTAAAAAGTCCCCGTTAACGGCGCCAAAAACTTAATGCGCAAACTATCGTGCTATTCGCAAGTATACGAATCGAGTAATACCGGGTGTATTTATACTCGGGTGATCGTTCCCTTGAGGACTGATGAAGATGGATGAACTTTGGGCAGAACTTGAGAACATGTACACAGAGGACGAAGAGGAGCACCAGGAAGAGCAGGTCATGAGAATTGAAGACTAGACCACCCTATATAAAGACGAAGAAGGAGAGCAGAAAATGGCTCTGGTCCCGTCACTTAAGGAGCCACCAGTCCTGGAGCTGATGCCACTCCCTGACCATCTCAGGTATGCATATATTGGTGAATATAATACTATGCCAGTAATTGTATCGTCTCTTCTATCTCATGAACAGAAAGAGAAACTGCTGGAAGTGCTGAAAGAGCATAAGGAGGCCATTGGATGGACAATTGATGATCTCAAGGGAATCAGTCCCTCTTATTGAATGCACAAGATCAGGATTGAAGAAGGAAAGAAGGCAGTAATTCAGCCACAGCGGAGGCTGAACCTGAACATGAAGGACGTTGTGCGCAAGGAGGTCATGAAGTGGCTAGAAGCAGGAATTATATACCCCGTATCAGACATCACCTGGGTTAGCCCTGTCCAGTGTATATAAAAAAAAAGGGGGTATGACGGTGGTACAAAATGCTGATCAGGAACAAATTGCTCAGCGCACTGTTACAGGCTGACATTCTTTCTTTTAATCCTTAATCTTGCCTACTCTTTCTTTTAATCCTTTCTTTCTTTTAACTCTTTTTATGTTTTATTTTCAAAAATTTCCAAGACACAGATCCAACATATTCCCAGTCTTTTTGATGAAAGTCAAAAAGGGGGAGAAAAGTCTTAGGGTTTTTTTATTTTTAGATGCGATGGTCTGGACCATTCATTGTGAAGGACATTACATCATGGGGAGTAGTGGAGCTGGAAAACCCAAGGGACAATACAGTTTTTAAGGTGAATGGGAAACGAGTCAAGCCATATAGAGAGCAACATGAGGCTATAGAGGTAGAGGCCATCTACCTCGAGGATCCTTGAGCATCAATGAGGTAACGAAGTCGGGCTGTCGACTGAAAATCACAAGCGCGGGTTGGGAGGCAACCCAACACGTAATAGTAGTTTTAAATATAGTACTTTAATAGTTGACTAAAAATTCATAAAAAAAGAGAGATGTGAGAAGAGGGTTTTTAATGATGAGTTTAAGTGTTTCAGGAATACAGGATCAAATTTTGCTGAATTGGCTTTGCGCTCAAACGCATGGGAGCCGCGTTCAAACGTATGTTGCGTTCAAACGCATAAATACTGCGTCCGAACGTAGACTGCCACGTCAACAAATTTTCAGAGAATAACATTCAGAGCTAGGAGTCTTGCGATCAAACGCAGAAGACCTGCGTTCAAACGTCGATGTACGTTCAAACGCAGAAGGATTGCGTTCAAACGCAGGGACTCTATCGCAGAAAAGAGAAATTGAGAACACACCAGACCTGCGTTCAAATGCAGGGTATGCGTTCAAACACAGATCGAGCTTACAAAAAATCAGAACTAAGGATCTGCGTCCAAACGCAGAAAGTCTGCATCTAAACGCAGAAGACTTGGACTTTATTTTCAAAGATGAAGTTTACGTTCAAACGCATGAGGTACGTTCAAACGCAGAGGAGACTGTACACTAAATATTCTAGAGAGAGCCTGCTTTCAACCACAGAGGAGCAGCGTTCAAACGCAGCACGCCATAAAATTACAGAACTCAAACATTGAAGCACTGCGTTCAAACGCAAGATCTGCGTTCAAACGCAGTTCTTCATCAGCCCAGGATTATAGAACGTCAAAGCACTGCGTTCAAACGCAGTGGCTCCGTTCACACGCAGCTCATACACAACAGAAATATTTCCAGAAATTGAAGGCCTGAATTCAAACGCAGAAGCTGCGTTCAAACGCAGACTGGGCGGGATCAGAAGTTTGTCTGTATATATAGTACGGCTGAAAGTGAACCATTTCACTTCAGTCCAACATTTTCAACTCTCTCCCTCTAGAAAATACTCTCTGACCTACTCAGCAGCCAAAAGTTTCAGCCGCCAGATTTACTCCGGACTGCCTAGAACAGTGTGGGGGTGACCAGATCAGAAAGATCAGACAGCACAAGATCTGCTTCAAAGACGAGTTTTCGGATCTGTAACTGTAAGATTACTCCAGGTACTTAGGTTTTGTTTTTATTTCCTCTTCGCAGTTTCAGTTTTTGTCTTTTCATTTTCTGCCATGGATGTGGACCGACCATTTATGCGACCTGACCGGGCTATCGCCCCTCTGAACATTGTAGATGTTATGTTGTTAAGGGAGAACCACTTCTGCGACTATAGGTTTGTGAACAAGGATGCCCATATGTTCTTTCTGCAAGACCGCAAAACCAGATATGACGTCCCAACTGAGCGGACCTTTCCCTGTGACCGTGTGTCACCCGGGGATAAACTCTATAACTACACCGAGCTAGGTCAGTTTGGGAATTCATTCGCAGGATTCACTAGTTTTTAGTCTAGTTCTGTCATTGCAAAGGAGATTTGCAGTAATCTCCAAGAATGTATGAACAGTGAATCGCCTTCAATCGAGTCGATCTACTGTAGACGAATATGCGTTAGGATCACCCCTGAGTCCATTTGTGAGTTTCTCGGGATGGACTTAGTGATAGAAGACTGCCAGTTTCAGGAGCTTAAGCACCACCCTTCTGAAGAGCTTAGTGCTCAAATTCTCGATACTTTGTGTGCGGGTGTACATGGGGCTGCTTGGTATTATCCCGACCGAAGTCCAGCAAAGAGAATGCTTCCTGCCACCTATCTGATTAGAGAGGCCAAATGGTGGAGCGAGTGGGTCCTTAACCGGATTGTGGGTATTAAGCACATGACCCGGTTACATTACGATGTCGCTCTATTAGTTTACTGCCTCATGAAGAGGGGACCCATAGATGTCCCTGAAATTATTTGTGCTTATTTTAGAGAGAGGATATAGGGGGCAATAGGAAGGGGCTGGAATTTTTGGTATGCTGACCAAATTAGCTCAGGACTATCTGGTGGTGATCCCGGTTGAGTTGAGGGACCCAAAACCTGTTCAGGTACGAAAGTACCGAAAAATGAGATGTGCATTGGAGGAGGCTCTTCATGGGCCTCAGGAGTATGTTCAAGTAGACGATGATGATGATGATGATGATGAAGGTGCACCTCCCCATGGTGGGGGTGTCGGGATGCCGCCGCCACGGCCTCCAGCGGGTAGTGGTTTTCCTGCCTTACCAGGACTTCATGGACTGCCCCGGTCAGCCAGTTCCAGTGAACCCAGGCCGGCCGAGTACAACCACGGCCAGTCCAGCAGAGGGGCCAGGCGCGGATCTTTTGGGCGCCTGGAGAGGACTGAACATGAGGAATGGGTCAGGAAGAAAGTTAAGGCCGAGGACAATAAAATAAAATACGTGGTGAGGACGGTCAAGAAAATGGCTAGGGGTTTAGGAAAACTTTTTAACACCCCAAAGCATGTCTACCATGCTAACACTTCCACTCTCCGAGCTCATGAAGCAGCCCTCAATGAGATTCAGAGCAATATGTGTGGTAAGAAATTCACCTTCCCGGCCCGCTAATCCAGTGACAACTGCCCCCCGTTGGACGATGGAGGACATCCGGCCATATGACAGCTTCTCTGGCCATGACCCTACCCCGAGCCCAGAACACGCAGACAGTGTAGGTGACCCTGGCAGACCCGGTACCCAGTACCCGCCCCGACAGCACGCAGACCCAGGAGCCAGCAGTGCCTGTAATGACCGCATTTTTGTGAAGCTTATACTACTTCAGTGAATTTCATGACTAAGAACTTAGCATTTTGATGTTTCCATATCTGCCAAAATATAATAGTTAAGCTCGTCCAGAAAGACACCAGAAGTCCTAATATCTTCTCTAATTGCTAAATTAAGGATAAAAATATTTAGAGAATAATTAGTACTAATCATACCGTTTAAGTGTTAATTAGCTTAATTAATCATGATTAGTACATAATAACATGCAGTATGTTAGCTTGTATATGTGTTATTGCATGATTGATACGCAGGGTGACACGTGTCACTACCTTAGCCCCTGTCCTAGATGTTTGACACACAGCCCCACTGCGTGTCGTCGTGTGGTAGCTTCTGTTACATACGCGACATGTGTCCTACTGCAAGTCAGATTCTTCTGACACATAACCTCCCTATGTGTCACCGTTATAGCCTCCTGCATTTGCATGCGCGACACGTCGAGGGAAACGTGTCACGCTATGGAGCCTTATCCTTACATAAATGACACACTGGTGGACACGTGTCACAATATGGTGTACTGCTATGCATGCATGACACGCAGGAGGACATGTGTCGCGATTCGGTGACGTGCTTTGCATGCTTGACACACGCCCCTATTGTGTGTCATCGCGTGGCACCTTCCTTACGCATGGTTCACATGTGTCTGACACGTGTCGTGTCCTAGGAAATCCTTCCCTGCATGGATGCCACGTGTCCCGCGACTCATCGCGACGTGATCGGTCGCCCTCCCCTATAAATAGAACTTGTCATTAGAGCTCTTCTCATTCCAAAATTCAGTCAAGTACTAGAGAGAGATAGTGATAGTTGCGGAGGATATTCTCGATATATTACTCGGAGGTTCTGGAGGTTCTTATTATTTTATTAGCAGCTTCGTCGGACCGAGGTAGGGAATCTCAACGTTATAGCCCTAAATGTATTGCGTTGCCTGTTTATATGCTAGTCGTTGTACTGCTTAGATATATTCATTATAATTGTCGAATTGCCATTACTGTGTCGATGTTATACATGATTATAGTGAATTTGTAAATTGATATATGATTCATGTGGAGATGCTGTCAAATTGTTATTTGAGTATTTGAATCATACATAGATGCTGCTGAAATTGCTATTCGAATATGCTGTTGATATTCGCGACTATGCTGGATACATGCTATCAACTGTGTTGATTGTTGATATGTTGTTAGCATGATGATATTGTCGATATTTCTGTTCATGCACGATTTGCATGTGAAATTAAATATGAAAGTGGAAAGATAAATGGACGGGGTTAGGGATTGTACATCCCTTGGGTCAAAGACCCTGATTGCACCCGAGGCCTGGTGCAGAAAGCACTGCCGGCTTGATGGCAGGTAGGTACTCCGCTCCTAGATGAGAGCGCGTATGCGGAGGTAGGCTGACTCACTCCTAGCTGCGAGCGCGTATGTGAGCACCCCAGGTTCCATGAAGATAATAAAACGAGTAAAGAATTGCATATGCATGACTTGAGATATACATGTTGATATTGAACTGTGATAGCATGATTATGTGATACGTGTACCATGAAACAATACGTGCTTGGACTGTTTCTTTGATGTTCTCTACTGAGCTTGCAGTAAGCTCACCCCTAACATTTTGCAGGAAAAAGTTATAGTGGTGATGACGGTTCAGTCCCTGAGTTATCTTAGCTGTTTGGAGTGCTAGCTTGTTTATAGCTTTTGAGACGAGTCTCAACTTGTTTTATATGTAATATAATTGGGTAGGGAACTATTATTAGCTCTGACTACTCTGTAATATATTTCAGTTGTGTAATAAAAGTTGGAGTTGTTCAGTTCACCACTTGTTCGATTAGTTCCTTTAGTTTTATTTCAAAAAAAAATATATCACCCCGGTTCACGGGCGTGACAGCTTGGTATCAGAGCTTAGGTATACGAGATACCTCGGGCTTGGGGTAATGGTTTAGGAATATGATGTGCTTTATGTGCTTGACTTGATCCTACCTCATAAGTTTATAGATATGACATTCTAGATGTTTTTGTTGTAGATGGCTACAGCAAACTTGGGGAATGGGACGAATGGAGATAGTAGTGCTTCTAATCACGGTGCTAACCCTGATACTATGAAGGCCCTTAAGGATTTTAAGAGGCAGAATCCACCTATTTTTCGAGGTACTCCTGACCCGGTTGCAGCTGAGCATTGGGTGAGGTAGATTGAGAAGACTTTTAATGATGGGAATCTTTGGGGATGAGGTAAAGGTGAGGTTAGCTACTTTTTAATTGGAAGATGAGGCTGATCAGAGGTGAATTTGGTTACCTCTAACCTAGACATTTCACTTATGTCGTTGAGGACCTTTAAGACTATGTTTTTGAAGAATTTCTTTCCAGAGGTGGTTCGGGCAGGTAAGGCTCGAGAGTTTTTGAACTTGAAACAGGGTAGTATGTCCGTGATGCAGTATGAGGCAAAGTTTATTGAGCTTGCTTGTTATGCCCCTAATATGGTATCCAATGATAACGAGAAGGCTAGTTGTTTGAATGGAGTCTTTCTCCATCTATTCGAGGCAAGACAGTTGTTTTACGCTTGGAGTCTTATTATGAGGTTGTAGAGTCTTCTTTTGTTGCTGAAAAGGAGTTGGATGATTCCAAAGGCATGTGGGACACTAAAGGTCAGAATCGAGGTTATCAAAATAAGGGGAGACAACCAGAACACAGGGATAATTACTCGGGGAAGAGGCAGAAGACATTTTCCTACCCGAGCCAATCTTTCAGACCTCCCCGTCCACAAGGTCGTGGTTTCCAGGAGAGGGGGAACATTATATGTTGGGGGTGTGGTCAGTCGGGTCACTATCGCTCTGATTGTCCTCAGGCAAATGCTACAAGTTATGGTAGGGGGTCTCAACAGAGTAGTGTGAACCAACAGTTGCAGTTCGTCCTGTACAATCTGAGCAGTCTGTTAGGCCACCAGTTTCACAGACTTATGGAGGATCCCAGCAGATGGGTTATGGTCGAGGAAAAGGGAAAGTTGGTGGACAAAGCCAGGGGTCTCAGAGGAGAGCTTTTGCACTTTACCCAGTTGAGGAACCCTCATATGATCACTCAGTGATACGAGGTACATTTTTATTGCACAATACACGGGTAGATGTCTTGTTTGATTCTGGCGCTTCGCATTCCTTTATATCTGCTTCATGTGTTTCATTACTTGGCTTATCTGCGGAACCTCTATATGCTGCTTTGGGAGTGAACTCACCATTGGGTGGGAGAACTCATTTTGATAAAGTATGTAGAGATAGCGAGCTAGTTACTTTTTATGCTCGAGTCACTTTTGACTTGAGAGTCGTTGACATGGCCGAGTTTGATATGATTTTGGGCATGGACTGGTTGTCTGCTCACTTTGTCGTATTAGATTATCATGAGAAGCGGGTGACGGCAGTTACCCCAGATGGTACTCGTTTTCAGTTCACTGGGAACTTTAGAGACATATTGCCTTCGTCATTGAGACACTCTCAGTGGTGTGATCATCGGGATGAGTGGTTATCCAGCCTATCAGGTTCAGATGAGTCTGGACGAGTCACTGACAGTCACTGGCAAAATGGCGGTTTTTTTGACACCCACCTTGAGGGCAAGGTAGTTTTTAACGGTGGGAGAGTTGATACGGGTCACGTATCATATTATCGCTTTATAGTTATTTAATTATTAATACGGCTTGGCCCGTAGAATAGGCATGTAGGGCTATGTTAGAATTAGGAGTTTATCTATTAAGCAGTGTACTCGTTTATTATTATTCAGTGAATAAAGAAATATTTTCTTGGACCCTAATCTCTCCTACTCTCTCATATGAAGTTCTTACTCTCGTATTGTCTAAATTTTCTTCTAAATCTGTCAATTTCTCTATCTTCCATACGAATATCGTATCGATTTTCTCACTGACATCATTTTGCCAAATGACTGCTTAGCCTTTCTTACCTTTAAATTGCAGCTTTCTGAATAGTTACAACATTGTCATACTAACCGCTACTCCAGTATCCGAGCCGAATCAAGATTCGTGTCTTGTTGTGAATGGAGCCATTCTCTTTGTCAACTACTAGACTCTGCTGCTAGTTGCTACATGCAAGTCTCTCTCTCGGAATATTTGTTGGTCAGAAGTCTGAGCTAGCTTCCTCCTAGCACGTTATGGGTCACAGACTACAGTTGGTAAACGGGACCATTTCAATTAATCACCAACTTCTCTAGGTGACAATGGTATTAGTCCCCTATACAGTTGGTAGTTGCAATTCTCTATGTCTTTTCGCACTATGCATGAACCTTTTGCCGGCAGTTCTGGGCATTTGAGTTCTTAAGTATTAATGGTTAAGTTATAATAACCCTCCCATAGGATGAGATCCCATGGATAATCAAAGAAAACCACTCTTAAATCTTAAATAGTTATGATTGTTTGGGTATCCATGAGATGTAATTTGTCGCTTCGCGGCTTTGCGAATTTGATCAGATTAATCTGTAGATTTAAAACTAAAAGTACGTCACAAATATGTTATTCGTTATTCAATATTTCTAAGTCAATTTATGAAAATGTCCCCTTTATTATGTCACAATTAAAGGATTGTTATACTTCACATTTTATTTCTTAACTGTTACCTCAAAATATATATATATATATATATATATATATATATATATATTAACTTGTACTCCACCTGATCCTGTTGATCTAGTGGGTGAGGATTGAGACTGCCACACATTAGAGACCAGTGTTATTAAACCCGGACCGGCCACTAACCCGGCGAAGAGATCCGGTCACCGGTCGGACCGGTGGATTAATTAATAAAAATTGAAAGTATTATATCAATAAAGAAATAGTAAAATATGCTCATATATAACATTTGATAGGTCAAGTAAAGTTTATGTAATGGAGTAATTGGAATGTTATTGTGTTTGTATGAATTACGATCTTACAACACACATATATGAATAGTTTTTTTTTTTGTAAACCACGTATATGAAAAGTGGAAATATATTTTTAAATTTTATTGATTTGCATATAATGCAATAGTAAATATATTCATATGTGACATCTATTAATTCAAATAATTTTTTGTTTGTTCTAATTGATATTTTTTTGCATTTTATAAAATGAAACCTCACAAATATTGTATTACATCTAAATATAGAAATAATTATATAAAATGATAAATAATTAATCTAACCAAAATAGTTTGACAAAATTATGACATGAAATATTGTTTTAATATGATATTAACAAATTTTTTAACTCATTATCACAAGTGGCGTTTGCTCTAGTGGTAAGGAGACTTGTTTGCCCCACTGATAACCAAGGTTGGAGTCTCATCACAAGCAATTTTTTTTTTAATAACAGTGACCCGCGGGTTATCAAACCCGGCGGGTCAACGGTTTCGTGACAAACCGGCCCGCATCAAGCGGGTTCCAACGGGTCAATAACATATCCGATCCAATCGAAAGACCAGACCGGTCCATGGTCCGGGTCGCCGGTTGCCGGGTCGACCCGACCGGTCAACGGTTTCGTGACAAATCCGCTCGGGTCAAGCAGGTTCCAACGGGTCAGTAACATATCCGATCCAATCGAAGGACCAGACCGGTCCATGGTCCGGGTCGCCGGTTCCCGAATCGACCCGGCCGGTCCGGTCCGGGTTTAATAACACTGTTAGAGACCCTCATGTGAACGGTGAAATTAAATGGTGTAGAGAATTTTTTTTTTTTTTGAGAAAAGGTGTAGAGAAAATGAGTGGCGAATTATATTTACTTACAAGATAACATCTGAATGCAAGGATAAAACACACTTTCACCCTCTCAGGTTCGACACAAAGACACTTCGTTTTCACCCCCTTCTAGTTTGGGAAATGAACCTTTTATCCATTCCATGTGCCAAACATCAAGACACTTACACTCCTGGTCGTGTCATTAAATGATCTAATATGGCAAATTCTTCCCGAAAACTGTTATCCTGACATGCATAACCCCACTTCAAACTAATAACGTCACAATTAGGAATTGTAAGTTCCCCGAAATTTGTACAATGAAGGGGTGGAAGTGTCATTTTTCAAACTAGGAGTGAAAGTGTATTTGCATCAAACGTGAGGGGGTGAAAGTGTCTTTTACTTTTGAAATCAATCATATCATATATACTGGAAAAATAATACTTCCCCCGTCCAGCAAAAACAGTTTATATTTACATTTTGATCTGCCCCAAAATGATTATTACACTTACATTTTCAATGTAGAAAATATAACGAAATTCCAATACGATCCATCATAGTATTCTTTTTTTATTGTCCGAAATAACTATCCATCACATTCAATGCACCTAGTTTTGGAAAAAAAAATCAATGATAATAGTAAAAACATGTCAAACTTATAAGTGGACGCATTACTTGAATGTCTCCAAAAAAAAATGTCCTTTCAAAAATGAACCATCTTTGTGGGACGTAGAAATTAAATAACTACAAATATAATTGATCGACAAATAAGATCGAACTTCGCGGATTGACATTTTTAAGCCCCATTGATTCGTGACATTAAGGCTCCGTTTGGTTAGTGGTAAAACATTTTCTTGTAAAATGTTTTCCCTTGTTTTGGTGTTTTTGTGTTGTTTGGTTGAAAGTAAAATGTTTTCTTGTAGAATATTTTCCCTCAAATGATGTAAAATGGTTTACACATTTCAAATCCGTAAACCATTTTTCGGAGAGTGAAGGAGCACAACAACTCATACCACCACCACCACCACCACCACCACATACCTCCATCACGACCCATCACCGCAACCCACCTTCATCGCCACCCATCACTGCCATTTCCATCACGGCCCACTATTTTGGCAAAAGTCAACCAAACACGAGAAAATAATTGCAATGAAAGCTTTTTCACACAAAACATGTTACGCGTAAAATATTTTCTCTTGTAAAACATTTTACTGCAAACCAAACAGAGCCTAAGGGTCAAACCGAAGTACGGATTGGCAGAGTGTCCGAGCACCTCTATTTTCAACTATAAGTGGATGTTTGAATAGTCGTTGGTTGAACTATGATCTCGAACATTCATAATGGGACAAACTATGAGCTTCCCACTCTCTCCATGAAGTAACTTTCTCTCAAACTGTGAGGTGGGTATTAAGGAATCTTTTCCCTTGCCGGGGCTTATTCTAAGGTTTCCTTTGTTTTGTTTAGGAGGAAATCATAACCATTTTTTAAAAATAGTCTGCTCAATCATAGAACAGTTATAACTTACTGACCCCTATGTGTTATTTTTTTTCCTAACCTAAGCTAGAAGGGTTAGGTAATTAGGTAATGTAGAAGTAGTTGGTGCTGATTGATTCTTTTTCCGTTCTCCAACTATAACTTCTGATATAATACTTGGAATCATAAATCAGTCTTTGTCATCACAGGGCAAGTGTTTCATTTCAAAACAAAAATATTAGAGACTAAATATTACTCATATTGAATAAACCCATGATTTTAGTGGCGATTAGTTAACAATCTGGAAACTTTGAAACTTGACCATTTACTAGTGCACTAGTCAAGATCTATAATTGTATTTGGACAGTCAAACTTCCATCTTCTGACATTTTTGAACAGTTAATAAGGCTCCGTACGACCGTAACAAGAAATTTCTCGATTTATGTAGCAAATCGACAATGGGAAAGGCAAAAGCATGTACACCCTTAAAGTTGAGCCATTGAGACACCCGATCTTCCTATAAAAATCTAATGTTATTGATTTTTTATCACTGAAATGGAAGAAAAAACATATTTTTAATTTGCTTCTAAACAATTAGTTGAATGGTAGTAATAAAAAGATCATGTACATCCAGATTCAAAATGTGTGCGTACAAGTCATTTTTGGTTCCCTTCCAACAGAAAGAAGAGGGAATCTTGTCAATTGGTTTGTGGAGTTGCACAATGTATGGTTATTATTAGTATTCAAAATGTTTATGACATTACAGTGTCTATTATACCGTAGTACTTTGTTAATGATATAAACTATTCACAAGTCAAAACCACATTGGACTATCCCAAAAACAATTAAGATCAACAAATCCACCACAATCATTGATCTTCCATTAATAACTACACAAAGTCAAAAAGATAATCCTATTTCAGACATTCCTCCTTACAAAAACCACCCAACCCACCTTACCTTCTCCCCTCAACTCCAATCTCTCTCTCTCTCTCTCTCTCTCTCTCTCTCTCTCTCTCTCTGCATACAATGCTCGGAAAGAAGATGGGTTCCATGAAGAAGCTAGCCAAGAAAGTGAAGGTGAAGGGAGTACTTGAGAAGGAAAAATCACACCATGAGTGTTTGTTGAGGGATGAGGAAGGGTCATCCCCTACTCCGGGCACGCCGGCCGGAACCCTAGCGATCTATGTGGGTGAGGAGAGAGAGAGATTTGTGGTGCCAACAGGGTACCTCTCCCATCCCTTGTTCAAGATGTTGCTGGAGAAAGCAGAGAATGAGTTCGGGTTCCAACAGAGGAGTGGTTTGGTTGTTCCTTGCAGTGTCAATGCATTCCAAGAGGTTGTCACTGCTGTTGAATGCTGCAATGGGAGGTTCGATTTTGGTGAATTGGTTGAAGAGTTCCTCTAGCAATTACTAATACTAGTAGTAAGTATGTTGTGTTTATGGCACTTGAGTCCTAACTGGTTTGGTGACTCTTTGAAGTGATTACATAGGGATTATTGTGATTGTTTTAGTGCTGAGAATTTGGTGAGAGTAAATATATATCCTGTACACTTCTCATGTTTCCTACAAAATAGAGTGGGAAGTTTTGATCATATTGAATACTAGTACAAAGTTTCTTCTATGTAGTTTTAACAGCCTCGTTGTGTATCGATTTGATAAAAAACCAAATACAAATTTTCTTGTTCATCGTGTTATGGAATTGAACCATGACAAACATTGGGTCTCTCACGGCGTAATTGATCAAAGTCATCAGAGTCGGAAAGCAATGAGCAGTAAATATATAGGAGGCACCACGAAGCAACGAATTAGTGATTTTACTAATAACCAAACGGCTGAATGATTCGGCCACGAGACAGACAATATGTTACAGCATCCATAAACCCTTGCATTCTCCGTTTGTTTGATTTATTGAAACGATAAAACTAATCAGTAATAAAGGCACCTAAAAAAAGACTGCTCAAAAGGACATCAATTAACACCTACAGAGATGATCACTTGCATTGAACCGAAAAGACAATGTCGTAAACTGAAAAATGTAGCCCCTAACCAATGATACTTAGTTCCAGAGATATCAAGGTTGAGTTCCAGTGTCTTATTAATAGAAACATTTAGAGCTTTAAAAATTGCTCAACACCACGTTTGGGTTTTCCAGACTAGACGGATTGGACTGTACTGTATTAGATTTTCCGGATAGGAGTGGATTGGATTAGCTGAATTGTAATTACTAATGTGCTCAGTTTTGTGCAGCTTTAATTCAGCATTAGGGTATAAATAGTTATGGGGTATTAAACAACGTCATTTCACTGTTTAGTACTGGTATTATAAGTAGTACAAAACAACCATACACAATATTGATTAATACATGGACTAAATTTAGTTCAATCTCAACTAATACTGTTAATACTAGGGAATTCATTGATCTCAAATACCAATAAGATTCCACTCCCATCCTTTTCAAAATGTCAAGGTGGAGTTCCAGACTTTCAGTTTCTTATTATCTCACAGTAAAAAGAGATTTAGAGCTTTACTGTTACTGAAAAAAACCCTAAACAACATACCACCAAATCGTCAACAGGTCAGAGTCCCCCCTTAGGCACTAAATTGCCATTATACCAAAATAGATGATGAACAAAAGAAAATACAAGTGAATTCATTGATCCCAAATGCCAATAAGATTCCACTACCATCCTTTTCAAAATGTCAAATGGAAATGTGAACACTGGCCATGGCCTGGGTTTTCTCTCTGACTCTTCAAGTCACAATCAGCAACTTGATTTTCTAATTCTCGGCACTGTCAATTTCCGGATGAGTCATCTCAAATTTCAAAGGAAATCATAACTAAATGGCTGGCATATTAGAAACTATCCCAAACTTGAATTACTGTTTTAGGTGGATCATTACATATGTGATCAGTGAACATGGTCTTTGCAATTACTGGAATCTAAATCAGACTAAATTAACTTTCGCTCTCGCCACATGAACTGGCGTCCACAAGAATCCTCTTCATACTCTCAACCAGATCCTGGATCTGTGCTCTTGAATGCAGTGGAGAAGGATACACACAAGCACAATCAAATTGTCCATCGCGTATTGTGTCAAAAATCGCAATGGATGGACCAACCCCGTGTACCGAGGCACAGCCTATATAATCCTGGACCCCAATTTCTTTTAGAGTTTCAGTTGACTGGTCAATCACAGGATCCTCAAAGACTGAGATGAAGGCTGTTCTCAAGGCTCCGGATGGAGTCAAACCCGGGTTGTCGATGGCCTTGCACATGAGGAAGTTGAGGTCAGCCATGTCCGAGAAATGCTTGTTATTCTTTTTCGCATCGGCAAAAGACGTGTAGCACCTCTTTGCCAGCTCCCAGAGCTTTTCACCGCCTCTTATGTTATGTGTGTTCAGGATGGCCGAGTGGTAAAATCCTATATCGTTGGGAAACCAATAGTTAGTACTCAGTAGATGGAATTATGCCCAAGCAAAAATCTTCTCAATTGATGATGAAGCAAATGTGGATTTTATTTAAAAAATAATAATTGATTAAGCAAATAAGGCATAATCCAACTATTAGGCCTTACATGATATGATGACTGGAGCTCAAGAACTGGCCCCTGAACACAGCACGCCTGAACCGCTATTCGAACCCTACAACAGCTATTTCTATTCCAAATTACTACTCCATTAGTACATCGTATTTCTTTACAAATAACATATATAGATAATATAAATGTATATTCTTTAATTAAGAAAACGATGGGCTGGCGCAGCCCGTCTTCAAACCAGCCTGGCCGTAGGGGTCCGGTTCTGTTTGCCAAGGCGGGCCTGGGGTTCTTGCTTCTGGGACCAGCCCGGTGCAGAATGGATGCGGGCCTGGGTCTGGCCCACAGCCCAAGGAGGTCCTCCTCCTCCAAGTAGTCCGGGCCAGCTTCGGTTCAGGCTGTTTGACAGCTTTACCGGAGTACAAGAAAGGCATTAATTGGTGTACTTAGAGATGTGTTACTTCAAGACAGAAACAGGAAAAACTGGTGATGGAAACTGAAGAATCTAGGTAGAGAGCATATTTCAAGTTTTTAGTTTCGGTTAGCAATATCTTGCTTGGTTTTCTCGTTATTCTACTTACATTTTTGTTCTCTACTCATTGCAAGCCTATCAAATGGTGCTGGGAGTTTATAATACTTGCATGTTTGATACGGAGTATAACATTTCTATTTATTCACAATTCTGAATCCAGTGAACAGACCCTTTCTGTACTTCCTGGAGCCTGTTATCCAACTGCCATTTCTTATGCACCCTGGAGACTGTTTCGGTTCAGGGAACAGGACCTTAAGAGTTCAGTTTTATCACTGCATCTCGTGTTCTTTAAGGTCTCAAAATGCTTTCTTACCAACACATGTTTGAGCAAATCACTTCATCTCATGTTCTTTATGGTCTCAAAATACTTTCTTACCAACACATGTATGAGCAAATATTGTACACGGCTGTACAACCTAGGATGGTACCGTCTCATCTTACCACTGGTGCTAACTGAGACGCTATCATCTAATATAGTCTTACTACCCATTTTTTTAGGTAAAAAATCTTATGACCATTGAACTTCTGATGATTGGTGCAGAATGTCTAAACTGGACCCACTTGGCATAATTTTGGCGAACATATTTCACAATGTATGGACAAATAATATGCTTGAAGCAACAGATAAATTCAATGGAAAAATCAATGCAATCAGAAGCAGGCAGAGCACATAACTATCTGGTTTTATATTATGGCTTGACATAACTGGACTCCAACCTAAACTTCTAAAATGGATGCAATGCATACTTAAAAGCATTGCTTGAAATGTTAGTAAAACACAATGCAATAGACACATACACACACAAAAACCCATATACACACATGCATGGAGTGTCCTCAATAAATAAGCTTGAAAGGAGTTTGGGATTAATGCATACCTGCATTGTGGCTACCAAGAACTGGTTCAAGAATTGGACGACAGTTGACGAGGGTTACAACTGCGTACTTCTCCCATTGATGATCAGGCAGTCCCTTGGATGACTGAGCTGCAAGTAATCCAGCAGCTGCCAGAGCTCCACATAGTCCAATCCCTCTTGACTTGCAACCCTGTGCAATTTGAAACATATTCTGTCATCAAATCTATGCAAGAAAAAGTAGTTTTAATAATGTATCATGTTGAAGAGAATTCGCAGAGGAAACTGATGAAAGACAAACCCGGGCAGGCGGACATCTTTCAGCATTTGCGAGTAAAAAAGAAGAAATTATTGAATAGAAAGAATCACTAGAAACGGAGAAGAAATAAAAATTAAATATATTTCCCTTGTATAGAATATCTAGATAACTGTTGAAGATGTTAATTTGTTTGTTCACGGGAGTGATTTAGTTCTTTTTTTCCCCTTTTTTCATAGAAGTACTCTATTAGAGGTGTCAAAGTAAGTCAACCTGCGGGCTAACTGCCCCAACCCGCACATCCTTCAACCTGGGGCTGTAAATGGGCCGAGCCGAACCGAATATCTCTTGTTTGGGTTTGGCTCGTATAACTTGGCTGCTAAACGAGTCGAACACGAACTCGAGTCGAACAAAAGAATCTTGTTTGAGTTCGGCTCGTTTAGTGTTCGAGTTGTTTGTTGTTCGGATCGTGGCTCGTTTAGCTAGCTTGTATTTTTCTTTGATAAATGTGATAATATATAATTAAAAGATCATGTCGCTATTACCTCACATAAAATGCCTAAATAAAACAAATAACAGAAATGAGAAATTAGTCAAATTAATTTTTTTGTGGCCAAATACATTGAACATCATATATGATTCCAAACTCCAAAGCTAACCTACATCTAACACGGTTCGAATCCTGTACCTCATGCAGGGGTTTGAATGATCTACCACTGAGCTAACACCCCATTTGTGTCAAACTTCTATTATAATTATAGAGTTACCTTTCGCAATTCTAATTAATGGGTCAGACACACTACTAAATGCCCTCACCCAAGGCAAAAAATTTCCCCATAGCACCCCCTCCCTTCACATGGTTGTAGACGAGTAGTAGTTTGGGGGAAGGGGAGGGGGAAAATGATGGGCCCGTGAGGGGAGGGGGAGGGGGAAAAATGCATTACTTTGGCTGGATTATTCGTAACTGCATATTTACAATACCGACGTGGTGATCTGTTGGGTTTTAAATAAAAAGATATTTTACTCAAATTACGCACGAGAATTAGTCATAAAATGGAAGATAAATAATTTTATCTTTTTCTAATTACGTATACATATGTGCTACTATAATGTGTTCGCATACACTAACGAACGAGCCTCTTGTTCGGCTTGTGTTCAGCTCGTTTAGCAAACGAACACATTTTCATGTTTGAGTTTGTTTGATTAGTCAGTCAAAAATAAACACGAACGAGCTTTTACTGAATAGAGCGTGAGTTGTTCGCGAACGGCTTGGTTTGTTTACAACCCTAATTACCCACTCCACCCTGCCCACACAAACCCCAACCCGGCCCCCATAGATCATTTTCCAACCTAATTATTCCATACACCA
Organism: Linanthus parryae; assembly: GCA_023055425.1. NCBI lineage: Eukaryota > Viridiplantae > Streptophyta > Magnoliopsida > Ericales > Polemoniaceae > Linanthus > Linanthus parryae. The sequence continues at coordinate 68,640,769 of JALGPY010000001.1, read as the reverse complement.
TTCTACGCATTGAAGGGCTAGAGAGAAACGGAGAGTCATGACAAGGAAGACGCAGTGTTGGAGGCGATTCGACTACGAGTTTGATTATTTTATTCTTTCTGGGTTATATGTTATTAAAATAGGTAAATTTCACTTTCACCCCCTCAGTTATGAAACATCTTAACTTACACCTCTTCTAGTTTCATAATCATCACTTACACCCATCCTGTGTCCCAAACTTGATGTCACTTACCCCTCTGTCTAAGTCTTAGTCGGTGGGGTCCGTCTCTGAAACTAATTTTTGAGACCAATTTGCCCTCATATCATGCATAGAGTACAATTCTTATTTGTAGTTCACTTCACCCCCTCACTTATGAAACATATTCACTTACACCCCTTCCAGTTTCAGAATCTTCACTTACACTAATCCTGTGTCCAAACTTAATGTCACTTACACCCCATGTCCCCATTTTTCTATGTCAACCAGTTTGTGGGTGGGGTCTGTCAGTCAAACTAATTTTTTAGACAAATTTACCCCTATCATCCATAAAGTATTATACTCTGTCTTCCTCTTCTTTCTAGTATTCCATCTTCTTCTATCTCTCATCTACTAAAATTATAATTTTGGGACAAACTTGCCCTTCATTGCTCTCTCTATGTCCATACTAATAAAACAAAGATATACTCACAACGAAAAAATATCGAAACCAATATGAATACATAACTAAATTCAACAAGGTTTGACCAACGACGGCGCTGAAGCCGTTCGTCCTGGTCGGAGAGCTAGGAGTATAAGTGAAGATTCTAAAACGGGAGGAATTGTAAGTGAAGATTCTAAAATAGGAGGTGGTGTAAGTGAAGATGCTTAAACAGGAGAGAGTATAAGTGAAGATGGCCCATAGTTGAGGGGGTAAGAGTGAATATTACTCAATTCTAATTTGTTGCAAAATGAAGGGTATAATAATCTATTTCATACCTCTGTCAGGCACCGTTTGTCAGAAAAGATGTAAATGAAGATTTTTAAACTAGAGAGGGTGTAAGTGAAGATACGCCAGAATTGAGGGAGTGAAACATAAATTTACCCTATAAAATGTATACTACCCTTGTTGAAGTTCAGAGCATAAGTGAGTAGTGGCATAGTGCTCCTATTTAGGGCTCTATGCCATTCACCTAGGATTTGGGTTTCCCAAGAAAACAATTTATGTGTTTATTTCATATTTTATACCTTAATGAGTCTAATTTGGTTAGCACTGTTTCTTTAGCTGTTAATGCTTGGGTTGATGAACCATAAATTAAATTTAGTTTCCAAGATTAAGGGTATAATTCTTTGGACATGACGATTCTTCTTGTGCGTCAAGGAGTCTGACATTAAGGAGGGGTCTAGTGGTGATAATGCTTTCGGAGCTTGGCTTAAGGACAAACCTGTGGTGCAATTGCTTGCTCCAAGACCATATTCATCATAAGCAGCAAACTCAGAGATGAAAAAACTCTTTAGCTGGAAAAATAATCTCGCCGGTGAAGGTTCCATCTTTTTCGGTAAGGGAGGTCAGTCGAAACGTCACAACTAGTGGCAGACAAGTATGCAGCCAGAATTTCTTGGAACAAGGTTCTTCTTCAATTCCGAGTAAGAGTGTCATTAATGTGCAGGAGATTATTGCAATTGAAAAGCTCGATGACGCCTCAGCTCCTGTATCTGCTCCCGCCAATGCAAATTTTGAAGAATAGCTCTCTAATCTGGTGAATACAGTTTTAAATAAGGGCAAAAGTGACTTTGAGGCTTTTAAATCAGCTGCTAATTTGGGCCAGGTTAATGATCCATCTTTGTCTTCATCTGGGCCGGCCCAATCCTCTTCTCAGATTAGGCCTGAAGATTTGGATTCCTTTCCGAAGCCCACAAGTCAAGACACTTTTATCAGCAACCTGCAACCCTGATACTGTCACACTTCAGAGGCCCAAACGACTTCTATCCCAAGTGGAGAAATTTTGATGTCTGCCACAAATTTTTGGACACAGAAGGGGGATGCTATTTCGGATCTAGGGTTCTTCTCTGCGGCAGAAGACTCTCCTTTACAGAATGAAGTTAAGAAGACAAGTGAGAAAACTGGTAGTGGAGGTAAGAAATGGAAGAGGCTATAGACCAGCCATGTTCTAGACCGCAATTTGATAGCGGTAATCATATGGAAGGAACTCTTCACAAAAGGGTGCACGAAGATGATATGCAAATTGAAGAGCTTTCAACTGTGTGGGAGATGGAGCAGAAAAAAGCAAAAGGAACTCAAGATAAGGATCTATTTTCTTATACAAGGGTGGAGGCAGCCAGCCCTAAATGGCTCCACCATCCCCAATGAAGCTTTTAGCCTGGAACTGTCAAGGTGCTGGTAGAACCTTGACAGTTCGTCAATTTAAGAAGATGATTTATCTTCACTCTCCAAGTGTTGTTTTCCTCAGTGAAACAAAAAGAAGAAGTGATTTTATGCTGAAGAAGTATGGTTCATGGTTATGATGGAATAGTTTGTGGAAGGATCCTGTAGGCAAAAGTGGTGGTATTGGTGTCTTGTGGCCCAAAGACACAAACTTGCCGGTTCTCAAGTACTATAGCTTTTTTATTCATGTATCTGTTGAAAGTATGGGAAAGCATTGGCATGCTATTTTTGTTTACTTAAGCACTGATGATGCCAGTAGGTGTCAATTTCAATTCTTACTATCCTACTTCTCCTCCCTTCCTGATAATTTTATTGTTTGGGGAGATTTTAATGCGGTTGCAGATCCTTCGGAGAAAAGGGGAGGTCTTCCAAGAACTAATGCATCTTGCAATGATTTTAATGAATTCATATCAGGAGGCAAGCTCATTGATATTGGGTTTGAAGGATACCCCTTTACTTGGTGGAACAAGAGGGGGTCAAGTGCTGGTATAGAGGAAAGACTTGACAGGTGCTTAATTTCTTCCTCATGGTCTCTGCTTTTTGAGAAAGCTAAATTACACCATATTGTCTGCGCTAGCTCTGATCACTCTGCACTTCTACTTGATTTAGAGGCTGGTGGTGTTTCTAAAAGGACTAAGAATTTCTATTATGGCATCATGGGCTTCCAATCCTGAAGTTAGAGATATTGTCAAGACAGTTTGGGAGAAGGATATTGCAGGGGTGCCTATGTACAGAATCAAAACAAAATTGAAGTTGATTAGACAGGAGCTGGTTAAGTGGTGCAAGAAGTCCAATTTTGGCAACTTTCAGCATGTTAGAGCTAAAGAAGAAGAAGTTAAAAGCTTGAGATTGGAAGGTATTAATTCAGACACGGAATTGCTTAAAGATCTTGAGCTTGAGCTTGACTCTTTGTGGGTTGAAGAAGAGAGTTATTGGAAAGCTAAGTCAAGAAATGATTGGCTATTGGCTGGAGATAAAAATACCTCCTATTTCCCTGCTTCTGTTAAGCAGAGAAGAAGTTCTGTCAAAGGACTTTTTGACTCTAGTGGGAGATGGCTTGATAAGGAAAAAGATATCAGAAGGGAGTTTGACTCTTTTTATTCTGATCTTTTCTCTGACTCTTTCATGGGTGACACCAGTCATAGCTTTCATTGGTGATGAATTATGTCAAGCCATTCATAGCTTTCTCTCTTCAGGGAAGTTGCTCAAAGCTATCAATATTACTCATATTTCATTGATCTCCAAAGTCAGTAATCCTCTCAATGTCAAAGACTACAAACCTATTAGTCTATGCTCAGTATTGTACAAGATCTCATCCAAGCTTCTTACCAAAAGATTGAGTGAGGTTATTGATAAGCTAGTATCAGAAAATCAAAGTGCATTCATCAAGGGGAGATTAATTTGTTGGGGTGGAGCCCTGGCTCATGGGCGACCCGTTTTATGAATCGACGCGGTTCATGTTTTGCTACGACCCGAAAAAGGAGATATGATTCGTGGAGCGAAGGCTTGGGCCGGTAGTGTTATGCAGAGACTTTGCAGGTTGTTAATTCTAGCAAGTGGGAGTCAGCTATGCATGATGAGATGGATTCTTTGCTTTGGAATTAGACATGGGAGTTAACTGAACTTCCAACAGGGAAGAGGGCACTTCATAACAGGTGGGTATATCGGGTGAAGAATGAATCTGATGGAAGTAAATGGTATAAAGCAAGGCATGTTGTGAAGGGGTACCAGCAGAAGCAGAGAATTGATTATTCTGAGATATTTTCACCTGTGGTGAAGCTTACAACTATCAGGTTGGTGCTGAGTATGGTTGCTCAAGAAGATTTACATCTTGAGCAGTTAGATATAAACAATGCATTCCTTCATGGTGACTTGGAGGAAGAATTATATATGCATCAGCCAGAGGGTTTCGAGGTACAAGGAAAGGAGAATCTTGTGTGCAGGTTGAAGAAGAGCTTGTATGGTCTTAAACAAGCTCCTCGGCGGTGGAACAAGAAATTTGATAGTTTATGTGCAACTTAGAGTACACGAGATGTCATGCAGACCATTGTTGCAATGTTAGACAATTTGATGGCTCATACATTATATTGTTGTAATACGTTGACGATATGCTGATTGCAGGATCTAGTTTGGATGAGATTAACAACTTGAAGAAGAAATTGTCTACACAGTTTGCCATGAAGGACTTGGGCCCTGCAAGTCAAATTCTTGGCATGAGGATAGTCAGAGATAGAACCAGAGGTACACTGTATTTGTCCAGGCAAAGTATGTAAAGAAGGTACTAAGCAGATTCAGCATGGATCAGGCTAAGCATGTGAACACTTCGTTAGGGGGTCATTTTAGATTGAGTAAAGATGGTTCACCAGAGACAGTTGAAGAACGGGAACACATGGGTAAGACTTCATATGCCTCAACTATTGGTTTGTCGATGTATGCTATGGTTTGTACTAGGCCAGATATTGCCCGTGCAGTGGGAGTTGTGAGCAGGTACATGAGTAATCCAAGAAAGCAACATTTGGAGGCAGTTAAATGGATCTTAATACACTTGAGAGGTTCTTCAGACACGTGCTTATGTTTCGGTGGAGATGCTTTGAAACTTAAGGGTTTTGTTGATGCTCATCTTGTTGGTGATGTTGATAAAAGGAAGAGTACTACAGGGTATGTGTTCACACATTGGGTGGTACGGCAGTGTCATGGGGTTCTAACTTGCAGAAGGTTGTTGCTCTTTCAACAACGGAAGCTGAGTATATTGCTATCACGGAAGCTGCAAAGGAGATGGTATGGTTGCAGAGGTTCTTGGGAGAGTTGGGGAAGATACATGAGAATGGCACGCTTCACAGTGACAGTCAAAGTGCTTTTTTCTTGCTAAAAATTCAGCGTTCCATCCTAAGACCAAGCATATTGAGACAAAGTATCATTTCATCCGTGAGTTACTTGATGATGGTCAGGTACAGCTTGAGAAGATTTGTGGAAGTGAGAACCCAGCACACATGTTCACAAAGGTTGTTACTGTTGAGAAACTGAAGCTGTGCGCAGCTTTAGTGGGTCTTCTTTCTTGAAGAAGATGAGTTGAGTTGCAGGGATGGAGCTTGATTATGTTAGGGGATGTGGTTCTGCTACATGATGTTGAACCAGTCTCCAAGTGGGAGAATTGTTGGGGTGGAGCCCTGGTTCATGGGCGACCCGTTTTAAGAATCGACCATGTTCATGTTTTGCTACGACCCGAAAAAGGAGATATTATTCGTGGAGCGAAGACTTGGGCCGGTAGACCCAAGCCGTAGCGATCACGAACATGTATCCAGGGGGTTCGGGGGAAGCGCCCCCGAAAAAAACATTTTGTCCCGTTTTGACCCGTTTTAGCTTGGATCCAGCCCAGTTTGATAGGTCGTCTATTTAGAGAGTTCTTAGGGTTCGTAGCAATGTTATGTTGAGCGTTCTGATTTCGCATGTAATTCTCTCTGAGACGTTTCGTCTATTTTAGTGAAATCTCTGCAACTCCGTGGACGTAGGGTGTTTTGCCGAACCACATAAATATGTGTGTTTAGTTCTTTCTTTCTGCATATTTCGTTTCTTCACAACATAATTTCTGACAACATCTTAGTAGCTCAAGAGCTTATCCACTATATAAAAGTAAAAGGAGTGGTCTTACTGGGTGGATGGCTATTAAGCTTAATATGCTTAAGGCCTTCAATAGAGTAAGGTGGTGCTATTTAGAACAGGTTATGAGGAGGATGGGCTTCTGCAATAGATGGATTCATTGGATTATGACCTGCATTAGCACCGTTACTTTTAAAGTGAAGATGAATGGTGAGATGGGATCTGTTATCCATCCTTCTAGGGGAATTAGGCAGGGAGATCCATTATCTCCCTACCGTTTTGCCTTATGTGTTGAGGGTTTGACAGCAACTCTTAATTATTTTGAAAGAAGGGGGTGGACTTTCAGGCATTAAAATCTCCAGGAATTGTACTCTAGTGAGTCATCTTTTGTTTGCGGATGATTCGATTCTTTTTTGCAAAGCCACTGTCATAGATTGTAGTGCTGTCAATCAAGTGCTCAAGCTTTGTGAGGCTGCTTCTAGTCAGGCTGTGAATAGAGACAAATCTCAAATTTTCTTCAGCCCCAACACTAGTGCTCTTCTTGTAAGTTTTATCCAGCACTATTTGAAAATCAATAAATCTTTCAAGGAAAGTAAATATCTTGGTCTTTCAGCTTTTATTGGTAGATCAAAGAAGCAGACTTCCAATTTATCAAAGAGAGAATTGTTGCAAAGTTTAACGGTTGGAAGGAAAGGTTCTTATCTCCCGCCAGAAGAGAAGTGCTTATAAAATCTATTTTAAGTGCTCTTTCCACTTTTTCAGTGTCTTGCTTTTTGCTCCCTAAATCTCTATGCTCTGAGATTTCAAGTTTATTGGCTAAGTTTTGGTGGAGTGGCAGCAGTTCTGAAACTAAAAAGATCCATTGGAAGCCTTGGCTCTTTCTTTGCCAAAGAAAAGAGAGTGGTGGCCTTTCGGGGTTTTCACTGTTTCAATCTAGCAATGCTCTCTAAGCAAGCTTGGAGACTTCTTGATGGTGAGAGCTCTCTCTTCTTTAAAATTTTTAAAGCAAAGTATTTTCAGAATTCTACATTTTGGCAAGCTAAATGCACTTCCAATTGTTCTTGGTCTTGGAGAGGTATTGTTGAAGGAAGGAAGGTGCTTGAGAAAGGGTGGAGGTGGAATGTCGGTAATGGGCTTAATATTCATACTTGGAGGGATCCTTGGCTGCCACTATCTCAGTCTCCTAATATGGAGAGCTCTGGTGTGATTTTGGTAGCTGATTTAATAGACCACGGGGCAAGATGCTGGATTCCCCTGAAGATGTTTTCATTGTTTAATGAAGAGGAAGCTGATATTATTCTTCATATACCTTTTGGGGGGCTTCACTGTGTTGATAAGAAAGTTTGACACCATACTTGAAATGGTAAGTCTTTTGTTAACTCCGCCTATAATTTTTTGTGCAATCAGGAACTTGCTAAAGTGGGTCTTGGCTTCTCTTATAATTGCCAAACTAGTATCAATTTTCATTGGGGTAAAATTTGGCGTTTAATGGTGAGACCTAAATTAAAGTTTTTTTGTGTGGAAATATGTATGGGGTAATCTTGAGGTGGCACTCACTCTTAAGAAGAAAGGGTGGAGTGGTGATGTTATTTGTCATTTATGTGGTGAAGCTGAAGAATCTGATATTCATCTCCTTAGAGATTGCTCTTTTGCAAAAACTCTTGTGGAAAATCAGCCCAATCCCATTTGTGAGTTCTCTCTGTCAAGGAGGCTGTTTTGCTAGCTGGTGGTCGCAAGTGGTTCATTATGTGATAAATGATGACAAGCAGTATTATTATGGGTCTATTTGTGCAGCTATGTTGGGAACTGTGGAGGGCCAGATATGATAAAGTCTTCAATAGTATTATTTGGTCTCCTTTACAGATTACCTCCATGGCTATTTCAAGGTTCTATGTATAGTATGATATGTTTTTGCCATCTTCTCCTAATAGCTACTCTGCTTCAGCTCCAGTTTGCTCTTCCAGTGATGCTTCTTTTGAGGCTCTCATTTACACTGATGTTGCTGTGGATAAGCTAAAGGAATATGGGAGGATGTTGTAAGGTGTTTAGAAATTGTTTGAAAACGATGCGGAAGTGATAATACCACTTGTAGGAACAAAGAAGAGTAATAAGACGAAGAACAAGATGAAAAACAACACAACGTTATAACGTGGTTCACTAGTTTTTAGGCTAGTTACATCCACGGACCAAACGAACCAATTTTATTGATGAGAGAGCCAATTACAATCTAAATCACACCACACACCAGTAAGATACGACCCTAGGTCCTTATATAGGCCTAGGATACCGACTAGGTGCCCAAGAAACAAAGAAGATACCAAAAACGAACAAGGAAACAAAGTCTAGCCGCCCTATGAAACTGTTCGGACCCAGACCCGTCAAACTATTCCAGACCCGTTGAACTGTTGCTTCTTTTCTACAAATCTTCAATGCTTCGCCAATTCGATTTGATTGCCAACTTCAAGCTAGGTGTTTTGATCACCAATTCATAACAAATCTCCACCTTGATCAAAACTCCCTAGCAACCAATCCAATGCTCTTCATCAATCCAATTATGAATGCGTCTCACGATTGAGAACGCCTCTACCCAAAATCCGATATCCTGCACCTAGATGCGAAAGCCAATTAACCAAATCGTTTCTCCAATTGCCATTTGTCCTATCAACGAATGCGTCAATTGTGGATCACCTCCAACAATCAAATTTGACCAAATTGAAACGATCAACCAATCAACCGATAGAATATATTCCCAAATTTGCTGTATTGGAATACATTCACTATGCGCCACAACAAGCACGTCCTAGCGTCTCAACAAACACATAGACTTGTTTGTCTCAATCAACACACCACCAATGCACCATGACATAATGCATCTCCCCAATCGTCACGTCAATGACACTCGTGACAAAAGTGCCTATCAAACAAGTCATGCCAATTGCGTCGCCAAAGTACCGCACCAAGACGCCAATCAAAACACGCCCAATAACGTGCCAACAATCAATGCGTGCCCAATAACACGCCGCCAAACAATACATGCCCAATAACATGTAGCCAACCGATCCGCGCCCAATAACGCGTCACCAATCAATCGCGTGCCAACAAGACACGTCAATTGCTCCATGCCGCGAGCCAAATCCGCTGGTTGATTCGAGCCGTCGACACCTTGACTTGAATCCTCCTAGCGGCCAGAACAAGATCGCTGTATGTTGATGCTCCAACTCTTATGAGTTCTTGCAATGGATGAGCCCGATTGAGATCCACACGCCCAATGCTCCACGTTGGAAGCCCGATTGCGCCGGAACGCCAATTGCACGTGAACCTCCAAATTCGCGCTAGAATGCGCGCCCGATGCTCCATGGCAAAGAACCCTATAGCTCCCACAACAAGGAACCCGATAGTTCCCCCACCCCGATTGTTCCCCCAAGAAGGAACCCGATAGCTCCCACAACAAGGAGCCCAATAGTTCCCCCAATAAGGAACTTGGTGGTGGGTGTATCAACAATATTCTCGTCATCAAAACAATTGATCTTCATCCCAAACGAATTCGCCATCATTCCTCACCAACAAACCCTAACCCAACAACCTGGCTCTGATACCACTTGTTAGAGTACGCATGCGGAAGCTCGATGCCAGTTGTTGGGGACCAAGAAGAGTGATGAGACGAAGAACAAGATGAAGAACAACACAACGATATAACGTGGTTCACTAGCTTTTAGGGCTAGCTACATCCACGGCCAAAACGAACCATTATTGATGAGAGAGCCAACTACAATCCAAGACACACCACACACCAGTAAGCTACGACCCTAGGTCGTTATATAGGCCTAGGATACCGACTTGGTGCCCAAGAAACAAAGAAGATACCAAAAACGAACAAGGAAACAAAGTTCAGCCGCCCTATCGAACTGTTCGGACCCAGACCCGTCGAAGTATTCCAGACCCGTTGAACTGTTGCTTCTTTTCTACAAATATTCAATGCTTCGCCAATTCGATTTGATTGCCAACTTCAAACTAGGTGTTTTGATCACCAATTCATAACAGAAATAATGATGGTGCTGCTCTTGGTAAGATTAAATTTCCAGTTTTCTCTTTATGCAACCCAAGTTTATTGGAAGGTCTAGCGATCAGAGAAGCTCTTCTCTTTGCAGAAAGAAAGGCCTCAAGAAGATTAAGTTGCACTCTGATTCAAGAATGGTGATTGATGCTCTGAATTTTTTCTCTTCTTCTTGGCCAGTGGAGCTTGATGCAGTTATTCAGGTTTGTTTGTATTTGGCAAAATCCTTCTCTTTTAAGTATTTTTTCTTTTATTAGCAGGGATAGCAACTTTGATGCTCATTTTGGAGCTATAGATGCTTTATTATTGTCGGAGAGGGAGTTGTTCTGGTTGTAACTCTCTTCTTCTTATCTGGTTTCTTTATCAATGAAATTTCTACAGTTTTTCCAAAAAAAAATAAGAAAAATAAATAAATAAATAAATAAATAAATAAATAAATAAAAAAAAAAAAAAAAAAAAAAAAAAAAAAAAAAACCTTTTTCTTTCACCCAAGTCATGGTTCATGCAGGGGCCGGAGAGATATTTGTGCCCCCAACTGAGCTGGATCCCGACGGGCCCCAACTTTTCTGAATTGCAGCTCATACCCTTGATACTGTGATTTTCTAAAAATAGTATCCTTATATTTCAAAGTTCAAATACATATGTGTAACGGCTCAAGATGGAAAGGGGGGGCGGCCCATGGTATAAACCGGCTCGGACCGCCCTAAAATGAGCTAGGCCCAGTCCCGGACCGGCCAGGCCCCCAATCTAGGGCGGTTCCATTTAGCCCCTCTCCAACCTGGCCCGGGCCGGTTTGGCCCCCCTCAAAACGGTACCGTTCTATTTTTTTATTAATATAATATATCTAATTAAAAATATATTACTTAATGTATTAATAATATATGTTACTCGGCCCACCTGGCCCCCTCAACCCGGGCCTCATTGGGTTTTTGGCCCGGGCATGGGTTTCAAGTTCTCTCATTTTCAACCTGGCCCGGGTCCCTAACCCGACCCGGCCCCTCCCAACCAGCCCCTGCTAAAACCCGGTCCTGCCCGACCCGCCCCCTGACAGCTTGATTACCGGCTGTGCTCATATCTTTCAACCAATACCCTGAAAAAAACCCCAAAAAAAAGTGTGCGGTATACCCGCAAGAATCATGCCTGTAGCCCATCAAACCATAATTAATTTAAAACCCACAGTGATGCTTTACATAAAGCATCTCACACACATGATGACATATGACCTCAGCTATTTCAGTAAGAAACTGATTACCATATAATACTATCAACAATTTTCATAAAATAAACAGATAGTATAATAGGGGCTTCAGTATAATATTAATGAATTAATGAAATTAAGTTGGACTTACAGAAACAATGCGATGTGTGTCATCGGCGTTCATCCGCAATCTCACCATCTTCGAACACCGCGGCGAAGCCGCCCCTACGAAATCCAAATTCGAAAGCCGGAAAGAGTTGAGAGAATACCCAAGCATGTCGACCCCACGAGCCCAAAACGCCTTTTTCCCTTTCCCAGCAGGAATGCACTCCTCAATCGCAACATTGAACTCCACTCTGCCCCCAATATCACTCCCTCCATCATCTTTACCTAACAAATCGAGCAGTTCTCTGAGAACCGCAATCGCCGCCGCTCTGTCACACACCGAAGTGTGCACCCGTAGCACCACGGCTCGCTCCTCGCTGCTCAGGCTGTAAACGCTGGCGAAGAACGCATCGATGACGGAGCTTGAGTCGAGGGCACTGCTCCATGAGTTCTGGTTCATTTCGTGCTCGAGGATTAAGTGGATAGGGGATAAGGAGTGGTCCTCGGGATCGGCGGGGTTTCTGGTGATCTGGGCCGTTGAGATTTCATCGAACGGCTGGACTTGGAGGTGAGGGGTCGGAGGTGTGGTGTAGGAGAAGGTGCCTGTGGCGGCGTCGTAGTGGAGCTTGGAGCGGAGGATAGGGTGGGCAATATGGAGTTTATAGAGGGCGTTCTGGAGAAGTGAGATTTCCAGTGGTTTTGTGAGGTGGAGAGCTAGAACGGTTACGCCGGTGCCGCCGGGGACGGCCTTACACCAGCTGAGCTCGGTGCCGCCGACTGGCCGGCCGGCAGGCTGCGCGTCGCCGGAGCTCTGTTGCTGCTCAGACATCTAAACAAACGGAGAGTGTACTTGGATCGGTAGAGAGAGGGGAGATGTAGAGAGAAATTGGGCCTGACCAAATCGGAAAGTAGCATTGATATTGACGAGTACTGACGGCGAAATTAAAAGCTTCTCTTCTGACTGGTCGTTTTCACGGACCCACAGCGTTTACTTCGAACTATTGCACACCTGACAGATTTAAGTTGCTTCAACAGCTTGTTTGTTTGGCAAATGGGTGTTACCAGTCCGTCCAGCTCTTTCTTCTCAAATGACTTGTTTGACTCGTATTTGGGTCAGTTTGATCGGGTAATTTTGATAACAAAATAATATAACATTTTGATAATTTTTTCATCATATTATAGAACAACTTTTACTCTACAACACCATGAAAAAATTATCAAAAATTAACATTGATTTGTTATTCAAATCACCGGGTCAAAGTGATCCAGTGAATAGTGACAAAAGTCAAATTAGGAAGAAAGAGCTGAGACAGACTGGTAGGTGAGTGGCACAGCGTGTGTATGAGGTTCTGAATTCGAATCCGTAAAATCACTCATGCCTCTACTCTTTGTTTTCAATTTTCATTTTGGAACGTCTGTACTCTTTATTCATATTTTCTAATTGGGTAACCTTAAACAGTTGAGGTGTCAAATTACTCTCTCAAATAATACCCCACTTGTTTTTTTCTCTCTTTCCCAACCCTACCTATTTACTCACCCTGTTGAGAAGATGGTGCCTTGCGTTGGTCAAAGGTGGCTAAAATCTTTTGTTTCCAACTTTGATTAGGAAACATTGGAAGTCAAAGGCGGTGAAGTATTAGTTATGAAACAACTTTGTTTCCAAATCGGATTTGGAAACTTTAGAGATTTTCCTAACACTATATAAAGAACCAAGTAGTTACATTATTAGGTATGCAAAACATCATTGTAATTGTTCCTCTTGTGAAATAAATGGTGCTTTTCCGCCGGAGAGGTAGTTAGCGAATATTTCGCTAGGAACCACGTAAGATCCTCGTGTTCTTCTTCTTTCGTTCGTTGTTCGTGAGGTGGTTTGTCATAACAAAGTGGTATCAGAGCTCGGGTTTGGCGGTGTTTCAAGATCAAGATCAAGGCGGAGCAAAGCTAGGGTTTCACAACTTGGTGAAATCAAAGCTAGTGTTTTGCGATCTAGGTGGGGCACGCGACTAGGGTTCAAGATCCACCAGGAACGATGTCCGGATCGATGTTGAAGATCGACAGGTTCACAGGAGGGAACAGCTTCAGTCTGTGGAAGATAAAGATGGAGGCTTTGCGCAAATCGCAAGGCATATGGGCACCTTTGACTGAAGACAAGGGAGGCATGAATGTTGCATCATCGGAGTTCAAGGCGATGGAGGAGAAGGCACACACAACGATTATGCTGTGCTATTCGGATGAGGTGATCATCGAGATCGCAGATCAGAAGGAAGCAGCGAAGCTCTGGCTCAAGTTAGAGAGTCTCTACATGACGAAGAGTCTCACTAGCAAGTTGATGCTAAAGCAAAGGGTCCTCACCCTGCGGATGCTCGAAGGTACGGCTCTCAAGGACCATCTTGATCAATTGAACACAATTCTGTTAGATTTGCGTAATATTGGCGAGAAGGTGGAGGATGAGGATGTCGCACTTTTGTTATTGATCTCGTTACCTCCATCATACAAGAACTTTGTTTAGTCGTTCATTGTGAACAAGGACGACTTATCCCTATAGGAGGTCAGATCGGCGCTCCATGCTAGGGAACTGGGCCATAAGGGTGCAGACACAGGTACAGAGGACCATGCTTCCGGACTGATGGCGACGGGGGGAAGCAAGAAGGGTAAGAAGAATAAGAAAAAGCAGTTTTCTGGTTCTAAGTTGCCCAAGGATGTATGTGCTTGGTGCAAGGAAAAGGGGAACTAGAAGAGAGATTGCCCGAAACGAGGTCAACAGGGGCAGAATGGATCCGCAGCCGTAGCAGAAAAAGGTAACTCGTCCGAGGATGATTACGTTCTAATGGCGGATGTTGGCACGCACTCTCAGGATGCGTGGGTCCTTGATTCCGGAGCTTCCTATCATATTTGCTCTAATAGGGAGCAATTCTCAACATACAACCAAACTGATGGTGGGTATGTCTACATGGCAAATGGAGTCGTCTGTAAGGTGATTGGGAGCGGCTCAGTTAGATTGAAGACGAACGAGGGGAATTTATATACTTTGGAGCAAGTCAGGCATGTACAACTTATTAAGAAGAATCTGATCTCCTTGAGTCTACTCGACAGCAAGGGATACAGTTTCAAAGGTGAAGGTGGAGATCTACAAGTCTGCAAGGGTTCTAAGGTGATTCTCACTGGAGTCAAGAATGGGACTTTGTACATGTTGCAAGGTACGACGATCATAGGTTCTGCTGGAGTTGTCTCAGCCGAGATTAAGGAAGCTGATCTAACTAAGTTTGGCATATGAGGCTCGGTCATATGAGTGAACGTGGAATGCAGGGACTTCACATGAAGGGGTATCTCACCGGGCATGTTCCCAAGAGCCTAGGGTTTTGTGAGCACTGCGTGTATGGGAAGCTACATCGTAGCAAGTTCCCTAAGGCGGTTCATAGAACGAAAGGTACTCTTGATTATTTCCACTCGGATTGTTGGGGTCCATCTCGAGTCGAGGCGATTGGCGGGTACAGGTATTTTCTGAGCATCATAGACGACTACTCCAGGATGAATTGGATATTCAAGGAGTGGAAGACATTAGTAGAGAATCAGTTGGGAAAGAAGGTGAAGAGGTTGCGCATGGACAACGGCTTAGAGTTTTGTTCATCAGAATTTGATGGATTCTGCAAGGATCATGGAATAGCACGTTGTAGATAGTGCTTTCTGAGCTGACAGATCTTGGCCACGTGGCAACCATCCAGCACACCATATTGTGCTCCGCACACACTGGATCACCAGCCGAGCTGATCCATGTGGGGGCTGCGAGACAGAGCCCTCGCATACCACCGCACGGGACTTGTAGGGACTTAGTGGTTTGGAGGCTAGAGTAAGCCCTGTCGCGTGCGAGCCAAGCCCGCGCACGACCTTTAGTAACTGCTTTGAGAGATTTATGGCACGAGCTCCATAAACCCGGTCAATCCGGTCAAACCCGGTCAACCTCGTAACGGTTCCGGTATTCGCGCACAACGTGCTGTAACGGTCCCTATATACTCGGACGAACGTGCCGTTATGGTTAAGCTAATTAAGCCGCCATTAATGGGCGCATTAACCACACTACAACGGTCACGTTCTCTGCTATATATAGGACGTTAACCTTTCCATACAAAGGGGAACACACTAGCCACACGCGGAAGCTCTGCCGAACCTCTGTCTCTCTCTCAGACATTACTACTACCTTACTCTCTCCCTACACACAACCCAACTCTTCCTGTGCGATCTCTGATCCTCTACATACGGTGTACACGGAGGTCTCCCCGCCGGAATCTCTTGTGCACATTTTGGTGAACCCGACGTGAACTTACCAACAAAAGCAACCATGTCTTAGGAGGATGATATCAGCAACAGATCGCCTTCCACCGAAGCTGCCTCGGGAGACGAGACCCGCCGTACTACTACGACCCCCGGCGAGGCACCGACGCTAGAATCCTTGGACGCTACCGTCCAAAGTCAGGCGGAAGCTCTCAAAGCTCAGTCTGCGCAGCTAGAACGGATCTTGGCCGTTCTGGGCACCCTTGCGCCAAATCCTTCATCAGCCACTGCCGTCTCTCAAGGAGGAGGAACCCCTACGGCTCCAGGATTGGGAGTGTCCGCCACACCTCCCAACCCTAATCTGCAGACTCCACCCGCGACTACGCAACTGCCTTCAATTCAGGGGTCAACAGCTCAGCTGTTGCCTCTCACCGCTCATACTTCTCAGCCTCCGGCTTTGGTACTTAATTCGGCGTCGCAGTATCCCTTGCCTCCGTCAACGGCGATCTGGGGCAACGCAAGCAGCCAATATGTTCTCAATCCTCCGGCGGCATATGTTTCGCCTCCGCCTGCAGTAACCCCTCCTTCTGCTACTGAGGGAAGCATCCCAGAGTGCATGACGTCTCTGCAGAAGCGCATGGACACTATTCTGGCTCACCAATCATTCGCGGATACCATCATTCCGAAGCTAGACAACGATCCACCCATCCCGCGGGAGATCTATCTCATGCCTAACCCAGTAGGGTATAAGGCTCCTAAATGGGACAAGTTCGAGGATGTCAATGGGAACGCTCATGAACACGTCATGTGTTTCATTGATGTCATGGGGCCATACGGAGCTGATCCCAAACTGCTAATGCGAGAGTTCCCAAAATCTTTGGGGAACGTGGCGTACAAGTGGTACCGAACGTTGGAAGCCGGATCTGTGAAGACTTGGGACGACATGGTCCAGAAGTTCTGCACCAAGTTCTTCCAGATGGAAGAAAAGGTGACAATGATCCATCTCTCGCGGATGTATCAGAAGCGCGAGGAGGACGGGATCACTTTCATCAAGAAATTCAGGGCGAAGTCCTTGGAATGCAAAGATCCAATGCCCGAAAGCCGGCTCGTAGAGATATGCCTGCAGTGCATGCGAGACGAATACAAAGGTATGCTCATCAATTTGCAAACACCTACGTTTTCAAATCTAATTGAATGCACAAAGAACATTGAGCCTATAGTCGAGAGGCAGAAAAAGAAGAACGCTCCGGAGCGATCTTCGAGCGGCACCACCTATAAGATCGGGAGGTTCAGTTACAAGAGGGGACGTGAAGCTGAGGTCAATACAGTTTCACCCCAGAAGCAAGCGAAGGTTGTGAACTTCGACGTGCCACCTCTGCCATGCTCGGTGGAGGAGGCAAGCGACCTCTGCAGGCAGTGGCGCAAGGACGGCGTCCTACCGCCGCTCGAGAAGATACCCTCCAAGGAGATGGTGAGGGATCCCAAGTGGTGCGAGTACGACGGCAAGGTCATGCACCCCACAGCGGAATGTAAGAGGCTCAGGTTTACATTCGACCAGAAGATGAAGAACGGCGAGCTAATCGTCAGTGATCACAGGAAGGATGTACGCAACAATCCACTTCCTGCCCATGCGGAGCAAGACCCAAAAGGCAAAGAGGTTGCTATGATCTCGATTGTGGACTTGGAAGAAGTCGCAGAGGATGGTCTACCCATCATTGCTGAAGTCCATGATGACGAGGACTACAGTATGGACACAGAAGATGAACGTGCCGATCGGATGAAGGGGTCGCACGGCTTTAGCAGATTCTTCGACGAGATGAACTTATCCGAGAAGTGCCGGAAAGATATCACGAAAGAAATCTTGAGGATAGCGGAGGACTACGAGGAGGATCTTGTAGTTTCCAATGGGAGAGTCATCAGGGCGTCTCGCTCAACAGAAAAGATCATGACCTTTTCGGCCAGCGACAAAAAGACAGATGCGAGCCATCAGAGGCCTCTGTACGTGACGGCCATCATCAATGGCGTTGAATTCAAACGAGCATTCGTAGACGGAGGAGCAGCGGTAACGTCGTTTCGCTCCACACACTGAAGCTAGCAGGGATCCCCGAGCACAAGATTGCCAGGCGTCCATCTCCGCTAATGGAATTCGGAAGCGACTCTAGGATGACGATCGGATGGATCCGCCTGGGCGTTCAGATTGGCAAAATCAAGTGCGCAGCGAAGTTCTATGTCATAGATGCGAACACTACATACCACATGATCATAGGTCGAGCCTGGATTCACCACTTCGACGCGGTTCCTAAAACGGCTCACCAAGTCATGCAAGCTATCTGGAACGACAGAATAGTCGAGATACCGGCTTCAACGAATCCATTCAACTTAGATGAAGCACATCTTAGCGAGGCAGTGTGGTTCACCGAGATGGCGGACGAGCAAACACCGGGACCATTCAACCCTACTCCTTTGCCTCTCTGGGAAGACATCAAGGACCAGTCACCTGCGGGAGTAATGGTGACAAGGGAAGATGCCAAAGAAAAGCCGCCTACACGCGAAGAGGCGCCGCGTATCGCATACCATCGAAAGAACGAGTACACTCTGAAGAGAATTGCAAAGCATGACCCCGAAAGCAAGGAGATAGAGAGCTTCTACGCCAATGGGAAGAAGTGCTATCGCATATGAAGGTGCGCGGGGATGTCCTCACACGGGCATGGGGATATCCCTGGGCAAATCAACCAAATCGAGCAAATTGCGCTAACGGAAAAGCCAATGCAGGGCACTCCGGATGAGAAGCTCAAAGAAGCACCTGAATGCATGGAAGATACGCCCAGGCCACAAAAGCAAGAGCTAAAGGAAGTGTTCCTCAGCCCGAACGAGGAAAAGAAAAGGCCAGTCTTTCTAAGTGCGGACCTCACAAGAGAAGAAGAGCAAGGACTGCTACAGCTCCTAACTGAATACAAGGATGTGTTCGCATGGGAGTATGATGAGATGCCAGGACTGGATACAAGCATCACTATGCATCGTTTAGACATCGTCCCAGGTTCTAAACCGATAAAGCAGAGCACAAGAAGCTTCAGGCCGGAGCTTAATGTGAAGATCAAACAGGAGATCGTCAAACTCCTGGATGCCAAGTTCATAGAACCAAATCATCATCCCACATGGCTGGCCAATATTGTGCCAGTGGTAAAGAAGAACGGACAGCTTCGCATCTGCGTGGACTTCCGAGATCTCAATCTTTTCTGCCCAAAGGACGATTTTCCACTACCCAACATTGATTTGCTTATCGATTCAACAGCGGGCCATCGCATGTTCAGTTTCATGGACGGCTTCAGCGGGTACAACCAGATCAAGATGGACCCCGAAGACGCGCGGAAAAATGCATTCATCACTCCGGTGGGGGTGTTCAACTATACAGTGATGCCGTTTGGTCTAAAAAACGCGGGTGCAACCTATCAGCGGGCCATGATGGCCCTGTTCCACGACATGATGCATAAAGAAGTGGAGTTCTATGTGGATGACCTGGTGGTTAAATCCAAGCACGAAGCAGATCACCTCGCGGATTTGCGGAAAGTGTTCAATAGATGAAGACGCTTTCAACTGAAGATGAATCCCATGAAGTGCGCATTTGGGGTAACATCAGGGAAATTCTTGGGATGCGTAGTTCATCGCCAAGGAATCGAGCCTGACCCTGCGAAAGTATCAGCCATAACTGGCATGACGCCGCCTCATAACCAAAGTGCCTTGAAGACATTTTTGGGAAAGCTATCATATCTGCGGAGGTTCATCCCAGCGATTGCCGAAATTACCTGCTGTTTTAGTACCCTTCTCAAGAAAGATGCCGTATACAGTTGGACTCCGGAACACGAAGCTGCGTTCGGAAAGCTGAAGGATCTGCTGACGTCCTCAAAAATAATGATCGCACCTCAACTGGGATCACCGCTTCTGCTATATCTGACATTAACAAGGAGGTCCATAGGAGCACTCTTGGCTCAGGAGTACGAAGGCCAGGAAAGGCCTATCTACTACATCTCTCGCATTGTGCAACCTGCCGAATCAAGGTACACAGACATCGAACGTCATTGCCTTGCTTTGTTTTTCGTGATAAAGAAATTGAAACACTACTTTGCGTCGCATAAAGTAGTAATGGTCACCAAAAGTGATCCCATACGATATCTGCTAACTCACACTACTCCTGGAGGAAGATTGGCGAAATGGTACATGACCATCTCGCAATACGATATCACATGCGTACGACCGCGAGCGATCAAGTCGCAGGCGGTAGCGGATCTGTTGGCACAGTTCCCCGACAACAGCCACGAGCCCGTGATCGAAGAAGAACTCGAGGGGCCTGAAATCTATGCAATCGATGTACCCTATTGGACGCTCCATTTCGACGGTTCGTCAACAAGAAAATGTGGAGGCATGGGGATAGTCTTGACCAAGCCGGATGGAGAGGTCATACAGATGTCCGCCAAACTCGACTTCACAGTCACTAACAATGAAGCTGAATATGAGGCTCTTATCGCGGGACTCCGAGCAGCAAAGGCTTTGGAAGTAAGCAATCTGACGGTCATGGGAGACTCCAAGTTGATCGTCAAGCAAGCCTCGGGCGAGTACGGTTTGAAGGAGATTAACCTTCTGTCTTACCGGACTCTAGTACAAAAGCTGGTACAGCAATTCTGCGATGTGAGGTACGAGCACAAGCCCCGAGCAGACAACAGGCTTGCAGACGCTTTGGCAACCTTGGGATCTAAGTTCAGTACAGACAAATGTCCCGCAAGGATCTCCATCGAAGTGCGAACGTCGTCGGCATTGACAGAAGATGCGTGCGACGACGAACACATGGATGACACGGACTGGAGAAAAGCAATCCTACGAGCTATTGCAGAGGGCACAAGCAGTGAAAGCTGGGCACTCACTAAGGGGTAATGCATACATGATAACACCCTCTACTACAAGGGTCCTGGCGGAATACTCATGCGATGCGTCTCCGAGCAAGAGGGACAGCTGTTGCTAGAAAAGATTCACCAACATGCTTGCGGAGAAAGCGAGGTGTCAATCTATCGGAAGGCTTAGAGATATGGCATTCATTGGCAAGACATGTCAACAGCCGCGGCCCTGATACAGGGGAAGTGCGAGCGTTGCGCGCTAATCAAAGATTCTCTGCTCATCGCTCTAACCGATGATGACACGGATTGGAGGAAGCCACTCTTTGATTTTCTCACCCAGGGCACCATGCCCGAATCGAGAAAAGAAGCTGAGAAATTGAAGAGAAAAGCGTCTCGATATATAGTACAAGAAAGCCTGCTTTGGCGAAGAGGTCATGAGGGCAACTTGCTGCGATGCCTAGATGGCAGAGAAGCACAAGAAGTCATGGACCTTTCTCATCAGACGGAACACCAAGGAGGTGCGAAATTATGCAGGCAGCTCTTCTCAATTGGATATTTCTGGCCCAGGATGGAGGCTGATTGCCGCACCAAAGTACGACGCTGCCAGGAGTGCCAATTCAAAGGAAACCTAGTGCACGCTCCCGCTGTGGATCTACATGCATTGGGAACGCCATGGCCATTTCACACATGGGCGCTGGACTTCATTGGTCCCATTCGACCAACTTCGCACGGGAATCATTTTATTCTCACCGCAACTGAGAAAGGATCGCTCGCGCTTACAATAAGACAGTCCAGCGAAGAGATTTCGCAGTTGGAGATTTGGTCCTGCGCGCGTCTGACCACTGCATGCGAGAAGCGGCTCACCCAAAGTTCGCAGCCAATTGGGAAGGACCCTTCGAAGTCACAGAAGTCTTTGACAGTGGCTACTGCAGCATACGAAGGTTGCACGGAACAACCTCAACCCCGAGTTCAGTCAACATGCGGTGGATTAAGAAGTACTATCCTTGACTTCTCTCATTTCATGCGTTTTATTATAACGTTGCTGCATGTCTTGTATGGCTATGATTTACACAATCTCCTCTCCCATATGAGAGAATTGTAATCTTATCTCTCCCACATGAGAGCATTATAATAAAAGGGTTCTCCCAAATGAGAACTTCATATTCCTAGCTGTTTATGTTGCTTTATTCAGTTTGTTATTACTGTTGACAATCGGCTATCCGCCACGACAGCAACCTATGCAAATGCGATCTTAATTGATCATCTAAGCCTATCTGTTACGATAGCAGCCCATGCGAAATGCGATCTTAATTGATCATCTAAGACTATCTGTTACGATAGCAGCCTATGCAAATGCGATCTTAATTGATCATCTAAGCCTATCTGTCACGATAGCAGCCCATGCGAAATGCGATCTTAATTGATCATCTAAGCCTATCTGTTACGATAGCAGCCCATGCGAAATGCGATCTTAATTTATCATTTAAGCATGTCTGTCACGACAGCAGCCCATGCGAAATGTGATCAAAATTGATCATCTAAGCCTATCTGTCACGACAGCAGCCCATGCGAAATGCGATCTTAATTGATCATCTAAGCCTATCTGTTACGATAGCAGCCCATGCGAAATGCGATCTTAATTGATCATTTAAGCCTATCTGTCACGATAGCAGCCCATGCGAAATGCGATCAAAATTGATCATCTAAGCCTATCTGCCACGATAGCAGCTCATGCGAAATACGATCTTAATCGATCTTCTAAGCCTATCTGTTACGATAGCAGCTTATGCAAATGCGATCTTAATCGATCTTCTAAGCCTATCCACCGCGATAGCCGCCGCGATCTTAATTGATCTTTTAAAGCCTATCTGTCACGATAGCAGCCTACACAAAATGATTTTAATTGATCTCTTAAAGCCTATCTACCATGATAGCAACTCATGCGTAAAACGATGTTAATTGATCTTCTAAAGCCTATCTGCTACGATAGCAACTCGTGCGAAAAATGATCTTAATTGATCTTCCAAGCCTATCTGTGGTGATAGCAGCATTACACAAACGCGATAGCAATATTGTGCAAAATGATCTTAAGTGATCTACAAAGGCATATCTGATGAGATAACACCCGCACTTACATCCGAAAGCAAATCACAAGCCCATCTGCCAAGATGGCACAACTACGCAAATACGATCTCGAACGATCTAATTAAACATCTGCGAATTTATACGGCAGATAGCAAAGGTGAAATACGTATATAGCATTATACAAGGCGAAATATGCCGGCACGCATGCGAAATTGTATTTTGTTGCAACGACACAGCAAATAATACAAAATCTATTTATCATTGAGTCGAAAAGACTTACAATTTATCTGTCTAGATAGCAGCTTACAAGCGAAAAAGCTCGAATCTAACTACGCAGCCAACATGGCTTACAATACATTCGAAAAGTAGCTGGCAAGCCAGCAGAGACACACCACGGGAATCCTGACTAAAAAGGATGAACCCAACGGTCCTAATACCGGCTATGCGATACACAGATCTGCGGCCAAAGATCTGTAGCAAGCAGGGTCTTGCTCCAAGAGCCACATGAAGCCATACGTTCAAGATCCCAGTATTTGACAAGGCCCTTGTCAGATCAACATCCCCTGAGATGTGCTTGAGGAGCCACCGGTTCCGGCGTTCAACAGGCAAGCAGAAGCTCCAAAGGGCAAGGGCTCCTTGTAAACGGGGATGAACGCAACGGTTCGCCACCCTGAGCTCACGAACATGGGGGCAGTAAGTTCTCCTCCAGGGATGCTGGAGGAGAATTCCGCCGTTCATTACGAGACGGTAGCACGGTCACTACGGCGCTGCACCTCACCGGGAGGCGGCCGGAAACACGACCTGCAAACATAATACACGAAGAAAATTCTTCGAACACACATGAGATATCATCTCCATCTTCTTTATGATGGTTATAAAGAGCAATAAGCCTCATAAAGCGGATCTTGGAAACTATTTCTACAGCACAAAGCGCAAACTCAGGATTCACAACTTGGAGTTGCCATGAATCAACGAAAAACAAGCGTTGAAGCCAGCAGTCGTAAAGACTCACGGCAAAGCACATTTTTGGGATGAAGAACCCAAATGGAAAAGACAGGGTTTATATAGACCTTGTGGAGACTCTTCAGTTGCCAAGATGAGTCAGCAGAATTCGAAAAGAGGGTAAGGTCAATCACTTACGCCTTGAAAAACGGTAACGATCAATTACCCTACTAAAGGCTACGACGATTCAGTTGCGTATCCTAATAAATGACGGATAGTCATGATTCGGATGGAGTTCCCAAGGAAAGCGTGCTTATCTTTCGAGAAATTAGCGCGAAAATCAAGCAGAATATCAATTGCTGATGTCATAATTAGATATGCACAGAGATATTCCATCAAATCCCGAAAAAGGGCAAAACGGGCATGCCGATCTTTTTGTTAAAAAAGGGGGGGAGAAACCCTAGCAACATTACATTAATGTTTCAACATTACATTAATGTTCCAGCTATTTCCTTGCTACTTTTCAAATTCAAAAAGTCAAAGCAAATTCTTGATCAAGGAGTCATGGGGCGCGAACTGATGGCTCAGCTTCTCTACCTGCTCCACTTCTTGCTTCAATTGCTCGCACTTGGCATTCATCTCATGATAGAGCTTCATAGCTTCTTCAGCCTTTTGCTTCTGCTGCTCCACCTTCTGCTTTTCAGCTGCGAGGTTCTGGTGGCCGAGCTTCAAAGTTACGGCTGCGCGAATCAGAGTAACTCTTTTCATAAGAAATCTGAAACCCAGTCTGCCTTGAACTTTGGTAAGAAGATTTTGGCACATGCCAAAAAGCAATTCGTCACTCTGGACAGAAATGGTCGCAGGCGTGGCCGCAGACAGCTGCTCCAAAATCCAAATGGCTTCGGTAAGAAACAGCCTCCTGTCGAAGGGCCCTATCTCCAAAGATCTCGCAAATGATCGGGGGTAGGTGAGGCGCATCCGAACCACCCAGTCCACATCAGTTTGCTTCAAACCTAAAGCAATGTCAAAGCTAAGTTATGCTATTACACTCGCAAACGAATAATGCGAGATGCAAACAACGAATCACTACTTACCGGTTCCTTCAAGAATCTCCCGAAGAGAAGGAATGCGCATTGCTGGAGTAGTCGAAGACTGCCCTCGCTCCATAGCTCTCCTATCAGCTGCGAGCTCTAATCCCTCATAGTTAGGAGGAAGAGCATAAGCCGCACCAGCTGCGACTGCATTCCCAACCTGCGAGCCCCAAAAGCTCCACGCAGGAAGAGGTGCCGCCGACCCAGTCATCGCCGGAGGCGAAGTGACAGCCGAAGACGCTTGGCGGGGAACGCTCTCAGATGCGGAAGCATCAGCAGCACTTGTTCTTACTTCCTCAGCGCCAGTATGGGCTTCTTCCTCCATTAGCACAGCGTCAGCTTCAGCATCATTAGAAAGTTCGATGATGTCCTCAAGAGGCTCTCCTGCGTATTCAGCAGCTGCGACGGGCTTCTCGGTATGGGAACTCGGAACCGGAACATAGGACGCAGAAGGCTGACTTCTTTGCTCCAGCACAGGTTCCTCAACATTGCCTGCGACACAAAATGCGATAGTATAAGGTAACTCGCATTTTATGTTATTTTACTATATTTACTAATGCTAAGAGCAAGCACCTCCACGCGAAGGTGGGATTTTTGTATCTTCGTCATACACTAAAGACGTGGAACCATGCCCTATTAGTGTGTCCTCATTAAGCAGGTCCTTAAAATGAGCGTGACCTGGGACGCGAAGAAACCAGTCATGTTTCTGTTTCAAGATTGCTAAGGTCTAGTACATGCATATCGCTCAAATGATTACCTGAAGGTTCTCCGCACTTGCCTACTAGCCAACGGCGAATGTCAGCCTTTGACACACCATGCTTTAACGCACCCACAATAACATCTCTATAAGTTACTGCGAGATTGAAGATCTCACCTTTATCGCCGCCTGTGATTTCTTCAAAGTCTGCTTGGGCTTGCTCCAAATCTGCTGCATCCTCTTCTGGAGCCGCATCCTCTTCCTCCGCCTGAGGAGCCACTACTTCGGGAAGCATATCTTCCTCGTCAGTGGGACGCACTAAGTCTTCAACATGTTGCTCTTCGAGGCTCCGCTGTCTCACACGCTCGAGCTCCTCCTCTTCGCGCTGCCTTCTTCTTTTAGCAGCTTCCGCGGCTGTCTTCCTGGACTCGGCAAGAACGTCCTCACTTATGGGTTCGTCTGGAATGCTAGAATGAGCATTCTTCTTTTGCCTCTTGGCCAAAAGGCCACCGATGGTCTCATCATCATCATCATCTGCGAAGAAACGATTGGTTTAAGAAAGAGTTGCGAAAGAATTACAATAATGAGGGAAACGCGATGGAGGTACCTCCTGATTCTTCCTCATGTATCACAATTGTTCTTTCTTCTTCTTCATCACCTTCTCTGGGCTCCTGCCTCTCCTCTTCTTCCTCCTGGTCAAATGGAACGAAGGTCTCAACTGCGAGTTCCTTCTGCGCTCTACTGGGCATGCGACCTTTGCCTTTATCCTTGACAGAAAGGGACCTCGTGTTGGAATAGATGCCCTAGAGGCAATCTAGTTTAGTATGAATTTGTATATGGCTAGAAAATTCATTTATTATTTATTGGATATTTAATATAATGAAGTCCTTAGATTTACAATCGTGTTGTTTATCTTAAATATCCCTAGTCAAGTATAATGATTAATGGGACAATCATCTATAGACTAGTATGGGGTTGGATTGATATGGAGATATCACGATCCAACACATAGGTGTGCATTACGGAATGTTGCACTGGATTGACCCATCACCGAGAAGGCTACATACATGTTATGTTGAGTCACAAGTGCTTCTCGGGTGCAACGGTATTGTCATCCTTAGACTTGAAGTCACTAGATATTCTAGTTGTGGATCATTGTGATCTTGGTAGCGTTAAACGCTACACCGTAACTGGGTAGTTATAAAGGCGTGTACTGGATACAATGAGAAGCAAGCTTAGAGATCGTAGTGGACATAGAGAGGATTTGCCCCTCCCACATAACGGGAGCAAGTATCCTAGGCCACTCGAAGGATAGTGCTTATAGAATGTCTGGCCAGACTCAAATAAATCAATATGGGATATTGATGTTATTTGCACGAATAAGGCTATCCCATAGATCGAGAAACTATGGATTGGATATACGAGTGTGACTATGTCTCGTGTCCAATCCGGATATGGAGGCAAAGGGATGAGACAATTACTTGTACAAGGTTGTCTAGATGACTATTCTATTAGTTGGCTAGAATGGATGTTTTGCTAGAAACCGCTCCATATTAGCAAATAGTTGCTACCAACTAGATATAACCTATGGGGTCATGACAGCTTGAAAATGTATTAGTCTGGGACATCTTTTTACCATTGGTTTTAACCCTGTGAGAGTTGAGTTTGGCCATTTTCAGCTTATTTTCCACCTGATACGAGGCAGAGATTTGTATATCATGATTGCAAAATTTGAGTAATTTTATGCATACTTTTGTTTGTTGGATATGATCGCGGGTGCGTGTTATGTGCAGGTAACAGGTGCCGGAAAAATGCATGAGATTGACTTGGATTGGAGGCAGCGTATCAGGAGAGCTGAGCAGAAAAAGAGGAAAAATGACTAAGTTGTGCGTTCAAACGCAGAAGCTGCGTTCAAACGCACAAGACAGGCAGCAGGAAAAAATGGCAGAGTTTGGCTAAGTCCTGCGTTCAAACGCAGAGGCAGGCTGCGTTCAAACGCAGGAGTCAGAGACCAAGTGCAGAAAAAACTAAGTCCTGCGTTCAAACGCAGGTTGTGCGTTCATACGCAGGGCTCAACACTCAGGAGAAGAAACGGCCAAGGGGTGCGTTCAAACGCAGAGGAGCTGCGTTCAAACGCATGGGTTCAGGAGCCAGAAGAGGAAATTGACTAAGTCCTGCGTTCAAACGCAGGGGGGGTATGCGTTCATACGCACTGCGTTTGAACGCAGGAAGTGTGCGTTTAAACGCACAGACGTGTTCCAGAATCTTCCAGGACGGATCTTTTCAAGGGTAAAACAGGAATTTCGTGCATCAGTTTTGGAGACTGTGGCAATATAAAAGGAGGTTTCCCAGCACTGTTTTAGGGTTACGAAGGCATACCACAGCTATCATCATCGTCAGCAGCCAGTTTCACAGCAGCCAGGAGTTGGAGCAGAGCAGGATTGGAGCAGTTTTCCAGTATCTTCAGAAATAACTAGTTTGATCTTTTCTCTTTTTATGAAACATTGTTTTTGAATAATGCAAGCTAGCTAGACCTTTTGCCTAGGTTCTCGGTGAACCTAGGGTTTATGAATTCAGCAGATTTGGTTGTTTTGATTTGCAGATGCATGGCTAGCTAAGTCTTAATACAGGATGGTTTGTTTATTATTCTGTCTTTGATTTTCTTTACATACATGAATGGCCTGATCACCCAGGAGTGTTACAGACAGGATCTGGTGCGCGAGAGTGACTAGTGAATGTTAGGAAGAAAAGACAGGATTTAGTACTCTGCCTTGATGGACCGAGAGGTGAAGAGAATCAGGGGACTAGCCCAGAAGCATTAGACCAACTGTTAGACGTTTAGGGGGAGACCGAGAGGAGAACCTGTAACCTTAGCAGACTTAGAACGAACCTGCAGATTTAGGTGGACCGAGAGGACCCGAAAATCTGCAGTCGAGTGATAAGTGCATGAGACCGAGAGGAGATTGTACTATTGGTATGCTGGCATAAACAAAACCACTGTGTGTTTCTGAAATCGAATAAACTATGGAAGCTGGAGAGTAACCCTAGGGGATCCTGGAATCTAGATTTTTAGAATTATCGACTTTTACAACTACAACAATTTCAGCAAAATATTCAGCAGAAAAATAAAATAAGTCTTTTTACTGTTTTTATTTATTATAAGTTAGTATAATCAAATCCCAACCCTTCCTCCTTTTTACAAACTTCGTGTCTTATTCTGATTCTGATTAGCAAAAACTTAAACTGTTCTCGTGGGTTCGATAACCAGAGTCACAATTACATACTCTATACTACTTGATCGTACACTTGCGAAAAAGCAGATAGTTTACGCTGTCAAGTTTTTGGCGCCGTTGCCGGGGAACGGTTACAGTTTTTGTTAAAGAGACATTAGAATAAGTTTCAGAGTTTTTCTTTTATTTTTACAGTTACTTTCTTTCGACTTACTGCTCTTGAAATCTGATTTTCAGGCTATTCTAGTTTATGCCCAGATTGCCCCGCAAACTGGTATTACCACTCGAAGATCCCGAAAAACTTTTCAGAGAGCAAAGTCGCAGACACCGAGCCGCGATGTCTGAGCACGGAGAAGACACCACGACCGAAACAGGAACACCCACAGGACAGCCACAACGTACTCCAGCACAGATGGCTCTTTATATTGAAGAGCTGATAGCAGCAGGTTTTGCTGCCAGGAACAATCAGAGGACTTATAACAGGTCTGGCAGGGCACTGGTCGAAAACTTTGAAGTCCCAACCGGAGGACATCAACCAGCTATTGTAGTGCCTCCCATTACAGCAGAGCACTTCGACCTGAAATCATCCACCATTCAGACCGCCCAGACCCATTGTCCTTTTAATGGGAAAGCAGATGAAGATCCAAACGACTTCCTTGGAAAATTTGAGGATTACTGCAACAAGATTAAGTATAGAGGATTCGAAGCGGACACGCTAAAGTTGATTTTATTCCCATACTGCTTGTTCGGAACAGCAAAAGATTGGCTGGAGGCAAGACCACCGAGGTCTATCACTACCTGGGAGGGATGTGTTGCTGATTTCTTGGCAAAATTCTACCCTGCATCCCGCGTTATCAAGCTGCAGAGTGAGATTCTATCTTTCAAACAGAAGATGGGTGAGACAGTGGTAGATGCATGGGACAGGCTAATGAGACTTGTGAAAAAATGCCCCAATCACGGCTTCGGGGACGCGAAGATTCTGCAGGTATTCTACCACGCACTTGACAGGGAGAATGCAGACAGGATTGACAGGGAAGCTGGGGGTAACTTTCTATACCATGTGGATAAAGATGGCGCATACGAACTGATGAAGCAACTAGCCAAACAGGATACTCGCTTGTTTGATGACCGCAGGCTCGCAGCAGTAGCAGAACCAGTGGTTGATGACAGGATTGATAATCTCACGAAAGTGGTACAGGACTTAGTCAAGAAGGTGTACACAGAAAAGAAGCCGGTAGCATCAGTGGACGAACCTGACTTTGACGCAGCAATTCTGGAGCTTCAGACCGAAGATGCCAACTATGTTCAGCAGCAGTGGGATCCTAGTCGCTACAGACCAGGCACACGTGACCATCCAGGGTTTCGCTACGGAAATCCCAATGCAGCAGTATATGCACCAGGATTCCAGCACAGGCCACAGGCACAACAGACAGCTCCCGCGCAGCCTGCACAAGCAGCACCACAATTAAACCTGTCTCAGCAACATTTTGAGTCCTATATGGAGAAATTCAATAAGCAGTTGGAAACCAGATTCGCACAGATGGACTCATTAACTGCTGATGTAAGCCAGATGAAGATTGCTATCCGCAACCTGGAAGTACAGAATGGACAGCTTGCACAGAACCAGGCAGAACGAGCCCCAGGGAATTTACCGTCTAACACAGTGAAAAATCCACGCGCTCAAATCAATGCTATCACAACTCGGAGTGGAATTGCACTGCAGGATCCACCATATCCCAGTCATGCACGCGCAGAAAAGTCAAAAATTATTGAACAGGAGGTGATTGACCGGGAAGACAGTTCAACCGCAGACCCTCAGAAAAGGGGTTCGGTCGAGCAGGAAGCAGCGCAGATGAATGAGGGTAATCCAGAGAAAGTGCCAACTTCTAAGGAGGTTCCTTACCCTCTGAAGACACGCAAGAGAGATGACAGCAAAGACTACGCCAGATTTCTGGAGGTATTCAAGCAATTACAGATAAATATACCTTTTGCTGAAGCACTTGCCAAAATGCCTACTTATGCGAAATTTCTCAAAGACATCTTGTACGGTAGAAGGCGAATGAGTGACTTCGAAACAGTGAATCTGACGGCAGAAGCGAGCAGTTGTGTAAAAAATGGTCCACCACTGAAAAAGAAAGACCCTGGCAGCTTTGTTATTCCAGTAACCCTGGGCAGTGCATACACAGGAAAAGCCCTATGCGATTTGGGTGCCAGCATCAACTTGATGCCACTGACCATCTTCAAAAGTCTGGGAGTCGGAGAGCCACGCCCAACCAGAATTATGCTTCAAATGGCTGACAGATCTGTGAAACCTGCCTATGGGGTAATTGAAGATATCCTGGTAAAAGTAGGAGAGCTTATTTTTCCAGCAGATTTTGTGATACTGGATATGGAGGCAGGAGAGGTTCCGCTGATCCTGGGCAGACCTTTCCTGGCGACTGGTGAAGCCATTATTAATTGCAAAAGTGGAGAGCTGTCCATGCAAATTAATGAAGAAAAAGTAAAATTTAATGTTTTCAAATCTCTCCAGCTTCCCGATCATTATGGGCATGAAAACTGTTTTGCAGTTGAGGTAATTGATGACCTGGGAAGCGATGAGATAGAAGATTTATGGGAAGAATTTGAAGACATATTTCCAGAGGAAACAGCAGAGCAGCAGGATGAGCAGATCATGGGAACAGAAAGCTGGGTCAGGCTATACAGAGATGAAGGAGGCGAGCAGAAAATGACACTGGTCCCGTCACTGCAGGAACCACCAGCCCTGGAATTAAAGCAGTTGCCAGAACACCTCAGGTACGCTTTTATTGGTGAAAATAATACACTGCCGGTAATTGTGTCATCTCTTTTATCTCAGGAACAGGAACAAAAGTTACTGGAGGTACTCCGAGAGCATAAAGAAGCTATAGGATGGACAATTGCAGACCTGAAGGGAATCAGTCCTGATTATTGCATGCACAAAATAAGAATCGAAGACGGAAAGAAGCCAGTCATCCAGCCTCAAAGAAGATTGAACCCAATTATGAAAGATGTGGTACGTAAGGAGGTCATGAAGTGGCTAGAAGCAGGAATTATATACCCCATATCAGACAGCACCTGGGTGAGTCCTGTCCAGTGTGTACCGAAGAAAGGGGGTATTACAGTAGTGCAGAATGCTGATCAGGAACAGATCGCCCAGCGAACTGTCACTGGCTGGCGAATCTGTATGGACTATCGGAAGCTGAACGATGCCACACTGAAAGACCACTTCCCGCTGCCATTCATGGACCAGATGTTGGACAGATTAGCGCACCATGCTTACTACTGCTTTCTGGACGGGTACTCGGGCTACAACCAGATCTACATAAATCCAGAAGACCAAGAAAAGACGACGTTCACTTGCCCGTATGGAACGTTCGCCTTTAGAAGAATGCCGTTTGGACTGTGCAATGCTCCAGCAACATTCCAGAGGTGTATGATGGCTATTTTCTCTGATATGATAGAGAAAAACCTGGAAGTTTTTATGGACGATTTTTCGTTATTCGGAGACAGCTTCGAAGATTGCTTATATCATCTGGCCAGAGTTCTGATTCGCTGCAGGAAAACAAATCTGGTACTTAACTGGGAAAAATGCCACTTCATGGTGACTCAAGGAATAGTGCTGGGACACAGGATTTCAAGTAAAGGGCTGGAAGTAGACAGGGCAAAAATAGAGGTGATCAAGCAGCTGCCATATCCAACCACAGTGAGGGCAATCAAGAGTTTTTTGGGCCACGCAGGATTTTACAGAAGATTTATTAAAGATTTCTCAAAAATTACAAAGCCACTTTGTAATTTGTTGGGAAAAGATGTACCCTTCGTATTTGACGAAGCCTGCAAAGAAGCTTTTGACGTGCTTAAAGAAAGGCTGACGACTGCACCCATTATCACAACACCAGACTGGACGTTCCCGTTCGAGCTGATGTGCGACGCCAGCGATTACGCTGTGGGCGCGGTACTGGGACAGAGGAAGGACAAGGTGTGCAGTGTCATCTACTATGCCAGCAGGGTCCTGAATGAGGCGCAAATTAATTATGGGACTACAGAGAAGGAGCTGCTGGCAGTCGTTTTTGCCCTGGATAAATTCAGATCGTACCTGGTGGGCTCTAAAGTCATTATTTTTACAGATCACAGTGCACTGAAATACTTGCTGGAAAAGAAGGATGCAAAGCCAAGGCTGCTGCGTTGGATTCTGCTGATGCAGGAATTTGACGTCGAAATCAGGGATAAAAAGGGAGTTGAAAATGTAGTAGCTGATCATCTATCTCGTCTGGAAAAACCTACAGAAGAAGTGGTGCCCATTCAAGAAAATTTTCCAGATGAACATATTATGAAGATCAAGACCAATAGACGGCCCTGGTATTATGCCATTGCCAATTATTTGGTCAATGGAGCACTCCCTGAAGATATCACCCCTTGGCAGAAAAAGAAATTTATTTCAGATTGCAGGCAATATTTCTGGGACGATCCTTATCTGTTCAAGCAAGGGGCAGATAATATTCTCCGACGGTGCATTCCATGTCACGAAATTTTGGAGGTAATTCAACACTGCCACTCAGCACAATGTGGAGGACACTTCAGCGGACCAAGAAAAGCTCACAAGGTGCTGCAGTCAGGATTTTTCTGGCCAACAGTTTTCAAGGACTGCCATGATTACGCGCAGAGTTGTGATCGTTGCCAACGGACAGGAAATATCTCCCAGCGGAATGAAATGCCCATGACACTGTGGCAGGAAGTCGAGCCTTTCGACGTGTGGGGTATTGATTTTATGGGTCCTTTTCCTTCGTCGCTGGGAAATCTCTACATCTTATTGGCAGTCGACTACGTGTCAAAGTGGGTCGAAGCAATAGCCTGTCAAAAGAATGATGCGTCAGTTGTGGAAAGGTTCCTCAAACGCAACATCTTTACCAGATTTGGGACACCGAGAGCCATGGTCAGTGATGAAGGTTCTCATTTTATCAATAAAGTCTTTGCCAAGGTTCTAAAGCAGTATGGGGTGTCTATCCATAAGGTATCACTGCCTTATCACCCTCAGGCAAACGGGCAAGCAGAGGTGTCCAACAGGGAAATAAAGAGCATACTGGAAAAAACTGTGAATCCTGGACGCAAGGACTGGTCGTTAAAGCTGGATGATGCGCTTTGGGCATACAGAACTGCTTACAAAACCCCACTGGGAATGTCCCCGTACCAGCTGGTGTTTGGGAAAGCATGTCATTTACCAGTAGAATTGGAGCACAAAGCTTACTGGGCAATCAAACAGCTGAATATGGATCACAGTTTATCAGGAAACAAACGGAAGATGGCACTCCTTGAACTGGAGGAATTTCGTAAAACTGCATACGAGAGTGCCAAAATTTATAAGGAGAAAACAAAGAAGTGGCATGACAACCGCATTCTACCAAAGAAGATAGAAATCGGGCAGAAGGTTCTCCTATACAATTCAAGGATGAAATTCTATCCAGGGAAGCTGCGCTCAAGATGGTCTGGACCATTTATTGTGAAGGACATCACATCATGGGGAGTGGTGGAGCTGGAGAACCCGAGGGACAATACAGTTTTCAAGGTGAATGGGAACAGAGTCAAGCCATACAGGGATCCTCAGGAAATCATGGAGGTAGAGGCACTCTACCTCGACATTCCGTGATTACAGCAGAGGTAACAAAGTCGGGCTGTCGACTGTAAATCACAAGCGCTGGTTGGGAGGCAACCCAACGTAGGTTAGTTGTTTTTAGATAATTTTTTACAATGTTCATATTTTGAGAGAAAAGTGAGAAAGAGGGATTTAATGTTGAACTCAGTGTTTCAGGAAGCAGAGGCGTGCGTTTAAACGCAGAAGACTTGCGTTCAAACGCAGTGCGTTCAAACGCAGGACCTGCGTTCAAACGCAGCCTCACCAACGGACAGGAAGAGCACTGGAAACTGCTAACACTTTTGCGTTCAAACGCAGCAGACCTGCGTTCAAACGCAGATCACATCATGAAAATTTTCAGCCACCAAGTGGTGCGTTTAAACGCAACACAGTGCGTTCAAACGCAAGATGACAAAGAAGAGGTGAAAATTCTTAAGGCGTGCGTTTAAACGCATATCCTGCGTTCAAACGCAGACCCAATCAGCAGAGATTTTCTAGAGAGACAAAGGCATGCGTTTAAACGCAACTCATGTGCGTTCAAACGCAGCTCATCCGAGATGCAGACGATAAGCGGTGCGTTCAAACGCAGCTCATGTGCGTTCAAACGCAACTCATCAGACCCAGAAAAATTCAAGAACGTTCAAGCACTGCGTTCAAACGCACACCCTGCGTTTAAACGCAGCTCATCACATCTTCAAATTTTCCAGAAAAACTAAGCAGTGCGTTCAAACGCAGAACCTGCGTTCAAACGCACATTTGAGCGGGATCAAAAATTTCGGAAAATTTTGAAAAGTTTTGAAATTTTGGGGCCATTCTGCAATTTCTGAAAGTTCGCCTATATATACTGTACGGATGACAGTGACTCATTTTCACACAAGTCTTCCAGTTTTCAACTCTCTCTCTAGAAAATTCTCTCTGGCCGAGCAGCCGCCAGAGCAGTCTGCCGCCAGCAGCCTCCGACGACCACCGCAGCACCGCCAGAAGGTCAGGAACAGTGTGGGGGTGATCCAAATCAGCCGATCCAAACACCAACAGATTCATCTCAGAGAGATATTTCCAGATCTGTACCCGTAAGATTCACTCCGGGTACCCAGGTTCTATCTTTTCATTCTCTTTCAATATTTTCAATTTTTCGTGTTTGAATCTGAAATGGAGGTGGATCAACCTTTCATGAGGCCGGATAGGGCTATTGCACCATTGAACATTATAGACTGCCGTTTGCTCAGGCCTAACTATTTCTGCGACCATAGGTTTGTTAACATGGAGGCTCACCGTTTCTTTTTGCAAGACAAAAAGATTAGGTATGACATACCCGCTGAGAGGACCTTTCCACGTGATAGGGTAGCCATGGGGGACGAACTGTTTGAATTTACTGGGCAGGATCAGTTTGGGGATTTGTTTACTGGGTTTCCCAATCTGCGGGTCAGTTCTGTGCTGGCTAAGGAGATTTACAGGAATCTCCAGCAGTGCATGAACAGTGAAGTCCAGTCAATTGACTGGATTTACTGCAGAAAGAGATGGATTCGAATCACCCCAGAGAGTATCCGAGAGAGTCTGGGTCTAGAGTTGGTGTTGGATGACTGTCAGTTCCAGGAACTGAGACGTCATCCATCAGAGCAGTTGAGTGAGCAGATCCTGACCACCCTGTGTGCTGGTGTCCCCGGCGCTGTCTGGTACCACCCTGAGAGGAGTCCTTCCTACCGGAAACTGCCATCGACCTACCTGATTCGAGAGGCGAAATGGTGGACAGAGTGGGTGAACAACAGAATTGTGGGTATAAAACACTTTACCCACATTGATTATAATATTGCCCTGCTTGTTTACTGTTTGATGGCCCGTGAGCCTGTGAGCCTCCCGGAAATCATTTGTGAGTTTTTCCGGGAAAGGAGGGAGACCCACAGCAAGAAGGGTTTGGGTCTTCTGGGGATGTTGACAAAAATGGCGCAGGATTATCTTGTGGTCATTCCTGGCGAGCTGAGAGACATTCGACCTGTTCAAGTACGCAAGTACAAGAACATGAGATGTGCGCTGGAGGAGGCCATTCACGGCCCTCCTGAATATGTCCAAGTGGACGATGATGATGATGTTGTTCCACCTCAGGGTGGGGGTGGTGGCATGCCACCACCGCCTCCTCCCGGTGATGGGGGTTTACCAGCTTTATCAGGACCCTTCCCACTGCCCCGTTCTGCCAGTTCCAGCGAACACAGGCAGGCCGACCCTGACTTGGGGCAGTCTAGCAGAGGGGCCAGGCGCAGCTCTTTTGGGCGCCTGGAGAGGACTGAGCATGAGGAGTGGGTCAGAAAGAAAATTAAGGCCCAAGAAAAAGTACAAAACTACCTGGTAAAGACGGTCAAGAAAATGGCCAGGGGTCTTGGCAAATTGTTTAAGACCCAGAAGCATATCTACCACGCTCACACAACCGCCATGAGAGCTCATGAGTCGGCACTTGCTGAAATTCAGAGTAACATGCGTGGTAGGCAGTTTAATTTTCCAGCCCGCTATTCTAGTGATAATTGTCCAAGCTGGACAATGGAGGATAGCCGGCCATTTGATAGCTTCTCTGGCCATGACCCCACACCGAGCCCGGAACATGGAGACAGTGTAGGTGACCCCGGCAGACCCGGTACCCAGTACCCACCTAGGAGAGATCATGCAGACCCAGGGGCCAGCAGTGCCCATCCCGGTGCCAGCCACGCTGGTACCGCTGCCGCAGCACGCCATGCTGCGAGGAAACGCGCCAGAGGGCGTACCCCTTCACCATCTCCCGAGCCGACTGACCAGTCTACTCCGGAGAACACAGATTCGAGTTACCGACCAGATCAGTAGAGTCGCGAGGACGCGCCACCTCTAGTGTGGGGGTGGGGAATCGTGTCCTCCTGCATAGCCATGTCAGCATATTTTGGTCAATTTTATTTTTCATTTTATTTTCATTTTTTGAGTCAGCACGTTTTTTATGTTGAGTCGACCCACCAATCTTTCTGACCTTGCATGATAAAAAAAAAAAAAATAATAAAAATAATAAAAAAATTAAATAGGGAAAACTAATAAATATTTTTTCTGAGAAAGGGCAACTTAGGACCTAGAAACTGAAGAGAGTCCAATGAAAGAGCTTATTAGAGTAGGAAGCGCCGTAGCAGGGATACTTCAATTTTAGTATTTTGTGCATAATTTTCACGACAGGCTATCCCGGGTATTCAGGAATGAGGAAAGTAGATACAGGCATACTTTTGACTTCTCTAGTGTGCTAGGCAGATTTGGTCTTTAGATAGTTGAATATTCTGTTTCCCGTAGAAACTGGTGGACTCTTGGAATCTGGGGTGGACCTTCGTGTTGAGTCGGTTTTATGTGGTACAAATCTGTAGCCTAAGCGAAGTTGTAGAATGTACACCACCATCCCTTAAGGTGGTTCCAAGAGAAAATCCTAAAAAGCCTACACTCTTAACGCTCTACTGCACTGTTGTAAAAAAACAGAGGGGAATATGAAAAAATAAAAAAAAAATATAAT
This sequence comes from Linanthus parryae, assembly GCA_023055425.1. Lineage (NCBI taxonomy): Eukaryota > Viridiplantae > Streptophyta > Magnoliopsida > Ericales > Polemoniaceae > Linanthus > Linanthus parryae. The sequence continues at coordinate 68,603,064 of JALGPY010000001.1, read as the reverse complement.
ATAAAAAAAAAAAAAAATAATAATATTTTGTGCTTAAAGGAGAAACAACATAATGTGCTTCCATTCACATGGAAAATTTGGATTCAATCCAATTTAGAGCTTAGGAGGGAAATTAAAGTCAAGCCGTATTACACAGGAGTTGTGTCTCCCAGCAATGGGACAATTTGCAAATCAAACGCAATAACGGCTAAGAGGGTCTGAAAACCTCAAATGACTTGGCGAAGAAAAACTATCTGTTGACTATAGATGCCTGGACCCTCAAAGTCAAAAGACGTGCCTTGTCTTGGTTGGTTTGGTGGATGTTTGGGGATACCTTAGTGAATTGTGCATAGGATCAGTTTATATCATTTCTTGCTGCGTGTTGTGGAAGTTCGAAATAAGCTAGTGAGGATTTGATGATTTCAGTTTATGATAGAGAGGTTGCCCAATTTCAGAAAATAAATATATATATATATATATAAAAAAAAAAGGGAGTTAGTTGTGTCTTGAGTCAGTTTGTGTATTCTGTATCTGAGTCAGTCATCTATTGAGTGTTTTGGTCTGTGTCTTGAATCTGTGAAAGAAGGGAAGTATGCAATTAAAGTATGCAAAAATGGGTCTGCAGGGCAGTATGCAAGGGTCTGCTCGGGACGAGCAGAGATAAGTGTGGGGGTATTTTGACAGCTTGAAAATGTATTAGTCTGGGACATCTTTTTACCATTGGTTTTAACCCTGTGAGAGTTGAGTTTGGCCATTTTCAGCTTATTTTCCACCTGATACGAGGCAGAGATTTGTATATCATGATTGCAAAATTTGAGTAATTTTATGCATACTTTTGTTTGTTGGATATGATCGCGGGTGCGTGTTATGTGCAGGTAACAGGTGCCGGAAAAATGCATGAGATTGACTTGGATTGGAGGCAGCGTATCAGGAGAGCTGAGCAGAAAAAGAGGAAAAATGACTAAGTTGTGCGTTCAAACGCAGAAGCTGCGTTCAAACGCACAAGACAGGCATCAGGAAAAAATGGCAGAATTTGGCTAAGTCCTGCGTTCAAACGCAGAGGCAGGCTGCGTTCAAACGCAGGAGTCAGAGACCAAGTGCAGAAAAAACTAAGTCCTGCGTTCAAACGCAGGTTGTGCGTTCATACGCAGGGCTCAACACTCAGGAGAAGAAACGGCCAAGGGGTGCGTTCAAACGCAGAGGAGCTGCGTTCAAACGCATGGGTTCAGGAGCCAGAAGAGGAAATTGACTAAGTCCTGCGTTCAAACGCAGGGGGGGTATGCGTTCATACGCACTGCGTTTGAACGCAGGAAGTGTGCGTTTAAACGCACAGACGTGTTCCAGAATCTTCCAGGACGGATCTTTTCGAGGGTAAAACAGGAATTTCGTGCATCAGTTTTGGAGACTGTGGCAATATAAAAGGAGGTGTCCCAGCACTGTTTTAGGGTTACGAAGGCATACCACAGCTATCATCATCGTCAGCAGCCAGTTTCACAGCAGCCAGGAGTTGGAGCAGAGCAGGATTGGAGCAGTTTTCCAGTATCTTCAGAAATAACTAGTTTGATCTTTTCTCTTTTTATGAAACATTGTTTTTGAATAATGCAAGCTAGCTAGACCTTTTGCCTAGGTTCTCGGTGAACCTAGGGTTTATGAATTCAGCAGATTTGGTTGTTTTGATTTGCAGATGCATGGCTAGCTAAGTCTTAATACAGGATGGTTTGTTTATTATTCTGTCTTTGATTTTATTTACATACATGAATGGCCTGATCACCCAGGAGTGTTACAGACATGATCTGGTGCGCGAGAGTGACTAGTGAATGTTAGGAAGAAAAGACAGGATTTAGTACTCTGCCTTGATGGACCGAGAGGTGAAGAGAATCAGGGGACTAGCCCAGAAGCATTAGACCAACTGTTAGACGTTTAGGGGGAGACCGAGAGGAGAACCTGTAACCCTAGCAGACTTAGAACGAACCTGCAGATTTAGGTGGACCGAGAGGACCCGAAAATCTGCAGTCGAGTGATAAGTGCATGAGACCGAGAGGAGATTGTACTATTGGTATGCTGGCATAAACAAAACCACTGTGTGTTTCTGAAATCGAATAAACTATGGAAGCTGGAGAGTAACCCTAGGGGATCCTGGAATCTAGATTTTTAGAATTATCGACTTTTACAACTACAACAATTTCAGCAAAATATTCAGCAGAAAAATAAAATAAGTCTTTTTACTGTTTTTATTTATTATAAGTTAGTATAATCAAATCCCAACCCTTCCTCCTTTTTACAAACTTCGTGTCTTATTCTGATTCTGATTAGCAAAAACTTAAACTGTTCTCATGGGTTCGATAACCATAGTCACAATTACATACTCTATACTACTTGATCGTACACTTGCGAAAAAGCAGATAGTTTACGCTGTCAGGTCACACGTTATATAGAGTTGTACTAGATTTGGGAATTAATTAATTGGATTAATTAACTAGAAGGATCACTTTGCAAACCCCTGCAAACTTAGTAGGGACTAATTTGCAAGGAAGGGACTAAATTGAATTCTAGTAGGACTAGAGTAAGTCCTTTAGGTAGTTAACAAGGAGTTGTTGGACTATATAAAGGACCCTCCTTCCTTCCTTCCTCATAACTTATGCTCATTAGTGATCATAACAAGATTGGGAGAGAACAAAGGAGAGAGAGAGCAAGAAACAAGGGCTGAACCCGTCCCTTGCCGCCGCCCCCTCACCCCGTCGGCCAAAAGAGGGCCGAGCCCCTCTTTTTGTCTCGTTTTGCGTGATTCCTTCACCCTCCTCTTATTCCGGGCTAGCACCAAGGAGTTTGGGAGATCTAGGAGCAACTCTTGGCGTGGATCAACTATAGAGAACGTGACACTATTCGCGTTTGAAGTCATCAAGGAGAACCCAAAGGTGTGTTTATGATTTCTTACCTTTACTATCGTTATGCATCTAGACTTGTGATCCTTGGAGGGTTTTGCATGGTTATTTGTTTGATTATGCATCCGTTTGCGCGATCCATGAATCAAAACCCTACAGTGGTATCAGAGCCACAGGTCATAGAGCATAAACGTAGTTTATGTGTTACATTCTTGTTGTTTTACACCTTAATTTGTTGTTTATCGCGTAAAACAAGACAAATGAAGCATGGGATGCAATTTGTCAATAATTAGATCATAACAAGACCCAATTTTGTATTGGATGCATGAATTGGTGAGTTTGAGAAATTTTAGGATCATAGATCTAGGGTTTGGGCATCCTTGGGGAAGAAGGAGTTCTCCCAAAACAAGGAAACAACCAAACTTGGGCTCCAAGCAAGGGATTTGTTTTGGAAACAACTCCCAAGAGGAGGTTCGGCCCCTAGGGGACCGCCCCCTTGCTTGCCGCCCAAGCTTGGCCGCCCTAAGGGGCCGGGCGGCCCTAACCCGCGGGCCTAGCTTGCGGGTTTTGGGCCGGGCCGGCCCTAGGGCCTTGTGGTTCACTTTATTGGGCCCGGGCAATTGGATTGTTGGGCCCATGGACCGTTTTAACCCTAGAAATCCTAAAATCAATTAAAATTGACCAAGCGCGTTAAAATTGGATTTTAACTGTTTATGTGCAAATCGCATGGTGATTGGATATGGCCTTAGGATGTGGTTTGGTGTGGATGTTTAATTTTGTGGTTTGGTTTTATGGCCTGCGAGCTGATCAATTAATTGTAATAATTAATTAGGGTTTTATGGCCTGCGTGCCATTTTTTTCTCTCAACTTGTGAGATTTATTTTATTTAGTATAGATATTAGTTAGTGCTAGATAAAGTAGATTGTTAGCCAAGATTGGAGAAAAAGAAGCCCAAAGCCAAAGGAGCCACAAAAGATGGAGCATGGAGCATGGAGCATACCACATGACTATGAAGGATGGACCATAAAGATCAAGACGCATGGAGATGTGTTTGCTTAGGGTGCATAGATAATTCCATTGGCTTGGAATTATCTTAGTCTAGAAAAGGCCATATCCACATCACGTTTAATTTCTGTTTTGTGGTTGTTTATTTATTGTCTTATTATTTGTGTGGTTGGTGTATGGATGATGCATGCAATTAGGATAATAAGATAATTAGACAACCCGGATCTATTATTTGGAGTTGTGCCCAAACTCAAATAGATAGATTAGTTGATATTGATCAACAAAACAATTAAAATTGAATTGAAAATCCCTCAAATTTTAAATATTGTGTTCTTGCCTTCTCGTTATTTAAACACTCATTATCATCATTATTTGTTAAGTTCGTGCGTGCCAAAGCATGGCGACTTGGTTCATAATGATGGAATGCGATGGCACGTAACAATGTGCAATTGTTTAGATAAGAGGTTGAACACAACTAGGCTATTAATTTGATTAAGAAACCTAGAGGCAATCAATTGGGATTATCCATATGGATGGATAAATAAGGAGTTATTTGCCCGGTTGAACCAAGAGTTGCATATGGGATGCAATTGGAATTGTTCCTACCTAAAAGTAGTCGAATTATGGGTGACTTGCCAAAGCAAGCTCATAAGGAGATGAAAAGATGGATCTTGGCCCACTAGAAAATGTAAGGATATTTTCCGCACTAAGATCTTGAGGGTTATTAATCCGTAGAAAAATAGTGGGAGCTATATTTAATAAACTAGCCATTATTAAATATAGTCAAAATTCACAAATACTAAAACTTGCGTATTTTCCTTTTTGTAGAATTCCAAATGGCAAACAACTCATCGAGTTCACAACATTCCCTACGATCTGTCCTTGAGAAGGACAAGCTCTCTGGAACCAACTTTCTTGATTGGTACAGAAACTTGAGAATTGTTCTCAAGCAAGAGAAGAAACTGTACGCAATAGAGGAGCATGTTCCAGAAGGTCCAGAGAATCAGACACCTGCTGCCTTAAAGGCGCATCAAAAGCGTGTTGATGACGCTAATGATGCGGCCTGCCTAATGCTTTGCACCATGACCTCTGAGCTTCAGAAGCAACACGAGAACATGAATGCTGTCGATATGATCGAACATCTAAAGCAGCTCTTCCAAGAGCAGGCGAGGGTAGAGAGGTATGAGGTCTCAAAGGCACTGTTCAAATGTCATCTGGCAGAAGGGAATCCGGTGGGACCCCATGTACTCCGAATGATCGGGTACTTGGAGAATCTCGCCCGGCTTGGGTTCCCGGTCGGCCAAGAGTTGGCAACCGATCTCGTGTTGCAATCGTTTCCCGAGAGTTATGGACAGTTCATTATGAACTATAACATGAACGAGATCGTTAAACCACTGCCAGATTTGCTCAACATGTTGAGGACGGCTGAACAGAGCATCAACAAGGGTAAGGGCAAGGCCATTATGATGGTGCATAAAGGAAAGGGCAAAGGTTTGCCTCTTCCTCCAAGGGCAAAAGCAAGTCAGTTGCCAAGTCCAAGGAACAAGCCCTTAAGCCTGTTGGTGGCATTGCCAAGGTCGTGACTAAGGGTGAGTGTCACTACTGCAGTCAACCTGGACACTGGAGGAGGAACTGCCCAAAATATCTGGAGGACAAGAGGCTTGGAATAGTGATTCCACCACCACCAGGTATTTTGTTGTAGATGTCAATTTAACTGTCTCTACATCATGGGTATTAGATACTGGATGTGGATCTCATATTTGTCGAAATATGCAGGATCTAAAGAGAAGTAAAAGATTGGCTAAAGGGGAGGTAGATCTGCGCGTTGGAAATGGAGCAAAGGTTGCTGCGTTGGCCATAGGCGTGTGCGAGCTATCTCTGCCTTCAGGATTAGTTTTAGAATTAAATAATTGCTATTTTGTGCCTGCTATGAGCAGAAACATTATTTCTATTTTTTGTTTGGACAAGGAAGGTTTTATTATTTCAATAAAGAACAATTGTTGTTCCTTTTATTTGAATAATATTCACTATTTTAGTGCGCAATTATTTAATGGACTTTATGTCCTTGATCTAAGCAATCCTGTCTACAACATTAATACCAAGCGGATTAAAATAAATGATTTAAATCCTGCTTATTTATGGCATTGTCGTTTAGGCCACATAAATGAGAAACGTGTATCTAGACTCCATAAGGATGGATTACTAGACTCATTTGATTTTGAGTCATATGAGACATGTGAGGCTTGTTTATTGGGAAAAATGACAAAGTCCCCTTTCAATAAGAAAGGTGAGAGGACTAGTGAGCAATTGGCACTCATACATACCGATGTGTGTGGGCCATTTGCCACGCCTGCCAGGGGTGGTTATGTCTACTTCATTACATTTACTGATGATTACAGTAGATATGGATTTGTGTACCTTATGAGGGCAAAATCCGAATCCTTTGAAGTGTTCAAAGAATTCAAGAATGAAGTAGAGAAGCAACTTGGCAAAAGTATCAAGGCTCTACGATCGGATCGTGGAGGAGAATACTTGAGCCAAGAGTTTGACGACTATCTTAGAGAGTGTGGGATCGTGTCCCAACTCACCCCACCCAGAACGCCACAATGGAATGGCGTGTCCGAGAGGAGGAATCGAACCCTATTGGATATGGTTCGGTCTATGATGTGTCAAGCCGATCTTCCATTATCATTTTGGGGCTACGCTCTATTAAGTGCAGCTTTCACCATTAACCGTGTTCCATCTAAATCAGTCATGAAGACACCATATGAGATGTGGAGTGGGAGGCGTCCCTCACTGTCGTTCATGAGGATTTGGGGCTGCGATGTCTATGTAAAACGTTTACAATCAGACAAGCTAGGGCCTAAATCAGATAAGTGTAAATTTGTGGGGTACCCTAAGGAAACTAAGGGATACTACTTCTACAATCCAACCGAGAACAAAGTGTTTGTTGCTCGGACCGGCGTGTTTCTAGAAAGAGAGTTTGTCTCTAAAGAAGCAAGTGGGAGGAATGTAGAACTTGAAGAGGTTCAAGAACCACAAATCACTGAACCGATTATGGAACATGAACAGGAATCACAAGCAGTTGTGGAGCCACCTGTTCAGGTAACACAAGAGCTTTGTAGATCTAGTAGAGTGCGCCAGGAACCCGAGAGGTACGGACTTCTCGTAACTGATTCCGGTGACACGATGCTTATAGATGATGAGCCTACTACCTATGAGGAGGCCATGAGTGGCCCAGACTCGCAGAAGTGGCTTGAAGCCATGAGATCCGAGATGGAATCCATGTATACCAACAAAGTATGGACTTTGGTGGAACCACCCGATGGGGCGCGGCCCATAGGGTGCAAGTGGGTCTTCAAGAAGAAGATCGACATGGATGGTAATGTGATTACCTATAAGGGCCGATTGGTGGCTAAAGGATTCAGACAGATTCATGGTATTGACTATGATGAAACCTTTTCACCAGTCCCTATGACCAAATCCATCCGAATCCTACTTGCAATTGCAGCATACTACGACTATGAGATTTGGCAGATGGATGTCAAAACAGCATTCCTTTATGGGAATCTCCTCGAGGACGTGTATATGATACAGCCGGAGGGTTTTGAGGATCCAAAACAAGCCAACAAAGTCTGTAAGCTGCAACGATCCATTTATGGATTGAAGCAAGCTTCTAGGAGTTGGAATCGACGTTTTGATGAAGTGGTCAAAGAGTTTGGCTTCATCAGAAACAAAGATGAGTCTTGTGTCTACAAGAAGGTTAGTGGGAGCTCTGTAGATTTTCTGGTCTTGTATGTGGATGACATACTACTCATTGGAAACGACATTCCAATGCTGCAATCTGTGAAAGATTGGCTAGGAAAGTGTTTCTCAATGAAGGACTTAGGGGAAGCAGCCTATGTACTCGGTATAAAGATCTATAGAGATAGATCTAAAAGGTTGCTAGGCCTAAGTCAAAGTACATATATTGACAAGGTGTTGAAGCGGTTCAACATGCAAGATTCCAAGAAGGGATTCTTGCCCATGTCACATGGAATCACTCTTTCGAAGAGTGGTTGTCCTTCCAATGAGATTGAGAAGGAACGCATGAGTAGGATTCCCTATGCCTCGGCCATAGGATCTATCATGTACGCCATGTTATGTACTAGACCAGATGTGTCATATGCCTTGAGTATGACAAGCAGATACCAATCCAATCCGGGTGAGAGTCACTGGATTGCTGTCAAGAACATCCTAAAGTACTTGAGAAGAACTAAGGATGCTTTCTTGATGTTTGGCGGTGAGGAAGAGTTGCGTGTAAGGGGTTACACTGATGCAAGCTTCCAAACTGACAGAGATGACTTTAGGTCACAGTCGGGATATGTGTTTTGCATGAATGGAGCAGCGGTGAGCTGGAAGAGTTCCAAGCAAGAGACGGTAGCTGATTCTACAACAGAGGCTGAGTACATTGCTGCAAATGGTGCAGCAAAGGAGGCTGTTTGGATCAGAAAGTTTGTTTCTGAACTTGGTGTGGTCCCTAGCATTGCGGATCCAGTGGAGTTGTTCTGTGACAACACTGGGGCGATCACGCAATCAAAGGAACCCAGATCGAACCAGAAGTCCAAGCACGTGCTCAGGGAGTTTCATCTGATTCGAGATATTATCGATAGAGGAGACGTTCGGATATGCAAGATTCCTACAGATGATAATCTGTCAGACCCGCTTACGAAGCCTCTCACGCAGTGGAAGCATGAAGGGCACACTAGGAGTATGGGCATACGAGATGCGCCAGATTGGCTCTAGTGCAAGTGGGAGACTGTTGGAATAGATGCCCTAGAGGCAATCTAGTTTAGTATGAATTTGTATATGGCTAGAAAATTCATTTATTATTTATTGGATATTTAATATAATGAAGTCCTTAGATTTACAATCGTGTTGTTTATCTTAAATATCCCTAGTCAAGTATAATGATTAATGGGACAATCATCTATAGACTAGTATGGGGTTGGATTGATATGGAGATATCACGATCCAACACATAGGTGTGCATTACGGAATGTTGCACTGGATTGACCCATCACCGAGAAGGCTACATACATGTTATGTTGAGTCACAAGTGCTTCTCGGGTGCAACGGTATTGTCATCCTTAGACTTGAAGTCACTAGATATTCTAGTTGTGGATCATTGTGATCTTGGTAGCGTTAAACGCTACACCGTAACTGGGTAGTTATAAAGGCGTGTACTGGATACAATGAGAAGCAAGCTTAGAGATCGTAGTGGACGTAGAGAGGATTTGCCCCTCCCACATAACGGGAGCAAGTATCCTAGGCCACTCGAAGGATAGTGCTTATAGAATGTCTGGCCAGACTCAAATAAATCAATATGGGATATTGATGTTATTTGCACGAATAAGGCTATCCCATAGATCGAGAAACTATGGATTGGATATACGAGTGTGACTTGTATGTCTCGTGTCCAATCCGGATATGGAGGCAAAGGGATGAGACAATTACTTGTACAAGGTTGTCTAGATGACTATTCTATTAGTTGGCTAGAATGGATGTTTTGCTAGAAACCGCTCCATATTAGCAAATAGTTGCTACCAACTAGATAGAACCTATGGGGTCACACGCTATATAGAGTTGTACTAGATTTGGGAATTAATTAATTGGATTAATTAATTAGAAGGATCACTTTGCAAACCCTTGCAAACTTAGTAGGGACTAATTTGCAAGGAAGGGACTAAATTGAATTCTAGTAGGACTAGAATAAGTCCTTTAGGTAGTTAACAAGGAGTTGTTGGACTATATAAAGGACCCTCCTTCCTTCCTTCCTCATAACTTATGCTCATTAGTGATCATAACAAGAGTGGGAGAGAACAAAGGAGAGAGAGAGCAAGCAACAAGGGTCGAACCCGTCCCTTGCCGCCGCCCCCTCACCCCGTCGGCCAAAAGAGGGCCGAGCCCCTCTTTTTGTCTCGTTTTGCGTGATTCCTTCACCCTCCTCTTATTCCGGGCTAGCACCAAGGAGTTTGGGAGATCTAGGAGCAACTCTAGGCGTGGATCCACTATAGAGAACGTGACACTATTCGCGTTTGAAGTCATCAAGGAGAACCCAAAGGTGTGTTTATGATTTCTTACCTTTACTATCGTTATGCATCTAGACTTGTGATCCTTGGAGGGTTTTGCATGGTTATTTGTTTGATTATGCTTCCGTTTGCGCGATCCATGAATCAAAACCCTACACCTCGCTGGAGGGGAAGTTGGAGCACTTCTAGGGGAAGAGATTGTAATTCCCTTTTGCCTGGGTCTCTTCGCTCTCGGCGCGGCAGTCGCTGAAGGAGACGGATTATCCCTGGGTGGAGACACGGCCGGAGCATTATCTATCAGCGAGTCAGCAAAAGCGTTCATGACTGCGCGAATCCTGGTTTCGACCTCAGGGTCTATCCTCCATGCTAGCAGGAACGACTGTTTTTGTCTTCTAGTGGCAAAAATGGTGTTAACCAACGACTTGGAACGATCACCAGATGCGAATCTCCGCACATGACACTACAGCAAACAGTACAGAATAAAGGCATCAACATGGGGAAATCAAGAAGCTTAACGCACGCGAAAAATTGCTTACCTTAGCAAATGCCTCGCTATATCTGATGACATGCGTGTCACCCTTCTTAACTGCGGAGATCTTTTCCTTCAGAATGACGTCAGGGCACAAATGGTTCTCATGATCCAACAATGAGTAGCAACCATATTCAGACTCGCTCAGACTGCAATTGGGGCGAAACGGAAAAGAGTTTCTCTTGATTAAGGGAGCTCTACTCGGCTGAGCAGCCGACTGTGTCTCGATCCTCGTTTGCTGGGCAACCCAGTATGCGAGCCAGTTCTGGGAACAACCGCCCTCGCGGGTACCTGCAGGCTGCTCAAAGGGAAGATTGTTCATGAAGACTGTCTTGCACTCCTTTGTGAGCAAACGCTTATAGCAACCTCTGATAATGTACTGGGGCCAGATTGAGGGTGCCACTGCATCGAAGCCGAACTGGGGAGAAACTCGAGTGGGGTCAACATCCACGGTAATCCTCTCATACCTTGGCGCGAGCTCACGAATATGCTCTGCAAGGGCAGGAAGAGAACCTCGCAGACACCAGCAAAAGAACTCGCGATAGCGCTCATGGAAATGCGATCCCTCTTCGAAGAGAAGCTCTTCTGAGAAAACAACACCCTTAGAGGGGTACAGCTTTGGAAACCATCGCACGTTCTCAATGCGCGTGGCATAGGGCCTGGCAGTAAACTCTTTCCGCTTGTCGCATATCAGGCTCCAAACGCACTTGGTATTGTTCGCTCCGAACCACCTCGCGGCCCTGCCACTGTTACGCTCCTCCGTCTCGCCTGGGGGACACCACTTGTCGGGTTTAAGAGCAGTTGGAGCATAGGACGGCCATCGCTCGAAGACCCACATCGTCAAGAAGGAAATGTTGACGAAAGTCAGTATATCGAGGCGGCCACGCGACTCCTTCATGGCCGCAACCAGCTGATCAAGCCTATAGTACAGCGTGCCCAAGACCAAGGGTCCGAGTGCGACTCTCTGGCCAAGGGCGAGCCTCACAGCAAGCGGCAGAACGTGGTAGAAAACCCCATCATGTGGGTGACCGTCAATTAAGTACCTCGACAACCATGCACAGAGGAAAGCACAAAGGGTCAAGTGATAGCCTTTACCCTCCACGTAATTCTTGGCCTCTAGGTTCTCACTCAGAAGCTTCTTAGTGATGCTGCTGTTCGCATAGTCACGAAAGAAGTACTGCAACCATTTGTTCCAGGTGTTCTTCGCAGACGTATCAACCAATTGCCAGTTTGGAAGGGCTTTGGTAGTGGTCCACCGGGTGGAGATTTTCTTTACCTCTGATAGGCATTCCTCCATCTGCGTGTACAAAGCGATCTCCGCAGCCGTCGTCAAAGGACTCAAAGGGTCCACTTCACCCATGGGAGAAAGATCGTACAGCATATGCACGTCCTCGAGTGTGGGGGCAGCCTCAAACTCAGCAAAGTGGAATGTGTGAGTCGCAGGCGAGTAGCGGGAAAGAAGGTTTAGAAGCATGGACTGGTCCAGCTTCACGGCAGCACCCTTCATAGCACGAACAGCGAAGTATACGCCGGCTTCATCAAGGGTCGCAGCATGATTGGTCAACACGTGGTCAATCCACTCATCCATGTAGTCCAATTTTTGAACAAAAGCTTGGGTAGAAATCGCAGCGTAGGGGAAGTACCCATTTTCGATTCCCAATCGAACCACATCCTCGGAGCCAATTAACTCGAGCAAGGCTGAGTTAACCGGGGGAGTCAGTGTTAGCAATCCCTCATTAGGGACAGGAGCAGGCATCTTCTTCGCCTTAACCCTCGCGTGGTAGAAATCTTTGCCACCTAGATAGGGGGCTTTTCGCCACAAAGCCTGCGGAAGATCGGGTATCTCTTCGTCCTCCTTGGTGGGTTTGGTTCCTTTTGTCTTGGCCATTCCTGCGGAAGAGCAAGAAAAAAAAGGGGGAGAAATATGCTACACTTCAGTTTGAATTTCGAGAATCAAGGTCTATGGGAAAGAAAGATGAACAGTTTCTAGTATCAATTGCAGAAATTAGAGGGTTGCATTATCAGTGATTTCAAAACCCCACATCCGAAGTCCTTATTATTGAAGGGTTAAAGCAAAAGTGGGCTCAAAGATCAAAGCTTCTTCACAAGTTTCATGAGTTTGCAGATCCAACACAGTTCAAAGGCTACACTGGTATTCTAAATAGAAATTGAACAAGGCCAACCTTGTTTTCGCGAAGCCTGCTTGGATATGCACAGTTGGAGAAGACGATTTGCAGTTCTGAACTGGTGATTGATTATCTGAATTTGCTCTCGAAGACCTCCGGGTACCATTCACTTTAAGAGAAAGAGGTGATGCTTTGCAACAATGGGGGATACAAAGTATTTATCCAAAAACAATGAAGGGTTGCGTCCTTTCAGTAGTCGAATCGCAACCGTCACCGTCGAATCGCGCAATCACAAGACAAGCTGACGTCACGCCTAAAACCCTAAAGGCCAGACGGCACGACTCTAGGGGTTTTAGGTCATAATGGCACGCACGGGGGCTGAACTTACCCGTATTTGAATTGGTGCGTGGCGGCGACGCGTATGTTGGTTTCTGCGCATGGAAGTCTAGACAGCTATGAGCCTTCACGCGCAGAAAGGGGGCTAATGTAGATAGTGCTTTCTGAGCTGACAGATCTTGGCCACGTGGCAACCATCCAGCACACCATATTGTGCTCCGCACACACTGGATCACCAGCCGAGCTGATCCATGTGGGGGCTGCGAGACAGAGCCCTCGCATACCACCGCACGGGACTTGTAGGGACTTAGTGGTTTGGAGGCTAGAGTAAGCCCTGTCGCGTGCGAGCCAAGCCCGCGCGCGACCTTTAGTTACTGCTTTGAGAGATTTATGGCACGAGCTCCATAAACCCGGTCAATCCGGTCAAACCCGGTCAACCTCATAACGGTTCCGGTATTCGCGCACAACGTGCTGTAACGGTCCCTATATGCTCGGACGAACGTGCCGTTACGGTTAAGCTAATAAGCCGCCATTAATGGGCGCATTAACCACACTACAACGGTCACGTTCTCTGCTATATATAGGACGTTAACCTTTCCATACAAAGGGGAACACACTAGCCACACGCGGAAGCTCTGCCGAACCTCTGTCTCTCTCTCAGACATTACTACTGCCTTACTCTCTCCCTACACACAAGCCAACTCTTCCTGTGCGATCTCTGATCCTCTACATACGGTGTACACGGAGGTCTCCCCGCCGGAATCTCTTGTGCACACACGTCATCGCAGCGTTCAGTACACACCGTAGCAGAACGGTGTAGCCGAGAGAATGAATCAGAATTTTTTGGAGAAAGCAAGGTGCATGCTTTCAAACGCAGGTCTTTCTAGAGGCTTTTAGGGATAGGCAGTTTCCATGGCATTCTATCTCATAAATCGGAGCCTGCACACAAGTATAGGATGCAAGATTTCTATGAAAGTCTGTTTCGGTAGAGTAGTGGATTACTCGAATTTGAGAGTCTTTGATTGTGTTACATACTATCACGTTGATGATGGCAAACTATAACCAAGAGCTAAGAAGAGATTATTCATGGCTTTAGGAACATGTGTGAAGGGATACAAGATATGGGCAGACAACGAGATTATACTTGGCAGAAGTGTAGTCTTTGATGAGACCCGTTTTTTTAAGAACTCCGTGGAGGTGGAGCTTGGAGGTGCATAGAAGAAGGTGGAGGGAGAGTCGGATCCTACTGATCCTAAGGATTCCGAAATCCCTACACCGCAGCCACACGACGAAGAGGAAGAAGCAAAAGAGTCTGATAGTGAAGATGTGTTTCTACCAGAGGAACCGGATCATCAAATTATTGCGGTTGGAAGAAAAAGAAGAGTCATCAAGCCTCCAGCGAGATACAGAGATGACGGTATGGTGGGATATGCATTACAGGTAGCGGAGGAGGTGGAGGATGAGCCGTCCACCTACAAGGCCGCTATATCTAGTTTTGAGTCAGCACAATGGATTACCGCGATGGGAGAGGAGATGGAGTCTCTTAGCAAGAACTCGACTTGGGAGCTTGTTAAATTGCCTGTGGGAAGGAAGATAGCCAGTTGCAAGTGGTTTTTCAAAAGAAAGGAAGGAACTACATCTAGAGAGGGCATCAAGTATAAGGTAAGGCTAGTTGCAAGAGGGTTCAGTCAGATTGAGGGAGTTGACTACAACGAGGTCTTCTCACCGGTGGTCAGACATACTTCTATCGGGGTACTACGAGCAATGGTGGCACACCACGACATAGAGCTTGAGAAATTGAATGTCAAAACAGCTTTTCTACATGGAGAGTTGGAAGAGGAGATATACATGAGCCAACCAGAAGGGTTCCAAGTTCCCGGAAGAGAGAACCACGTGTGCAAGCTGAAGTGATCTCTCTATGGACTTAAGCAGTCGCCAAGGAAATGGTACAAGAGGTTTGAAAGCTTCATGTTGAAGATTGGTTACCACAGGTGCGAGTATGATTGCTGTGTGTATCACAAGTTGTTGCGAAGTGGATCACGTATCTACCTAGTTCTATATGTGGATGATATTTTGATCGCAACTCAGAATATCAAGGACACTAGAGAACTAAAGAGGTCTCTCAGTGTGAAATTTGGTATGAAGGATCTAGGGGCTGCTCGGAAGATACTGGGAGTTGAGATCTATCGAGATAGGAAGAAGAAGAAGCTTTTCTTATCACAACGGGGATACATCAAGAAGATCTTGGCAAGATTCGGGATGTTATCAGCTCTAGCTATAGATACTCCTATGGCAACTAACAGCAAGCTGGGAATGTACACCGTTCAGACCGAGGAGGAGAAGGAGTACATGTCCAAGGTTCCATATGCTAGAGCAGTTGGAAGCCTTATGTATGCTATGGTCTATAGTCGACCGGACATAACATTCGATGTTAGTGTGGTTAGTTGTTTTATGGCTCATGGTAGGGCCCATTGGCAGGCGGTGAAGCGCATATTCAGGTACCTTAAGGGTACGTCAGACATTGGCCTATGCTATGGGGCTAGTGAAGACATCTTGGGAGCTGGTTTCTCGGATGCGGACTATGCAGGGGATATTGATAGGAGAAGATCGATGATAGGCTATAAGTTTGCTCTGGGAGCATCTGTTGTGAGTTGGAAGGCTACGCTACTGCCGACGGTGACTTTTTCGACGACGGAGGCGAAGTATATGGCTCTAACAGAAGCAGCAAAGGAGGCAATTTGGCTTAAGGGAATGGTCAATGATCTAGGGCTACATCAAGATCAGGCGATAGTCTACTGTGATAGCTTGAGTGCAATATTCTTGACAGAGGACCAGGTTCATCATAAAAGGACCAAGCATATTGACGTCAGTTATCATTTTCTAATAAAGTGAAAGCATGATCAAGGTGATGAAAGTGGGGACTGCTGACAACTCCGCAAATATGTTCCCCAAGCCGGTTTTGGAGAGCAAGTTCCAGCATTGTCTGGAATTTCTCAACATTATTAGCTAGTGAGCCCTTCGGGGCATGTCGGACCCGGTGGGGGTCCAGTGAGTCTCTGTGACGAGAGACATAGGGTGCGAAGAATGCGTAGCTTTATTTGCGAGAAGAGGAGCAGCTGCTGTTGACGAGACAATTCAAGTCAAGGTGGAGATTTGTTGAGTTGGTGCCTTGAATTGGTCAAAGGTGGCTAAACTCTTTTGTTTAAACTTTGATTAGGAAACATTGGAAGTCAAAGGCGGTGGAGGATTATTTAGGAAACAACTTTGTTCCCAAATCGGATTTGGAAACTTTAGGGATTTTCCTAGCACTATATAAAGAACCTAGTAGTTACATTATTAGGTATGCAAAACATCATTGCAATTGTTCCTCTTGTGAAATAAAGGGTTATTTTCCGCCGTGAAGGTAGTTAGCGAATATTTCGCTAGCGAACAACGTAAGATCCTCGTGTTCTTATTCTTTCGTTCATTGTTCGTGAGGTGGTTTGTCATAACACACATTTTTCCTCTCAGCCTCTTTAAACCACTCACGCACCACACAAACATATAGACAGAGAAAGAGAGAGGAGGACATAGGGAGGAGGTGGAAGTACGGAGGGAGGATGGTGGCTTCTTCTGGTGGTAAGGACGACGGTGCTTCAGATCTACACGGTGGCTCTAATCTGCGGCGGCGGAAGACGAGGAGGCGATTGTGGCTCCAAGCAGAGAAGACGGTGGCTCCAAGCATAGGCGACGGTGGCTTCAAGCAGAGGCGACGGTGGCTCCTCCTCTTCTGTTTTATTCTTTCTTTCTCCTACATTTTTTCTTCTTCTTCTTCTTCTTCTTCTTCTTCTTCTTCTTCTTCTTCTTCTTCTTCTTCTTCTTCTTCTTCTTCTTCTTCTTCTTCTTCTTCTTCTTCTTCTTCTTCTTCTCTCAATCTGCACTTTTTCTTCTTCTTCTTCTTCTTCTTCTTCTTCTTCTTCTTCTTCTTCTTCTTCTTCTTCTTCTTCTTCTTCTTCTTCTTCTTCTTCTTCTTCTTCTTCTTCTTCTTCTTCTTCTTCTTCTTCTTCTTCTTCTTCTTCTTCTTCTTCTTCTTCTTCTTCTTTGTCTTCTTCTTCTTCTTCTTTGTCTTCTTCTTCTTCTTCTTCTTCTTCTCTCGATCTGCACGCAGAGGCAACCCAGGGACGACCCACAGATGATCTGCACCCATAGAGGATTCCGATGATTCCGATATGGCGGTGGAACGACGATTCCGGCTCCGATCGAGGATGAAGACGAGGATTCCGACGATTCCGATCTGCACCCCCCACTCTCTTGACAATTTTTCTTCTTCCGACGATTCCGGCGGCGGCGGGTGGTTCTGCTACACTTTTCTTCTTCTCCTCCTCCTCCTCCTCTGTAGTTTCATTCTTCCTTTCTCCCCCATCTTCTTCTCCCCATCCTCTTATGTTTCCTCATTTAGGTTGAGATCTGCTATTGATTTTGATTTGTTTTGATGTATTGATGGTGTTGATGCTTCTCTTGCTATTAATGGTGTTGACTGGTGGTAGTAGCAGTGGTCTTATTGTTAGGAGAGGTGGTAGTGGTGGTTGGGCGAGAATAATGGTAGCTGTGTAATTCTGCGATTGTGTTAGGGGTAATTTGGTCCAAAATGTCTTCCTCTTGTTCCCTGTGCCCAGTCGTCATGGGAACATAGAGGAGAGACAGAGCGGTATGATTTAATTTTAAAAAAAAATATCTGTTTGACTCTAAGTTAGAGATTAACCACCGAGGTGTAAAACATTTTTATCTGAATAACCACTGTGATGTGTGACATTTTTATTTTAATAATTGTAAGTATTTGCGTTGCATGTGACATCTTATATGTTATCTTATCTTATCTTATCTTATCTTATCTTATCTTATCTTATCTTATCTTATCTTATCTTATCTTATCTTATCTTATCTTATCTTATCTTATCTTATCTTATCTTATCTTATCTTATCTGATCTTATCTTATATATAAAAGGAGAAAAGTCTTGAGGTTGTATAGTTAAAAAGGCCGCCGCGTAGTCTATGTATCATGTCTAGTGTGTTTCCTTGCTTCCTCCTTTATATATATATATATATATATATATATATATATATATATATATATATATATATATATATATCCTTACTTTTTCTCCAAAAGAAAAGTGTCGACATTTATGGTGCTGGATGCTAATCCGGCCACCTCGAGGTCCTAGCGGTCAAGTTGCCAAGACGAGTCCCCTACGGGCTCCATGGACCTGAGGAAAGATCTCTTAATGAAAAGTATCCATCTGTGAATTTCTTGTAAATCTACACCTCATTAAATTTGAGAATATCACAATAACATAGACGAGTCCCATACGGGCTCTATGGATAAATTGTCGGCTAAGGAAAGATCTTAATGAATTTCATGTAAATGTACGACTCATTAACTTCGATAATTTTTGAAATAATATAGGTTCCAGGACACACGTGCTATACATACTATTTTTCCATATCTAAGGTTGAGGTGTACTACTTCCATCCTCCTACAAAGTCACAAATCTTCAAAATCTTTAGTTTTCGGTATCTTTAGTTTCTGTATATTTTGAGCTGATTACTTTTTGCTGATGTCTTTGATGACAGATAATATTTATTCGGCTAATCAATTTATAGAAGGCAACAAATCCCACCAGTTCTCCTTCTTTGGTTAAATATTCCTTAGCCAAGTATTTTGGCATAAGTAGGTTTTACAGTTTGATCAAGGAGCTCAATGAAATGTTCTTCGTCTCACCCACCAGAAATGTCATATAGCTGCAATGAAAATGTGCTAGACATCAGAATAGCCCATCCTCATATTGTTGTTTTCTTTTGACTCATTTCCTTGCCGGTGGGCTATTTATATTATTAGTAATCATTTTCTTGGATAATTTTTCTCTTCGTCATCCTTTTTACCAGATCAGCTTGATGACGTCACTCTTTTATTTAGAACAATGATAATACAGGTGGCAATCACTAGGCGATACTGTGATCAACAACACAAAAGGCGAATGTTTCTTAATTCTATATAGTCCTGGGAAATTATTCTGCCAACGTGCACAATAATGAGATAACTCATGTGTACGGCATACCAAACGGATACCAAACAAGCTCTAAGTCGCCCACCCTGGAGGTCCATGGGCTATTTATGGGTGTACATATTTCACAAACATGGCAAGCCCGGGATGTTAGATACATTTTCTGCACAATTTCAAGAGCTTTATTTGTACAGTTTTTTTTGGAATCTCGTACAAAGCTACAAAAACTACCAAGCTATCAATTTCCCAAACTTGAAGGGGTTAGAATAAAGACTTCAAATCTCAGAGCAGCAGTTTATTCATTGGGGGCACTACTGAGTTTGTATTTAAGTAGTGGTAAGTCTTTGTTGCTAGACTTTTTAGTTTAGCAACTTCCTTTTTCTGTGTCTCTTTTCTTGAATAAATAAATGATCCCATGCTGTATTAGGATCAACAACACAAAAGGCAATCCCCTTCCATCTAGTGTTTCGGCCTAAACATCCCATCTTCTATTATCAGCACTTAAAACCATAACCTCATCAAGCCATCCCAGGACACCCAAATTTAGGCGACAAAAATGCTCTGGCTATCATTAGGCACTGTTGACAGTGTTCATATCTCTTTCGAGATAAAGATGACAAATTTGAGCGGGGGACAACAAAGACATGCCTAGAGAAGACTGATAATGGACAAGGGTGCGAAGACAAAGGTGACGTGCCTTAGATAAGACTCTGATAACGGACCAGGGTTTTCCAAATTATAAGGTTAGGGATGACAATAGTAGCCTTCATTCATACAAACATAGGGCCAATTTTGATGAGCTCCGAAAGAGTACTACAAATACTCCCTGGTGAGCTTCAAGATAATGCCTACAAGATTAGAAGTGTAGGGCCATTTGATGAGCAGCATCTATGTGAAAGTGGGAGACATCTTCCGTGTCTTTCATTCAGTATTCACAATGTTTAAATAGTAATTACAACACTAATTACACAATGAGTCCTCTACTAATTACACGATGAGTCCTACGACTATTACTCCCCCGCAGTCGAAACTGTAGGCGCGCCAACACTGAGACTGGATCGGAAGCGCTGGAACAAGGGCCGAGGAAGACCCTTGGTGAAGATGTCGACGTACTGATAATCAGCAGGAATGTGCAACACGCGAAGCTGACCCAAACGAACCTTCTCACGAACGAAGTGTAGATCAATCTCAACATGTTTAGTACGCTGATGCTGAACAGGATTACCAGAGAGATAGACAACACTCACATTGTCGCAATACACGACAGTGGCCCGAGGCGGGGTGACACGAAGCTGAAGAAGCAAATTCCGGACCCAGCAGAGTACGGAGACGGCGTTAGCAACACCACGATACTCAGCCTCAGCACTAGAGCGGGAGACCGTTGCCTGGCGTTTGGACGACCAACTGAGAAGATTGTCTCCATAGAAGACACAGTAACCAGAAGTGGAGCGGCGCGTGTACGGGCAACCAGCCCAATCAGCATCAGTGTAGGCGGTGAGAGAATCGGCAGCTGAGGCAGAGAGCCGTAGACCATGCTCAAGAGTCCCACTGATGTAGCGTAAGATACGCTTCAAGGCATGAAAGTGCGGCTCACGGGGGTCATGCATGAAGAGACAGACCTGCTGAACTGCATACTGGATGTCTGGTCGAGTGAACGTGAGGTACTGCAAGGCCCCATCAAGGCTGCAGTATAATGTTGGATTAGCAACCGGTGGGCCAGATGTAGTCGTGAGTTTACTTCCTACCTCAACAGGGGTGGCAGTAGACTTACAGGTCGACATAGAGGCACGACGAAGAATGTCGGTCGCATACTGATGCTGAGACAAGAACAGGCCAGACAAATCACGGGTGATAGCAATGCCCAGAAAGTGATGCAGATGGCCCAAGTCAGTCATAGCAAACTCTCCAGAGAGCTGGGTGATAATCTGATCCAAGACAACCGGAGACGACCCAGCGATGACGATATCATCCACATATAGCAGGAGGTAGACGATGTCCGAGGCACGACTGTAGACGAAGAGAGACTCATCACACGAGCAACCAGAGAAACCGCTAGTCTGTGTGAGGACGGTGGCAAATCGCTGAAACCAAGCACGGGGAGCCTGTTTCAGACCATATAAGGATTTGCGTAACCGGCAAACAAATTCAGGATGGCGTGTGTCGCGGTAGCTAGGGGGCTGATGCATGTATACCGTCTCAGAGAAATCACCATGAAGAAAAGCGTTCTTGACATCCAGCTGACGGATAGGCCAAGAGCGCGTGACGGCAATGCTGAGAACTGTACGGATGGTGGTTGGTTTGACAACCGAGTTGAAAGTCTCCTCACAAAAAATCCCAACCATCAGGGACTTCCCATTAGCTACCAATCGTGCCTTATACCTCTGCAGACTACCATCAGCGCGAAACTTGTGGCGAAAGAGCCACATAGATCGCAGAACATTAGCCCCTGTCGGGCGAGGAACCAGATCCCAAGTGTGGTTCCTAACCATAGCTCCAAACTCATCATCCATGGCCGATTTCCAGTGAGGATCCGACAAGGCTAGGACGGGGGATTTGGGAAGGGGCGAGATGGGGTCTGGTGGCTGGGCCGCTAAAGTGAGACGGGTGACTGGTTTGACTATGCCATGCATGGATCTGGTGGTCATCTCAGGAGAGAGATGGGGAGGAGAATTTCCCACTGGGCTTGATGTGGGTGACTCAGAGGGGTTAGGTAACACAGGCACAGAGGGTACGGGAGGAGGGCGAGTGGACACAGAACGACGAACGTAGTGCTGAGGAAAAGGTTCCACAAGGGTTCTGGACGGGGAAAGCTGTGTGGGTGCCCTAGTAGGTGCGGGTGAGGGTGTGTGTGCCACAGGGTTATGAGCACGATGAGTGAAAAGGGGAGACGGAAGACTGTCATTGGGATCAGACGTCCTGTGGACAGAGGGAGACACAGACCCAGGAGTGGAGAAAGGAAACACCGTCTCATCAAAGGTGACATGACGGGAAGTGTGCAACCGACCAGTACTCAAGTCTAGACACCTGTACCCACGATGATTACGAGGTTATCCCATAAAGACACAACGAATAGAGCGTGGTGCAAGCTTGTGAGGTGAGGTGGCAGAGAGGTTCGGGTAACACAAGCATCCGAAAGTGCGGAGATGCTCATGGGATGGTGAGCGATGGTAGAGGGAAACAGTAGGAATATTGTTGCCAAGGAATTTGGTGGGAAGAATGTTACGAAGGTAGACAGCAGTCAGAAGAGACTCAACCCAGAAAGAGGCTGGAAGGGAGGCCTGAGCTAGGAGGGAACGACTGATGTCATTGATTCGACGAATCATGCGTTCAGCTTTGCCATTTTGAGATGACGTCTGAGGACACGCAAGCCGGAATACAAGTCCATGATTAATGGCGTGAGAGTGAAAAGTGTAGGGTTTTGATTCATGGATGCGCAACGGAAACACAAACAATCATAAACCATGCAAAACCCTCCAAGGATCACAAGTCAAGAGACATAACGATGGTAAAGGAAGAAATCAATAACACACCTTAGGGTTCTCCTTTAATGACTTCAAACGCGAATAGTGTCACGTCTCTACGGTTGATCCACGCCTAGAGGTGAAATCTAGATCCTCCAAATCCATGTGCTAGCTAGGAAGAATGGAAGAGGAAGAAGAAATCGCCAACAATGGAGTGCCAAAGGTGGGGCGGCTCTCCCTTTTGGCCGACGGGTAGGGGGCGGCGGTCCCAAGGGGTTTCGGCCCTCTATGGGACTTGCTCTCTCTCCTTGCTTTGTTCTCTCCTACTCTATCATATAGATGTGTGGTGTGTAGAGAGAAAAATAAGCTAGGAGTGTTCCTTTATATAGTCCAACAACTCCTTGTCCTACTACATAAAGAACCCCTCTCCTAATCCTACTCAAGTTCGGATTAGTCCCCTTTTGCAAAAATAGTCCTTCTCATGTCAATACATGGATTAGTTCTATTTGCAAATTAATCCTAATCATGTCTCTACATGAATTAGGCCACCTTGGCAAATCCTAATCATGTCTATACATGGATTAGTCCAACTTGCATATTAGTCCTACTAAGTTAGCAAGTTGTTGCGATTTGATTCTTCTAATTAATTAATCATATTAATTAATTATTTCCCAAGTCTAGTTCACCCCTATATGGCGTGTGACCCCATAGGTTCTATTTAGTTGGTAGTAACTATTTACTAATATGGAGCGGCCTCTAGCAAGACATCCATTCTAGCCAACAAATAGAATAGTCATCATGACAAACCTTGTGCAAGTAATTGTCTCATCCCTTTGTCCCAATATCCGGATTGGACACGAGACATACAAGTCACACTCGTATATCCAATCCATAGTTTCTCGATCCTGGGAATAGCCTTATTCGTGCAAATAACATCAATATCCCACATTGATTTATTTGAGTCTGGCCAGACATTGTATAAGCACTATCCCTCGAGTGGCCTAGGATATTTGCTCCCGTTATGTGGGAGGGACAAATTCTATATACGTCCACTACGATCTCTAAGCTTGCTTCTTATTGTATCCAGTACACGCCTTTATAACTACCCAGTTACGGTGTAGCGTTTGACGCTACCAAAATCACAATAATCCACAACTAGAATATCTAGTGACTTCAAGTCTAAAGATGACAATACCGTTGCACCGCGAGAAGCGCTTGTGACTTAACATAACATGTATGTAGCCTTCTCGGAGATGGGTCAATCCATAATGCCATTACTCCTAATGCATACCCATGTGTTGGATCATGATATCTCCATATCAATCCAACCCCCTCCTAGTCTATAGATGATTGTCCTATTAATCATTATAATCGACTAGGGATATTTAAGTATATAACACTTATATTCTAAGGACTTCATTCATGTTAACATATCTCCATATCGATAACATAATGAATCGTAAATCCATAAATGTCACAATTAATTGATTGCCTCTAGGGCACAATTCCAACAGTCTCCCACTTGCACTAGAGTCAATCTCCTGCATCATATGCCTATTGATCTAGCGCGGCCCTCCACTCTTACACTGCGTAGGGGCGAGACATATACTGGCACCTTGCAAATATTCACATCTCCTCCATCAACAATTTTGATTGAGATTGAATATTCTGAGTAAATGCATCTTATGCATTAATTTTACTCAGTCCTCTATGCTAGAATCAGTGACTGAATCTTGCCTGGAACCTTTCCAGCTCACAGCCGCTCCCACTAGGGCTAAACTTAAAACTCGACTTATAATATGTATCTTCTTTGTCAGATTTGAAGTTCGCATCACTGTAACCCCTTACAGTAAACTCTTCCTATCCTCCATTTATCAAAAATTCATCCTTAGTGCTTCTCAAGTACTAAAGGATAATCTTAATAATTTATCCAGTGACTCTCACCCGGATTTGACTGGTATCTTTGTGTCATACCATATGACACATCTGGCCTAGTACATAACATGGCGTGTCTAGTGAATCTAATTCATACGGTCCATTCCCAATCTAATTGGGAAGACAATTAGCATTCCAAAGACTAATTCCATGTGACATGGGTAAGAATCAATATTCTTTTCGCGTTGAACCATTTCAACACCTTTGTCAATTTATGTACTATGACCTAAGCTATACAACCATCTTGATCTACCTCAATAGATCTTGAACAAGTTGCTTCGCTTAAGTCTACCATTAGAAAGTCAACTCCCTAGTCAATCTACGTAAGACTGCCAAGTAGGGGCAACATTCCTAATGATTAAGTATGTCTCCACATACAAGACCAGAAAAATAACTGTGCTCCCACTAACCTTCTTGTAAACACAAGTATCATCTTCAATTTTGATGGAACCAAACTCCTTTGATTGCATCATGAATTTGAAGAGTCCAACTCCTAGAAGCTTGATTCAATCTATAGACAGATTGCTACAAGCAATATAAAAATGGATTTAAGCATCACAGCTGGGAAAGATTTCGTCATAGTCTATACTATGAACTCACATGAAATCCCTTTCCTACCAATTTTCCCTTAAAGGTAATTATATTACCATCCATGTTGGTTTCCTCATAACCCACTTGCACCCTAAGGGTCCTACCCTTCAGGTGGTTCCATCAAAGTCTATACTTTGTTGGTACACATGGATTCCATATCGTATCTCATGGCTCCAGGCCATTTCTGAGAGTATGGCCACACGTGGCCATGTCATAGGTTGTAGGATCATCTTGATGAGCAATATATCAGGGGTTATGAAAAATCCTTATTTCTCTAGTCCCTTGACATATCCTACCTTACCTATGAGGTTCTTGTGTTATCTGAGTAGGTTGCTTCCACTACACCTTGTGATCCTGCTCATGTTCCATCAAAAGGATCAATGTTATGTTGTGGTTCTTGAACTTCTTCAAGTTTACTGTCCTACCACTGTTTCTTTTAGAGACAATCTCTACCTAGAGACACTGTAGTTCGAGCAACAAACAGTTTGTTCTCGATTGGGTTGTAGAAATAATATCCTTTTCAGGATATCCCACAAAACATTTATCCGACTTGGGTCCAAGTTTATTTGTAAACTCTTTTACATAAACTTTATAACCCCAAATCCTTATGAATGACATACTAGGACACTTCCTAGTCCATATCTCATATGGTGTTTTTCATAATATGTTTTTGATGGAACAAGGTTAAGGGCGAAATTTGCTGTAATTAGAACATAGCCCCAAAAGGTAAACTGGAAGTTCTGTTTGACTCATCATGGACCGAACTGTGTCCCACACGGTTTGAACTCTCCTCTTAGACACGCCAAACCCATGTGGCGTCCTAGGTGGAGCGAGTTTTGGATCATATCCAACACTCCCATGGATTCTTGTCAAACTCTTGGCTCAAGTACTTTCCTCTATGATCAAATCGTAGAGCCTAAATACTTTTGCCAAGCTGGTTCTCTACTTCATTCCTGAATACTTTGAACAATTCAAAGGATTCTGATTTGTTTCTTCATAAGATACACAAATCCGTATTTCTCTGATCCCATCAGTAAATATGATGAAGTACTGAAAACCATCTTTAGCATTTGTGCTTAGCGGCCTTCATACATCAATATGTATGATTCCCAAAAGATCATATCTTTGCCTAATAAGTCTTACATGTCTCATATGATTCAATAATCAAATGAGTTCCAGAAATCCATCCTCATGGAGTTCTAGGTATGTATCTCTTATTTATGAGGCCTAAACGATAATGCTAAAGATAAGTGAAGTTCATATCATTATATGCAAACCTCTAGGTATTAATGTTATAGATGAAATTATCATGATCATGGATATAGAATCCACTTAGACAAAATTACATTACAATAATGCATATCATAATAAGTGGAACAAAATTTGTCCTTTATTATGATAAGGAGCTTTCTTGTCCAAACAAGAAACTTTGATAATGTTCCTACTCATAGCTAGGACATGATCGTTTTTGTCTAATTCATGAACAATTTCTTAAAGGCAGAAATAATTCCCTACGGCTTATTCAACAACCCTTTGCTTCATAGCCCCACGTGTAGGATTATTTCTTCCTTATCCAATTGTCTTCGTCTCTTGAGATCCTCCACATTTCTATAAATGTGAGATCCTCATCTAGTATCATATACTTATGATGATAAGATAGACACATTGATTTCTATAACAAAATACCCATATTGGAATTTATAATTCCTTTATTACTTACTTCCAGGTACTTTGGGTAGCCTCTCTTCCTCTACACCACCTATGGGACTCCAAGGCAACTTGGTTTTAGCAACAGGCTTGCTTTACCCATGGGGTCGGCGCAAACCATTTTCCCTTACCCATGTTGTTAACCTTTAACAACTTTTGCCCATGCCCATTATTAGTTTTTTTTTTGTTTAGCGATTTTTCAATCATATTGAGTAAATCAATTTTAAAACAAAATAATAATTGCATCCAATGCAATTCCTGGTCCACTTGGGTGAATAACCGTTTATTCTTAATCCATCTCATAGATATGCATATTCACTAACGTTTCAATCATATTGAATTAGTATATTTGCATAACCCAAAGTGGAGCAACATTTCAAGTCTTTCATGTTTAGCTCGCTCTTTTGAAAGAGCTTCTTTTAATGTATGATCATATCATACTTCTCCATGTCTCTCTTCTTGCTTCCAAAGCTCAGAGTTCATGGCAGCTAGCATGAGGCAAGTCATAACCAAAGAACCATTCTTTGGTGTTCCTTCCATTAGGTTTGAGTGTGTTTTGGTAGTTGGTAGGAAGAGAACTTTATGTTCTACGATGTACAACAATTTCTCTTTTATTTGAGAACAATTCTCAATTTTATACCAGTCTAGAAAAAGATAAAGTCGCGTTTTTATTTGTTTAATGCCATGGGTATTCAACATAATAGGATTCTGCAAAGTTTGTGACGTTTAATTATATTTAACAAGGATTTAAATTGTTAAACATAGCTCCCACTATTTTACTACGGATTAATAACCCTCAAGATATTAATGCGGAAAATATCCTTATATTTTCTAGTGGGCCAAGATCCATGTTTCATCTCCTTATGAGCTTGCTTTGGCAAGTCATCCATAATTTGACTACTTTAGGTAGGAACAATTCCAATTGCATCCCTTACGCAACTCTTGGTTCAATTGGGCAAATAACTCCTTATTTATCCATCCATATGGATAATCCCAATTGGTTGCCTCTAGGTTTCTTAATCACATTAATTGCCTAGTTGTGTTCAACCTCTTATTTAAACAATTGCACATTGTTACGTGCCATCGCATTCCATCATTATGAACCAAGTCGCCATGCTTTGGCACGCACGATATTGATAAATAATGATGATAATGAGTGTTTAAATAACGAGAAGGCAAGAACACAATATTTGAGTTTTGATGGATTTTAAATTCAATTTTAATTGTTTTGTTGATCAATATCAACTAATCTATCTATTTGAGTTTGGGCACAACTCCAAATAATAGATCCGGGTTGTCTAATTATCTTATTATCCTAATTGCATGCATCATCCATACACCAACCACACAATAATAAGACAATAAAGTAAACAACCACAAAACTGAAATTAAACGTGATGTGGATATGGCCTTTTCTAGATTAAGATAATTCCAAGCCAATGAAATTATCTATGAACCCTAAAACAAACACATCTCCATGCGTCTTGATCTTTTGGTCCATCCTTCATAGTCATGTGGAATGCTCCATGCTCCATGCTTCATCCTTTTGTGGCTTCTTTGGCTTTGGGCTTCTTTTCTTCAATCTTGGCTAACAATCTACTCTATCTAGTACTAGCTAACAACTATACTAAATAAAATAAATCTCACAAGTTGAGAAAAAAAATGGCACGCAGGCCATAAAACCCTAATTAATTATTACAATTAATTGATCAGCTCGCAGGCCGTAAAACCAAACCACAAAATTAAACATCCACGTCAAACCACATCCTAAGGCCATATCCAATCACCATGCGATTTGCACATAAACAGCTAAAATCCAATTTTAAAGCGCTTGGTCAATTTTAATTGATTTTAGGATTTCTAGGGTTAAAATGGTCCATGGGCCCAACAATCAAATTGCCCGGGCCCAAAAGGATGAACCGCAAGGCCCTAGGGCCGGCCCGGCCCATAACCCACGCGGCTAGGCCGCGGGCTAGGGCCGCCCGGCCCCTAGGGCGGCCAAACTTGGACGGGAAGCAAGAGGGGCGGTCCCCTAGGGGGGCCGAACCTCCATAGGGAGTTGTTTCCAAAACAACTCCCTTGCTTGGTGCCCAAGTTTGGTTGTTTCCTTGTTTTGGAAGAACTCCTTCTTCCCCAAGGATGCCCAAACCCTAGATCTAAGATCCTAAAATTTCTCAAACTCACCAATTCATGCATCTAATGCAAAAATTGGATCTTGTTATGATTAATTATTGACAAAATTGCATCCCATGCTTGATTTGTCTTGTTTTACGCGATAAACAATCAAATTAAGGTGTAAAACAACTAAAACGTAACACATAAACCACGTTTATGCTCTACGACCTGTGGCTCTGATACCACTGTCGGGTTTTGATTCATGGATGCGCAACGGAAACACAAACAATCATAAACCATGAAAAAGCCTCCAAGGATCACAAGTCAAGAGACATAACAATGGTAAAGGAAGAAATCAATAACACACCTTAGGGTTCTCCTTTGATGACTTCAAACGCGAATAGTGTCACGTCTCTACGGTTGATCCACGCCTAGAGGTGAGATCTAGATCCTCCAAATCCATGTGCTAGCTAGAAAGAATTGAAGAGGAAGAAGAAATTTCCAACAATGGAGTGCCAAAGGTGGGGCGGCTCTCCCTTTTGGCCGACTGGTAGGGGGCGGCGGTCCCAAGCGGTTTCGGCCCTCTATGGGACTTGCTCTCTCTCCTTGCTTTGTTCTCTCCTACTCTATCAAATAGATGTGTGGTGTGTAGAGAGAAAAATAAGTTAGGAGTGTTCCTTTATATAGTCCAACAACTCCTTGTCCTACTACATAAAGAACCCCTCTCCTAATCCTACTCAAGTTCGGATTAGTCCCCTTTTGCAAAAATAGTCCTTCTCATGTCAATACATGGATTAGTTCTATTTGCAAATTAATCCTAATCATGTCTCTACATGAATTAGGCCACCTTGGCAAATCCTAATCATGTCTATACATGGATTAGTCCAACTTGCATATTAGTCCTACTAAGTTAGCAAGTTGTTGCGATTTGATCCTTCTAATTAATTAATTAATTAATTAATCATATTAATTAATTATTTCCCAAGTCTAGTTCACCCCTATATGGCGTGTGACCCCATAGGTTCTATTTAGTTGGTAGTAACTATTTACTAATATGGAGCGGCCTCTAGCAAGACATCCATTCTAGCCAACAAATAGAATAGTCATCATGACAAACCTTGTGCAAGTAATTGTCTCATCCCTTTGTCCCAATATCCGGATTGGACACGAGACATACAAGTCACTCGTATATCCAATCCATAGTTTCTTGATCCTGGGAATAGCCTTATTCGTGCAAATAACATCAATATCCCATATTGATTTATTTGAGTCTGGCCAGACATTTTATAAGCACTATCCCTCGAGTGGCCTAGGATATTTGCTCCCGTTATGTGGGAGGGACAAATTCTATATACGTCCACTACGATCTCTAAGCTTGCTTCTTATTGTATCCTGTACACGCCTTTATAACTACCCAGTTACGGTGTAGCGTTTGACGCTACCAAAATCACAATAATCCACAACTAGAATATCTAGTGACTTCAAGTCTAAAGATGACAATACCGTTGCACCGCGAGAAGAGCTTGTGACTTAACATAACATGTATGTAGCCTTCTCAGAGATGGGTCAATCCAGTATGCCATTACTCCTAATGCATACTCATGTGTTGGATCATGATATCTCCATATCAATCCAACCCCATACTAGTCTTTAGATGATTGTCCTATTAATCATTATAATCGACTAGGGATATTTAAGAATATAACACTTATATTCTAAGGACTTCATTCATGTTAACATATCTCCATATCGATAACATAATGAATCGTAAATCCATAAATGTCACAATTAATTGATTGCCTCTAGTGCACAATTCCAACAAAAAGAGCCATTATCGAATTCTCCACCAAGGTCACATTGAAAAGTTTTGATGGGTCGCTCAAATTGAGTTTGTACGAAGGTAGTGAATTGTTTAAATTTTGATATCGCTTTGCTTTTCTGTTTAAGTGGGAAAACCCAGAGAAAATGGGTATAGTCATCTAATAGTAGTAGGTAGTATTTGTAGTGCGATTTGCTTAAGACCGGAGATGTCCATAAATCACTGTGAATAATGTCAAATGGACTAGAAGTAGAAGAAGTAGATGGTGAAAAAGGCAAACGCACATGTTTACTAATTTGTCAAGCATGACAAAGAGCTTCTGAATTATGCCTACTACAAGAAATGAAATGACTACTACGAAGCGAATCTAAAACTAGACGCCCAGGATGACCAAGGCGGTTGTGCCAAACGAAAGCAGGAAGAGCAGCAAAAGAGACAGCAGACGACGGTGGGGGGACAGACTGGAATGGATAGAGATCACCTGAACTGTTGCTCCTCTGTAAAAGAGCTCCCGATCGTAGGTGCTTAATAGAAAAACCATAAGGGTCAAACTCAACCGAAACATTGTTGTCAGTAGTGAATTGACGAACATAAACTAGGTTTTTGATAATGTTTGGGGTGAGTAAGAAATTTCTAAGGCGAAGGGAACGGGAGTTGGTGGTAAGGGTGTGATTGCCGGATCCTTTCACTGGAATGCTAGAGCCTTTTCCCATAAGTATGTTAGTAAAAAGGACAAGATGACGAGAGAGAGGAGAGTATACCTGACTGCGGAGTGAGATGAGCAGATGCGCCGGAATCAAGATACCAAGTCTGATCCGGAACGTTGAGTGTCATGCCAGAGAAATGAGATCCCAAATCAGTAGCAGTCGGGTAGGCTGAAGCGGCTGTGAGGCCCTGCTGAGAAGGTCCTGGACCAAGAATACCGGACGTACCTGTAGGTTGAGAGGGTCCTGAAAAACCTAGTGTTGGTGCAGCGGGGTGCGATGGGGCAGGGCACCACACCCAGCTACCGTGAGAAGAGGCAGGCGGTGTGGGATACTGCTGAGGGTATTGCTGAGTCTGATTGCGTCCTTTTCGGTTAAAGTGACGAAGACGACCATTTCCCTTGCGACTCTGTGACTGTTGGGTTGATGATGGTGCTGAAGAAGAAATAGCTAAAAATTTCATTGTGTCACCAGCCATTCCAAACCAAATCCAAGTTGATTTAGTCTAACTTACTGACCACTACCCAAATAGCACAATGTACCACAAATTTAATTGCTACTCTTCGTCAAGTTCGATAGGTAATAGAGAAGTTGTAACCCACAAATAAATTGATGGCGATTTGCAGTGGATGGATAATCAATAATTGAACATATTTAATCTTATGAGGTGAAGAAATTAGCTTAATAGCAATCTGTCCACTTAAACAATCTGCTTGAACCACAATAGGTGGTGTGGGGTTGTAGCAACGACGTGGCAAGTGATGGAAATAAACAATCTGCTGAGGTGCAAAAAAATCCAAAGACAATAATAAAATAACCAATCTTTGAGTTGAATCAAGTAAATGATTGGCTGAATCGAAGAGGATGTGCTTGAATCCAAAGGAGGATGTTCCGCGCTACTTGAGGCGCGGAACTCAATAGCAACTGTTGATCAGCGCAACTGAATCCAAGTAATTGTGAGCGTATTGCCGGAAAACTCATACGCGATTGGCGATTCACCAACGCAGTGAATGGCGTTGTTGTAGCGCATAATCGGGAAACCAAGAACGGCGATCTGCTGGATTACTGGACGACGCAGATGGCACCGGCGACGGACGGTAGACGAGCGACGGAGGGAACGGCGTCAGGGTCGATCCTCGTGAGAAGAGAAAAATCAGAGGTTAGGGTTGAATCCAGACCAGGTGGAATCAGAGGTGGAACCAGAGGCATCCTGGGTCTCCGATCTACAACCGAGACCAGGTGGAAGTCCGACGGCAACGGCTGCTTGGGGATGGATCGAGAGGGTGGGAGCGTCGATCGATTAAAGGAAGCTTGTTGGAGGCGACGGAGGCAGCTACACAGGAAGACCGATCGGATGGAGAACAGCGGGGGATTGCAGCGGAATGAGCGGAAGCGAGAGAGAGAGATCGGAGCACTTGGGCGGAAGCGGCGGCGGCGCACGGGAAGAAGATGTGCGACTTGGGCGGCGGCGGCGTCTAGGTTAGCTCTGATACCATGAAAGTGGGAGAAATCTTCCGTGTCTTTCATTCAGTATTCACAGTGTTTAAATAGTAATTACAGCACTAATTACACAATGAGTCCTCTACTAATTACACGACGAGTCGTACGACTATATTACTATGTTGCATGTCCTCCCTTAAATAAGGGAAGGCACATTCGGAAAAGTCTGCAATCTTCATCCTCCTAAGGCGTCAGAATCTTCAAGAATGTGGGATTCAGTCATCTTATCTCAACCCAAACTAAATTTTGGTTGATCAAGCATAGTTCCAGAACTTGGCAATACAGTTTGGCTAAATCCGCCCGAACCCAGCTTGGGAAAGGATTTTGCTAAAATCCACTCGTATCGGTCTACACTCATATCCAGCTCATATCGACCTAGTAGTGTTGTTAAGAGGCTCAAATCCATATCTTATTCAACCATGTTTTCCTTCACTTCTTCTTCTTCACCTTATGTTTTGCTAAAAATACCCATGTTGGCTACAGCTAACAATTGCAACACAAGAAAGCCATTGTTGTATTAGAGCATAAAAGCCCAAAGTCCAAAAGGAAGAAACAAGCCCGAAGAATGGTGTCCAAGAGAGAGAAGCCCAGATATCTCGTCAGGACCTAATTGTAACCCAGTCTAGAGTTTTTGGTCCTTCTGTTAATATATTCTGAAAGGTCACAAATTGTTAGCTATCCTTGTATTTATTCAAAACATTCATTGAATGTAGATTAAGCGTTTCCATTTTCTTCTGCAATTTTCTCTCTCTAGAGAGTTCCATCTCTTTCCTTGTTGTTCTTCATGAAACCCTAATCGGGTTTTCATGGTATCAGAGCTTGCATGCTTGCTGCTCTCGATCTATCCATGGCTTCTGCCACCCCTACCAATCCTCTTTCTTCCTTTCCAACATCAACAACTTTATGCTCTTCAATTTGGATAACTCCAACTACGTATTGTGGAAACATTTGTTATCTTCGATCTTTCGTGCCCATAATCTGTTAGGGAACAACAACGATTCAACACCGCCGCTACCGCAGTATATCAACGATGCCGGGGTAAACACCATTGATGCTCCGAACAGGCTTACCATGTGTGTACAAGGAAATCCTCGAGAGAGATCCAAGTGTACACCTCAAGTAGGGGATGGGAATATGAACACAGAGAGATGAGGGGTAGTGAGTAGGGAGAGAGTAAGCAATGGTAACTGTTCTTGAGAGAGAGACAGTGTATTTTCTAGAAAAAGATCCGAGATGACCAGACAGCTGCCATAGGAGGCAAACATTCCTATATATAGTGGGGAAGTGACCGTTATGAGGGGTTAATGCGCCTATAAATGGCGGGTTAATGATAGCCCTGTAACGCCACGTTCAACCGTATATATAGGGCACGTTACACGTTCATCTGCATAAGTAGGGGACCGTTGTGAGATCACTGCATTTATGGAACACGTAATCCTTGAATCTCTCAGTCAATTACTAAGGGTCGCGCGTGAGCTTAGTTGTCGTTCGCGCGCGACGGACCTTACTCTAGCCTACTAAGTCCCTACAAGTCCCGTGTGGTGACCATCGCGGGGGGCCCTGTCTCGCAGCCCGCAGTGGATAAGTATGAGCAGTGATTGGGTGTATATGGAGCACAACTAGATGTGCTGGATGGCCGCCAGGTGGCTACGCTCTGTCTGTCTGGAATGCACTATCTACATTAGCCCCCTTTTGCGCGAATGTCACGCGCGCGTTTTCCGTGTAGTTGCGCAAAATCAGGTGTGCGTGGTCCCCACGCAGATCCTCGTATTACTTTGAATAAAATTTGAATCCCTAGCCCCCATATATAGCCATGATTGCCTAGGGTTTCGAGACGCCATATAGCCTCTGATGAGGCGTGGCTATTGCGAAGTTAACCAGACGCCATCCACATATTTTCGCCGGTTTTTGAGGCAAGTATAACTCAGAATGATATGATAGGTCACCAATTTTTCTGGTTATCGAAGTGGTGCTGACTCAGAAAATGTCAGCAGTCGCGACTCTTCAGACTTGAGGACTATTTAAACACTTTTGATTCTTCAATTAGAACTTTTCCACCATTGCTGCTACTGAAGGTTTATGAGCCGGAGAGAAAATTCCCAACAAGACGTTCGAATCTTCAACCAAATTCTCGATCAAGTTGTTCAAACAATCCAATCGCTCAAAAGACAACAAGGTTAGTGACCTTTATCCTTCGCCTTACTTTTTGAATCCAAACTAGTGCCCAATCTGGGTTTAGAACTACTTGCTCTTCGTGTTCTTCATTGTTCTTCATACTCGAACAGGTTTTTGATCTTCAAATCTTGCTTTGTAGGCGTTTTTTTTTAAACAGAGATGGCCAGAACTAAAAGCTTGAAGGAAGCAGTTGCTCTTCCAGAGGTCCCAAAAGAGCTATGGTGCAACGCCCCTTACCTAGGAGGGGAAGATTTTTATCTGGCCACCATCAGAGGCACTTCAATTGAGAATCCTCCCCCAAAGAATGCTTTGAAGTTGACATCTGAGCCTTAGAGAGACGATTGGGATCTTGCCAATGTGAATTATATTCATAGACTTGGCCTCGAGGCTAGACTTTACCCCTTCACAGATATTCTTCACCAGACCTTCACCGAGAAGTTGGATTACATGGACGAGTGGACGGTATACATTTTCACCCTTTTTGAGACTGAGTTAACCCGCGCGGGGATTTATGGAGCTGTGCACGCGACAAAGGGATTAAGCGTGAAGCTGGATAAAGACATGCTAATGCCTTTATTCTCGAGGTACTCGAAGAAAACTCACATCTTTCACTTTTTGACTTTTGAAGCCACGCCGACACTCGAAGATGTCGAGGCGCTGCTAGAAGTTCCCTTCATGGGCGCCATAGATCCTCTGGCTGCTTTGAGTACTGACGAAGAGCTCTTGATCTTCGAAGAAATGAAGAATTGTATCGGCGACCTGAAGAAGAATGCCACCAGGTGGGCATCGAGCAAGCCTGCGAAGACATACGTAACAGTTCCTTCAGGCGCGAAGAACCTGTGGTCCAAATGCGTGACCTACTTCTACCCCGACTTTGCCAATTCGAAGATTTCCCTAGAAGTGACTGCGAAGAACCCGAAGGCCTCCACCTCATTTGAAGGGAAGGGTTCCCAATATACACTGTGTGGCTTTCTCTGCGTGTGGTTGTCACTATATCTTATTGACGGTCACCCCCACGATGGTGTGTTTTGCCATGTTCTTTCTCTGGAGGTTTGTCTATCCCTTGGGAAGAAGGTAGCGTTGGGTCCCTTGGTCCTTGGTTCTTTATCACCGCCTAGATCTGGAGATGTCGCATGTGGAGCAGTCCCAGGGTCGAGTCGACGTGGTGACGTATGTCAACGTCGCGTTCCTGTCAATGTGGGTGTACGAACGATGGCCTTTATATGCTCCGATCCCCTAGCCATTGACCTTGTGGGATGCGCCTAAGTTTAAGAAGAAGCTCTTCTGCTCTCGCTCGTGGTGTTAGTTTAAAACCAAGGCTGTTCTCCGCTCATTCCCCTTGATATGCGATGATGCCAGCTTTTTTAATCCCAGACCCTACGTCCAACAGTTGGACAATATTGTCTTCAGAGACAACATGTATCCCGATCGAAGTGTGAAGTACACTCGTGCGCACTGTTGGAATAGATGCCCTAGAGGCAATCTAGTTTAGTATGAATTTGTATATGGCTAGAAAATTCATTTATTATTTATTGGATATTTAATATAATGAAGTCCTTAGATTTACAATCGTGTTGTTTATCTTAAATATCCCTAGTCAAGTATAATGATTAATGGGACAATCATCTATAGACTAGTATGGGGTTGGATTGATATGGAGATATCACGATCCAACACATAGGTGTGCATTACGGAATGTTGCACTGGATTGACCCATCACCGAGAAAGCTACAAACATGTTATGTTGAGTCACAAGTGCTTCTCGGGTGCAATGGTATTGTCATCCTTAGACTTGAAGTCACTAGATATTCTAGTTGTGGATCATTGTGATCTTGGTAGCCTTAAACGCTACACCGTAACTGGGTAGTTATAAAGGCGTGTACTGGATACAATGAGAAGCAAGCTTAGAGATCGTAGTGGACGTAGAGAGGATTTTCCCCTCCCACATAACGGGAGCAAGTATCCTAGGCCACTCGAAGGATAGTGCTTATAGAATGTCTGGCCAAACTCAAATAAATGAATATGGGATATTGATGTTATTTGCACGAATAAGGCTATCCCATAGATCGAGAAACTATGGATTGGATATACGAGTGTGACTTGTATGTCTCGTGTCCAATCCGGATATGGAGGCAAAGGGATGAGACAATTACTTGTACAAGGTTGTCTAGATGACTATTCTATTAGTTGGCTAGAATGGATGTTTTGCTAGAAACCGCTCCATATTAGCAAATAGTTGCTACCAACTAGATAGAACCTATGGGGTCACACGCTATATAGAGTTGTACTAGATTTGGGAATTAATTAATTGGATTAATTAATTAGAAGGATCACTTTGCAAACCCTTGCAAACTTAGTAGGGACTAATTTGCAAGGAAGGGACTAAATTGAATTCTAGTAGGACTAGAATACGTCCTTTAGGTAGTTAACAAGGAGTTGTTGGACTATATAAAGGACCCTCCTTCCTTCCTTCCTCATAACTTATGCTCATTAGTGATCATAACAAGAGTGGGAGAGAACAAAGGAGAGAGAGAGCAAGCAACAAGGGCCGAACCCGTCCCTTGCCGCCGCCCCCTCACCCCGTCGGCCAAAAGAGGGCCGAGCCCCTCTTTTTGTCTCTTTTTGCGTGATTCCTTCACCCTCCTCTTATTCCGGGCTAGCACCAAGGAGTTTGGGAGATCTAGGATCAACTCTAGGCGTGGATCAACTATAGAGAACGTGACACTATTCGCGTTTGAAGTCATCAAGGAGAACCCAAAGGTGTGTTTATGATTTCTTACCTTTACTATCGTTATGCATCTAGACTTGTGATCCTTGGAGGGTTTTGCATGGTTATTTGTTTGATTATGCTTCCGTTTGCGCGATCCATGAATCAAAACCCTACACGCACATCATTGAGGGATCTCTCTGCTACTCCAGGTTAGTCAACTGATGCAAGAGGGGGTATCTACCCGCTTTATGCGAAGATGGAATCGAGTGTACCAGCTATCCACTCATCACAACTCACTATGATCCAGTTAGGGTGAGTCCCCAGTTTGGCTTTGACGCCGTGGCCCCTTCATTGTGGTTTGACTCAGTTGTAAAGGGCTGCTATAAGAGGCTGTTGTACAAAGAGTGCAACGATCTGCTGGTTGGCATGCTCCCATTAACTCAGCTGTCCAGAAATAGAGTGGGGGAGGCGACTGTTGATTTGGATGCCTTCTGAAATGCCCAAACTCGCCTTCAAGCTAGGTCTCGGCTTCAATTTCAGCCCTCTATAGCCCCTGCAATTAGAATAGGAGACTAGCCTTTTAAATCCAAGGCTTCCAGGGACGCGAAACAGTACAGATTCTATTCTCCATTGGATAAAGATCATCATTTAGGCGCGAAACTGGTTCCCGCGGAGAAAATTGAAGAAGTTCAAAAGGACTCCTTCAAAGCAAGAAAGGACTATGCAGACGAGTTCAACAAGGTATGTTGTCAACTCATTTTTTTTCTCTTTTGAAGCAGTTCGGAAATGTAATGCTGAATTTTGACTTCTTGTTTTGTTTTTAGTGTGTCTTTACACTACTAGAAAAACAGCTAGAAACGGCGGTTTGAAACCGCCTTAAATTTGATAAAAACCGCCTTAAAATCAGATACGGCGGTTTTTATGGCGGTTTAGAAGGTGACGCGAGCAACGCCGTCGTTTAGTGAATAAGGGCGGCCAGAACCGACGTATTTTTTTATTTTCGGTGGTTCTTATAAACCGCCTTAAACCATATGGAAAGTCTTACAACAACGTCTGAAATATTAACCGCTTAATTTTCGTTCCAGTTATTTTTTATTTGTTGTTTTTATTAATAATTGAAATTTTACATTTATGATATTTTCAGTCATCTTCTCAACAAAAAAAAAATATCTTCTCAACAGAAACAATATTTTCAGTCCAGATCCATATCCTCAAAAATCAATCCAAATCAACCAAAGAACTAAGTGAGTTCAGATCATATCGAAGGTTTGGTCGAAAAAAAGATCAGATCGAAGGGGAGACGGGGGGATCTGCTCTCGTATGCACAGAAGAGAGAGAGAGAGAGAGAGAGAGAGAGAGAGAGAGAGAGAGAGAGAGAGAGAGAGAGAGAGAGAGAGAGACGGAGAACGAGTGATCGATCTGCTCGCAGAAGCACACACACACACACACACACACACAGAGAGAGAGAGAGAGAGAGAGAGAGAGAGAGAGAGATCTTCTGACGGTGTTGGGTCGCCGGAGAATTGACGTCGCAGTGGTGGTGGGCTTCTGACGCTGCTGTCTCTTTCTTGTCCGATCGAATTCGTGAAGGGAGGAGAAACCTATCGGGTGACGAAGATAGGTCGGGCGATGGTTCTCCGTTGTGACCGAAGATGGCGGGGCTGGAAAGTGAAGAGATGGTTGCTGGGAGGAGGAGGGCAAATTCGATGAAGAAACAGAGAGTGATAGGGAGGGAGAGAGAACGTGGAAGTGGTAATGAGAGGAAGAGAGAGGTTTGGAGTTATAAAGATAGGGTTACGAATGGAGGACTGAGATTAATCTAGTGGGGATTCTAGTCAATGGCTGGGATTAATTCTAGTAGATTATTTTATTTAAATGAAATAAAGAATAAAAAGTTATTTTATTTTATTTCAGGCGGTTTGCATGGATCACCGTATACTTTCACGGCGCAATTTAATACTCTGCCGTTCAATTAACGGCTATAAGATAATAATCGCCGTGAACCTATGGCGGTTGTTAATTTTCCGCCGTATATGGGCTCAATTATACGGCGGTTTTCAGAAACCGCCGTTACTTTTAAAATTTTCGTTGCTTTTTAAAAACCGTCGTGAATGGGCTTATTAAACGGCGGTTTTTTCACCCGCTGTAAGTAAAACTGCCGTGACAGCCTGTTTTTCTAGTAGTGTTAGGAGATTCGGTTCTGGAGATCGCAGCAGTGCACTTGTCACTATCTTGCGCTCGAAGGACGAAGCTAACATCGTCATCGAACCTGAGACGCCAATAGGTAAAGAGATAGAAGCCAAAATTTGGTCTGCTCTTTTGCAGTTTTCATCACATCTCTTGTAGAACAAGACGCCAACGCGAATAAAAATAAAGCTTCCGAAGAGCCCTCAACAGATGCGACGGTGTCTCGGCCAACAAAGCGCGCGCGAAACAACCCTACTCCCCGGAAGCAAGTGACTACCAAATGAGGCCAGAGCTCAAAGCAGACTAACTTGGAAGACTTTGTCGAGTACGTTTCAGAGGCCTCTTTTTCCAAGCGGGAAGGTAATAACTTTGCCTTTAAGTGTTGCGTTTGACCCATCTTGAATCAAAGACTTTGCTGATATGAGCATATTTTCAGATAGCGTGGATTCTGAAGAAGCTCCAGAAGGCCCTACTGAGGAAGACGTGATCGCGGAGTCCGCGTCTATGGCGAAACAGACCAAGGAAGAAGCAACACTGCATGAAGAGCGCGATGTCGCAAAATCCATGAAGAAGAGCCTTCAAGAGCCTTCAAGAGCATACTCAGCGTTCGCAATCTGTTATGGATCAACTGGAACGCGCCCAACAGAATTTCCAGGAGATCGTTTGCGACGACGATGAGGAAGAAACTATATATCTATTCGCCTTATCTCTTCAGGAAGTTATCTATGAAGCCTTAAAACATGGAGTGTCTAAAAGTGACATTCGTCGTTGGTTAGTGGACCAATGTGGTGAAGCGTCAGGTAAGCAATTTCCTTAAGATTGCTGTAGTTGGCTCCATTACTTTCAAATAATAACGACAAGCTATCTCGCGTATAACCAGGGCACGCGACTTTAAAAGGAATCGATGATAATCTGAGTCATAGTACTTACGCAGATATCCCATATGAATGTGGAGGTCTTTGTTATCATAAGCCCTTTTTAAATTCCAGTCATGTGGACCCTTCTTTGTGATTCTGATACTTGTAATTTTGGCAGAACAACCTTTGATGCTGAGACGACCTCGCCTTCGCAGTATCGTTGTTCGCTTCTCTGAGACTACTGCTAGAACCTCTGATAATGCTTTATCAGCATATCCAACTGAACAGCCTTCTGGAGAGGTTCGGACAATCGACGGTGAAGCTAACGTCGACGAGGAAAGGCTCGAATTCATATTAGAGCAAGAAGAGGAAGAAGAGCTTGGGCAGGAGCGAGAGCAGAATGTTGATCATGTTAACCAAGACTTGGTTCAAGAAGATAGATTCCCTCCTCCCCCAAGAACTGATGGGCGCGCTGCTCAAGAGACCTCTCAAAGAGTTGATGCCGCTGCGAGTGACATATCTCCGATTACAAGTGACCAGAGAGTTAATGCCGCTGCTACTCCGATTCCATCGAGTGTTGCTCCTACAGATGTGTTGTCAATTGAGACTCCTCCTGAAGTGGCCGAGCGAGTCGAGGTCGCTGATGAGGCAAGAACTTGAAGTCCTTCGCCTCATAATGTGACAACTAACAAAGGAGAGGCTGAGCCTGAGTCTAATGTGGATGACATTGCACCTGATCAAGTCATGACGGACGTTCGACTACCCGCTCTTGATGCTGACATCGCTGCAAATCTCGGGACGCAACCTGATATCGCACGCAAAAATTTGCCAGAAGCGCCTGAGTCTGCACCAAGTGTAAATGAAGCAGGAGGAGAAAGGAATGAAGATGCAGTTATGACTGAGCCCCTTCAGGATTTATAATATTCTTCTGTATTGTGCTTTATTTGTAGATCATTTTTGTAATACTTCTATAATTCATTCTCAAGGATTGTTCAAGGTGAACAATAGAGAATTCTTAGTTAATCAGTTAGCTAGAGAAGGTACTAGATAGGTTAGGGAGAACGACAAGCTGTAACAGAGTAAGGCAACTCTCTGTGCTTGAGATCTAGGGCTTAGCTTTTGATTAATAAAAATTGAGTTGAAAATACTGCAGGGAGAAGATCCCTGAGGTAGAGACGTAGGTCCAAGTGGACTGAACTCTATAAATCATGTGTCTCTTGCATTTACAGTTTTCATTTACATACTTAGTTTTTGTAGCATTCAAACTTGTCTGTTTTCAAGGGTTTGAAACTCTTTTCAAGGACTTGAAAAAGACTTGTCTATTTGATTTCAAACTGTATTTCTTTTTAAAGGCTTGAAAATTTTTTCAAAGCCTTGAACTCATTTTCTGTTGAACTAAAACTCCTTTCTCCACAAGTTTTGCAAAAAGTTGGCATACTCTATTCAATCCCCCTTCTAGAGTATCTGTGTTGCATATTCATCTGCATACTCCCCTTTCACTTACAGTTACAATTGTTATCTACTATTACTGATAATGTTATTTGGGCATTTTTAGCCAACTAACTCCCAACTACCAATTTTCTTCTTTATTTCTAACTCACCAACCATTTCAAATACATACACCTACCCATTCACTCCCAATTTCAGATTATTTTCCTCTCTCACCCTTACCTTTTTTATTCTTCCTTGCCTCAACAATGTCTCAACATAGTTTCAACTCTACAACCACACAAAAACAACACTCCCGCTAAAGCAATGTTTTTCATAAAACGCAAGTTACAGAGTAGGCTTGAGCTTTGTTATTGTAGTCGTAACCTGCTTATTTGAACCGCACATACGCCGGAAAATGATGGACGCAACTTGAACCAAGGGTATAGGTCGAAAATGCAAGTATATCTGCTGGGACGTCGAGTTTCTCAACACATGATGTGCTCTAGAACTACTAAAACGGCAGGAGATAGTAACTACAATCCGTAGGAGACTCGAGAAAGCCGAGAAGGTTTTGAATACTTAACTATACATATGTGAAATTATTTTATTTAGTTCTTGTAGTCATTTTTATTGTATTACTTTCAAATTAAGCTAACTTCTGCTGATCGTTGATCGTTTAACTA
The DNA here is from genome assembly GCA_023055425.1 of Linanthus parryae. Classification (NCBI taxonomy): domain Eukaryota; kingdom Viridiplantae; phylum Streptophyta; class Magnoliopsida; order Ericales; family Polemoniaceae; genus Linanthus; species Linanthus parryae. The sequence goes on along the minus strand of JALGPY010000001.1, from coordinate 68,560,216 downwards.
AGATTTTTAGGTTTCATTGATCTTTTTGTCAAAGATTGTTATCTTGTTATAGCTTTTTTTTATCATCATTTCTTCCATTGTTTTCTATGTTTTTATTAATATATTCTGATAGTTATTTCCCTGGAAAATTTGTTATCCTGTCTCTTATAAATGTTATCTAGGTCAAAAAAGATTCTCTTCTGGATCACCTTTTTTGTCCAATAGCTGGTATTTTTGTAATAATCAGAAAGTACCATCTGAGCCGGTTAATTCTGGACTTATGGAAGTTTTTTCCGGTGAGATGGCTTAGTTGGTGGCTATCTTCTTTTTCAGCAGCATATTTTATTTATTTTTTCTTTTTTGTTCAAATAATGAGAGTACCACAGATTAGGCGGTCTGCTAATGGGTAGAGCTCTGGGTTCAATCCCAATGCCATCACGTAGCAATTATTTTTCCAGTGCATATTGTTGGGTCACGGGGCTAAATCGACGGACTAGAATGCGAAAACAATGCCAACACGAACAAGTGCGGAAAAGTAGAATATGTAGGACAAGAGAATTTAACGTGGGAAAAACCCTCTAAGCGAGAGGGACAAAACGACCCACTGAACTTCCACTATAACGATTACAATGGGTAGACAAAACTTCCACTAAAACGTGGGTAAACAAACTAGAAACTAATAAACTGGGTAAAAAAAAACTCGCCGCTAGGCGGAAACTACGCAAACTAATTGCTAACAAATTACCCGGAATTAGTTCCTGAAATCTTCGTCGTCGTCGCGAACGATCACGTCGCGGTGTTCTTCCTCTTCGTCTCGCGTTTAACAAACGCGAAGAAAACGTTTTGTCTTCTTGTGTAGAACACAAACAGAGAGCTCGATCTCTTGTAATTGCTTACTGACACAAGGTAGCAATAGGAGGGAATACTTTTGAGAGCATATTTCACACAGGCATCACATGCCTATATTTATAGAGTGGTAGTGGCGGTGGTAAATTCATTAGGATGTTTCCTAATCTCATTTGGAAACTACTTGCTTTCAAAGCAAAGAAAATGTTGACCAATTCAACATCATCACCGCCCCTACTTTGCCATATTTGGGTGGGCTTGGACCCAACAAATCTCCCCCTCCAAGCCCAACTGGAGGAGGGAATACTACTGCGACTCCTCACTCGGAGTCCATCCCAGCCCTGCCTCTGCAGAACTCGAACTTGTACCTTGTCACTACCTTCGTCAGCATGTCAGACGGATTCTGATCAGTGTGAATCTTCTTGAGTTGCATCAACTGCTTCTCTATCACTTCACGTATCCAGTGATACCGAACATCAATGTGCTTCGTGCGGGAATGGTACATGGAATTCTTGCTCAAGTCCAAAGCGCTTTGACTATCACAATTAACCACGTACACGTCTTGCTTCAAACCCAGCTCTTGGAGTAATCGCTTCAACCATAACATCTCTTTACCAGGTTCCGCTGTTGCAATGTACTCAGCCTCGGTAGTGGATAGAGCAACACATTTTTGTAGTCTGGACTGCCATGAAACAGCTCCCCCTGCAAAAGTAAACAAGTATCCGGAAGTGCTCTTTCGACTATCGAGGTCGCCTGCCATATCGGCGTCTGTAAACCCTTCCAAGACTGGTTTGGAACCACCAAAGCACAAGCACCAATTGGAAGTCCCCTTCAAATACCTCAGAATCCACTTGACTGCTTCCCAATGTTCTCTCCCAGGGTTAGCGAGAAACCTGCTCACTACCCCAACGGCATGAGCGATGTCTGGCCGGGTGCAAACCATAGCATACATCAAACTTCCTACTGCAGAGGAGTAGGGAATAGCTGCCATACCATCTCTAGTTGCATCGCTAGAGGGACACGATCTCTTACTCAACTTGAAGTGACTGGCAAGTGGAGTACTAGTAGGCTTAGCACCTTTCATGTTGAACTTCTCAATCACGCGTTCAACGTACTTCTCTTGCGACAACCAAATCTTCCCTGCTTTCCTGTCACGAACAATCTTCATGCCCAATATTTGTTGAGCGGAACCTAAGTCCTTCATGTCGAAAGACTTGAATAACTCCTTCTTAAGCTTGCCAATCATCTCCGAACTCTTACCGATAACCAACATGTCATCGACATACAGCAATAACAGGATGAAGTTACCATCGGGGAATCTTCTTATGTAAACACACTGGTCTGCATGTGTTCTCTTGTACCCATGACTCACCATGAATGAGTCGAACTTCTTGTACCATTGTCTTGGCGCTTGCTTAAGTCCATATAGACTCTTCTTCAATTTGCAAACCATGCTCTTCTTCCCTTTCACTTCAAATCCTTCAGGCTGCTCCATGTAGATCTCTTCCTCCAAGTCACCATGGAGAAAGGCAGTCTTCACATCAAGTTGTTCAAGCTCGAGGTCCATACTAGCTACTAGCCCTAAGGAAACTCGGATTGAGGTCATCTTAACAACTGGCGAAAAGATCTCATCAAAGTCAATACCTTTCTTTTGGCCGAATCCTTTGACCACCAATCGAGCTTTGTGCTTCACTAGCTTCCCATCATTATCCTTCTTGAGCTTGAACACCCACTTGTTCTTCAGTGCTTTTCTTCCCTTCGGTAGCTTTACTAACTCATAAGTATCATTCTTCTGCAAGGAACTCATCTCTTCTTGCATAGCCTTCATCCAACTGGATTTATATTTATGAGTTTGTGCCTCCCGGAAACTTTCTGGCTCCCCCTCATCAGTAACTAAAATATACTCAGACGATGGGTACCTGACAGATGGTTGCTGATTCCTAGTTGACCTTCTCAGCTGAGGTCCTTCGTTCTCTGGTGGAGGGGGCTGCTCCCCCTGCTCAACACCCTCTTCATCGGAATCATCATCGTCATCGTTATCTTCCATCTCTGGAATCTCTATCTCTGGAACATCTCCAGGAATCTCTTCTCCACCCGTAGCACTAGGGGAGGTATCTGGACTGAGGTCGGGAACAACAACTTCCTTCGACTTTGAAGACATCTGGTTCTCATAGAAAACCACATCCCTGCTTCTTATCAGCTTCTTATTCACTGGATCCCATAACCTGTAGCCAAACTCCGCATCTCCATAGCCCACAAAAACACATGGATTGGCTTTGTCATCAAGCTTAAGTCGTTTATCCTTGGGTATATGCGCGAACGCCTTGCAGCCAAACACCTTCAGATGAGAGTTGGAAACGTCTCTACCGTGCCATACCTTATCTGGAATCTCAAAAACCAAAGGAGCAGATGGAGACCTGTTAATCACATAACAGGCGGTACGAACTGCTTCACCCCAGAATGACTTTGGCAGCTTTGCCATTCTGAGCATACATCGGACTCTCTCAACGATAGTCCGGTTCATCCTCTCGGCAACGCCGTTGTGTTGTGGGGTACCTGGAACCGTCATCTCATGCCGAATACCGTGGGCATCACAATAGGCTTCGAACTCCTTTGAAGTATATTCACCACCATTGTCTGTACGTAGACGCTTCAAAGGATAGCCTGTCTCTCTTTCAACCATGGCATGGAACTTCTTGAAGTAATCAAATACTTCATCTTTAGTCTTCAGGAAATACACCCACACTTTGCGTGAAGCATCGTCAATAAAGGTCACAAAATATCTGCGATCGCCAATAGACTCCACCTCTATGGGACCACACACATCAGAGTGCACTAACTCCAGTATCTTCGACTTTCTTTTAGCAGAGGAACTAAACGTAATCCTGTGATGTTTTCCAAATAAAAAATAATCACAAGGATTCAGTGGTGTACCTTTGGCAAAAGGAATTAGAGACTTCCTTGCCAGAATCTTCAACCCTTTCTCACTCATGTGAGCAAGCCTCTTGTGCTACAAATTTGGTGATGCTGCATCCTCAACTGCATTCAAGCTATCACCAAGAACCTTCACATGAGTCTTGTACAGTGTGCAGCAAGCTTCTCCTCTAGCCACAACCATTGATCCCTTGGTCAGATTCCACTTACTACTACCAAAGTAGTTATCATATCCTTGGCGATCTAGTGCAATACCAGAGAGTAAGTTCGGTCGCAAATCAGGAATATGGCGTACATCCTTCAACACCATATTGCACCCAACATTGGTTTGGATGCGAATATCTCCAATTCCTGCGATCTTCGAGGTACTCGTATTACCCATCTTCACAGTGCCAAAGTCTCCAGCTTTGTATGTAGTGAAGAAATCTCGTCTCGAAGTTGCATGGTATGAAGCGGCTGTATCAACAACCCACTCAGTTTCCTGATTCGCTGCAACGTGAAGGCATTCATCTTCTCCCATGGAGAGTACCACAATGTCCTGTGAAATTGTGGCAGTTGTATCATCATCCTCACTCTTATAATTCTTCTGGTTCCTTCTATTGTCGCCTAGGTTCTGATCATTCTTCGTGAATCGGCACGATCTTGCCATGTGACCCTGCCTTCCACAGTTGTAGCACATGACCTTGGATCTTGGCCGAGAACCTCCATTCCTGGACTTGCTGCGACCTCTGTTCTTGTTCCTTGTTTGTCTTCTCCCTCGATCCTTGTTCTTGTCTTTATTCTCCGTGACAAGAGCATGTGCGCTGTCAGAGCCCATCTCCTTCCTCCTTGCCTCCTCGTTGAACATCGCGTCCTTGACCATACTCATGGAAAGCTTTCCATCAGGGGCATAATTGCTCAATGACACGACCAACGTCTCCCACGAAGTTGGTAGAGAGCTAAGCAGCAACAAGGCTTGTGTCTCATCATCCCAATTGAGCTTGACGGTAGCCAATTGGTTTATGAGACTCTGAAACTCACTCAAGTGCTCAGCAACTTGTTGACCGTCTCTGTACTTCAAGTTCACGAGCGATCTCATCAGCAACGCTTTGTTTCTGGCAGTCTTCCTCTCATACATGCCCTTCAACTTTATCCACAGCTGGTAGGCATCCGTCTCTTGAGCAACATGGTGGAACACCGAATTGTCAATCCACTGGCGGATATGACCAATCGTCTTCATATTCATCTTGGTCCACTCATCGTATTTAACTTCGGCTGGCTTGACCCCTTTTCGCAAGAATAGGGTCCATCAAATCCTTGCAATAAAGCAAGTCTTGCATCCTAGGCTTCCATATCAAATAGTTTCTAGCTGTCAAGTTGATCATGGAGCCCGTTGACTCCCCCATTGAACCTGGCTCTGATACCACTTTTGTTGGGTCACGGGGCTAAATCGACGGACTAGAATGCGAAAACAACGCCAACACGAACAAGTGCGGAAAAGTAGAAGATGTAGGACCAGAGAATTTAACGTGGGAAAAACCCTCTAAGCGAGAGGGACAAAACGACCCACTAAACTTCCACTATAACGATTACAATGGGTAGACAAAACTTCCACTAAAACGTGGGTAAACAAACTAGAAACTAATAAACTGGGTAAAACAAAACTCGCCGCTAGGCGGAAACTACGCAAACTAATTGCTAACAAATTACCCGGAATTAGTTCCTGAAATCTTTGTCGTCGTCGCGAACGATCACGTCGCGGTGTTCTTCCACTTCGTCTCGCGTTTAACAAACGCGAAGAAAACGTTTTGTCTTCTTGTGTCGAACACAAACAGAGAGCTCGATCTCTTGTAATTGCTTACTGACACAAGGTAGCAATAGGAGGGAATACTTTTGAGAGCATATTTCACACAGGCATCACATGCCTATATTTATAGAGTGGTAGTGGCGGTGGTAAATTCATTAGGATGTTTCCTAATCTCTTTTGGAAACTTTCAAAGCAAAGAAAATGTTGACCAATTCAACATCATCACCGCCCCTACTTTGCCATATTTGGGTGGGCTTGGACCCAACACATATTTGATAAATATCATCTTGCTTTGAGATATGCACTTGCTTTGAAATAATAAAGATGCGGCAATTATTGTAGCCAGTCCATCTAGATCATACTGGTATATCTCAACACGAGAGTATAAAATCTCTTCACCGTAGTTTCAACACGGGAGTATAAAGCTCTCTACCGTATAGTCAGGTTCAAGATCCCTAGCCTAGCAGCATTTTTTTCGATCAGTAGAGTCAGATTGCTATGGTCTTTTAGAACAAAGATAAAACCGCGCTACTTTGAACATTCAAGTACTGCTAGTTCAACTGACAGCTGCGACAATGGCGGGCAGCAGGCAGTAGGGGCGCCTGGGTTCAAGAGCCAGCAGTAGCTTCTGAAACCCAGGGGCAGTTTTTTTTTTTTTTTTTTTTTTTTTTTTTTGATTATGAATAAGAAATCAAGTAAGAATGTTGTACAAGTCGAACTTTGTTTGTTTGATTTTAATCAATTTCAAATCATGCAAGAGACCAGAACAATCAAGATAAAAAATTGTTTGTTTTGTCTGATCGTTGTTTTCTAATAAGAGTAAAAATCATAAACACGTACCTTTCATTGATGATTGATCTCATAGTTTTAAAAATCGGACCGGACCGGCCGGTTCGACCGGTCGGACCGGAGCTCGGCCGGTCCGGGTTGTATGTTGGACCGTTGTTGCAAAAAACCGATCAATAACCGGTCAAAACCGTGGTTGGACCGCCGAAACGGCCGGCCAAGCGGTTTGATGGTTTGAATAAAATTCCATAAATTCTGCCAGTGCATGGGTTCGAACCCATGACAAGAAGAATTTACACCAACGTCTTAACCACTGTACCAACAGTGGGATTTGTTCTGATGAGGAACTGAAAATATTTATACTATATCTAATGAATTCCTTTAAAAGACTTGAACTCCTCTAAAAACATTTTTTATTTAATTTTAGAACTTTTGTTTGTTTAATCAATCCTCACTTTTTGAAACCAAGTTTGTATTTTCTTTTTCAATTTCTTTTTCGAATAAATAATGTTGTTTTCTTTTTCGAATAAATAATGTTGTTTTCTTTTTCCAAATAAATAATGTTGTTTTCTAATTTTTTCTTTGCTAATAAATAAAATTATGAAGCGTACAGCTCGTATGTTGCTTCAAATTGTGTGAATTTATATCGGTAACGGGAAAAATGAACTTAGATGTCATATTAAAAGTGAATGTATTTTTTCCATCTAATAGACAAATGGTGTGTGTTCACCATTTCATACAAATGTTCAAAAATCGTTTCTTCTACCATACACTTCTTGAACTTATTTATTTATGTAAAAAAATTAAATATATTTGGTTGGGCATAAGCCATGTATATATATATTTTTATGTATATATTTTCAAGCTATTGTTGATTAATTTCAGCTTTTATATTATATTTTTATTACACATATAAATTTAAATAATATTTATATACTATTAAAAAAAGGTGCGATTGAACCGGTCCGACCACCTGTCCGACCGGTCCGACCGTGAACCGGTGTCTCACCGGTTCGATGGTCGGTCCAGTTCTGAAAACTATAATTGATCTTCTTTTTCAAATAGAGCGTGCTGATAACGTGTTTTAAACTCAAGAGTAAAGAAGAGAGAACAATGTATGGAGGAATCTCAAATGTATTATTTTCCACCAAATCACCATTATATAGGGTGTGGGGGTTAATCAGTATAATCAAAATATGAGAATACAATATGTTATGAATATTCACAATATCAATCATATTTTTCATAACTATATATATATATATATACAATATATATATTCTATAAAATAGAACGGTTGACTTTATTTCAACCTTTAGATTGAATCAACCCAACCTTTAGATCTCACCTACTTTAGGATATGAATTTTGAAAACAAAAATTAAACACACAACCCCAACACATGAAGGAGAGAGAAAGTTTTTATGAAAATTTTTTTTGGTGCATTGAATGCACCGTAAAAGAGAGAAATTTTACTATGATGTTTTTGGATTATGAATAAGTTATGGAAATTATATTACAGACCCCTCAAGTTTAGAAAATGATAATAAAGATTAGGAAACATAAACTAATAAGCCCTATAAAATTAGGGATATTAAACAAAATGATTTCTTTGGGTAGTGGCCTCGGCCACGGGTCATCCCCTAGTATATAATAAAACAGCACGGTGTGAGTCCCATGCATATTTCTAAAAGACATTTTCACAATCCCTTCAAAATTTATGCCTGGAACTACGTTAACCCTAATCAGAGACCACGACAACTCTCACTCGGACTGCCTCTCCTTCTCCCCGTCGCTTTCGTCACCGTAGCTGTAGTCATCTCCGCCGTCTCAATGCCTCCTTCCCTGATTATGGCGTCATCGTGAATTGATTTACGGTAAGTGTTCATGTCTTTGTTGGTTTCAATATTGTTTCTCAGGTTCTTTGATTTCATTTTTTGACTCTTTGGTCGTCTTTGGTCGTCCGTTTGCAGTGTTTACGGTTATTGGGTTCTACCGGGAAGACTCAATTTCTTGCCTTCGCTCTTTGAGTTCTTCCTTTCTCTCAATGGCAGAAACCAGTAACAACGCTCGAAAGACATAGGAGGTCGACGTCCCGCTTCCTTCAACGGTAATGGTCGAACAACCCCGATGCCCGCTATATTTTACAGGGGCACCAATTATGTGGGCTTTCATGGGTTACAGTTAGGCTTCTTTTGCGATTTTAACTGTGTCTGGTATGGGTATTGTTAATTTTAGGTACTGGCTCTCTTCTACGTAAACCTCAAACTGGGTATTCTTGAATTTGGGGTTATTGATTTCTCGGGTATGTATACTTCAAGTTGGGTATTACTGATTTCGAGTTCTTTTGTACAATGGTTAAGTTATTGAAATTAATAACTTTTTTTTGGGTGAACAAGTCTGTTATTGAAAGAGCGAAACAATGGCACCATTATTCGCAAAACACCAACATGGTAATTCTCTTGAGATTTGATACCGACTCTGAGAAACCGAGAGATCTACCCAGCAGGTAATTATAGTGCTGCCAGGAAATTTTATTTCAATGTGGGGAGCATGGTTATGGCTAAAAGCAATGGTGTTGTTGGATGAGCGGAAATAAGTAAGCTTTTGAGATCAAAAGCTGATTTAATCTGTAGCGTTTGGATGCAGATTAAATATGAGTAATATTTATTTTTACTAAAATGTATGATTATTTAATTATTTATTTAGAAAATTATTTGAATAAAGAACTATTTTTAACCTTTGTAAATTAAAGGTGTCAGATAATGAAATCTAGAACTACAAGAAATCCTATTTTTGAAAACCAGAACTCTTGTTTTTTAATCCGGAATTCCAAATTTGTGTCAAAATTAGTGGTTATAAAAAGCCATGCTCACCCGTGGGTAAAAAAAAATTTGACCAAGAGAACCAATAATAAATGATTACCTCAACCTGTTTGTTGGCCACAACAGAAAATTCAGAATTCCTACCAAAATCCGGAATTCCTACTTTATTTCCGGAATTCTGACTTTAACAAATCCGGAAAACCCACTTTACTTCTAGAATTCCGAATTTCAAATAGAGTATTTGACCACAAAACCCAGATTATTGACTTTAAGCTACCACTCTAAATAATCTCATCCAAACAGCCCCAATGTAGACGTTTGCTTGGTTAAAAATTGATTACCATGGCTAAGTATGCATAAAATGTTGAAGTGGACATCCTTAATTATCCTTTTCCCATTTTCGGATTGCTAAATTCATCTCCTTTACCAGTAACCAAGTTGTAAGAAAAATATGATAGCAACCAGGTGTGGTGATGGATCGAGCACTGAGTTCTGTCTCCGATTGAAAGAGTTTCTTTGATGCTCATTTTCTCCCAGATAAATTTAGTGGATTATGATTTTTCCCAGTGATTATTCTATTACTTCTTAGAAATCAAACACCTTCAGAGTAGAGTAACGGTAGTTGATTTTTTCCTATGTCTAAATATTTGATGCTTCAAGAAACCATAGAGATGAATCAAAGTGAGCAATGAGTCGAGGTGATTTATGTCAGTTTCGTGTGCATGATATTTTATTTTGGCGGTGTTTTGATCCAAGTCTTCTCTGTTTCAACTTTGTTTCGCGAGACTACTCATGCACGCTTCTATGTTTGCAGTGTGAAACACTCAAGCACTGTCCAACTCGACCACCGGGTGGCTTCCTATTTGGCTGTATTGGTTTGATAGGGATCAAACTTCTTAGGTAGAACCCCTCTAGGAGGTAAAAATATTTTTTCACATTTTTTTGGGGCTAATTTTTTGCATCTTGGCTTCATATTGGTGACTCGCAATATCCATATACGACCGTAATCATGTTCCGTCTCTTACCTTACATGTACAAATAGTTTAGGTCTCTCTATAAAACAGTGATGTTTCTTCTAATACATTTCAATAGATACTCGCTACTTTATTATTTGGATATTTCAATAAGGAATTGTGCCGTAATCTTCTCTGGACATCGCAAATTTCAGAGTATAGCCTAATTTGAGCAACATTTTACTTTGGGAGAAGATCAAATATAAAATTTCGTCCTGGTTAGAGAATTGTATCATAATCTGCTCTGGACATCTAAAATTTATCTTTGTCTAATCTAAGTCATTGATTAATATTGAGTTAGTATCATTGTAGGTTAGTAGTCATATTGAATTATAGAATTTTATTTTTGGGTAACACCTTGACTGAGTCTGTCACATTCTCAATATTTTCCAATGATCCTCACCATTATTTAAATCTGGCTACAGGTTCCAACTGTGCTGTGGAACTATGTTCAGTTTTCACCCTTTAGAGTACCTTTATGCACTTCCTGTTTTCTCTACTGCCCGCAATGGGTCTTATTGTTGGAAGTAGAGGTTTTCGACAATCGATTTTGACCCGACTTTGAGCTCGGTTCTAACCCGGCTCAATGAAGAGTTGTCAACACCAAACGCGTCTTTGTAAAGTAGGCACCTTGGTGATCATTTTGGTAACTCACATGTCGAAAACCGTTGAGAAATTAATGATCAAATTAAGCTCTCAAAATGGGTTCCTGATCAAAATTGTGTTGTGAAGAAAATAGGAACCACATCTTGGTTCAAGGAGGAAACTTGGGAGTTTAACTACTTCAAGTTTGGACTATAGGGAACGCCCTTTGGGTGGAGCAATTTGTTGCAGGAGAGGGGACCTAGACAAAGGTCGAACCACCATCAAACCAACGAATTTATACAGCACTTAAACTTCCTAACACATCTAGAAACTTCTTTGTAGTCTCAGTTCGTCGTGTGCGGTTTGTACCGTGCTTTCCACCGCCGCACAGGGAAGCTTTCATCCTGGGAAGCAGACGTTCCAACGTTCCACATCAAGCACCTGTGGGGGCCGAATCTCCTTTAAGGAGCCTCGTTCTAAATGAACGAAACTGTCTTCCAACTTTTTACAGCGTTCGGAAATCTCACTATCAGTAAGTTCGTTCTTTATTTTATTACTTTCGGGTACTGTTTGATTGGTCACAAATTGTTCGGGTCAATAAAATTTAACAACAATCTTAAAGCAGATTCGTTTTGTGACTTAATCTTTCTGTATCCCTAAGTTTCTGTACACAATTTCTTCGTAACTGTCAAATATTTCGACAGATTTGTTCATATTTGAACAAACCTTTGTTCTTTGTGTTGTGTATCTGTTACTGCCCTCTTCGTTGTTGCTTTCTCAAGTGGTTGTCACTATTTTATTGGTTAGTTGTTGATTCATTTCATCACCAGTGGGTTCATAATATAGTTGTTTTCACAACCATCAGTTTGTTCATCTCATAACGACCAGTTCGTTTATTTGAAAACAAACATTTGTGTTGTTGTTGCTATCATATAGTTTGTTTATAATATTCTGTTAGTAGTCATCTAGTCCTATTAACAACCATTATTCTCTCTAGTTGTTTTCCATCTTGGTATGAGAATATAGTTTCTGTCAAAAACTTATCTTTCTTACTTACTGTTCAAATTTTTTGTATGTTCGTCCATTACTTAACAAACTGTGACCAGTTAATTGTTCTGTTGGTGGTTTAAATCATTATCAGTTTATACAGTTTCACAACAATCTGTTATCTTCTAGTCCTGCTAACAATTGATAATATCCTGCTTATTTCAAAGCACAATTTGTATTTTTCATTTCAGTTTCATATTGTTACTAACTGTTTGTTTTGTTTAGCCTTTGGACTTGCTTCTATAAATTCAGCAAGTTTATTCAATTTTCTGTCCAGTACTATTTGCCATCAAATTTTATAGTATTGATTTCAATTCAGACTTTTTGGTTATTGTTAATTCTGTCGATAGTAACAGAAACATTTCTATTTGTAGAAATGGGAGACAATTCCGGAAAAGAGGGGGGTGAAATGTCAAACTTGACATCCGTTACCGCCAACCCCGTTGTACCGGTGGGTTCTCATCTTGTTGAAAAGGCGGAGAAATTTACGGGCAAGAACTTCAAACGTTGGCAGCAAAAGATGTTGTTTTACCTAACGACTTTGAGTCTTGCGAAATTTCTCAACGAAGATCCTCCTCCATCTCCAGAAAATGCCGATGGACAAACCGTTGCAGCGGTTGAGGCTTGGAATCATTCGGACTTCCTTGCGAGAAACTATATTTTAAATAGTTTGGACAACCAATTGTATAATATCTATTGTGCTGTAAAAACGGCTAAGGAACTTTGGAAATCCCTCGAAAATAAATATAAAGTAGAGGATGCCGGTGCCAAAAAGTTCGTAGTCGAAAATTTCATGGAATTTAGAATGGTAGACTCCAAGGGTATCATGCAACAAGTTCAGGAATTTCAATGTGTAATACATGATGTAATAGCGGAGAAAATGAATATCCCCGAGGAATTCCTTGTAGCCGTGATGATTCACAAGTCCCCCCCCCCCGCTTTGAAGACCTACAAAAGCTACTTGAAACACAAGAGGAAATAAATGACTATGGAGGAGCTCATCGTTCGACTTCGGACTGAAGAAGGCAATCGACTAGCCGAAGACAAGCCGCCAACAAGCTATCAGTCTAAGGCAAACGTCGTAGAGGAAAAGCTAAGAAAAATCTGAAGAGGAAGGCTACAGATGAGATGAAGAAGTTCTCGGGTAAATGTCACAATTGCGGCAAGACCGGGCACAAGATAAAAAGATTGTCAGAAAAAGAAGAACACCTCAAAAGGGAAGAAACCCGAAGCCAACATGGCCGATGATGGAGAAGACGAAAACAAATTTTCAGCCGTAGTCTCCGAAGTGAACCTCGCTAGAGGTAATCCCAAGGAGTGGTGGATCGACACCGGTGCCACAAGGCACATATGTTTCCGACAAGGCTATGTTCTCATCGTTCGAGCCGACTGAAAATGAAGAACCGTTGTACATGGGAAATTCATCAACTTCCTCCATAAAAGGGAAAGGGAAAATAACGCTGAAAATGACTTCCAGAAAAACCCTTACCCTCAATGATGTTCTCTATGTTCCCGATATTAGAAAGAAACTAGTTTCAGGATCAATGCTTAGCAAGAAAGGGTTTAAGCTTGTATTTGAGTCAGACAAATTTGTTCTGACAAAAAATGGGGAATATCTAGGTCGGGGGTATCTCAAAGATGGGCTATTTAAGCTCAATGTAATGACTGTGTTTCCGACTATGAATAAGAAAGCGCAAGTTAATTATTTGTCGGAGTCTTCTACTTCTTGTTGATGAATTAATGAAATTGGACCATTCATGTGGAGTAGAGGTTTTCGACAACCGATTTTGACCCGAATTTGAGCTCGGTTCTAACCCGGCTCAATGAAGAGTTGTCAACACTAAACGCGTATTTGTAAAGTAGGCACCTTGGTGATCATTTTAGTAACTCACATGTCGAAAACCGTTGAGAAATGAACGATCAAATTAAGCTCTCAAAATGGGTTCATGATCAAAACTGTGTTGTGAAGAAAATAGGAACCACATCTTGGTTCAAGGAGGAAACTTGGGAGTTTAACTACTCCAAGTTTGGACTATAGGGCACGCCCTTTGGGTGGAGCAATTTATTGAGGAGAGGGGACCTAGACAAAGGTCGAACCACCACGCGTGCGCGCGCGCCGCCGCCGCTGTCCGTCCGGCCGGCTCAGCTCGGCTCGGTCTCGGGTTCGGGCACGGGCACGGGCCGTGGTGTGGTGTGGTGTTGGGCTGGGTTGTTAGTGGGCTTGAACAAGTATTAAATTTTTTGGGCCAAAAACTAACAAAATTAATCTGTTAATTAACAGTTTTAATTGTTGTTATTAACGGATTCAAACTGAACGGTTGCAACCTTTTGAACAGTTACAACCGCTCCCAACCAACACCTTTACTCCAATAAATTGTCCATCCCCTTCCTCATTTGTGGTACATCAAACCAACGAATTTCTACAGCACTTAAACTTCCTAACACATCTAGAAACTTCTTCGTAGTCTCAGTTCGTCGTGTGCGGCGTGTACCGTGCTTTCCACCGCCGCACAGGGAAGCTTTCATCATGGGAAGCAGACGTTCCAGCATTCCACATCAAGCACGTGTGGGGGCCGAATCTGCTTTAAAGAGCCTCGTTCTACATGAACGAAACTGTCTTCCAACTTTGTACATCGTTCAAAAATCTCACTATCAGTAAGTTCGTTCTTTATTTTGTTATTTTCGGGTACTGTTTGATTGGTCACAAACTGTTCGGGTCAATAAAATTTAACAACACTTATTACACCATCTTTGATGTCTTTCACCATGTTTTATGTTTGCGAGATTGTTTTGATAATGGAACTACATAAATTTACATGATAAAGAGAACCTCAATAAGGTTTCTGATGTTGTTTCTCCCTCATGTCGTACATAGGTGGTACCTTAATTGTCATCAAATGAGTTCTCTTCCCCTTAAGATAGTTGTTATTTGGTTTCACTTGACAAGTACTCTTTATTCAGGTATTAATGTAATATATATATATTTTGCATCAGGTCTGAAGTTACTTGCATGTACACTGTATTAAAGTGATTTTTGAGTTTTTGCATTAGGTGACTGTTAAGGTAAATATGCTGTGGAGATCAGAGGAAATTGATTCAATAATTCTGGTAGTTGTTTCTAGATGTCAGATGGGGAAGATTCTGGTATCACTTCTATAAATAGTATCTCACTCCTTTGCTTCTTCTGATATTTATGATCGAAGTAAATGCTAGACTAGGATAATCTAAGATGAAGATATGGAACTTCCATTGCAACACCCCGCGATCCCCGAGCCTTCCGTTCCGGACCGGAAAGCCCAGGAGGGCGATGCTAAAAGTGACAGCGGATTTCAAAAGCAATACAATCCCCAACTCGTATATTAACATTAACAATTATATTAAAAACTTAGTCTTATACAAGAATCTGATTACTATTACACAGTGATTAACTAACGATTTCTAGACACTATTTGTGAGGTCATTCTAAGTGATTCTCGCGCCCAGCCAAACCATAGTCTCCAGCTTCTAGACCTGCGGTGGGAAGGAAAACAAGAACCGCAGTTTTCTAAAAGTCAGCAATAAAATACTGAGTGAGTAACACCCAAGCATGTAAACATGGAAGAGTGATAAATCGATAGTAATTTAGCAAAACACAGCAGAAGTAAAAAACGATTGAATAATAAGACATTCTCTAACTTTTAACACATTTCAAAGATTCCAGCAAACATATGCTAATCCATAGACCAAGTCAAATTCTAACAGTTTCTCATTGATCACAGCAATCCGCGTTCCGTATTCCGTGTCCAAACTAGGAGTTACCATTTTTTAGCCATGAGTTTCACGGGGAGAATCCAACAAATCACATCCAAATATCCCATCACAAGCTACCAAGACCTTAAGTGTCGACACCCTCCTAACAGAGTTCTTGCGCCCAAAAGGAGTGAGTACAAGGAGTGGGCCCGGTGCGAATTTCCGCCGGACTAACCAATAAGGGTCGAATGGACGAAGCCAACAACGACCAAACCCAATTTTGTAATAATCCAAACAATGTTCCCCGTGCAGCTCTTTCCACTTTATGTCTTTACGCATTATAATCTTTGTGTGATTATCTCAATAAATCATAATCAAACACAAGTAAAGAATACGCACACAAAAAACATTTTGAGACAAGTAATGAAATCATGTTTAGACACGACAGAAGCTATTACGCAAGACTTGGCATGTATACTCACCTCGTTCGGTAAATAGCATGTAAGCTCCTAAAAGTACACGAAACCTTCTCCTACGAATTATTCACCTACAAATTATATTTCCTAAGTCAAAGACAAGTTCAAGTGCCACGATACACTTTCTAACAAACGTCCTACTCGAGTAACGAGATCAACACGCCCCCTCTTGCTAGAACGACTCATAAATTTACCCAAAAATGATATTCAAACTATATAAAATTACTGAGTCGCACAATAGTTTTGAAATGACTTGTCGGCTTATAATATTTCAAAAAAGAGGTAGTTTAATTAGAGAAGCTTTTATTTTAGAAAAACATGTGACATTAGACAAGTATCAAGTTATACATATAAAAATAGAGTGGAAGAAAGCGATTAAATTGATAGTTAAAAATAGTCGATTTATGTCAAGTAAGGATATTAAATTTATAAGAAGACTACTTAAGAATATTTTACATAAGTTCGAAATATTTATTAGCTAGTAAATATCCCCTTACAGGTATTTGAACGAAACCAAATTGATAGCTAAGTGACAAACCCCTTAATTGTTGAGTTTTAAATAAAACAAATCTTGTTTAATTTTTAAATTGATATTTCTGAAAATATTTCGACACCCGATTTACATTTCTGAAACGAGAACGAAAACTAATATTTTTAGGAATTATTTTTGACCCGAAAACAATACTTTTATTTCGAGTAAAATGAAATATTTGAGTAAACGACAATTAATTCCCCCATGTTATGCAAATAGACAACATGCAACCCCACCACCCACATAATACTTTTAGAAAGAGATAACCAACACCCCATAAAAGGTTCTGAAATGCAAACAGACTCCCCCAACTAACTCAAAATTAGTTTCTGAAAATGGCACTTTCAACCCCCCAAACATGAACCACCAATTCGATCGATCCAAACTGAAATCAAGCAAGAAACACATGATTTTGTCTACATAAATCAACTCACGACGAAAATCAGGGCATACCTGAATCAAGAATCGCTCAAAACGGTCAAGTTATGGGTCGGGTCGAAGAGCACTGCGTCGCCGCCGGCGGTGTGGGCTGTTCTGGGTCCGGTTGAGTCCTCTTGTGCCTTGGTCGGACCCCTAGGAGTCGATTGGCAGAGTTATAACGTCGTGGGTTGCTCTGGATTGCGTTGGTGGAGCTTCGTCGGAAGTTTCGCCGGAAACAATGGAGGTCTGGCGGTCCACGACGACCTCTGTTACAGCAGCTCCAGTGGATGATTTCTCCTTATTCTTCCTCTGTTCTGGTCAGGATTGAGAGAGAGGGAGAGTGTGATCAAGAGAGAGACGAGGGGCAGAGGTTGGTGGCGGCTTTGGTGGACTTGCCCGACGGTGGCAATGGCGATGGTGGCTGGCTGGTGGTTGTTTCCAGCCGCTGCTGTTTCTTCGAGGCAGAGAAGAACAGAGAGGGAGAGAAGAGCAGAGAGATGGAGAGAAACAAATGGCAAATAAGGGTTGAGGTGGCGGGGATGGTTGATGATGATGAAGATGGCGATGATGGTGTTGGTGATTTGTTGTTGTGAGGTTTTTGGGGGAGTAAAGAGAAGAGATGGTTACCTAAATAGACAAATTTCAGATTGGGGAGCAAGTAATTGGTATTGTGTTGGGGAAGGATCGTGAAATCGTGTGGGAGAAGATTCGAAAATATTGTGGAGGAAGGAATTGAAACTTTGTTGGAGAAGCTCATTGTGGTGTATGGGAGAAGATTGAAGAGTTGTGTTGGAGAAGATAGGAGAAAATCTTAAAGTGTCTTGGTGTACCCAATTGAAGAGTGGAAAAATTCACATAAATGATTTTGCTAGTATAATTTGTGAAAGATCAATAAATTTGGGCTGATAAAAGTAGGGTGTAAAGGAATTTTAACAAAAATAAAATTTCGTATAATACTTGCTAGAATTATTGACAATTATTTAAGCGAAAGCGCGCGCGTAATTTTTTTTTTCTTACCCGAAAAAATTACTAAAATATCCATACGAAAAATACGGAGTATTACATCCAGTATCCTGATCTTGATGGTGCACAAAAGTTTTCTATATGGACTGTGTTTAAAATGTCCAACAAATGCTTCAGTTGATGGTTGTACTTAAACGTATAGTACTAAACATGCATGACTTCTCATGGTCCTAATTCACAGAGTTACAAAGTAGGATATATTTTTTTTTTCAACTTACCATCCAGTATCAGCAACCAGCTAAATATTGTTGATTAGAACTGTGTGTCGTCCCCCGAGTCTATCTGTGTTCTCTTGATTCACCAGTTGTTTATCATGATTATTATCACAAGATGCAAAATCTACAAGAATGTATTGTAGCTTAACTTTTGTTCAATTTTGGAGAAAGTTTCTTTGTTTCTCCTCTATATATTTGCAACGATACACTATCACGCTGAAGTTTTGTTATAGTTTTGCTCATGATTCTATTTGTCGCGCCTTTAGGCACGGGCAATACCTAGTATACATATATATATTGATTGATATTGATTCATGGTTCAATTACTCGTGTCCCTATGCCGCTTCACCTATGCTCTTTATATTGGCAATAGGTTGGGCATACGAGGCCATGACTTACATATCATGATACTACAATAAGCGGGGATATACACACCAACACTTTTACATTTCTATATTCCAACCTAAATGTAGCCTTTATGCAAATGTATATAGCTTCATTCATTTGAAGCCTTTCAGTTGCCATGGCTCTGGCCTTCTCCTTAACCTCGGTTCATTTCCTTGGGTTTGTCCATACTCCATGCGTTCACGTCAACAGTAACAGGCTCAGTTCCTCGATTGAACAGGAAAATATTAGCTTTTTCCTTCACTGCTAAGGTGGGATAAACTCTGGATGTTATGGCAGTTCTCCCTCCACTGGCGAAGCTTTCCACCACGGAATGATCAATCTACACAATCATCAACAAGTTTTAAATTCAACCAGATCGAGAGAGAGAGAGAGAGAGAGAGAGAGAGAGAGAGAGAGAGAGAACAAAAGAAGGAGAGGAATGCTTACCAATGTCCTCAGGCTAAGCTTGTAGTCACCATCAATTATTTGTGGGTAGTCAACCCATCCACCATAAACGGGTTTCCACACGTCCTTTTTAAGTGATGATCTGTAGCGATCACAAGCCAAAAATGAGAAATAAGGAACTCATCAAGACGAACCCGACTTATTAGTCCATTGCATTGTGCGTGGGTGCATGAACAGGTATTCCAGG
Organism: Linanthus parryae; assembly: GCA_023055425.1. NCBI lineage: Eukaryota > Viridiplantae > Streptophyta > Magnoliopsida > Ericales > Polemoniaceae > Linanthus > Linanthus parryae. Next base: position 68,540,982 of record JALGPY010000001.1, on the reverse strand, counting down.
AGTACAAAAAACATAAATTGCGAACTTTAGAGTTACTAGGTGGTTGCCGCCTGGTTGGAACATGACTCATTCTTACCTCAGTTTCGGCGTAACTAGATCAATATCCTCGAAATTTATTTACTTATTAAACTCATTAACCAAGATAAAAACGTACACGTTGGTATCACTTTTATTATATGGAGGAAGAATAACCTTGCTAATTGCAGTATCCTTATGTAGGGATGGCAGTTCGGGTAGAGATTTCGGGTTTTGCCCGCACCCGTACCCGTTCGGGTTTATTTCGGGCATGTATAAAAACGGGTTCGGGTGGGTTCGGGTGCGGGTTGACTAAAACCCGGTCGGGTATGCAGTGCCCCACGGGTACCCGACCTTACCCGAACTCATGAATGGGTAAATATCAAATGTTTTTTTGTTACCTCTGTTGTTCTCTGTTTTTCTCCAACTATCTCCATTGTTGTATTTATCTCTTTCTATCACTCCAACTCCCTCCATGCATACTTCAAATCCCATACGTTTCTCTCACCTCGTCCACTCCTGTCCCGAAGCATTCTCTCTCTCTCTCTGAATATCTTCACCCATGATCTCAATTACTCACCCGAAACTCTCTCTCTCTCACCCATGATCTTCTCAATCTCTTCCTAACGTCTCTCTCCCTCTATTTCATAACTTCTCTTTCTCCCTAATTTATAGGATAGTTTTTTTTTTTTTTTTTTTTTGCAAACAATTTATAGGATAGTTTGTTTTGTTTTGAACATTTACTTGTTGATAATTACGTGTAAAAAATCTGTTCCTAATTTGTCTCCTTTATTTTGAACATGATCTCTCTCATATCTCTTATAATGGTAATCTTTTTCCACGATTGACTTGTTCATAATCTCTTCCTAATTTCTCTCTCCCTCTCTCTCTGATTCGTATATATCCGGCTCATTGTAATGCTAAAACAAATGTGATTTTGTACAAAAACCATGCATCATTATTGTTATTTTTTAAAAATTATTATTATTATTATTATTATTATTATTATTATTATTATTAGTATTATTATTGGAAAGAAATATAGCTATTGCCTTTCAAAAAAAAAAGAAACATATCTATTAGATTCTGAAGGAAAAAGAAACGTAGCCCCTGTTAACCTACAAAACAAAGAGTCAGTTGTTTGCAAAAAAAAAAAAAAACAAAGCGTCAGTTTCAAAAACAGAGTAAAAAGATTGTCGGGTTTAGGGTCGGGTCGGGTCCCATAAGATTCGGGTACGTGAATTCTCGGGTATGGGTCGGGTTTGGGTCGTCCATTTCGGGTTTCGCGGGTTTCGCGGGTTTGACGGGTTTCTGTCCGGGTCGGGTCGGGTTCAGCAAAATTGGCACCGAACCCGCCCGAGTGCCATCCCTATCCTTATGGAGGAAGAATAACTTTGCTAATTGCAGTATCCTTTGTGACAATCGTCAGATTTGGTTATTGAACATTCCCAGGGCAGTTTGGGCGAGTAAAACTTATATTAACTACCTCCCATCGAAAAAATATCAGCCCAAACCTAACCAATTGATCAGTAAACCCAAACCTAACTGATCATTTTGGGTCGGACAGGTTTGACTCGGTTTTGGGTTTTTTTTAAAAGAAAATATAGAACAATGAGCGAATCGCGATTGAACAATGATTTATAAGCATAAGGGTGACTCGCGGTATATATGTCAATATGATGAGAAGCATATTAATACTTTTTCTGGTGAACACAACATATTAATGTTTTGCTATCACAAATTAACAAGTTATGTATTGAATCGTTGTAAAATTGGCTATCACAATAAATATGTTGGAATTATATATCTATACTTACTAATATATCAAAAAACTTATTCTCTTTTGCGTTAGGCGGAGCGGTTCGGGGCTAAACGGAAGAATTATTTTAAAACCCATAATCGATCGATAACAGGCCGGTTGAAAATTCTTGAACCTGAAATCAACCATTTAGCCCCGTTCCCTTTATATTTTGGGTAGGTACGGCTGGAATCGGCCAGTTGGGCTGGTCGCTCGGGTTTTGAACACACTCTAATTGCTTTTGGTACAGAAAAACAAAGAGCCAAGAAAGTATGAAGTTAACCTGGTTAAATCAGCGCACAAAAGAACTCGCTTGCCATGCTTGTGAGAATTGTAAATCTTAAAGTATATATCTGTTTGTTCTTCCCCTTTTGGTGTCGAGAAAACCGAGAGTCCAAACGGCCCAAGGCCACCACTCTCCTTATCATCACAAAGGTCTTTTGGTTCCCGCTGCAGCATTTTTTCATCGAATTTTGCAGCTTTGGAGATGCTTGGGGGCTCAAATGAGAAATTTACTTCAACATCCGCCTGCACGCAAATGTCAACTGATTAGAGAAATTGCATTCAACGGATGAATGAAGAAACCAACATATGTGTGTGTGTGTGTGTGTTTTAACCAACCAACCTGTGCAGGCGTAGTGACATTCATTTTAGTGGAGTTGCCCTTGGGAACGTTTACGTTGCGGAGTTCGACCTTGCTCCCCCTGAGAGCTTTTATTTCATCAACTGGCCATTGCATTAATTGATATCGGTCACTTCTCGTGGTCGTATCAAGCCACAATGTTCTTGGAATTGTCTGCCGTACGTACACAATAAAAGAAAATTTTCATAAATAAAAAAGTTGTCTCTAAAGGTAAATTTCATATATAGGTATGCATATATCCCTTGAAATGAGTTACCTGAATACCGGCCCATCCCTTAGCAACATCCTCTTCTTTGGTACTGGATTCATTGGACCATCCCCAAAGGAGCCTGCGGTTCTTTTCAGGATCGTAAAAGGTCTTTGAAGCGTAGAGATTGCCATAATCGATTCTTAGTCCAGCCCATCCGTCAACGGAGGTATTATCCGGTTTGTACTTGTCCTTTTTGAAGTTGTAAGATCCAACGGTATAATAGTCGTATCGGGTCTCATCCAAGCTAATCTTGAGGACAAACTTTTCTTTCGTCCAGTCAGACGACAGCGATTTGTCTTTCTCGGGTATGGGGAAAAAGTCCACACATTCCCAGTTGCCCGTGTCCTTCTTAGAGTGCAAGGGACTCTTGGCTTGAGTCCACTTCTTAAAGTCCTTGCTCTTATACAAATATGCTATGCCTTTCCTACCCTCACTACCACTCAACAAAACTCTCCATTCCCCATCTGGGCCCAACCACGCCGTTGACGGGTCACGGAATTTGGTTTTATTTATACTTTCCGATGCTGTGATAATTGGGTTGTAATCGGGTTTGTTCCACTTTTGGAGGAGGGGGTCCGACATGTTAACGGGCTCTGCGATGTTCTGGACTTGTGTTTTCTTGTTATCAGTGATTCCAGTGTACAATATCACGGGTTTTTTGCCATCGTTGAGGAAGGTGGCAGATCCAGACCAGCATCCATATTTATCAAACGGCTTAGATGGGACGATGGCGTGTGGTAGTGCCTTCCAATTAATCAGGTCCTTTGATACGGAATGAGCCCAAACTATGTTTCCCCAGACTGCTCCCTTGGGATTGTATTGGTAGAATAAATGGTAATAACCTTTGTAAACCAGTGGTGCTGAATTTACATACCAACAAACAAAACTTGTATTAGCAAAGACCAAGCAAAGACCAAGGAAAGAGTAGTAATTCGGAACCAGAAAAAGACGATTAATTACACTTACCATTGGGATCTGTTTTCCACCATGTTGCCCCATATTATGTTGAATGAACATGCAAAAGGAAATGAACAAAAGATAAGTGATCACTCTGTAAAATTTTGACTTCACTTATAATGAAGGACAAATTCAAACACATCCCATACACTCATGAAAAGATTATGAAATTCTTGCATTGTTTTGCTAACAAAATTACCGTGAAAGTGACCGGTGAATAGTGTATTAAGAAGACACTTTCACCCCTTCTAGTTTGGAAAAGACACTTTTCCCTTTTGTTTGTTAGATGACATTCTGAGAGTAAATTGATACTTGTGTATCCAATAATCTGGGGTAAAATTGTCATTTACCATCTTGTAAATGACAATTAGGCTTAAATGGGTAAACGATATAAAACTACACCCTCCGTCCCACCAGGTTGGTGAATAAGTTAATCGGGTATTTTTTGGGCCTAGCGATTTGGTTAGTCAAAAAAGGTAAGAATTTGATAATTTTTGCATGGTCTTGTAGAGTAAACTAGCATCTACAAGAGCATGCAAAAATTATCAAATTCTTGATTTGTTTTACTAACCAAATCACTATGCCCAAATAAGACCCGATTAACTTATTCACGAACCTGGTGGGACGGAGGGAGTAGTTCATTTATAACCATCCAAATAAGACCACTTACTATTGGTCTTACTTGGGCAGTACCCATTTAGGACCAAATTAAATATAATTCAAATCAGACCCGACTAACTTGTCCATTTTACCCAGGTCTAAGAAGAATCCGACATAACAGAGGTTGTAACAAATTGGTCCAAAAGTCTCTTTTGGCACCCAGATTTTAACAAATCAAAGGTGTGAATTATTCTGTTAGAATTCCAACTCATTATTCGATCGAGATTTTGTTAATCACTATTAGCACAAGTTCGATTAGTACACTTTGTTTTTCAAAGTCAGCATTATTAAACAACAAAGTCACGAAGCCGTCCACTTTTATATTTATGAAATTTGAATCGAGAAAATATGCGGAAGTAGAATTGTTTGCACCGAAGGTCAAACTTCATGGACATTTCATTTTTATCTTAAGAACGACATCGGGAACGAGAAGGGGGTCAAGTATATACCGTTCATCCAGTTTTTTGGAGGATGAAAATGGTAGGCAGTCCGGTAAAAATCGTCCACCTGTTTTGGTTCAACAGACTGCAAATGCTCGAACACCTGGTGCGATGCTTCAACGCCATTTTTTGATATACACAAAAAGGTTAACAAAACCCACGCTAACTTACAGATCAAATCCATCGCTGGGAACTCTTATTTTCTTCCGCTGTTCTTTATTCCTTCCCCACTCTTTATTTTCGAATGAAACTTTATTGAATATTAATCCATCAGCCCATGCATTGTGAATACACAACCGTTCTGAAGGCTTATATATATAAGAAGAGTTCAGCGAATTAAAAGGAGGTCAGCAAATTTTTGTGGAGATTAGAAGACGACGACTTTGGATGAGGTCTCCAGCATAATAGCGCTAATGGTGGATAGAAACTGAGAAAAACATCCCTCACTTTTCGGGAAAGAATTATCATACGTATTTCTAGGACATCAAATTAATCATGTTGTACCAATTACAAAGATTGTTTTCAAATTAGCTGAGACCACATATTTTCATTTCCTGTTGAAAAAGTTTCGGTTCGGTAGCTTATTTGTCATGCACGGAAATTTGTCGAACGTAAAAGGCCAGTAAATTCTCATTCACCATGAACTAACCTCTATGTTTACTTCATGAATACTACTTACATATGGTTGTCCACGACCTTAAATTTTACATGAGTTGCGACATGAGAAGCAGAAACCTTTTCTTCTTGCCATGCGGCAACATGGGTCGTGAATTGGACCTTCATGCTGTCCTCCTTCGCCATGCATAGCTCCCGTTAAGCTCTCGTTTAGCTCCAAATCTCCGTGTATGAATTCTAATTCCAAATCTCTGTTCGTCGGCGGTCTTATGTCATTCTTGCTCCTCCTTTGTTTTTTTACCTTTGTGAGTGAGATAGTCATGAGTTTGTACATGCAAAATGGAGTGAACCTTCTTTTTTATCGTCCACCATGAGGGTGTTATGACGGTGGGTGTGATTTTTGTCCATCACGTTTTTTTTCGGGTTGGAAGCCCCCCCCTTTTTTTTTTTAATAAGACGCGGGGCTATGCCACCTTATCACATTATAGGTTTAAAAAGGTAACACGCCCATAATGTAGCGAATGTTAGTAATTCAATACGAGAGAAACAAGAAAGCAAGAACACACAATGATTACATGATTCAGTAGCTTTGAGACTAGCTACGTTCACGGCCAACCCAAATCCGATTTATTGATGAGAAATCAAACCAATTACAAGCACCTCTTATTATGAGCCATGCCTATGCATTTATATTGGCTTACAAACCTTAACTTGTTCCCAAAGCAAAACCCAACACGAATAGGAAGGCCAAAGAAATACCGCTAACCCTAGTTGCCGCTGCCCTAAACGCCAAACCCTAGCCGCCGCCTTTAGCCTCCAAACCCTAGTACCCGCTTGCTTTATTGCTTTGCAAAAACCCTTGCTAGGTTTGCATCAAACAAACCTCCCCCTTGGTTCAAACTCCCTAGCTACCAAACTAATTCTTCTCATCAATCTAAAAACCCAATCCTAGTGTATTCCCAATTGCAATATTTGAATACACTACCAATGCGCCCCATAAAGCCGTCTATGCGTCTTCAACAGACGCAAAGATAATGCGTCCCAATAAACTCTCCTCTTAATGCATACCCAACGTTGTGCCGCACCTGCATATGCTCCCCCTCTCCCTCTCGCTCATCTTCCTCCACGAGCTCTGAACTGCACCCCTCCCCTAATCACCACCCCTGCGACCCGCACCTGCTTATGCTCTCTCCGCCTCTCTTCTCCAAAATCCCTCCTGAACTACCGTCCCCAGCCACCCTATTTATACCGCACCAACTCGCAACGAGTTCATCGCGATTGAAGCTCACACTTCTCCATGAATAAGTGCTTTCTTCTAAATCACATCAAAGCTCCATAGATCGGGAACTTAAAGATCGGATTTGGTCCCTTGGTTGTGTGTGTCTGCTTCATATGTAAAGATTAGGGATATTTACTCTTCTTTTCTTCGATTTTGATGGGGGTGTGCGAGTTTGCCTGGATATGGTGGCTGTGATTGTGATTGGGGGAGGAGGGGGAGGGGGTTCGGAATATTGTTGTTCGATGAATGTGGAGGGATCCAAGCTTCGATCTTTATGGGTTGGTTGGTGTTCTTGATTGAGTTAGTTACCGTGTGATACGAAGATGGTTTTATGCATTGTACAATTTTCCGTTTATGTGATCGTTTGTGTGAGACTGGATTCAGGTTGTCAATTCGAGATGGCTTTTTTTAGAATTGGTGTTATTTCTCCGCTTGAGAGATTTACTCTTCACAGGATCTGGGTTTTTGGTCAGTAGAAGAGAAAAAATGCCATTCTTGAATTGGTTTTTTTGGTGAGTTGCAATAGAAGGAAAAGAGTCCAAACTGTGAGGGTACTGGCGGTTTAGGTATTGCTAAAAGGTTTCCTATGCACTTTGAAAGGTTGAAGGATCTTCCTTTTTTTTGTTGGTGTTCATGTGGTTAATCTCCTTTATCTAGAAATTGTAGAAGAAGATCATGACCAATAACAAGACAAAGTGGATTAGAGGGCAATGAAGGGCAAAATTGTCTAAAAGGTTGAGTATTAAGGGGAACCCCACACATTAACTAATAGATCTAAATAGAGGGGGTGTAATTGAAATATATTTTGGACATTACAAGGGCTTAAGTGAATATTTCCAAACTAGAAGGGGTATAAGTGACGATATTCCTAAACTGAATGGGTGTAAGTGAAATTTACCCTTATTTTAATTGTAGCAATCTCTTTAGGAGATCACCATTTATAATATTTCATAACTTCAGATTATGAGAGTCATAATTATGGGTTACGAGCGATGTAAAGAACAAATTACATTGCTATACATGAATATCAATATTCACTACGAAACATCTTCCGAAGATTCGTTTGTATCGATAATGAGTAAAAAAAAATGGAGTATAGACAATTTAAGTGCATAAAAATAAAATAAATTAAAGAAAAAGGAACGCTACCTATTCAGGAGTCTTGATAATAAAAAGTGTTTTAGGCGTTTTAGACACATCTTCTGGAGATCTAATAATTATATGTTATGACTTCGGGTCATATAAGAAAATTGTCGCAACTTCAGGCTACGATCAAATTATAAAGTAGTTCACAACTTTTATTGTGAAACGTAATATTTGCATTTCAATAACTTTAAGACAAATAATAATTGTGCGTTAGAAACCTCTTCTGGAGTTTCAAACGATTCATGTAATTGATGTATTCCCTCACTACAATAGTCCATAATTAAAATTATATAAAAAGAAAATAGTAAAAAAAGATAACTGATTGAGATGATCCTTATGACTCAGATCTGTGGGAGTTTGGAAAATACTAAAGGAACATAAAGTAGATAGACAGAAATGAGCATAATTTCAACCAACCAATTCGGGAGCATCACCTTGTTGTCGTGACCAACATTCTCCGCAAATCATAAAATTAATTTGACTAGGTTTAATTTGGTGAAACTGAAACTGAAATGTTAATTCATATTCTTGTTTCAAAGCTTTGAAAATCTTCTGAGGATAAGTTTGAACTGAGTGGGAGTTCATCTCCTGGATTTAACTATGGCTTCCTGTGTGATGAAAGACAAATTTATCTCGTCAAATAATATGTTACTTGCCTAAGTACTGTTTTGCACGAAAATTTTCTTAACTGTCTTAATGCAGGACATTAGAGTTTATCTAATCTGTGCTTACACTCTTTTCATACTTCATTGTTAGATAGATTTGGTTTTGACTTTGTTTTGCAGGAAACACCCATAGTTTCAATTTTGAAAAGCTTTTCAAAGATTTGAATATGTTCACAATCCTTAGCCTTAGATTCCTAAATGCAGGAGTGCCAAACATGTCACTAAATCTTCGCTGAATTTATGGAATTTTTTCAGGACTTGTCTTACGATTGTAGGTGCAGATTGTGCTCAAATTCAGTGGAGAAAATCAAGCTCCTATCCATTGCAAAAGAGTTGTTGATAGCCAATGATCAGTTGAGGATTTGTAGGGATTTTTATTGCAACAGACTTTGTGACTGTTTCTTTAAATTCAAATAGAATTGAAGCTGAAAATGAATGGCAACAGAGACACACAGTGACACAAAGAGACTGAGAGAAACACATTCGGATTGACCGAGCATCAAGGAAGGAGATCAGTTCAGCATTCAATCCTTTCCAACTCAGTAGAACACTTCCGAGCTTTCTAGCTTCACTGTATTCACAGTGTTCTTCTCTATGTGCTTAATATGTTTATTCATTAGTTTTTCAAAATCTTCTATATTTTGTCGTAGTTGTGTTGTTCAAGAGGAACAATTTGGGTTCTTATTGTATCAAGTAGTTGAAGTTGTACTAGATAGGTTAGCAGAGAACCTCATGCTGGTATAAGAGTAAAGAAATTATCTTAGGCCCGATATCTAGATCTTAACTAGTGATAAATAAGAAGTTACTGAAATCCTAGAGAGAGTAGATCCCTCACGCGGAGAGTAGGCCTTTAGGAGGCCAAACTTAGAAACAAATACATGTGTCTTGCTCTTTACATTTAGTTCTTTACTTGCTGACAAAACTGTTTCAACTTAGGACAAGTTCAAAGATTTGAAAAATCTCAGAGGCTTTTAAAAATGTATGTTTTTGTTCAAAGTTTAGAAACTAGTTTCAAAGCTTTGAAACACTTCGAAACCCTCCATTTTATTTTTAAAACCACTATTTCAAAAAAAAAGTTGTCATACTCTATTCAACCCCCATTCTAGAGTATATTTGATCCTGTATTATTACCTAATTACACACTTCAATTGGTATCAGAGCTTGTTTCACTTTTTAGATCTAGCAATCTTGCAATAATTAGTAATGTAGGTTAGTGTGGTGTTGGGTTTTGACGAAGGTTACACAGCGGAATAAAAAAAAATTATCATTCTCAAAGCCCACCAAGGATCACAGGACAAGCATCATAACATGATGAGAGCATATAAGATGTGTACCTTAGTTTGAGAGATCACACGAAGAATAGTGTCTTTGTCTCTATGAATATCCACACAATGGATTCTTGGTTGGATTCTTTCTCACCGCAATGTGCTAGCAACGGAAGAAGGAGGTGGATGATCACGGAAAACGAGGCACCAAGGTCGTGCCTATGGTGGCCGACGGCAAGGAGGGCTTCGACCTTCTTTGCTTTTGTCTCTCTCTTGCTTTGTTATGTTCTCTCAATAATGACTCACTTAGAGAAATAACAAGCTAGAGATCCTTTATATAGTCATAACTCTTTATTAACTAAATAAAGGCCCCAATTGCAAATTAGTCCTTACATGGGTTAGCCCACTTGCAAATTAGTCCTACTAAGTTTGCTTGTGGTTGCGTTATGATCCTTTTATTAATTAGTCCAACTAATTAATACCTATATCCAATTTATATATCCGGTGTGTGACCCCATAGGTTTGTACTTAGTTGGTAGTAACTTATTACTAACACGGAGCAGTTTCTAGCAACACATCCATGCCACCCAACTAATTGAAATAAGTCAGTGATCTCGACAAACCTTGTGCCCAATAATCGCATATTGAGTTATCCCTTTGTCTCAATATCCGGATTGGACACGATACATAATAGTCACACTCGTATATCCAATCCATAGTTTCTCTATCCTGGGAATATGCTTATGCAAGCAGATAACATCAATATGTCCTTATTGATTTCTCTGAGTCTGATCAGACATTCAATAAGCACCATCCCACGAGTGGCCCATGGATACTTGCTCCCCTTATGTGGGAGGGACAAATCCTCTCTACGTCACTACGATCTCTCAGCTTGCTTCCTACCATGCCCTATGACTATCTTTATAGTTACCCGGTGAAGGCACGACGTTGGATAATATCAAAGCACAATATTCCACAACTAGGGTATATAGTGACTTAAAGTCCAAGGATTACAATATTATTAGCACTATGAGAAGTGATTGTGACTTTGACATAATCTAATGTATCCTTCTCGTTGTGGGTCAATCCAGTATGCCATTACTCCTAATGCATACCCATGTGTTTAGACTTGATATCTCCATATCAATCTCTACACATACTAGTCTATCGTTGATCGTCCTATTAATCAATAAAACGGTCTAGGGATATTTAAGATAAACAACACATTGTATCTAAGGACTTCATTATATTAAATATCACCATATTTAATAAATGAATATTCTAGCCAAAACATTGTTCATACTAAATATAGATTGCCTCTAGGGCACCTATTCCAACATGTGGTTTCTCACAGGGAAGAGCAGCAAATAGACCTCCTCTATTTTCTGGAGATAAGTTTGTGCATTGGAGATCTCTGATGAAGATGTCCATCATAGATCATGACATGGAGTTGTGGTCTATCATTCATAGTTGACCTCATACATTCGATACACAAGGAGAGGGGATTAAAATTCAAAAAACGTAAGACTCTCTTTCTACTACTGAATTAGGGAAGGTTTCTAAGAATTATAGAGCCATGAAATTACTGTATTGTTCTCTGAATGCATATGAGTTTAACAGATCTCTACTTTGAAGAGTGCAAATGAAATCTGGGATGAGTTTTTGGTGACATTTGAAGGAACCAGTCAAGTCAAGCAGACAAACATACACATTTTTCTGAGGCAATATAAGCTATTCAAGATGAATGCAGATGAGTTAATCAAGGATATGATTAAGAGGTCCAAAAACATCATCAACAACCTGGAATCCTTGGGAAAGTCATTCTAAAATTAAGAGAAAGTAGGGAAGATACTTAGAAATCTTCCTAAAGCCAAATGGGATCCAAAGACAACATGAATTTGAAGTGGCTCAAGATTTATGTACTTTTCAACTGGATGATTTGCAAGGAAAGCTCCTCACTTATGAAATTTACATGAATGAAGTAGATGGAGAACTTTATGAAAGTGTCAAGAATCTGGCACTCAAAGCTAAAGAGAGTGAGCATATTCAAAGACTTGAAAAGGAAGAAGATGATGAAGATCCTTTTGCACTGATTTCCAAAGTCTTGACCAGAATCCTCAAGATGAAGAAACACTTGGGAAACAAGGACTATAGCAGAGAGAGGTCTAGATCAACAAGGGACAAGGACTACAAAGGTAATTCCTCCTCCTATTCAAAAAACCCTAAAGGACTAAAATGCTTTGAATGTGGTGATGTAGATGATTTATTCAGAGATTGTCCTTATAAGAAGAACAAACATTACCCAAAGAAGGACAAGAAGAAAGCCATGCTTGCATCTTGGAGTTATTCTGATTTCACAAGTGACTCGGATTTAGAAGAGGATCAAGCTAACTTGTATCTTATGGATAGGCATGATGAGAAGGAAAAATCAGACACACACGTTGAGGTAATGGTGAAAAATGTAGTGTCAAGTTCTACTGATAAGTTGTTTGATATTTTGAAAAAAATGCTTATAAATGAAGAGAGATGCGGAAATTAAATAACCTCTTTCAAGGTAAAGGTTCATGAGCAAGCAAAGACAAACCTGGACTTAATTTGTCAAAAAAAACTCTTGAAGTTTCTCAGGCAAAATCTGACAGAGATTTCAAAGCCTTGGAAATCACTTTCAAGGCCTTGAAAACTCAGGTCAAAAAAGTTGTATGATAAAACTCTTTTTTAAATGACAACTTTATTGCTCTAAAGCATCAACATGATGAATTAGAGGAACGTAATATCTTACTGGCTGAGAAACTTGAAGAAACAAAGAGAGTTTTGACAAAATTCGCTAGCTCAAAACACAACTTGAAACTGATTCTTGGTAAAGTTTACACTCAGCTCACAAACATGGTATTGGATACAATCCAAATTTCCCTAGAAAGAAAAATACTAGTTTTGTGAAAGCTAGTAGTAAACATACTCATAAATGCTTTTATTGTGGTAAAATTGGTCATGTTAAAGTGACCTGTCCCTTTAGAATAGTAGAACCTCACATTATGTGGAATACATTTTCATTTCATCTTAAGGGACAGGTAAGACAAATTTGGGTTCCAAAATGGATCAGACATTCTAATATTGTTGATCCTGAGTATGATTCTATATATACCACCAGGTCTAAAAACTGGGTAAGGCATTGATTGGTATAGCAAACTGTCACCAACATCAAATATCAAACGGGGATTATGGATAGTGGTTGCTCCAAAAATATGAGTGGTAAGAGGTTCTTTTCTTTCTGAACTAGAAGAACAAACTGGAAGAACAATCATACTTGGTGTCAGAGGGAAGTAAAATATTATTGGCATTGGTAAAGTTGGTAATGAATCTGCATATTCTATTCCTGATGTTTATTTAGTTGATGGTTTGAAGTTTAATTTTCTTAGTGTTTCTAGGCTTTGTGACAAGCGCAACAAGGTAATATTTGATAAGGATAAATGTGTGGTGCAAGATATGGTGATTGCATCCTCATTGCTCCTAGGTCAAACAATGTCTATTATTTGAATACTAACAATGTTGCAGGTAAAAGTTTGAAATGTCTCAAAGCTTTGAAAGTGGATTAAATGCTTTGGCACAGGAAGCTGGACATATTAGCATGCATCTCCGAACAAAATGATATCTAAAGACTTGGTCAGAGGATTGCCATCCATATAATTCAAGGATGAAGAGGTATGCAAAGCTTTTGCTCAAGGTAAGATGACAAGGAACTATTTTGATCCAAAGAACTTTGTAAGTATTTCTAGACCTATTAAAATGCTTCATATAGATTTATGTGGTCCTATGAGAGTCAGAACACCAAAGGGTAAGGAATACATGCTAGTTGCTGTTGATGACTTTTTTAGAATTACTTGGATTATGTTTTTAAGTGAAAAGTCTGAAGTCCTGTCTGAATTTTCAAAACTTTGTAAAGAGTTACAGACTGCTAAAAACCTACCTATTGCTGCTATTAGGAGTGACATTGGTAGAGAATTTGATCAATTATAGTTTGATTTTTCTGTGTAAAGCATGGAATATTTCACAATTTTCAGCTCCTAGAAATCCTCAGCAGAATAGGGTAGTGGAAAGGGAAAACATAACTCTTGAGGACATGCCTATGACAATGCAGTTGGAAAACAAATTGCCAAATTCTTTATGGACAGAAGCTGTTAATACAACCAATTATGTTTTGAACAGGTGCTTGATCAGACCTATTTTGAAGAAAACCCCTTATGAGCTGTTTAAAAGGAAGAAATCAAAATATTTATAATTTTAAACCTTTTGGCTACACGTGCTTTATTCAAAACAATAGAAAAGACAATCTTGACAAAGTTGATACTAGAAGTGATGAATGCATTTTTCTGGGTTACTCTTTGACAAGCAAAACCTATAGAGTTCTTAATAAAGAACCAAAGATGTTGACAAAGGTATTAATGTTATTTTTGATAAAAGGAATGATGGTTCTTTGACTGAAGGTTTTGCAAATTTGAAAATTTGGACAAGCATGAGTCAGATGATGAAGCTGAGAAAATGGTAGCAAGACTGACTTGGAAATGGTTCTCAAAGCCTTGAAACAGGATCTCAAAGAACACATAGTGGATAACCTACTGCATCAACCTCTCAAGGCCTTGAAATTTTTTCTGTAGAACCAGAACCATGGACTCAAAGGAAAAAAATTCCGATATTAATCATCCCATCTAGTGGAAAACATCATTTTTGATCCATCTAGGTACATAGACTAGATCTCAATTAAAGAATTTGTATGCTTTTAATGCCTTTGTTTCTCTTGTAGAACCTAAGAATGTGAAAGAGGCATTACAAGAAGCAGACTGGATTATTGCCATGCAAAGTGAGTTCAATGAGTCTGAGAGGAACAAAGTGTGGAATTTGGTTCCTGCTCCCAAGAACCAGTCAGTGATTGGAACCACATGGGTATTCAGAAACAAGTTTGATAAAATGGCAAGGTAATTAGAAACAAAGCTAGACGTGTGGATCAGGGCTAAAATCAAGAAGAAGGTATTGATTATGAGGAAACATTTTCTCCTGTAGCGAGGTTAGAAGCTATTAGAATGTTATTTTCATTTGCTTCATACAAGAACATTAAACTTTTTCAAATGGATGTGAAATGTGCTTTTCTAAGTGGATACTTACAAGAAGAAGTTTATGTTTCTCAACCTTCTTGTTTTGAAAGTGATGATTTCCCTAATCATGTTTACAAAATTGATAAAGCTCTTTATGGCCTTAAACAAGCTCCAAGGGCTTGGTATGAAAGACTGTCTAAATATCTCTTTGAAAATGGTTTAAAAATAGGTTTAGTTGACATAACACTTTTTATCAAAACACATGAGAAAGATATCTTAGTAGTACAAGTTTATGTCGATGATATACTATTTGGTGCTACTAATGATACTCTATCCAAGGATCTCTCAAGTTTTATGTGCAGGGAGTTTGAAATGAGCTTAAGGGGAGAGTTGAATTTCTTTCTTGGATTTCATGTTCATCTAATAAAGAAAGGAATTTTCCTACATCAGAACAAGTATACGACGGATCTACTGAATAATTACAACATGTCTCAATCCAAGGTTGATAAAACTCCTATGAGTTCTACTCTATCTTTAGACAAAGATCATAATGGTAAGAGTGTGAACCAAAATAATTCAGAGGTATGATTGGTTCACTAATTTATCTCACTACTAATAGGCCAGACATCATGTTTATTTTATGTATGTGTGCTAGATTTGAAGCTGATCCAAAGGAGTCTCACTTAGTGGATATCAAAAGAATTTTCAGATATCTCAATGGTACTAAAGATTTAGGTATTTGGTATCCTAGGAGGTCTAATCTCTCTCTCTCTTTGTGGCTATTCAGATGCTGATTTTGCAGCATATGAAGTGGATAGAAAAAGCACTTCAGGATGTTGTCAATTCTTTGGCTCATCCTTGATAAACTCACATTCAAAGAAGAAAAACTCAGTGGCACTATCAATAGAATAAGCTCAATATATTACCGCAGGAGCATATTGCTCACAAGTTCTATGGATAGCTCAACAAATGAGGGATATTGGATTTGATTTCAGAGACATTCCAATAAAGTGTGACAACACTAGTGCAATCTCCATTACTAAATATGGATATAAATCTTGATGGATCATTTAAATCAAGTGTGACAACACTAGTGCAATCTCCAACACTAGTGCAATCTTGGATTTGATTTCAAAGCTTTGAATATAAATATGCATACTACATGAAAGTTACGATGGATCATTTAGTGCTGAGTGATATCTTTGTAGATAATTAATTAACATTACTTTTGACTATATTAAATGTATATTTTCAAATATTAAAATAACAATTAATTTTCAACCCGTTATGGAAACTTTTTGAAAATTCAAATAAAGATTCTCTCTCAAGAGATTGAAATCATTCAGTGTCCTTCTTTCACTCCAACTCTTCAAGAATATATTTTCACTCTTCTGTCTCTCTCTATCTAAACCCTAACCACAATTTGATTCACGAAGATCTCAGAGAATTCGACTGAACAAGTGGACAAAAAGCATGATGAAGAAGAGCCAAGGTCAGAAGAGAAAAGCTAGCCATGAATAAGAGATTTACACTGTAAGTTCTAGTTCTGAGACACTGAGCAAGCCATTATCATCCCCTCCTCCTCTGAAGAAGAGTAAGAAGACTAAGGATGTGGATAAAGCAAGTTCCAGCAAGGGAAATCAAATCAGAAAGAGAAATCTGGAAAAGGTAAGGGAGATCAGAAAGGCTAGTCCAAAGAAGGTAAAGAAAGATCGGAAAGCTGATAAAGAGAAGGAGGTTCGGAAATAAAAAAAAAAACGAAGGGGAGAAGAAATCTAGTTCTTGTAAGACCTCTCTATCAAAACATTGGTTTATCAATTTTAAATTATAAGGGCTTTGGTTAAATGGCTATGCATAAACTTCTATGGCATACTATAGTATGATTTACACAAAGATTATTGAAAAGATGGATTTAGAGTGCATAAGAAGGTTGAAAGAGACTTCTATTTGGAAAATATTGAACATTACTAAAGAGGCATACCATAGATTGTCTAGACGATTTTATCTTAACCCTCAACAAGTTCCTGGTAAAGAATTGATCTTGTCTTCTAATTATGTTGCTGATATAGATATTTAGTTGGATGATGGCGTATTTGATAAGGTTTTAGGTTGTCCTGAAGTATATGATGTTGATAGTCTTCCTAGTAATAAGGAGTAATTTAAGTTGGCCAAAGTGGATTTTTTTTACCGAATACACCCTCAACCTCAAAAGAGTTAACACATTCAGTTTTAATTGTTGAAGCCAAAATTCTTTTCACTATCTTGATGAGGTGTGCGGTGCCTAAGGATAATTCAAATGAATTACTCACAAATAGGGTTCTATACTTAATGTATCTGATTATGTATGGTTTTGTGATTGACTTGGCTAACATTATTATGGAGCACATGCTAAACTGCAATACCGAAAAACATAAACCTATGCCGATCCCTACCTCTTTTATTCAAACACTTTGACATTCCTGTTGATAAAGAAGAAAAGATTTCAGCTGGTTTTGGAATGATCAATGAATCATATTTTCAAAGGATTGGAATTGTGCAAACCTCTAACGGAGAATGGAAATTCTATTCAGACCTTTCTGAGAGTGAGCTTAAATCCAAGAAGTTCTCTAAGACAAAACCCTTAACCACTCCTTTAGCAAAATAGGAAATGACCTTTCCCTGCAAAACTAAGTCAAACAGGTTAATCAACTGAAGTCTAAGTGAATCAAAATCTTTTGTTTTTCATCATCAAGTAATAACAGATCAATTATAGGGGTAAGAGGCTTAGATTAAGATCAGAAGAACTCCCCCTTATCATATGCATACATGACATAAATTTTTAAGGCTTTGAATATCAGTTTCATGGCTTTGAATGTTAATTCAAGGATTTGAAGGCTGTTTCAAGGCCTTGAAATAGCTCTGATATTTAAATCCTGTGAAACCTGTGATCTTACAATCTACCCTTGATGAAAGACAAAACCACTTACTGTTTGATGCTAAGTTTATGTAAAAAATACTTATTAGCATATATCACAAATAGTCATAACACATAGGTTCCAAAAAGATCCAACTTATTCAATCAAATAAGCAGAAAAACAAGTAATGCTGAGATAATTTCCTACTGACCAAAAAGATAGGTCACTAAAAACACATAAATAAACCTAAGATTTCTCCCCCTTTTTGACTTTCATCCAAAAGACTGAGAAAAAAAATGTTGGATCAAAGTATTTGGAAAAATTTAAAAGAAATTTGAAAATGGTAGGAAAGAAAGAGTAGGTAAGAGTTTATGGGGTTGGGTCTTCATCTTCTTTCTGTCCTCCTTCCTCTTCCTCACTAACTTCCTCATTTTGATCTTGATCATGTGCAGCTTATTCTTCCATACCAGCAATTTCTCCTTCAACCAGGTCTTCAATAGTGACAACCTCTGGAATGGTTGGCTTTGGAGATTTCTTCTTCTTCTTAATATCAATAAGCAGTGCACCTGAATCAGGACTGTCTACTTCTTCTCCCTCTTAAATATTCTGCTCATTCATCACCTACATTCCCTTATCCTTGTCTTGAGCAGTTTCTTCCAGATTTGAGTGTTCATTGGGTAATTATCTGTCAGAAACATCCTTCTTGAGACCTTCTCCAGCTTGAAAAACATCCTCTGGGACATCAAACACATTCATGCTTCTCAAGATGTTCTCAACCATGTACTTTACCTGCCTGAGATCAGTCCCAAACTCATGTTGGTTGGCTTTGACTTCATACATGTCCAACTCTAAATCAGAAAGTCTCTCAACAACTGAAGACAGATCTGGAGGCTGTGAGGTCTAGCTTGAAGTAGGAGTCAAGGTCTTGGGTTTGAGAAACTTCTTTGAACCCAATTCTTCTTCTGTCAACTCTGAGTACAACTTCCAAGTTTTTGCTTTAGTCTTCACCAATCCAATCTTCTCAAATGATATTTCATTAAGCAGGCCAAACCCAGTAGTGATGGTCTCTTCACCAACAGTTGGAATCTCAAGGTGTTGGAAGATATAGGTGAGCAAATTTGCATAAGGTAAAGGATGCTTTCTCTGATTAGTTTGGCTAAACAGCATGTGTTCCATTACAAGATTTGGAAGATCAATGTCATACCCATCCATTACCAGATACATTATGTATAGCACCCTCTCAGTGATCAACTCCTTGGAATGTTCCCTTGGAAAAATGCATCTCATCAAGATAGTGAATAAGACTTTGGCTTCAACATTTAACACAGAGTGTGTTAATTGTTTGGATGAGGCATGGGTGTTGGGTAGAAAGAATTCTTATTTTGATAGCTTCAAAGATTCACTCTTTGGAGGATGATTGGTTATGTCATACCTCTTAGGACAGCCTAGAACAGTTGCAAACTCAGCATGATCTAGTTCCATATTGATACCAGCAACTCTAGTTTGAATTACTAGATGTGCAGTGTTCTTAAGTTGCTTCATGTTGAGGTAGAAGAATCAGGTAAGTATTGGATAGTCTAGCTCAGGAGGGTTTAACATGAACCAAAGAGAGCTTTTCCTTAACATAGTGATGCAGTTCAGATTCATTCCATACAACATAGAAAGTCTGACCAAGCTACATAATGCAATAGGTCTAGAAGAAAAACCATCTAACCACTGACCTTTGGAAGTGTTTGTGATGAACCAAGTTTCATCAGGAGCTAAACTCTTTGAGTAGATCTGCATAGCTCTTTCAACATTGTCTTCTGGTTCTTCTACACTTACCTTCCCTTAACCTTTTTCAGCTTCAAAGTTCTTCTTTTTCTTCAGCTTCTTGGGACTTGACATCCGTGTTTCTGGTTGCTTTTCTGTATTAGATTTCTCTTTCTTCTACTTCTTCTTGCTTGAAGATGGTGTCACATACTTATTATCTTTCTTCTTTGGTGGAGGAGGTTCTGAAATTGCTTCTGCACTGGGGGTCTTAGAACTTGAATCCCCACTAATTGTTTGAACCTCTTCTACAGGAGTCTTCCTTTTCTTCTCTGCAACAGGCTTTGAACCACCAGCCATCTTGATTCTGTTGGAGGCTCTTCTTGTATTCATTAGGGTTTGGGAGAAGAATAGAGAGAGGTTGGAATGATACAGAGAGAAATAGAAGAGAATAAGATAAATACTAAAAGAGTTTGAATTTGAAAAGGAAACTTCAGTATTTTTCTGATCTCAAAAGATTTGAAATGATCAGAAAATATTCAAATCTTTGAAGCCGTTGGAAAAAAATATTTTAATACTATACCTGGCTGAAAAGAGATTTTGAAAAGGTTGGGGGTAATATTGAGAAAATATCTACAAAATATCACCCAATATTGAATGATCCAAGAGTTAATATCTATACAGTTATCAGACTTATTTTCAAGGCTTTGAAATGGATTTCATGGTCTTAAAAAGTTGTTTTGCTAAAACATATAAGATCAAATAAAATCAAAGCTTTGAAAGGATTTTCAAGGCTTTGAAAATCAGTTAAAACCTTTAAAGTACATAATAGCTTACCTTCCTTACCTGACACTCCCCCTAAATCAATGCATCTTTATTTAGCATACCCAATTCCAGTCTTAGAGCTGAAAATCTTTCATCTGGCAATGGTTTAGTGAAGATATCTGCAATTTTCATGTTAGTAGAAACAAATTCAAGAACAATATCACCTTTCTCAGCATGATCTCTGATGAAATGGTGTCTGACATCAATATGCTTGGTTCTTGAATGCTGAACTGGATTCTTTGTGATTGATATTGCACTAGTGTTGTCACATTTGATAGGTACTCTTCTGAAATCAAATCTAAGATCTCTCAAATGTTGAGCAAATTCATAAGACTTGTGAACAACATGCTCCAGCAGCTATGTATTCAGCTTCAGCTGTTGATAATGCAACTGAGTTTTGCTTCTTTGAATTCCAGCTGATTAGAGATGATCCAAGAAATTGGCAGCATCCTGAAGTACTCTTTCTATCAACTTTGTAACCTGCAAAGTCAGCATCTGAATATACACACAAAGAGAAGTTATAATGTTTTGGAAACAAAATCCCTAAGTCTTTGGTACCATTTAGATATCTGAAGATTCTTTTCACAGAGCTTAAGTGTGATTCATTTGGATCAGCTTGAAATCTTGCACACATACATACATCGAACATGATATCTGGTCTACTAGCAGTAAGGTATAGTAATGATCCAATCATACCTCTATAATCTTTCGCATTGACAATCTTACCAGATTTATCCTTGTCTAAGAACAGTGTAGAACTCATATGGGTCTTAATTTCTTTGGATTGAGACATATTGTACTTGTTCAACAAGTCTCTAGTGTACTTGTTTTGATGTATAAATATTGCCTTCTTCATTTGATGTATTTGAAGTCAAAGGAATAAGTTCAACTCTTCCATCATGCTCATCTCAAATTCCCTGCTCATAAGACTTGAGAATTCCTTGCTCAAAAGATCATTAGTAGCTCAAAATAAAATATCATCAACATAAATCTGAACCACAAGTGAATCTTTCTCATGAGTCTTTTTGAAAAGGTCTTGTATACTAATCCTCTTTTGAAATTATTTTCAAGTAAAATTTTGAAAATCTTTCATATCAAGCCCTGGGAGCTTGTTTCAAACCATAGAGAGCTTTGTCAAGTTTGTAGACATGATTTCGAAAATTACCATTTTCGAAACCAGGAGGTTGTGCAACATAAACTTCTTCTTTCAAGTATCCATTTAAAAATGCACACTTTACATCCATTTGAAATAGTTTCATGTTCTTGTAAGATGCAAAAGCAAGTAAAATTCTAATTGCTTCTAACCTGGAAACATGAGCAAAAGTTTCCTCATAATCAATACCTTCTTCTTGATTGTAACCTTGAGCAACTAACCTTGCTTTGTTCCTGATCACTTCGCCATTTTCATCCAAATTGTTCCTGAACACCCATCTGGTACCAATGACAGACTGGTTTGTAGGTGGAGGAACTAGATTCCACACCTTATTTATTTCAAACGCATTGAGTTCAATTTGCATAGCTATTATCCAGTCTGCTTCTTGTAATGCTTCCTTCACAGTTTTACGTTCTACAAGAGAGATAAAAGAATTAAAAGCACAAAAATTTTCAACTGTGATCTTGTTTGTGTACCAGTGTTTGGATCAGAAATGATGTTGCCAGCTGGATGAGATGAAAGATATTTGAATCTGTTTCTTGGAGACCAAGGCTCAGGCTCTCCATATTGCTTTTCTGGTCTTCAGTTGGTAGCCTGATCACTCATATCTTTCTGATCATCATTTTCAAGGCTTTGAACTATATTTTCAAGGCCTTGAGACCTATTTTCAAGGTCTTGAAAATGCTTTATGTTTCCTTCTGCATCTTTCTTGAATCCAAGTGAGATTTAAGCTTCTTCATCTGATTCATGCTTGTTCAGATTCAAGTCTGCAAAACTTTTACTCAAAGAACCATCATAGCTTTCATCAAAAATAACATGAATACTTTCTTCAACAAGCTTGGTACTTTCATTATAAACTCTATAAGCTTTGCTAGTCAGAGAATAAACAAGAAATATATCTTCATCACTTCTTGCGTCAAAATTACCCAAATTGTCCTTTCCATTGTTGTGGACAACATAAGTGCATCCAAAAGGCTTGAAATAAGAAATTTTTGGCTTTCTCCCTTTGAATAGTTCATAGGGAGTTTTCTTCAAGATAGGTCTAATCAAGCATCTGTTCAAAATATAATTTGTTGTATTCACAGCTTCTTTCCAATAGTGTTTTGGCAGCTTGTTTTCTAAAAGCATTGTTCTTGACATATCTTCAAGAGTCCTGTTCTTTCTTTCAACAACTCCATTCTGTTGAGGAGTTCTAGGAGCAGAAAAATTGTGAGAGATACCATGCTTAGCACAAAATAAATTGAATTCTAATTGATCAAACTCCCTACCATGATCACACCTGATTGCAGCAATAGTTAGGTTTTTCAAGGTATGAAGTTCTCTGCAAAGCTTTGAAAATTCATAGAGGGCTTCAGATTTTTCTTTAAGAAACATAACACAGGTAAATCTAGAATAGTCATCTACAATAACTAGCATGTACCTCTTACCTCTTCGAGTCGGAGTCCTCATAGGACCACATAGATCCATGTGAAGTAATTCAATAGGTCTAGTATTACTTACAAACTTCTTTGGCTTGAAGGAACTTCTGGTTTGCTTACCCTGAGCACAAGCTTTGCATACTTCATCATCTTCGAACTTAATAGATGGTAATCCTCTTACCAGATCTTTGGAGATCAATTTGTTCAAAGTATGCAAACTAATGTGACCAAGTTTTCTGTGTCAAATCTTGAATCATCTTTCAAGGCCTTTAGGCACTTCAAGCTCTCTCCTGCAACTTTGTTAGTGTGCACAGTATAAACATTGTTTGATTTGAAGGCTGTGAGATTGTAATTTCCAGATCTCTCATTTTGCACAACACACTTCTCCTTATCAAAGATAACTTTGTTTCCATTTTCACATAATTGAGATACACTAAGCAGATTAAACTTCAAGCCATAAACCAAGTAAACATCAGAAATAAAATTCTTATAACCTGTACCTACTTTACCTATACCCAAAATGTTGCATTTGCCTTTGTCACCAAGTGTGATAGATATTTCAGATTGCTCTTTCAATTTTGAGAAAAGAGATTTCATTCCACTAATGTGTCTTGAGCAACCACTGTCCATAAACCACTTTTGATCCTTGCTCTGCATTACCCAGCTGTTAGACCAAGTGTGGAATTTAGATTCATATTCAGGGTCAACTATGTTAGGTGGTCTAACCCATTTAGGAACCCAAATCTGTCTAACTTGTCCTTTGATTTGAAAAGGAAAAGTGGTCCTCATAATCCGAGGATCTCTTCTTCTAAAAGGATATGTCATCTTAACATGACCAATCTTGTTGCAGTAATGACATTTTGGAGATGTATTGTTGCTAGCCTTCACAAATCTAGTATTGTTCTTCTTTGGAAAGTTTGGATTGTATCCAATACCAGTTTTGTGAATAGATTGTGAGTTTCCTCCAAGAATCAGGTTTAAATTCTGTTCAGAGCCAGCAAGTCTTGTCATAATATTTTTGGCATCTTCAAGTTTCCCAGCGTGAGTAGTCTTTTGTTTCTCCAAATCATCACGATGATGTTTTAGAGTAACAAACTTGTCACTCAAAATTGAGTTCTCAGTAACTACTTCTTTAACTTGAGTTTTCAAGGCCTTGAAATTGGTTTCCAAGGCTTTGAAATCTCTGTCAGTTTTCTTCAGAGAAATTTCAAGGCATTGATTTTGACAGACAAGTTCCAAACTTTCTTTTGCTTGCTCATGCACTTTTTCTTTTAAATATCTGATTTCTCTCAAATAGTCCTCATCATTTAAAAGCATGTATTTGAGATAATCTGAGAGAAATTCAGTAGGCGTTGAAATCAGACAGTTTACCATTAGCTCAATGTTCTTTTCAGAACTTTCTTCTTGCTTGGCCATAAGATAAAGATTTGCTTGTTCTTCATTAGATTCAGAATCACTTGAGGAATCAGAATCAGTCCATGAAGCTACCATATCTTTCTTTCTCCTTTCACGGTCCTTCTTTTGAAATTGGTTGCTTTTCTTGTTGAACAATCTCTGATCAAATTTTCTGCATCACCACACTCAATGTAGTTCATTACTTTAGTTTTACTTCCATTGGAAGAAGATTTACCTTTGTAGTCTCTGCCACTTGAGTTTCTATGCATGTCCCTGTTGTGATTCTTATTTCCAAAGTTCTTCTTCATTTTCATGATTCTTGGCAAGGCTTTGTAAATAAGTGCAAAGGGATCTTCATCATCTTCTTCTTCTGGTTCAAGGCTTTGAGAAGATTCATTCTCCTTTTCCTTGAGGGCTAGGTTCTTAATTCCTTCTAGTAAGTCTCCATCCATTTCATTCATGGATATCTCATGTGTGAGCAGCTTCCCTTGTAGATCATCAAGTTAGAGTGATGATAGATCTTGAGCTTCTTCTATGGCTGTAGTCTTTGGTTCCCATTTGTCTTTGGGAAGAACTCTCAAGATCTTTCTTACTTTATCTTCATTTGAGATGTGTTTTCCAAGAGATTCAAGATTGTTGACTATGTAAGTAAATCTCTTGAACATCTCTCCGATGGATTCATCTCCATTCATCTTGAATAGCTCATATTGCCTGAGAAATATGTTGATCTTGGTCTGCTTGACTTGACTAGTTCCTTCAAAGGTTACCACAAGCTTGTCCCATATTTCTTTGGTTGTCTTGCATCCAGAGATCCTGTTAAATTCATCTGTACTCAAAGCACAATACAATAAGTTCATAGCTCTATAGTTCTTTGAATATTGTTCTAATTTAGAAGTAGTAAGTAATTCCTCTGTATTAGGAGTTTTAATCCCTTCCTTTTCAGAGTAGAATGTATGACCCTTCTAAATGATAGTCCAAATTTCAACATCTTGATCAATGATTAACATCTTCATCAATGCTTTCCAGTGGACAAAATTATCTCCGCAGAATCGAGGAGGTCTGTTAGCAGCTCTTCCCTGAGAGAAACCACCATCACCTGAAGTACTCATGATCACCAGATGGTTAAATCTTATAAAGTGATACAAGCTATGATACCAATTAAAAGAGGGAGTAAGAAGATAGAAATACAGCACAAATACTCTAGAAGGGGGCGGGGTTGAATAGAGTATGCCAACTTTTTTTAAAACTTGCAAAGATGAGAGTTTCTGTGAGTAGATAAGAAAGTTAAAGGCCTTGAAATAGGTTTCAATCCTTTGAAATGAAATACAGTTTAAGTAAAACAGAAAAGTCTTTTTCAAGGCCATGAAAAGAGTTTCAAACCCTTGAAAACAGACTAGTTTGAATGCTGTGAAAATCAAAGTAAAAGAATGAAAATATAAATGCAAGAGACACATGATATATAGAGTTCGGTCCACTTGGGCCTACGTCTCTACCTCCGGGATCTTCTCCCTGCAGGATTTTCAACACAATTCTTATTAATCAAAAGCTAAGCCCTAGATCTCAAGCACAGAGATATGCCTTACTCTGTTACAGCTTGTGGTTTTCACAAACCTATCTAGTACCTGCTCTAGCTAACTGATTAACCAAGAATTCTCTATTGGTCACCTTGAAAAAACCTTGATAATGAGAGCTAGAAATAGTATATGAATGATATAAAAATTAAGTACAAAGCAGAAGAACACTGGAAGTGAAACTGCGGTGAGAATGCAGTGATCTTCTGAGAATTGGTTTCAGAGAATGATCTGCTTCTTTGATGCTTAGTAATCCTTGAATGTGTCTCTATTTTTTACCGTTGAGTATTGTGTGAAATGATTCAAATTGAGCTCCATTTATACAGCTCAAATGATTAGCAAATCTTCCTGATTTTCAGCAACAAACTTCCCTGTTTATTAGGTAACAATGTTTGACTTCTCTAACAGTCTTCCCAACAGATAGTTCTTCAGAATCTTCAAAGATAATGAGATGATCTTGTCTTCAAACATACTGAGAAGCTGTCATATGTATTTGATTGATCAGAGAATCATAATCTCTTAGTATTTCCTTTCCTGCAAAAACCCGGGTTAGGAAACTTATCCTTCAAAATGGGAAATGACCTTTCCCTACAAAACTAAGTCAAACAGGTTAATCAAATGAAGTCTAAGTGAATCAAAAGATTTTTTTTTTTCACCATCAAGTAATAACAGATCAATTATAGGGGTGTGAGAGTTTGAATAAGATCATAAGAACTCCCCCTTAACATATGCATACAGGACAGATAGTTTCAAGGATTTGAATATCAGTTTCAAGGCTTTGAATGTTAATCCAAGGCTTCGAAGGCTGTTTCAAGGCCTTTAAATAGCTGTGCTATTTCAATCCTGTGATCTTACAACATGGATTCCATTTCGTATCTCATGGCTCCAAGCCATTTTTGAGAGTATGGCCCACTCGTGATCTCGTCATAGGTTGTAGGATTATCTTGATTGAGAAATCCATATTTATCCGGTCCTTTACTTATCCTACCTGATCTATGACGTCCTTGTGTTACTTGGGCAGGTTACTCCACAACACCATGTGATCCTGCTCATGTTCCATCAAAGGATTATTTTTCTGTTGTGGTTCTTGAACTCCTTCAAGTTCTACTATCTTCCCACTGTCTCTTTTGGAGACAATCTCTTTCTAGAAACACAGCGGTTGAGAAGCAAACACTTTGTTCTCGATTATCGTAGAATAATGTCCCTCATGATGTCCCACAAAATACATTTATCCGCCTTAGTAGGTAAACACTTCACTATCCTAAATCCTTATGAAGGACATACGAGGACACTTCCTAGTCCATATCTCATATGGTGTTTTTGTAACACCCCCAAATTGGCTAAGCCGGAAACCCAGGGGTGTCACTCCGTACCCGGGGTTAAACCCGAATACAAGGAGGTTTTACAACAGAAATTCCAAACCAAACCCATAAAAATATTTAATTTAAACTTAAAACTTGTCTTGCCACAAATATGGGCATTATTCCAAATCTAATAAAATTCAAACTACTAACAATGATTAAATAAAACTAAATGTGAATGATACTACTAGCGTGAGTCGCGTTTTCCCCTCAGACCATGCTCCCATCTAACCTGTGGTGCAGAAAACAAAAAGAGAACACCACAGTTCCAAAAGTCAGCGGAAATACTGAGTAAGTAACACCCAAGCATGTAAAACGATTATGAAGTAATTTACAAATCATGAAGTATTTTGTAGAAGTTTAAATAAAATCAAGTGGTAACAAAAGCTTTGACACTTATGAGAAATAAAGAGGTATTTCAATTCCAATCTTCGTATTAGGAGATTCCAAAATTCATATTCTTCCCATAAGATCCAAACATTCCAAAATCCATGTTATTAACTTTGTTGATACGGGGAAAAATCAACCAACCACTTCGCAAGCATCCAAGACCTTAAGTGTCGACACCCCCTTACAGACTTCTTGCGGCCAGAAGAGTGAGTACAAGGAGCTATCCGGGGACCTGCAACCGGATTAAATAAATTAAATTGAACGAGAGACCGAAGTCAACACGCCCAATGCCAATAGTAACCATACAACAACAATCATCCCCGTACAACTCTTCCACTTTACGTTATCATCAATTATTAGATTTAAGTGATATTTTCAGAGAACATTTCAATTCGAAACAAGTATTCAAGCAACACGTATTTTGCATAAAATCATTTTGAGACAAATAGGAATGAAAACGTTTGAAACGAAAAGAGAAATGGGCGCTAGGCCTGGCATGTTTACTTACCTCAACAAATAGCAATCACAGCAAATCAATCGTAGTATTCGACGTATCCTTCGTCGGAGAATTCGTTTCCTACAATTCGATAATATTCTAATCAATTATCGCTAACACACAAATACAAACAAGTCCTATATGCAATGCAAGTGTAATCCCCCTTATTATTTCCCCAAACTTTAATAATAATAATTCTATTGTTAAAACGCGATTTATAGGACTATTGTTTACTATCGTAAAACATGGCTTATAATATTATCTAATCTAAATTCCTCTTTTATTACTATAAAACATAACCCAATAATATTATTTTTTCGAAATATTAACTCTTAAACAAGAAAATAAACTTCCTAAATAAATAATTCTCAAGTGTTTAAATAAGGCTTTCAAACCCTCAAAACTTCTCTTTCAAATTTTGAGTGTAGAGTAGTAAAAAAAATAGTTGCTAGCTATGAGACTCGAACCCCAGACCAACCCAATATTAATAGCCAACTTTTACCACTGGGCCACTGCCCATTCTTGTTGTTCTAACCCAGATAATAATAATATGTATTTAACAGTTAACTAATGCTTATAAAAAAAAATAAAAGAAACAAAATAGAATAAGAAAGAGAGAAACAGACGGGTTATCTACTTACCCGACCAGAGAAGAGGACGACGACGATGGGTGAAGACCAGAGGGCTCGCGGTGGTGGCGAAGGAGGAAGCCGACGGTAAGGGAGGCGGCGACGGCGACGGGCGAAGACGCCGGAGACGGCGGCGGCGTCGGACAGGGCGGTCGCGGTCGGGTTCGGCTCTCCGGACCCGGCGGCGGCTGGGTGTTTGGTTGGTGATTCGAACGGGAGAGAGAGAGCGAGAGAGAGAGCTTGGTGGTGGGTTTTGATGTGGGTTTCGTTTCTGATTTCACAAGCTATTTATAGGCTTCAATTCGAAGAATCCGGCGAAGAGGAGGATTCCTCCGGGTTGATTTTTGATTCCGAATTGGTTCACTATTTTGGGCAAAATTGGTTTCTTGGTGCTAAAGAATCGATCTTTGTCGAATAGGGAGTGTATTGGGACGGAAATTGGAAGATTTGGAGTCGAATTTGGTGTTGGTGGGTGTTTGGGTAGAAGAAGGAGAAGAGAAAACTCTCCTGCTACTACCAGGAGAGGAAGAAGATGACCAGTTTGGCTAAAAGACACTTTCACCCCCCCCTTAGTTAGTTAAAGACACTTTTTACCCACCAGAATTATATTAACTGCACTATTTAAGTTACGAAAAAGACACTAAAGCCCCCTAAAGCTTAAAACAATAGAAAGTAACTTTTTAAATAATTAAACTAATACCCAAAGCTTATACTAATATTATTTTAACACCTAATATGATTATAAAATACCCGTTTTAATAAACTAAAACTTAATATTTGTTAAAAATACCCGTTTCTAAATAACGGGGTATTTCATCCTTCCCTCCTTGAAGAAAAACTTCGTCCTCGAAGTTTAAACCAAATTCTAAACAACATTAAGGTATGAATCTCCACTCTAGGGTATAACTACTAATGACTACTAAATGAAAAACTAATGTCATGTACGATATGCAATATGCTATAAGGGTAACTTAAAATAACGTATCAAAAATTAAAGGATTACATCCTCTCCCCCTTAGAGGAGTGACGTCCTCGGAACTCAGAATACCTCGTCAAAAAGGTGGGGATACTTCTTCTTCATGTCATCCTCCGCTTCCCATGTTGCCTCTTCCGTGCGGTGATTAATCCACAAAACCTTTACTAGCTTGACACTCTTGTTGCGGGTTTCCCTTGTCTTTGTGTCTAGAATCTTGACAGGATGTTCTTCATAACTCAACGAAGGATCTAATTCTACCGGTTCCGGATCTAATACATGAGACTGGTCAGGCACGTACTTCTTCAGTTGAGATACGTGGAATACATTATGAACACGACCCAAATTTGACGGTAGATCCAATCGATAGGCAACTTCTCCAATCTTCTCTATGACTTCGTACGGTCCAATGAATTTCGGGCTCAACTTTCCTTTCTGATTGAATCTCATTACTCCCTTAGTTGGAGAAACTTTAAGGAAAACCTTTTCTCCAATTTGAAACTCCAGTGGTCTCCTTTTCTGATCAGCGTAGGACTTTTGTCTATCCTGAGCTGCTTTCATTCGCTGCTGGATAAGCCTAACCTGATCTGTCATTTCTTCGATTAACTGTGGACCAATCACTATTGTCTCGCTTATGTCGCTCCAACACAACGGTGTTCGACACTTTCTTCCATACAACGCTTCATGTGGTGCCATGCCAATGCTGGCGTGATAACTGTTGTAGGAAAACTCTATCAGAGGTAATCTGTCAACCCATGAACCTTGAAAGTCCATAACACATGACCTTAACATATCCTCCAATGTCTGAATGGTTCTCTCAGTCTGTCCATCCGTTGCAGGGTGGAATGCTATACTGAATTTCAACTGGGTTCCCAATGCCTCCTGGAGTGCTTTCCAGAAATGAGAGAGAAAGTTGGGATCCCTGTCGGAAACTATAGAGCTCGGGACTCCATGGTATCTCACAATGTTCTTCATATACGCATCAGCCCTTTGCTCCATATTCCATGTATCCTTCATTGGAATGAACCTTGCTGTCTTGGTCAATCTGTCAACCACGACCCATATCTGATTCAATCCATTCTTTGATGTTGGTAAGGCAGTCACAAAATCCATCGAAATTGAATCCCATTTCCAAAGTGGAACATCCAATGGTTGAACTAAGCCTCCCATTCTCTTATGCTCGAACTTCACCTTCTGACAGGTTAAACATCTTGCTACAAACTCTGCTACTTCCTTCTTCATGTTAGGCCACCAAAATGTCTTCTTCATATCTTTATAAAGTTTGTCTCCTCCTGGATGTACTGAATAGGGTGTGTTGTGCGCTTCACGCATCAACTTCTCCTTGGTTTCTGTACACTTATGTGGTACACACCATCTTCCATTGTAGCGGATACTTCCATCTTCATGGATCTTGAGATCCGTTGTTTTCCCTTCTTCAATCTTCTTCTTTATCCTTTCCAGCTTCACATCTCCTGACTGGTTACTCCTTATTTCTTCCAAAACATCGGGCATAACTGTCATATTCCCAAGAATATTATTTACATCCCCTTGTTCTACTACTTCAATCTCGAGCTTTCGAAACTCATTGCATAGCCAGTCTGGCAAAACTAGCATAGCGTCTAAAGTATGGCTCGATTTTCGGCTTAACGCATCAGCTACCACATTTGCTTTCCCTTCGTGATACTGGATACGCAAGTCATAATCCTTTATGATCTCCAACAAACGTCTTTGCCTATTGTTTAACTCCTTCTGCGTGAAAATGTACTTGAGACTACTATGGTCCGTATACAATCTACACACCGCACCATATAGATGATGTCTCCATATCTTCAAAGCAAATACTATTGCTGCAAGCTCTAAATCATGCGTAGCGTAGTTCTCTTCATGAACTTTCAGTTGTCTTGAGGCATAGGCAATAACTCTTCTTTCTTGCATAAGCACACATCCTAGTCCCTTCTTCGATGCGTCACTATAAACATCAAATTCACCAGATTCGTTAGGTAAAGCTAACACAGGTGCCGTAGTCAACTTTTCCTTCAATGTCTGGAATGCTTCTTCACAATCTTCACTCCACTGATACTTTACAGCTTTCTTGGTTAGCGTAGTCAGCGGTCTAGCGATCTTTGAGAAGTCCTTCACAAAACGTCGGTAATAACCTTCTAATCCCAGAAAAATTCTTATTTCTGACACATTCTTCGGAGTAGGCCAATCCTTAACTGCAGAAATCTTTCCTGGATCTACAGATATCCCTTCGTTCGAGATTATGTGACCCAGAAATGGTACATGATTTAGCCAAAACTCACACTTCGAGAGCTTAGCATACAGCTTCTCGTGTCTCAAGGTCTCTAACACTTCCCTGAGGTGTTCTTGATGGTCTTCCTCGCTCTTTGAGTAAACGAGGATGTCATCAATGAAGACGACTACAAAACGATCTAGAAACGTTCTCATGACACGATTCATTAGATCCATAAATACTGCAGGAGCGTTAGTTAGACCAAAAGGCATAACTGTAAACTCGTAATGACCATACCTTGTTCTAAAGGCTGTCTTCGGGATGTCCTTCTCGGTTACCCGAAGCTGGTGATACCCTGATCTCATGTCTATCTTTGAGAAAACACTCGCCCCTTGCAACTGATCGAACAAGTCGTCGATTCGGGGTAAAGGGTATTTGTTCTTGATCGTTGCGCTGTTCAAATCTCTATAGTCAATGCACAACCTCAGACTTCCATCCTTCTTCTTCACAAATAACACTGGGGCTCCCCAAGGCGATACACTTGGTCTTATGTACCCTTTCTCGAGGAGTTCTTGCAACTGATCCTTTATTTCCTTCAATTCCGCCGGTGCCATACGGTACGGCGCCTTCAAAATTGGAGCTGTCCCAGGTGCTAATTCCAAAGTGAACTCAACCTCCCTTCTAGGTGGCATTCCTGGAATCTCATCTGGGAATACATCTGGAAATTCCTTAACTATCGGTATTTCTTCTAGCACATTCTCCTTCTTAGACACGTCTTGGACATAACACAAATAAGCCTTATTTCCCTTCTTCACTTGGTTGACTATGGTCAAAGCTGACACTAGTCGGATATTTGGTTCCCTAGTGATTCCACGGTAAGAAACGTTTTCTCCCTTTGGACCCTTAAGTCTGATTTTCTGATCGTGACAGTCTATGACTGCTCGATATTTGCTCATCCAGTCCATTCCCAAGATAACACCTATCCCTCCAAGGTTAAATTGTATGAGGTTGGCTGGCAAGGTGCTAGCCGAAATCTTAACTTCTACCCCTTCGAAAATGGTGTCACACACGGTTACGTGTCCGGTTGGGGTAGCTACCGGGATGGATATTCTAGACGGCTTATTGAGACTCAATTTATCCACAAATGATGATGCAATAAACGAATATGATGCTCCAGAATCAAATAGAGTAAATGCTGGTTGATCATGAACAAGAAATGTACCAGTGACTACTCCGCCTGCTGCTTCTGCCTCGGACCTGCTCATCACATCAATCCGTGCAACATTCCCATTCTGCGCTGCGGTTGCCGCTGTACCAGCTCCATTGTTGTTGTTGGCATTAGCTGGGGTATTGCTAGCATTCCTGTTCTGACCTCCATTACCTCCATTTCCTTGGTAGTTCCTCTGTTGTCCTCCAAGTTGTTGTTCCCATTGTAATTGTTGCGATTCCCATAGTTCCTGTTGCCAAACTGTTGGTTTCCGTTCCTGTTGTTGCCATTGAACTGTCGGTTCCCTTGATAGTTCCCTCCCTGATTTCCTTGTTGGTTCCCATTTGTTCTTGTACGGCACTCGAAAGCACGATGTCCCCTCTTGCCACAGTTATGGCAAGTGATTACGTTCCCTTGGCAGTCCGTTCCTGGGTGGTTCTGTTGGCACTTTTTGCAGATAAAACGACGAGGTGGCTCATCCCCATTGTTCTGCTTGTTGCCACGGTACTGGGCTTGGTTAGATCCTCCATGGTTCATCTTGAACTTCTTGTCCTGTCCACCATTGTTGTTTCGACTCTGGTTTCTACCATTTCCTCCAGCATTCTCAATCTTGCGCTTTCCGCGATTCTCATCTTGCATCTCTTGGATACGCCAAACAGATGCAGCTCTATCATACACCTCTTGAAGAGTATCATAGGTTCTGCACATTAAGTCCTTCTGCAGATGGAGTTGCAGTCCTGCCATGAACTTCCTAACCTTAGTTGCCTCATCAGGCATTAGGTGTCCTAAGAATCGGGATAACTCCATAAACTTCTTGAAGTACTCCGTCACGGAATCACTTCCCTGCTTCAGGTTCACAAACTCTATGTATTTCTGATCCTGGATATGAGATGGATAGAAGCGAGTGCGAAGAGCAGCCTGAAGAGCATCCCAATTGAAGTTGGGTTGAGCCAAGAAAGCTTGACGTGAGTTCCTCCACCATATGTTTGCCTCGTTCTTCAGGTAGAACGCTGCGCAAACTACCTTGCGGCTGTCAGGGCATTCAACCAGTTCAAGGATTTTGTCCATCTCATCGATCCAATCTTCAAGTTCCACTGGATCCTCATTGCCTATGAAACTTCCAGGCTTCATGTCAGACACCTTCTTTGCCCAGTTGGCTGCATTATGATCTCCATTGTTCATATTCTGAGCCATCTGAGTGAATTGGGCAAAGAATTGCTCCATGTTGTTGTTTTTGTTGTTGTTGTTGTTGTTGTTTTGGGCGGCCATTTGCTCTTGACGGATTCTCCTGGTATAGTATCGTAGTGGTCTATCAGCCATAATCCTACACTATAACCTATTGTATAATTCATACAATAACCTAAGGTACATGTAGAGATAAAATACATGACACGTAAATAGCATTTAGGCATGTAATGTCACTCATTGATTATCAAACAAACAGTCACACATGTATTTGCACATAGACTAATCACATCTTATTTCTCGTATCTCTTAGAAAATTATAAAAGTAATCTATCGGGCAAGCAGAAATTATAATTTTTGGTTTGAAGCATCCTATCTGAGTCTACTTTAACATCCAAGAAGATTCAACTCAAAATAATTCATATAATTCAAGTTACACAAAGAATGGCATAGCTGCTGTCCCATATCACCAGAATAGAAATTTCAAATTCTCCAAGTCATATACCGACCTTAACTTCCTCAAAATGGGCTAGGGTTTCACCCAGATTTAGCCTTATCTGTCTACTAATCACCATAAAAATTTGAGGTTCATCCAAGATACGGAAGATAGGTAGAAATCAAATATACCACAGACGGTCACTGTGAAATTCTGGTACTGAACCACGTACTTTGAAAATTCGTATCTAAGTCTCAAGAACTCATTTGGGTCTGAAATTTTTATGGAATGTTCCTGAGCATGTCTATTTTTTGGGAAAAATTCAGGAGAAAATAAATCCAGGTTTAAACACGTCTGCTACAACGAATATTAACTGCTGTGCAGATTTGAACGTCACAACACAATGCAACAAAAATTTGAATTCATACTCCAATTAAATAAAAATGCAATTTATTCAAATCCCAAAACGAATTCTTGAAACACAAATATCATCCTAAAATCAAATCATCCTACCTAATCAAACTAACTTAAAGGAATAATGTCTTAAAATAAAACTAACATAAATCCTAAACGTTCCTACTTGCGGCAAAGATATTCTAATGTTTTTGGTGATGATGGTGGGGTGGGAGTATGAGGAGTGTATTGTGGTGATTCGGGTGGATCCATATCTTCGTCCTTCTCGATCTTTCCCCGTGCTTTTCGCACCTTCATAGCTATCTCTTCCTTTTCCATCCTCTCAAGCTTCATTAGGATTTGTCCTGCTTCATGCGTAGTCTCCGCCTCCATAGTGGCTATATTCTCTAAGCGTTCCAAAAGAGTGGGTGGGTCTAATTGGTATTCTCCATACTCATGATGTACGTATTTTGAGCAATTAGGCACTTCTTTTCCCCAAACATTATCGGTTAATAGGTCGCTGAACTCGTCTTTTATCCCCTTCCAAGGTGTCATCCTTGGTAATCCATTGAGCATGTAGTGACACATGGTCAACGGGTCCCTGAAAGATCCTTGACGCCTTTTGCTCCAAGCGATGCACAAATTCTGGATGTAGGTGCAATACTCCTTTAGAGTTTCTAAACCTGGATGGTAGATCACGCCACGTGGATGGTCGGCTTCAGTAAGATTGCCAGGAGTAGGTATGGGTGGTCTAAATCCTGTATGTGGAGTTGGAGTTGGAACGGGTTCTTCTTCTTCAATTGGATCTTCTTCTATCGGATCTTCTTCTGGATCTTCTTCTATTGGATCTTCTTCGGGCTTGTAATTCGGGCCTTCCTTTTTATCTTGTTTGGTTACGTGAGTGCCCATTTCCCATGCCTTGAGCTTGTATCGTAAGAACTCCGGTGTGACCATGTAATCGCCCTTGAGCATGTACTCGTCATTGTTAGGGAACAAACATCCTTCCTTTGAAATGACTAAATCGGAGTACTCCTCCTTCACATCCTTCCATGGGAAGGTGTTTGGCAGTCCTTCTAGTATGACGTCGCATATCACCAATGGGTCTCGGAAATCCAGGCGTCCTTGGCCAGAAAGTCTCCATTGGTAGCACCGATCCCTGACACGTGTGCAATAGCTATCGATGCTTTCCCGTCCTTCCAGGAACTTTAGGTGATAGGGTGAGGCTCCAATACTAGATGAAACGGATTCAGATTGAGCAGCCATCTGAAAGAAGTAAGAAAGAGAAAGAGTCTCAGCATTGTTCTATACCACGCATATATTCTTAAAATCTTAAGCATTCTAAAAGAACTAAGCAGTTAATCTTAGATATAGGGTTCTAAGCAAATAGCATAAAAAAACAAATCAAGCAAAATTCTAAATACTAAACTATCCCACAACCCCGGCTTATTCAAATTTTAAATTCTTTTTCCTATCCCACGAAATACTGAGTAAGTAACACCCAAGCATGTAAAACGATTATGAAGTAATTTACAAATCATGAAGTATTTTGTAGAAGTTTAAATAAAATCAAGTGGTAACAAAAGCTTTGACACTTATGAGAAATAAAGAGGTATTTCAATTCCAATCTTCGTATTAGGAGATTCCAAAATCCATGTTATTAACTTTGTTGATACGGGGAAAAATCAACCAACCACTTCGCAAGCATCCAAGACCTTAAGTGTCGACACCCCCTTACAGACTTCTTGCGGCCAGAAGAGTGAGTACAAGGAGCTATCCGGGGACTTGCAACCGGATTAAATAAATTAAATTGAACGAGAGACCGAAGTCAACACGCCCAATGCCAATAGTAACCATACAACAACAATCATCCCCGTACAACTCTTCCACTTTACGTTATCATCGATTATTAGATTTAAGTGATATTTTCAGAGAACATTTCAATTCGAAACAAGTATTCAAGCAACACGTATTTTGCATAAAATCATTTTGAGACAAATAGGAATGAAAACGTTTGACACGAAAAGAGAAATGGGCGCTAGGCCTGGCATGTTTACTTACCTCAACAAATAGCAATCATAGCAAATCAATCGTAGTATTCGACGTATCCTTCGTCGGAGAATTCGTTTCCTACAATTCGATAATATTCTAATCAATTATCGCTAACACACAAATACAAACAAGTCCTATATGCAATGCAAGTGTAATCCCCCTTATTATTTCCCCAAACTTTAATAATAATAATTCTATTGTTAAAACGCGATTTATAGGACTATTGTTTACTATCGTAAAACATGGCTTATAATATTATCTAATCTAAATTCCTCTTTTATTACTATAAAACATAACCCAATAATATTATTTTTTCGAAATATTAACTCTTAAACAAGAAAATAAACTTCCTAAATAAATAATTCTCAAGTGTTTTAATAAGGCTTTCAAACCCTCAAAACTTCTCTTTCAAATTTTGAGTGTAGAGTAGTAAAAAAAATAGTTGCTAGCTATGAGACTCGAACCCCAGACCAACCCAATATTAACAGCCAACTTTTACCATTGGGCCACTGCCCATTCTTGCTGTTCTAACCCAGATAATAATAATATGTATTTAACAGTTAACTAATGCTTATAAAAAATATAAAAGAAACAAAATAGAATAAGAAAGAGAGAAACAGACGGGTTATCTACTTACCCGACCAGAGAAGAGGACGACGACGATGGGTGAAGACCAGAGGGCTCGCGGTGGTGGCGAAGGAGGAAGCCGACGGTAAGGGAGGCGGCGACGGCGACGGGCGAAGACGCCGGAGACGGCGGCGGCGTCGGACAGGGCGGTCGCGGTCGGGTTCGGCTCTCCGGACCCGGCGGCGGCTGGGTGTTTGGTTGGTGATTCGAACGGGAGATAGAGAGAGCGAGAGAGAGAGCTTGGTGGTGGGTTTTGATGTGGGTTTCGTTTCTGATTTCACAAGCTATTTATAGGCTTCAATTCGAAGAATCCGGCGAAGAGGAGGATTCCTCCGGGTTGATTTTTGATTCCGAATTGGTTCACTATTTTGGGTAAAATTGGTTTCTTGGTGCTAAAGAATCGATCTTTGTCGAATAGGGAGTGTATTGGGACGGAAATTGGAAGATTTGGAGTCGAATTTGGTGTTGGTGGGTGTTTGGGTAGAAGAAGGAGAAGAGAAAACTCTCCTGCTACTACCAGGAGAGGAAGAAGATGACCAGTTTGGCTAAAAGACACTTTCACCCCCCTTAGTTAGT
This sequence comes from Linanthus parryae, assembly GCA_023055425.1. NCBI lineage: Eukaryota > Viridiplantae > Streptophyta > Magnoliopsida > Ericales > Polemoniaceae > Linanthus > Linanthus parryae. The sequence goes on along the minus strand of JALGPY010000001.1, from coordinate 68,502,602 downwards.
TAAAAGACACTTTTTACCCACCAGAATTATATTAACTGCACTATTTAAGTTACGAAAAAGACACTAAAGCCCCCTAAAGCTTAAAACAATAGAAAGTAACTTTTTAAATAATTAAACTAATACCCAAAGCTTATACTAATATTATTTTAACACCTAATATAATTATAAAATACCCGTTTTAATAAACTAAAACTTAATATTTGTTAAAAATACCCATTTCTAAATAACGGGGTATTTCAGTTTTTCATAACTTATTTAGATGGAAAAAGGTTATGGAAGAAAATCGTTGTAAGTAGAGTATGGCCCCAAAAATAAAATGGAAGTGCCAACTTGAGATTGACTTGGGCGTTCCGACAAAGATGCCAATTACAGAAACAATGTATTTCCTCTGGGAAACTTTTCTGAATAGCACTTCTCATGGCCAAATCGCCATTCGTGGTGACCGAAAAAGGCTTCTTGCCTTCATCAGACACTTCAAAACCCAATCATGCGTTTCTACTTTCTCGTAGTTGAGAATAGCACAGGAAAAAACAGTCGTTTGGAAGTGATTGTTCACACCAGATAAAATTCACAAATGGTTTTTGATACATGTTGGTCTTGTACGTTGCATCAAACAGAAGTACATCACCAAATCTGAAGTAATCTACCATTGATCTCCTATCACACCAGAATACACTTTCAAGCTCATGATTTTTACCTATTTTAAACCTACAAACATAATAAAGAACTCTTGAGTCAACGTAAAACTTTTTTGAAAAAATGGACATATAATGTAAGGGTTTATAGTGTACGTTTAACATTTAAGAAAATAATATTAATTGATAAGTATTAAAATAAATAAGAAAGTATGTTTAAAAATTAAGAAGATCTTACTCCTTGAACACACCATAATGACTGTCCTTCAAACTGTCAATGTACATCAGGGTCAGCTGCCCATCTCTTCATTTGAATATGTCTTGTCAAGTGAAGTCATTTCATTGTATTAATGATTCTATGTGTAACCCAATTGGTTGTAACCATCGGCTTGCTTAGCCATCAAAAGAAAGCCTTGACAATACTTGATACCCACCTCCTTCGAAGATCTGATGTGTTTAACACCCGCCTCGCTGACCTTTCTGTGTGACTGGTGGGTTGCTCGTGCATTGTGGTTCAGAAATTTCGTGTGAGTGTCCGGTATCAAAATTTGACCACCCTAAAAGGCTTTGTAGGTGAATTTCTTGATACTTTTACACGATTTTTTAAAACACACATGGTGTTTCTCGTATGCTCTCGTTTCCTATTTTCTTTTTCAGGGACCTTATCAGATCGGATGCCTTGTCCGACGCACAAAAAGATCCTTGACTTTATGCACTCCTTCGTTTACGGGTTGAAATACATGTGGTTGCACCTTCAAATCCCAAAACCAAACATCAACGCGTAGAGGTTGTACCAGTCGTAAGCCTCAACCTCATCGGCAAAATTCATTGCCATAACCTCTTCTATGGTAACAATTATACCTGCAGACAACTTAAACTTAATATCTAGTTAACTTAATTAACTAACTTAAACATTAGGTACATATACCTGGTATGATCTCTGTATTTGGAGCTAGCAAAATAGAGTTTTTGGTGGTATCATCTCAATAGTTCTCTGTAAAAGTGATGTCAAAATATTCATCTTCATCTATGACCTCAAAACTGTATTTTTCTTCCTCATAATCAAGACGTAAAGATACCTAACCTTTGCCATGAACTCCACTCTCATAAATTTCACTCTCTCTCATTTGAACTTGGTTTGTTTCTCTCCCTGGTTCTCTCATTGACTTCCTTCTCACCCTGATATTCAAATAGGAAGACCCCAACCACCAAAAAAGTAGTATTGCTTATTTAGGAAATATATTTCACAAAGACAAGAAGAATGCTTTAAGGAATTACCTTAAAAGCACCCGAATCTCTGAAAAGTTTATCTCCTCAGTAATGTATGGATGTAATATAATAAATTCCTCAACTACCAAGAAATTGATATCAGTGAATACAAACTCTAAATGCTATGCACGTTGTGTTAGTATAAAGATAACACATTAAGAAATTATATATAAATTTCCTCATTAAGCTTATTTTGTGGTTAGCAGAGAATTAGGCCATTAAATGCATAACACAGTTGTACCAGCCCAACCATATCATTAAATTCTAGCTTCATTGGCAGAAAAAGCTGAAGATCCATCAAAGTTGAGTTAACTCTCCTAACTACCAAGTCATATGAGATGTCAATGTGAAAGTGTTTCATCCCACCTTATATGTGATTTACCTTAAAATTCAAATCACTAATATAAAAAAAATAAAATAAGATGACATATTTAATAAAAATCTCTTAACAAAAAAAAGTACCTTAACCAATAAGGTAAAAGTTGCAAAGCTAATATATAATCAACTTGATGCAGAGAAAATACTTGAACAATACATACATGCATGTAAAAAATCGGGATGTAACTTTCTACAGTGTAATTCAACGCAAAAAATGTATGTTTAGAAAGTTAGGCATGTTGGTTTGTGGACTATATCTTTAAGTCTCACAATGTATGGTGAGTAAGAGAGGCAATACAATGGGATAAATTGTAGGACACATGGTGACTATCAGAGGTTATTCAATCGATGAATAAACCAAAATATATGGTATTTTCAATAGTCATAGATGTTAAGATTTAAATGTGAACCTTTAGTTTATTAGAAAGCAAGACTAAGCATTTAGAAGGAAGACCTATTAACACTATATGACTTCCTAAGACCAATCTGGAGACTTAGGACACATGGTGATTTTTCACAATGTTAAGTCTCAAAATGTCGATAGTCGGTTACACTTTATCCCCCATTGTTCATGTTCCCTCTTTGCTGACACCTCAAATCTATGTGGCTCGTTTAAATGACACAATTAGAACATTAAAACATATTTGGCATGCATGGGGAACATTTCATGGTTGAACTTGGACAATTATTGAGTTTTCATTCATTTTGGATTCTTTTGGTAACTTAGAGGAAGATAACTTGAAGTACTTTGGAAATAACTCCCACACTTGACACTGTTATGTTATTCAGGACACATGGTGACACCCTGACTTATTCAATCGATAAACAACCCAAAATAAATGGTGTTTCTCGGGGATAGGTATTTTAAAATATAAGATATAACTCTTTCTTGGCTTTAGCATTATGGACAATATATTTATATATTTAGAAGGAGCTATTAATAGACAGTAAAATAAATACACAAATATGTCAGTATGTGAGTTTTTGGAGCTCGTGTACATTTCCATGCATGAAAAAAACACAGTGGAGCCATCAAGTCCTCAAATTGAGTATAACATTTTGTTGGTGTTGTAGTTAATGGGAACGAACAATGTATGTTTAGAAAGTTAGGCATGTTTATATGTGGAATATATCTTTAAGTCTCACAATGTAGGGTGAGTAAGATAGGCATTACAGCGGGATGAAATGTAGACACATGGTGACTATCAGAGGTTATTCAATCAATGAATAAACCAAAATACATGCTATTTTCAAAGGTTATAGATGTTAACATTTAAATGTGAACATTTAGTTTATTAGAAAGCAAGACCATGCATTTAGAAAGAGATCTTAATTTACAGTAAAATTCATGCACAATTTGAGTTCGAGTTACATGATTAGATCATTTAAATGACATATTTAGAACATTCAAATATCAAAGTAATGAATGGGGCACGTTTCATGGTTCAACATGTACAATAATATAGTTTTCATTCTTTTTTGGGCCTATTTAGGCAAGTTAGAGGAAGATAACTTGAAGTATTTTGAAAATAACTCTCACGCATGAAAGGGGTATGGTATTTAGTGCACATGGTGACTATCACGTTTACTCAATCGATGAGATAAACCAAAATGAATGGTATTTCACAAAGATATCAGATTTAACACTTTACTGTGAAGATTCAGAATAAAGAATACAATACCAGTTATTTAGAAGTAAATCTTAATACACAGTAAAACCACAACACAAAGATGCCAATATGTGTGTTTTTGGAGCTTGTACACATTGTCATGTCTGGAAAAAAATGTAAAGGAGCAACCAAGTTCCAAAATGGAGGACAAAATTCGGTTGGTGTTGTAATTAGTAGGAAAGAACAATGTTCCAATGGGTACACATTACACAAACTGAGTTTGATTGATGTTTATGCATGTAATGTGTGCCACCATTCAAGACCTATTAACACTATAAGACTTCCTAAGACCAATTTGGAGACTTAGGACACAGTGATTTTTAACAATGTTGATAGTCGGTTACAACCTATTCCCCGTTGTTCACGTGTCCTAGTTGGGTGTGACCCTTGTAGATAGTGCTTTCAGATAGACAGATCATAGCCACGTGGCGATCATCCAGCACACCTAGCTGTGCTCCACACACACTGGATCATCACCCGCGCTGATCCACGTGGGGGTTGCGAGACAGGGCCCTCGCATACCACCACACGGGACTTGTAGGGACTTAGTGGTTTGGAGGCTAGAGTAAGTCCTGTCGCGCGCGAGCGACAACCAAGCCCGCACGCGACCTTTAGTAACTGCGTTGAGGATTTATGCCACGAGCTCCATAAACCCGGTCAACCTCATAACGGTTCCGGTATATGCGGACGAAGTGCGTAACGGTCCCTATATATGCGGACGAATGTGCCGTTGTGGTTAAGGTAATTAAGCCGCCATTAATGGGTGCATTAACCCACTACAACGGTCATATTCTCCACTATATATAGGATCATTAACCCTTCCTTACATAAAAAAACGAACCACCTGAATTACGCGGAAGCTCTGCCAAAATCCTGTCTCTCTCTCATACAGTTGCCATTGCCTTACTCTCTCCCTACACACAACCCTACTCTTCTTGTGTTCTTCCTATCCCCTGCTCTTGGTGTACGTTGAATCTTCCCCAAAGGATTCTCCCGTACACATTTGGTGAACCTGACGTGAATCTTACCACTGCAAGCAGCCATGTCTCACGAAGAAGATGTCAGCAACAGATCTCCCTCCACTGAGACAACCTCGGGAGAGGAGACCCGCCACAACTCCGCGGCAACCGGTGGAACTCCAACCTCGGAGACCTTGAACGCCACCATTCAGAATCAGACGAAGGCCCTCCAGGCTCTATCTGCACAGATGGCTCAGATAATGACCATTTTGGGAACTCTTGCCCAGAATTCAGCATCGGGAGCTGCTGTCTCTCAGGGAGGAGGAACCTCTACCACCCAGGGGACAGAGGCAATACCTACACTACCTAATCCTAATTTGCAAACCCCACCAGCAATGGTGCAACCACCTCCTGCCCAGGTAAAAACGGTCCAAATACCGTGCCTTATCTCGCATATTCCCCAACCGCCAGCTGTCGTCTCCACCGGCATCCCTAACCAATGTGGCTTACACCCCTAGCCCAACCGCAGCATATGTGTCTCCACCACTGATAAACCCGTTTACGGTGTTATATTTACACTTCAATGCTTACCGTTTTGCGTGATTTTCGGGTAATTTATGTGAGAAATAAGCTATGATGTTGAGGAATTTGTTAGTTGGAGCTTAGTGTGTCTAATTGCTAAGTCCGGGCGTTTTCTAGTTTATTTGAGCTTTATTTGTCATATTTTATGCCCTGTATTGGTTGTTGTTTGATTCTCAGGTACTGGAGGCTCAGAGTACGATAACGTAGGAGAGGCAAACATCGGAAACACGTAAAGCTCAGAGAAATTGGCAAGAGAGGGAAGGAGAAGAAATTATATGAAGAAGAGCAAGTTTTTACAGTCCCCCTCTACTCACTGCTACATCTTAATCACCTCACTTTCACCCATTTTCACCTCACCACAAATACCCAATTCTCTGCCTATCTTCTTTACCAAACAAATTGACCTACTTCCTGAACATCACCATAACCACCTAATTTCACCAGCAAAGTACTGCCAATTCACACTCCAAACAACCTGACCTAGATCACCCATAGCAGCCCCCTACTACTACACAGCCACACCCTTACCAGTTGATCCAAACTCCACCATTCCTTCAACCATAACAGCTTAGTAACTGCCTACAACCCAGACCACCTAAACTACCATTCTATATTGAACCAGATTACTACCACCTCACAACCATTTCACCATAACCACATGTAACTCAACCACCACAATTTAACCTCCTAACACCCACTGCCTATTCCCTTCCAATTTCACCTCTTAACCAGTCCACAAACCACTATCATCTTCTCCTAACTTCATCCACCTAAACTCATCTGCAACCACCACTAAACTACCAATCCACCATTACACAAACCTTCAACCCACCTTAAATCACCACTGCCTCCAACTTCTTAGCCACAGCACCTATAAATACCTACTGCATTCATCCACCTCCATCACCACTGCCAAAGGACCAAAACTAATCTCAAAACAACCAACATTACCACCAATTGCCAACTAAACCTCCAACCACACCACTGTTACCTCCCAACACCAATACCAATTCAACCTCCATGACCAAAATCAACCATACATCACTCAAACAACCCCATTCCACCTGAACCTACTAACCACATACCCAATTCCTAAACTACAAGCTACAAACTACAACCACAACCCATCACAGCCACCTATCTCCAACCCACAATAACCACGACTCAAGCAGACCCAATACACATCAGACCACCAATCAAACAACCCAACCTACCACCGATGGCCGAACCAATAAACCAGCAAAGACTCCCATGATTACCGACCTGAAACAGCACCGCAAGCAGAGCCAATCAACGCAGCAAAACGGAGCCAAGAGAAAACCAGCAGCAGAGAACAAAACAGAAAGAAACAGAGAAGAGAGAGAAATAAAGAAGCGAAGCAGATCAGTTCCAGGGATGCATCCGCTTGTTCGTGATTTTGTAACTCAGAAAAGTAAAAAAAGGCTCTGAACCTTTGTGTGAACAGGGGGTTCCAGGCGGCTATTGATGTTAGGGGGTGAAGTGCAATTGATGACGAGTTCAAGAAAATACAAGCTGCGGGGTTAATTCCTACAGCCCTAGTTTTTAATGACCTCCCACAAGTTTGGAGGTTCAAAAGTGAAAAAAATAGTTTTACTAAAAAGTCAACTACGGATCTAAAACAAGACGGTGGGCTGTTTTAGAAGATTTTATTCACATCACACAACGAAAAAAAAAGATTGACGATAGAAGACAAGAAGAAGAGAACGAACGAACAGGAGAACAAAAAAAGAAGAGGACGAAGGTGGAAGCGGGGGTGGAGCTCGGATTCGCGCCGGAGCTTTGATTTTCCGTTTGAGATCACTCAACCCTCTCTATTATCTCTCGTTGATGTTTACAATGAATTTCTTTATTGTAAACGTTAGTATGAGTAGCTAGATTACTTTGCTAGGTTCGTACGTTTGAACCTAGGTCATGAAATTTTTCCGGATTGTTAGCTTTGATTCATGAACTTGTTTTCTTAATATGATTTAGATTAAGTTCTTCTTTCATTCTTGTACTTTATTTATGCAATTGTAGTGTCGCGAACTGTTGTTGCTACTTGGTGAAAATTGATGGACTGACAGGTGAAAACGATTAGCGTAGAATAATGAATGAAAGCAAACCCCGTATCGTGATGGACCGACAAGAGAAATGTTAGGGTTTGGGTCGTTACATAGAATTGATCGTAAAGCACGCTAGGTGACACAGTTTATGGATCGATAGATGACGACCTATGAAATTTTAGCGTAGTCTTACATGAGATCGACAGAAGATTGTAGGAGCATTTATGTGGTCAAGAACGTAGTCTAGGTTATGTGTTTCTAAGTGCAATCCGCAAAAGTGAATTGATCCAGGGGATGCGTATAGAACCTAGTTTCCTCTTTATCATTTGATAATACACATCTTTAAACGAAAATCATAAAAATATTAGTTTAGTTTTGTTTATTTAATTTTAGTCACTTGTTTGAGGGTGACGAACTCTTAAATCACAACTTTTTCCTCCGGTTACTTGACTTTAAATTAATTGTTTAACTAAATAATCTCAAGATTGTCCCTGTGGGTTCGACAACCTGAGTTTCAATACTCATTCTTTATTACTTTGAACGTGCACTTGCGTATACACGTAAGAAATCGTGTCAACCATCTGCAATCCTTCCTCCTGCTGTGGGAGGAAGTGCACCAGAATGTATGACGACTTTGCATCGGCGCATAGAGACCTTCCTAGCCAGTCAACCTTTCGCAGACACTATCATTCCGAAGTTCGACAATGTCCCTCCTATCCCGCGGGAGATCTATCTGATGCCTAATCCCACAGGGTATAAGGCCCCAAAGTGGGACAAGTTCGAGGATGTTAATGGGAATGCTCACGATCATGTCATGCGTTTCATCGACGTAATGGGACCATATGGGGCTGACCCCAACTTGCTGATGCGCGAGTTCCCAAAATCTTTGGGGAACGTGGCCTATAAATGGTATAGAACACTGGAGGCTGGATCTGTCAAAACTTGGGATGACATGATTCAGAGGTTCTACACAAAGTTTTTCCTGATGGAGGAGAAGGTTACAATGATACTTCTCTCACATATGTATCAGAAGCGTGATGAGGATGGCGTCACCTTCATCAAGAAGTTCAGAGCCAAATCATTGGAGTGCAGAGATGAAGTGCTCGAAGGCAAGCTCGTGGAGATATGCCTACAAGGCATGCGAGATGAGTACAAGGGTATGTTAATCAACTTACAAACTCCTACTTTTTCGAAGTTGATTGAATGTACCAAGAACATAGAGCCTATAGTGGAAAGGCAAAAGAAGAAGCACGCCCCTGAACGATCTCCAGGGGGACCCACTTTCAAGATTGGGAGGTTTAGTTACAAAAGGGGACGCGAAGCTGAGGTCAACACAGTTTCGCCACACAAGCAACCCAGGGTTGCGACCTCAGATGCGCCGCCTCTACCATGCTCGCTAGAGGAAGTGATTGATATGTGCAAATAGTGGCGTAAAGACAGGGTTTTGCCTCCGCTCGAAAGAATACCCTCTAAGGAGATGATGAGGGACCCGAAGTGGTGCGAGTGCCGCAGAAATATTATTCACCCCACAGCTGACTGCAAGAAGCTTAGGCACCTTGTTAGTCGCAAGATGACAGAAGGGGAGTTAATTGTCAGCGATCAGAGGCAGGACGTGCGCAACAATCCGCTGCCAGCCCATGAAGAGCAAGAGCCGAAGGACAAAGAGGTAGCCATGATTGCAATCATGGACCTTGAAGATATTGCGGAAGATGGTATGCCCATCATTGTTGAAGTCCATGACGAGGAAGATTACACCATGGGCAATGAGGATGAGCGTGCTGACAGGATGAAGGGGACTCACGGGTTCAGTAAATTCTTTGATGAGATGAACTTTTCGGAGAAATGCTGGAAGGAGATGACAAAAGAAATTCTGAGGGTATCAGAAGACTTCGAAGAAGACATCGTAGTCTCCAATGGAAAAGTTATTAGGGCATCCCGCTCTTCGGAGAAGATATTGACTTTCTCCGCGAGTGACAAGAAGACAGATTCCAGTCATCAGAAGCCCTTGTATGTAACAGCGGTGATCAACGATGTTGAATTTAAGAGGGCATTCGTCGATGGAGGAGCAGCCGTCAATGTAGTTTCGCTCAATACTCTAAAGTTGGCAAAAATCCCAGAGAAGAAGATTGTCAGACGCCCGTCCCCGCTGATGGGATTCGAAAGTGATTCCAGGATGACGATGGGCTGGATTCGTCTGGGTATTCAGATAGGAAAGATCAAGTGTTCGGCCAAGTTCTATGTCATCGATGAAAATACCACGTATCACATGATCATAGGGCGAGCCTGGATTCACCGTTTTGACGCGGTTCCCTCAACAGCCCACCAAGTGATGAAGGCCATTTGGAATGGCAGGGTAGTCGAGATACCGGCTTCGGTAAAACCCTTCAATTTGAACGAAGCGCATCTCACCGAAGCAGTATGGTTCACCGAAATGGCGGATGAGCAAATGCCGGGACCATTCAATCCGACTCCTCTGCCTCGATGGGAAGACATCAAGGATCAGTCACCGGCAGGAGTAATGGTAATGAGAGAGGATGCCAAAGAAAAGATACCCACATGCGAAGAGGCGTCACAAGTCGCTTACCAAAGGAATAATGTGTACACTTTGAAAAGGGTGGTAAAGCATGACCCTAAGGGCAAGGAGATAGAAAGTTTCTACTCCAATAGAAAGAAATGCTACCGCATATGAAGGTGCGCGGGGGTACCCCTATCTGAGCATGGGGATATCCCTGGGCAAACCAGTCAACTGGAACAAGGCCCGGCAGAGGACAAGCCAAAGTCAGAGATTTTGGAGGACAAGTTGAAAGAAGCGCCTGAGTGCATGGAAGACAAGCCGAGGCCACAAAAGCAGGAACTGAAAGAGGTGTTCCTAAGCCCAAGTGAAGAAAAGAAGAGGCCTGTTTTCCTAAGTGCAGACCTCACAAGTGACGAGGAAACGAGGTTGCTGCAATTACTGACTTAATACAAGGATGTGTTCGCCTGGGAGTACGATGACATGCCTGGTATGGACACGAGCGTGAGTATGCACAGATTGGATGTTATCCCGGGATCTAAATCGGTGAAGCAAAGTGCGAGAATTTTCAGGCCTGAAATGAATGTGAAGATCAAGCAAGAAATTGTCAAGTTGTTGACTGCTAAGTTCATTGAGCCAAATCATCATCCCACTTGGTTGGCCAACATAGTGCCAGTGGTGAAGAAGAATGGGCAACTTCGCATCTGCGTAGACTTCAGGGACCTCAACCGTTTCTGCCCAAAAGACGACTTCCCGTTGCCCAACATCGATTTGCTGATTGATTCTACTACAGGGCACCGGATGTTTAGTTTCATGGATGGCTTCAGTGGGTATAACCACATCAAGATGGACACTGACGATGCACGGAAAACCGCGTTCATTACGCCGGTGGGGGTATTTAACTACACGGTTATGCCCTTTGGACTAAAAAATGCAGGCGCGACTTATCAGCGAGCACTGATGGCCTTGTTCCATGACATGATGCATCAGGAGGTAGAATTCTACGTCGAGATCTGGTTGTCAAGTCCAAAGAGGAAGCGGACCATCTGGGAAACCTGCGGAAAGTATTTGAAAGGTGCAGGAGTTTCCAACTAAAGATGACCCCCATGAAATGCGCGTTCGGAGTGACTTCGGGGAAGTTTTTGGGATGCGTAATACATCGCCAAGGAATTGAGCCTGACCCCGCGAAAGTATCGGCTATTACCAGCATGACGGCACCGCATAATCAGAGCACTTTGAAGACGTTCCTAGGGAAATTATCTTATCTGCGGAGATTCATCCCAGCAATTGCAGCCGCATTTGGGAGACTGAAGGACCTGCTGACGTCGCCAAGAGTAATGATTGCACCACAGCTTGGATCGCCACTTTTGTTGTACCTGACATCGACGAAGAAGTCTATAGGGGTGCTTTTAGCTCAAGAATATGAAGGGCAAGAAAGGTCGATCTATTATATCTCTCGCATAGTACAGCCGGCCGAGTCAAGGTACACAGATATCGAACGCCATTGTCTTGCTTTATTCTTTGTGATAGAAAAGTTAAGGCATTATTTCGCTTCGCACAGGTGATTACAAAGAGCGACCCCATACGGTTTCTCTAAAGACGCACTTCTCCCTGCGGAAAGTTGGCAAAATGGTACATGACCATCTCGCAATATGATATTACGTGTGTTCAACCGCGAGCAATCAAATCGAAAGCAGTGGCAGATCTTTTGGCACAGTTCCCAGATAGCAGCTATGAACCCATGATCGAGGAGGAACTAGAGGGGCCTGAAATTTATGCAGTCGAGTCGCCATATTGGAAGCTTCACTTTGATGGATCATCAACAAGGAACGGTGGTGGAATTGGAATTGTTTTGACTAAACCAGATGGGGAAGTCATCCAAATGTCCATAAAATTAGATTTTACAGTAACCAACAATGAAGCGGAGTATGAGGCCCTCATCGCGGGACTTCGTGCGGCCAGGGTGCTAGAAGTGAACAATCTGACGGTCATGGGGATTCTAAGTTAATTGTCAAACAAGCTTCAGGCGAGTATGGGTTGAAGGAGGTAAATCTATTACCTTATCGGACTTTGGTGCAAAAGCTGGTACAGCACTTTTCTGATGTCAAGTACGAGCATACGCCTAGGGCTGACAATCGGCATGCCGATGATTTAGCCACTCTGGGATCTAAGGTTAGTACGGACAAATGCCCTGCGAGAATCTCGATCGAAGTCTGAAAAACTCCGGCCTTGACAGAGGAGGTATGCGAGGATGAATCCGTGGACGATGAAGAATGGAGAAAACCAATACTACGTGCAATTGCTGAGGGAACAAGCAAAGAAAATTGGGCATCCACTAAAGGGTACTGCATACACTACAACCCCCTTAACTACAAAGGTCCGGGAGGAATACTCATGCGGTGCGTCTCGCAGCAGGAGGGGCAAGCATTATTGTAAAAGATTCACCAGCACTCCTGCGGGGAAAGTGAAGTCTCAATTTACTGAAAGGCACAAAGATATGGGATTCATTGGCCAGATATGTCCACAGCTCCTGCAATCATTCAAGGAAATTTTGAAAGTTGCACATTAATCAAAGACTCTTTGGAAATTGATCTGGTTGATGATGACACAGATTGGAGAAAGCCACTCTTTGATTTCCTGGCGGAAGGAATCGAGCCCGAGCAAAGAAAGGAAGCTGAGAAACTTAAAAGAAAAGTGGCCCGATATGTGGTGCAGGAAAACATACTCTGGCGAAGGGGCCATGAGGGTAATCTACTCAGATGCCTAGATGACCAAGAAGCGCAAGAGGGGATGGATTTATCTCACCAAGTGGAGCATCAGGGTGGTGCGAAACTATGCAGACAACTCCTCACAGTCGGTTATTTCTGGCCAACAATGGAAGCAGACTGTCGCACCAAGGTAAAAAGATGTCAGGAATGTCAATTTAAGGGCAACCTCGTGCATGCTCCTGCTGTAGATTTTCATGCATTAGGAACACCGTGGCCATTTCATAATTGGGCTCTAGATTTTATTGGTCCCATTCGACCGGCATCGCATGGTAACCAATTCATCCTGACTGCGACCGAGTTTTTTACCAAGTGGGTGGAGGCAGTATCGCTCAAAATAGCAAATGCGCTCGCAGTGGTCAATTTTGTTCAAGAAAACATCATATACCGGTTCGGTATTCACAACACAATCCTCTCGGATAATGGCACTCCTTTTGTAAATCGCCATATGGCCGCGAAACTGGCGGAATACAACATAAGGAAACTTTAATCCACGCCTTACTATCCAAAAGGGAATGGTAACGCAGAAGCAACCAACAAGACGCTGCTAAGGATTTTGAGTAAGATAGTCGCAAATGATCACAAGAAGTGGGAAAATTCCTTAAATTTGGCTTTGTGGGCATATCGCACTTCGTCCAGGACCCCCACAGGAGTTTCCTCGTTCCTGCTATGCTATGGAGCTGAAGCTGTCGTACCAGCAGAAGTAAAGGTCAACTCTGCAAGGATAGCCTTTCATGCCTTGTATGAAAATCAACGTGATCATGACCTGATTTTGTTGGAAGGGAAGCGCGAACAAGCCAAGAGGGCTAACAAGAGATATAAGGACAGAATCGCTCGCGCGTACAATAAAACAGTTCAACACTGAGACTTTGCGGTTGGTGGCTTTGTTTTGCGAGCTTCACATCATTGCATGCGGGAAGCAGCTCAACCAAAGTTCGCAGTTAACTGGGAAGGGCCGTTCGAAGTTAAAGAAGTCTTTGAAAGCGGTTACTGCACGATTCAGAGACTCCATGGGACTGCAACAACTTCAAGCCCAATCAATATGCGATGGATCAAAAAGCATTATCCTTAGCCTATCTCTTTATGTTTAACTCAAATGTCTATTGGATTTTAAGTCTAGTCTTCCCATGAACTCATGCGTTGTTCCCTCCCATATGAGGAATTTGTAGTCATGTTCCTCCCATATGAGGATGCTTTAATAAAAATGATTCTCCCATATGAGAAGAATTTTTATTATCTCGATTGTCTCTATAGTTTTATTTACTTGTCTGCTTACTTATGACAAAAGCCTATCTGCCTAGATATCAGCTATAATATATGATCCCATGCGATCCAAAGCCTATCTGCCGAGATAGCAGCAATATTGAATTATGATCTTAAGTGATCTAAAAGCCTATCTGCCTAGATAGCAGCAATAGTATCAACGCCCTGTGCGAGCAAAGCCTATCTGCCCAGATAGCAGCAATATTGAATTATGATCTTAAGTGATCTAAAAGCCTATATGCCTAGAAAGAAGCAATATTGAATTATTATCTTAAGTGATCTAAAAGCATATCTGCTTAGATAGGAAGCAATAGCAACAATGCCCTGTGCGATACAAAGCCTGTTTGCTTTACATAGTGAATTATTCAGACAATATTCCAATGAAAACGCGAAGGAAACATAACTTGTTTCGTCATTTAGCAAACACACATGTGAAATTCTAATTTGTTGAACAAGAACAACAAATGACAAAGCATATTTCATTAATAGTCAAAATGACTTACAATTTATCTGTCTAGATAGCAGCTTATGAGCAAAAGCTTACACTAAGGAAAAACTATGTGACGGGACGCTATCGTCGACGTCCTAGACCAGAACAGGGCTCTCATTTGATCTTCTGCCCAAGTGAGATGCCAGATGAAGCTCATGCACTGACGGCTGTGGACGTGAAAAACAAATGGGAGAACAGCCCCTGGGGCAGGAAGCTGATTGTGAAAAAAGACGAGCACAATGGCTCGTCACACCTTGTTCAAAACAATGGCGGAAAATAGTTCTCCTCCAGGAAAGCTAGTGGAGAAACACACCATTCATTACGATTCAGTAGTGAGATCCATACAGGACCGTGCTTCGCCAGAAGGTCACCGGAGATACGACCTGCAAACATAATAGACAAAGAGAAATCTTTGCAGAAGCATGAAACCATACGCAATTCTTCTTCAAAAAGATCAGGAGGATCGATGAGCTTTCCAAAGAATTTCTTGGGAGCTATTTATATAGAACAAGGCACAAACTCTGGTTTCACAGCCTGAAATTGACATGAGCCAACAAGGGTCAAGGACCGATGCCAGCAGTCGTAAGGACTCATGATAAGCCACATTTTGGGATGAAGAACCCAAATAGCAAGAGACAAGGTTTATATAGAATCCATAAGGGACTCTTCAGTTCCCTGGCTGAGTCAGCAAAGCTTTGGAAATGGGTAAGAATCAATTACTTAAGTCTCAAAAATGGGTAAAACTCAATTATCCTACTAAAAGCTATGACGATTCGGTAGCACGCCTTAATTAATGACGGAACGTCATAATAAGGATGTGGCTTCCGAGGAAATCGTGCTTATCTAATGAATTATTAGCGCGAAAATCAAGGAAATTACGTCAGCATATGATGTCATAATTGATATGCATAAAGATACGAGTGCAAAATCCTCATAAGGGCAAAACGGGACATGAAGTTTCAAATGTTTAAAAAAAAGGGGGAGAAACACTAGCATTACAATAATGTTTTCCTCTAAAATAAATCCTTGATTAGAGGATCTTCTGGAGAAAACAGGAGCGATGTCTCTTTTGCTTGGTTCACTTCTTGTTTCAACTTTTCATACTTGGCCTTCATCGCATGGAAGAGGGTGGCAGCTTCTTCAGCCTTCTTCCTTTGTTCCTCCAATTTTCGCCTCTCGGACATGAGGTTATGGTAGCCATATTTCAAGCTCACAGATGCGAGGATTTGGGTGACTCTGTTGAGTAGAAAACCGAAGTCTAATCTGCCTTGAGCCTTAGCCTGAAGACCCCTGCATGTGTTATAAAGCAACCGTGCGCTATCAGGTGAAATGGTAGTGGGGGTAGCCGCAGACAGTTGCTCCAAAATCCAGATGGCTTCAGTAAAGAAAAGTTCTTTCAAAAGGCTCCAGCTCCAGAGTTCTCGTAAATGACCATGGGTATGAAAAGCGCATCCTTATGAGACAATCCACATCGGGTTGCCTCATACCTGGTAAAGAATGATAAGTTTAGAGGTCTAAAATGGCAAAACGAAAGCATAGAATGGGATATATGGCAACATAACTGTTCCTTCGAGGACCTCACGCAAAGACGGAATGTGCATCACTGGAAAAGCTGAAGCATGTCCTCGCTGCATCGCTTGCCTGTAAGCTGCAACTTCGCGCTCATAATAGTTGGCAGGGATAGTATAAGTTGCGGCAAGCGTGAGGGCAGCTCCCACTTCTGAACCCCAAAAATTCCATGCAGGGGGGACTTGTAAAAGTTCTACCTCAGTGGAAGGGTCAGTAGGACCTTGTTGAGGCTCAAAGGCAGTCACAGGAATGGCAGCACTTGAAGAAGTATGTGGAATAATTTCAGCAACAACTGAGACTTCTGTTTTCTTAAGAGCTTCTTCAGTCGCGAGAGGTTCTTATGGCTCATGAGCATCCATCGGAACATCGACATTTTCATGCGATACTATGACTTCCATGACCTGTTCATTTTCATGAACTTCGGCTCCAGTATCCTCCGCTTCCATCTCCTCAACTTCAGCATCTTCTTCCCTTAACTCAGTGTCAGCTTCGACATCATGAGATACCTCGATAATGTCCTCCAGAGGTTCTCCTACATACTCAATAGCCACGATAGGTTTCTCAACATGCGAGCTTTGCTCTGGGACATAAGATGTAGGAAGCTGATTTCTCTGCTACAGCATGTCCTCATCAGGATTGCCAACACCTGCCTTGCCGATTACCTCTCTTGCAGCTGAAACGTTATCAGAAGAGCCCTGTGCGATGGCAGCATCACCTGCAAGACAAGACCGGAAAATGTTGAGGTAAACTTGCGTTATAAATAATGTTTTATTCTGATAGATCAAAAGCGAGCACCTCCACACTTAGGTGGGATCGCAGCTCCGTTATCATATGTTAAAGATGCGACACCATATACTACGAGATTATCTTCATTTATCACATATTTAAGGTGAGCGTGACCTGGTGGTGCGAAGAAACTCGTTACAATAGGGAATGGGTTACCAAGCCTGGTTTACAAACATTGTTTGAATGATTAACTGAGGGTTCGCCACATTTTCCCACTAGCCATCGGCGGATATCATCTTTTGATATACCATGCTTTAATGCACCAATAATAACTTCTTGATAAGTCACAGCAAGGTTAAAATTCTCACCTTCCTTGCCGCCTGCGATTTCGTCAAAGTCCTCTTGAGCATGTTCCAAGGCAGCCACGCCTGTGCTATCAGCATGTTGTTCTTCCAGACTTCTCCTTTTCATGAGCTCGATGTCATCTTCCTCGAGCTTTCTCCTTCTCTCTTATGCCTCAGCAGCCATTTTCTCAGACTCGGCAATGATAGCTTCGTCTATAGCCTCGCTAGAGAAGTCAGAGCGAGAACCTTTGGTCTTTTTCTTCTCCTTGGACAGAAGGCCACTGATGGTCTCTGTGTCATCATCTGCGAAAGAAAATTAATCATCAACTATTGCAAAGGCCAAAGTGCGAGGAAGACAAGTTCATTCAAGATACCTTATGAGTTTTCTTCTCTTATCTCGTTTCTCTCTTCTTCTTCTCTTTCGCTTTCTTCTCTTTCCTCTTCTTCACCTTCTTCTTCTCTCACTTCTCTTCCTTAGTCCTCCTCTTCCTCTTCTTCCTGACCAAAAGGGATGAAGGTCTCAACCGCGAGATCATTCTTTGTCTTTCTCACCATGCGACCTTTGCCTTTATCCTTGGAAGCAAGAGATTTCGCAGGAGTTGGAGTTGGAGCATTTCTAGGAGGAGAAGAAATCACAATGCCCTTCTGCTTTTGCTTTTTGGCCTTCGGGGCAACCTCTGCATCCACCTCAGCATCATTATCTATCAGCGAGCGAGCAAACACGTCCATTTCCTCGCATATCCGAGCCTCTACCTGGGGAGCCAGTCCCATTACCACAGGAATTTCCTTGTCTTGCCTTTTCGCGGCAACAATAGAGTTGACCAGCGACGCGGAGCGCTCTCCAGATGCGAACCTCCTCAGATAGCACTGAAAAAGAAAATGGGGTGTAAGTTTCAGTGTATAGAAAGAAGTCTTTTAAGCTTAAAGGAAAACTGTTTACCTTGGCAAAATCTTCGCTATACTTGATTACATGCGAAATTCCGTCCCTAACAGCAGTCATCTTCTCCTCAAGAATAGTGGCTGGGCACAAGTGATTGTCAGTATCAAGCAGGGAATAAAAGCCATATTGGGAATCATCCAAGCTGCAATTAGAAAGAAATGGAAAAGCATTCCTTTTGATCGCAGAAGCTTTACTGGGACGAGGAGTCGAGTGTGTATCAAATCTGGTCTGCTGAGCAGTCCAGTAAGCGATCCAATTCTTGGTAAGGAGACCTACACGACTCCCCGAAGGTTGGACGAAAGGCAAGTTGCTCAGAAGGATCGTTTTACATTTAGTCACCAGCAGTCGCTTGTAGCAATTCCTTTTGATTGACTTAGGCCAAATGGAAGGTGCCACTGCATCAAAACCAAATTGAGGAGAGACGCGATTTGGGTCAACATCGACTGTGATCTGCTCGTATCTGGGAGTTAGCAGAAGAATTCGCGGTAGCGATCATGTCCTTCGAGAACGAGCTCTTCTGAGTAGGAATCAGCTCCATTAGGGTACAGCTTCGGAAACCATCGCACATTTTCAATGCGTGTAGCGTAAGGCCTATCTGTAAACTTTCTCCGATCATCGCATATCAGGTTCAATCTACACTTGGGAAGATTGGTCCTGTACCATCGAGAAGCTCTCCCGCTAGAAAGTGCATTATGCGCACCTGGAACGTTCCATTTACTGGGCCTAGAAGGAACATGAGCGTAAGAAGGCCATCTTTCGAAAACCCACATGGTAAGAAACGAAATGTTGACAAAAGTCAACACATCAAGACGCCCACGAGACTCCTCAATCGCGACCACCAGCTGGTCCAATCGATGATATAGGGTGCCTAGTACAAGAGGCCCAAGTGCGACTTTCTGGCCGAGGGACAACTTAACAGCAAGGGGGGGAGCATGATAAAAGACCCCATCATGAGGATGACCGTCGATCAAATACCTCGATAACCAGACACAAAGAAAACCGCACAAGGTCAGAAGATACCCCTTCCCCTCTATGTAATTCTTTGCTTCTGGATCATTATCCAGTATTTATTTGGTGATCTTACTATTCGCATAGTCGCGAAAGAAGTATTGCACCCACTTTCCCCAAGTGTTCTTCGCAGAGGTCTCAACTAGCTGCCATTCGGGAAGTACTTCCGCAGATGTCCAACGAGTAGAAATTTTCCTCACCTCGGTCAATCACTCCTCCATCTGCGCAAATAGAGTGAGCTCTGGACCAGGTTTCAAAGTGCTCATGGGATCCACTTCACCCATAGGGGAAATGTCATATTGAATTTGAACATCTTCCAAAGTGGGGGCGGCCTCAAATTCAGCAAAATGAAAAGTATGGGTCGCAGGTGAGTAGCGAGAAAGAAGGTTTAGAAGCATGGTCTTGTCCAGCTTCACGGCAGCACCCTTCATAACCCTAATAGCGAAATAAATTCCAGGATCGTCTAGTGTGATAGCATGGTGAGTTAGTACATGGTCAATCCACTCATCCATCAAATCCATCTTTTGTACAAAGGCCTGGGTAGAAACTTCAGTATGGGGGAAGAACCCATTTTCAACTTCTAATCTTACCACATCCTTGGAATCAATTAACTCCAGCATGGCTGGAGTGGTAAGGGGGGTCAATGTTAGCAAATCTCCAGAGGCGGGAGCCGGTAGATTCTTTACTTTAATCCTGGCGTGATAAAAGTCTTTCCCACCTAGATAGGGGGCTTTCTTCCAGAGGGTTTTAGGAAGATCAGGAATTTCTTCAGGCTCTTTAACAGATTTGGACCCTTTTGTCTTGGCCATTTCTGCAGAAAAGCAAGAAAAAAGGGGGGAGAAATATACTCACCTTTAGTTCAGATTCAGGAAGTAGTTTTGGGTTTTGAAATCAGAAGAAGATGAACGGTTCTGAGTCAGTTCTGGGTTTAGAATCTCAGAATTCCAGAAGTTTATTGTTTGAAAATCGTTTCAATCTGGCATTTCAATCTTTTAGGGTTCAAAAGGAACCTCTTCAGCAGTTTTCAAATAATGGTGTATTCCAAGCAATTCTGGGTTTTCGGATTCAAGATAGTTCAAAGGATATGGAATACATTAATGAAATTGAGCAAAGCCAAACTTGTTTTGATGAAGCAAGTTGAAGAAGACAGTTGGCGAGAAAGAACTGATGGTTGATTATCTGTATTTGCTCTTGAAGGCTGTCGGACAACATTCACTTTAGAGAGAGAAGCAATACTCTATAAACAATGGAGGTCATGGAGTATTTATTCAAAAACACTGAAGAGTCGCGTCCTTTCAGTGGTCGAATCACAACCGTCACCGTCGAATCGCGCAATCACAGGTCGATGCTGAAGTCACGCCTAAAACCCTAATAGAATAGACGGCACGAATCTAGGGATCCTAGGTCATAATGGCACCCACGGGGCGGATTTTGCGTGTATTTGAATTGGTGCATGGCAACGACGCGTGCATTGGTTTTTGCGCATTGAAGCCTATCCGGCTAGGCGTCTCCACGCGCAAAAAGGGGGCTAATGTAGATAGTGCTTTCCAGATAGAAAGATCATAGGCACGTGGCGATCATCCAGCACACCTAGCTGTGCTCCACACACACTCGATCACCACCCGCGCTGATCCACGGGGGGGCTGCGAGACAGGGCCCTCGCTTACCACCACACGGGGCTTGTAGGGACTTAGTGGTTTGGAGGCTAGAGTAAGTCATGTCGCGCGCGAGTGACAACCAAGCCCGCGCGCGACCTTTAGTAATTGCTTTGAGAGGTTTATGGCACGTGCTCCATAAACCCGGTCAACCTCATAACGGTTCCGGTATACGCGGACGAAGTGCGTAACAATCCCTATATATGGGGCCGAACGTGTCGTTGTGGTAAAGTTAATTAAGCCGCCATTAATGGGTGCATTAACCCACTACAACGGTCATATTATCCACTATATATAGGATCATTAACTCTTTCTTACATAAAAAAACGAATCACCTGAATTACGCGGAAGCTCTGCCAAAATCCTGTCTCTCTCTCATACAGTTGCCATTGCCTTACTCTCTCCCTACACACAACCCTACTCTTCTTGTGTTCTTCCTATCCCATGATTTTGGTGTACGTTGAATCTACCCCAAAGGATTCTCCCGTACACAACCCTAAATATATCTGGCTCATTTAAATAACATAATTACAAGATTAAAAAATATTTGGCATGCACGGGCCACATCTCATTATTGAACACGTACAATTCTCGAGTTCCCATTCATTTTGGGCATTTTAGGTAACTTAGAGGAAGATAACTTGAAGTATTTTGAAAATAACTCTCACGCATGAAAGGGGTATGGTATTTAGTGCACATGGTGACTATCACGTTTACTCAATCGATGAGATAAACCAAAACGAATGGTATTTCACAAAGATATCAGATTTAACACTTTACTGTGAACATTCAGCATAAAGAATACATTACCAGTTATTTAGAAGTAAATATTAATACACAGTAAAATCACAACACAAAGATGCCAATATGTGTGTTTTGGAGCTTGTGCATATTGTCATGCCTGGAAAAAAATATAAGGGAGGAACCAAGTTCTAAAATGGAGGAAAAAGTTCGGTTGGTGTTGTAATTAGTAGGAAAGAACAATGTTCCAATGGGTACACATTACACAAATTGAGTTTGATTGATGTTTATGCATGTAATGTGTGCCACCATTCAAGACCTATTAACACTATAAGACTTCCTAAGACCAATTTGGAGACTTAGGACACATGGTGATTTTTCACAATGTTAAGTCTCACAATGTTGATAGTCGGTTACAACCTATTCCCCGTTGTTCACGTGTCCAACTTTGGTGTGACCCTAAATCTATCTGGCTCATTTAAATAACATAATTACAAGATTTCCAAATATTTTGCATGCCTGGGCCACATCTCATTATTGAACACGTACAATTCTCGAGTTCCCATTCATTTTGGGAATTTTAGGTAACTTAGAGGAAGATAACTTGAAGTATTTTGAAAATAACTCTCACGCATGAAAGGGGTATAGTTAGAGGGAAATATCAACTTACAATAAAATTCATGCGAAAATTGAGTTCGAATGACATCATTAGATCATTTAAATGACATATTTAGAACATTCAAACATAGTATGCATGAACGGGGCACACCATTACTCAACACATACTATTATCGAGTTTTCATTCCTTTTAGGCCTTTTTTGGCAAGTTAGAGGAAGATAACTTGAAGTATTTTGGAACTATCTCCCACTCATGAAAGTTTTATAGTATTTAGGATCAATGGTGACTATCACATTCGCTCAATCATTGAAACAAATCAAAATGAATGGTAATTCACAAAGAAAATGATGTTACCACTTTATTGCGAATATGTAGAATAAAGAAAACGATTCGATTTATTTAGAAAAAGATTTAAAGAAATAAAAAATTCGCAACACAAAGATGCCAATATGTGTGTTTTTGGAGCTTGTGCACATTTTCATGCCTGGAACAAACATAAGGGAGTCACCAAGTTCCCAAATTGAGGAAACAATTTTGTTGGTGTAATACTCCGTTCTCACTATAGGGGTAATGTTTGCATTTCGTGAAATATAGATGATAAATAAATGTCATTTGGGGAGGTATTAGCAGTTTTCTAAAAGTATAGACTAGTTAATTAGGGGGTTGTAGTTCTAGATTGAAGAAACTCTAAAACCTAGTGAGTAAATTGAAGAATGTGAATTAAATATTAATAATAAAAAATAAAAATAAAGAAAAGAGAAAGCCTGACGTGTTTTTCTCCTTCTCCAACATCCTGCAAACTTCTTCCTCCTCCTCTTGCACAAACTCAACTTCTTTTCTCCTACTTCTTAAATCATCTTCTTATTCTTCTCTTCTTTGGCGACCCCAACACTAAAACCACCACAACCCTCATCTCTTCTCCTCCTTCTTCGTCACTCTCTCTCTCTCTCTCTCTCTCTCTCTCTCTCTCTCTCTCTCTCTTCCTCCTCTGCTTTGGCCGAGACCCACCAGCCACCACCATCACCTCTGACACGATAACACCGGAAACCACCAACATCTCCAACCCCTCCACCTCACTACCTTTCTGCTCCCTCTCTCTCTCTCTCTCTCTTTCTCTCTCTCTCTATGTCCTCTGATCAGCCACAGAAGCAACAAAACAGCAGCAGCGCAGCAACCATTGCTGCACCTACCACCATTGGGGAACCACTACCCGAAGTCACCACCACCTCCACTCCTATTCACCCATGTCTTCTATCGCGAGTACCCTATTGGTTTTCACCCCAGTAGCAGCAGAGGAAGAAGGAGTGGCATAAGAAACCACACCGTCGTTCATCCATTTTTTCCGACGAGGTTTTGGCCCATCAAAACCAAAGCGACCCAGCAACTTCCTTCCCTCTCCCTCGAATCCATAGGGTCCGACTAACCTCCAGGAGGTCCTAGCCGCATCCCAGAGCCACCGGAAAAAGCCCGACGAAGCTCCACCTCCGGCGACGTGTGTTTCGACCCACTCAGTTTCTCCATCGTTTCTCAAAATTTTCGTTTCGGGTATGCTCTAAATCTTCCCATAAGTCATTATTTGTAATCAAAAGTGTATTTATAGGACTTGAATCCATGTTACGGTTGAAGAATTTGCGTGTGTTCATGTTGGGGGTTAAAGTATCTTTTCAGAAAGTTGGAGGGTATAAAGTGTTGAAAGTAAAACTTTTTATCTTTATTAGTTGTAGTTTCGATAACTCTTGAGGAGCCCCTCGTCTTTAGCTAAAACTGCATTTTCATATAATTTTAGTTTATATTATGTATATTATTATCTGCTGTTAACTAATTAGGAATTCTAAATAAATAATGAAATAAATATGTTTATACATAAAATAATAAGTTAAATTTCTATAAATTGGAAATTAGTTATCACTAAGTATTATAATTTTTTTTATTAAAACATTAATAATAAAATAACAAAAATTACATCTTTGTATATATTTATATATATGTAGTTATGGATAAAGAACAATATCTTCATTATTAACTAAACATGACGTTAACCTTGTTTAAACAACTAGTAAGTTTTCAAATTAATCATAATATCCTTACAAACGAGTAAACTTGTTTGAAACGGAATATTATTTTCATTAAATAGATAAACTTAGTTGTGAATCAGAGAATATTAAGAAACAATTTCATAAACTAAAATTGCACTTTTAAGTTGTTGTTTTATGAATGTCATTAGTAGTACTTATTATTAAATAATAAATAGTTGGCAAACAATATTTTATCAATATTTTGAAGTGTTGATTTAATTACTTAGTAACATCTTTATTTCCTTAAATAAATTATAAATAAATACTAATGTTGTATTAATAAATAAGTTAATTCATAAGTATGTCATCTTAAATTTATCACTTTAGGGAATCGTGAGGGTTGGACTTTGCTTTTCGTCCTAGGCGAGCACTCAAATAGAGTTAGGAGCTTGATTCGTATTTTCTCCTCCAGGTCCCTCCCGTAGCCTATATAAGTGTTTTTAGTCTTCAGAATTCGTATGCGTGAGATACACACCGAAACTTAGGGTTTCGAGAGTGAGAGCAATTCGTCTGGAGGCCAAGAATGATTCTGGAAGCAGCAAGCCCACACTTGCGTCCAGGAGGAACTTCAGGAATACGGGAGAAGATCAAGAGTGTTTTCAAACCTACATCAGATAGATTGGACGCAGGTATGAACCCTAATTCCGCCTACTAGGGTTTATGGCATTCATGTTGAAACAATTTTTTTTAATCGGTATAGCAGACATGCAATCGAATTGGTCCAGGGATTCGCCTCCCTTCAATTGGTATCAGAGCCAGGTTCGAATCTGCATATCTGCTATACATCCATGTTGTCCAATAATCGAACCGGCTATGCATGTTAGAGTAGGAAGATTGCGATGTCTAACTCTGTTTTGCAGATTGAATCGTGTCCTGCTATTATGGTCACACTGTTTGATGTGTGTGGTTTGATTTGGTTTTGGTTCCCACGCTTTTTTAGTGGATGAAATCTGTAATATCTAATAGTAAACCCTAGGTTCTCTTATTCCAGTTTTAGCAGAACATGTGAACTCCTTGGAGGCATTGAAAGTCTATAGCAGTCTCTGGTACTCTGTTACAGAATGATTTGCGGAATCCATGGAGACTTGGGTTACTGTAATATTAGTGGAGACAGAAGGACGAAAGATTGCAGATCGTCAAGTTTTCCACAGTGACGTGTCGCTGGGTCAGATGGGTCTTGCTAACCCGACTAAAGAAGCTCCGACCGTAATAGCTGGGTTGTGTGTGGTTGAATTCTTTTTATGTGCTTGATTATATCTGTGTGTATGATTATTATGAATGCGTGCATGATAAATCATGGACAACATGGATAAATAAATTTAAATTGTATTAAATTTTTCAAACAACTAAGTGGGAGAGGGATTCTAGTGATTATAGATCCCGCGGTCTCCATCATTGATTTATAAGTTATGTAGTTGGTTGTGTGTGTTAGCCTTGGAGTTAACCTTCTTATCGAACATAACCACTACAGTATCACTGGTATAAATTCCTATAAGGATACTTCTAATAATTACTGTTTATGTGTCATCTCTCCATCTGAGAGGCATGTAATGGGGTAATGGGTTAGAAGTAAAGTGATGGTAAAAACTTAGATGTAAGTTATAGTATCCTCCCCATCGGAGTCACTGCTATGGCTTGCGGGACCAAAGGTACCATCTCTAACTATAGAATGAATGGTAGACGTCCACCCATCGTGGTATACTATTTTTATGTGTGTTAGACTACTGGTGGTTTGCATTGCCCTTATATGTTTTATTTACATGATTCTCGGGTTCAAAATGTCGAACATATTCAACCCACTATCTATTCTCTTGAATCAAAACAAACTCAATGGATCAAACTATACTGATTGGAAGAGGAATTTGAATATTGTGCTAACTGCTGAGGATTACAAATTTGTGCTTCATGAGGAATGTCCTAAAGAACCTCTAGAAGGGGCTTCTCAAGAAGAAGCCAAGCCTTATAAGAGGTGGCAGAAAGCCGATCACATGGCTAAATGCTACATATTAGGCTACATGTCTAATGTGTTGCAGCATCAGCATGAGAACATGGGCTCTGCCGTTGAGATCATGGAGAACCTCAAAGAGATGTTTGGGGATCAGGATTGTGCTGCCAGGAAGGTTGCTAAGAAAAACCTCATGAACACAAAAATGGTTGAAGGATCCTCTGTAAGGGATCATGTTATGAAGATGATAAGTCTTCTAGGTGAACTATAGATCCTTGGAGCTGTAATCGATGAGGAAACTCAGGTCGATATCGTGCTCATGACGCTGTCTGATTCATTTAACAGTTTTCGGCTAAATTATAATATGAACAAAAAGACTTATTCTTTAGCCGAATTGTTAAAGGAGCTTCAAGCAGCTGTGGGACTCCTATAGAAATCGGTTACTGTAATGATGACTGAAAAGGCTTCTGCTTCTAACCCTAGGGCTAAGAAGAAGAAGAAAGTTGCACAAGCAGTAGTTCCGAAGGTTTCTCCGACACCTCAAGGAATAGCTCGTGGGCCACATCAAGCACTTGCTCCTCAGGGGACATTGGGAAAGCCGAAAGGCAAGTGTTTCCTCTGTAACCAGAGACGGCATTGGAAGAAGAAATGTCCAAAGTTCCTGACTCGTCCAGTCCAGAACAACACAGATATATCTCTTTCACTAATAGTTGAATTATGTTTAGCGGTTCGATCTACTAGAACCTGGTGTGTAGATTCGGGAGCCACTGACCATGTCTGCAATTCATTGCAGGGGTTCCAGGAAACCAGACAGCTTAGTGATGGCGAGATTTATCTACACTTGGGAAACACGAATAAAGTAGCTGCAGTTGCAATACGAATTTGTTTCTTACATTTTGGGAATGATAGGATTTTAGTTTTGAAAGATTGTCTTTATGTACCTTCCATTAGAAGGAATTTGATTTCAGTTTTTAAGTTGGTTAAGAATGAATATTCAGTTTATTTTAAAGACTCTGTGGTTATTAAGAAAAATAAACGTTTTATTTGTTCTGGTACATTGGTGGATGGTCTTTACATTATAAATCCTGAGTCTCCCATAGCGCAGCTATAAGAACTGAATAACTCGGATAGCTTACCTAAAAAGAGAAAGGAACCTTGCGAGATAAACCAAACATATCTTTGGCATGTACGACTTGGTCATATCAATATAAACAGAATACAAAGGCTGGTTCAGAATGGACCATTAGGTTCATTAAAAGTGGAGGCATTACCAGCATGTAAGTCATGTTTAGAAGGTAAGATGACCAAGAGGCCATTTTTGGCAAAGGGTAATAGAGCCAAAGAACTGTTGGAGCTTATCCATTCAGATGTTTGTGGACCAACGAATGTCCAAGTGAGGGGAGGTTTTGAGTATTTCATTACTTTTATTGATGATTACTCAAGATATGGATGCATTTATTTGATGCGGCATAAGTCTGAGGCCTTTGAGAAATTTAAAATTTTTAAGGCAGAATCAGAGAAGCGTCTAGGAAAATATATCAAGTCATTTCGATCTGAACGAGGTGGCGAGTACCTCTTGGGACAATTCAGGGATTACTTGGAGGAACAAGGGATTCAATCCCATTTTTCTGCTCCAGGTACGCCACAACAGAATGGTGTGGCAGAGCGAAGGAATAGGACTCTTTTAGAAATGTTGAGATCCATGATGAGTTATTCAGATTTACCAATTTCCTTTTGGGGGCATGCTTTAGAGACAGCTGCATATATTTTGAACTTGGTTCCGTCTAAGTCAGTACCAACTACACCCACAGAACTTTGGACTGGGCGCAAGCCTAGTCTACGGCATGTTTGGATTTGGGGTAGTCCAGCACATGTGCTGAAGGGGAACGCAAGTAAGTTGGAATAAAGGACAGAAGTATGTGTCTTTGTAGGATACCCGAAAGGTACAAAGGGTGGTTTATTTTATAGTCCGAAGGATCATAAAGTCATTGTTAGCACCAATGCGAGATTCTTAAAGGAAGACTATATTATGGATCACAAGCCTAAAAGTAAAATTGTTCTGGAAGAAATGCGAGGAAATCAAGTAGTCCAAGGTCATGATATACCAACTGTACAAAAAGAAATACCACAAGAAAATGATATCGACATTCAACTACCTTTGGGTGGTTGGAGAAATGTAGATACTCATGATACACAACAAAATAGTGTTGACATCCCACTGCAAGAGGGCAGTGGGGGAAATGACAATACTAGTGATCCACAAGATAGTAGTGACATTCCGCCGCAACCGAGCAGTGGGGAAAATGTTACTGCTAGTGAACCAAAAGTACAGCCTCGTCGTAGTGGGAGGATTTCTCGTAAAACAGAGAGATACATGTACTTGGGAGAGTCTTTCGACAAGGTCCCTGATGAACATGATACTGATCCCAGTAACTATAATGAAGCTGTTGAAAGTACGGATGCAAAAAAGTGGAAAAAGGCTATGATTTCTGAAATGGAGTCTATGTACTCCAATCAGGTCTGAGATCTTGTAGATCCAACAGATGGGGGAAAACCCATTGGATTTAAGTGGATTTACAAGAAAAGGAGAGGGGTAGACGGGAAGGTTGAAACCTTCAAAGCAAGGCTTGTTGTGAAAGGTTTTACTCAGAAAGAAGGGATCGACTATGAGGAAACTTTTTCGCCAGTAGCCATGATTAAGTCTATCAGGATTATCTTGTCCATTGCGGCTCAAGTCGATTATGAAATTTGGCAAATGGATGTCAAGACAGCTTTCCTTATTGGAAGTCTTGATGAGTGCATTTATATGATGCAACCAGAAGGATTCGTAGCTAAGGGCCAGGAGCACAAGTTGTGCAAGCTTAAGAGGTCTATTTATGGACTTAAGCAGGCATCTAGATCATGGAACATCCGTTTTGATCAGGCAATCAAATCTTTTGGTTTTGGTCAATGTCCAGATGAGCCGTGTGTGTACAAGAAGTGTAAGGAAAACGTGGTGGTATTCTTGATACTTTACGTTGATGAAATATTGCTCATTGGAAACAATGTGGGTGTATTATCTAGTGTACGGGTATGGTTATCAAGTCAATTTGATACGAGAGACTTGGGAGAAGCAGCATACGTTCTAGGGATCAAGCTTATGCGAGATCGGAAAAATAGGATGTTGGGCTTGTCACAAGCCAATTATATTGATATTGTTCTTGCAAGGTTTAGCATGCAGGATTCCAAGAAAGGGTTAATCCCTTTCAGACATGGAATTAGTCTATCTAAGGATCAGTGTCCTAAGACACCTGATGAGGTAGAAAGCATGAAGGCAGTTCCTTATGCTTCTGCAGTAGGAAGTCTCATGTATGCGATGTTATGTACTAGACCGGATATTTGCTTTGTTGTTGGCATGGTTAGTAGATATCAGTCTAACCCTGGCAGAGAACATTGGACTGCGGTGAAACATATATTTAAGTACCTGAAAAGGACTCGAGACTATATGTTAGTTTACCATGAAAATAGTCTTTTACCCATTGGGTACACAGACTCAGATTTTCAGTCAGATAGGGATTCCAGGAAGTCTACCTCTGGATATGTTTTCACTTTAGGAGGTGGAGCCATTAGTTGGAGGAGAATCAAGCAGTCTTGCATTGTTGATTCCACCATGGAAGTTGAATATGTGGCTACTTCGGAAGCTGCTAAGGAAGCTGTTTGGCTCAGAAACTTTCTAATGGATCTTGGAGTGGTACCGAGCGCACAACCGGCTATGACGCTTTATTGCGATAATAGCGGCGCGGTTGCAAACTCAAGGGAACCAAGAGCTCACAAGAAAGGAAAACACATAGAGCGTAAGTATCATTTGATTAGAGAATTCGTGCACATAGGTGATGTGGCAGTGATGAAGATTGCATCAGCGGATAACCTGGAAGACCCATTTACGAAGTGTTTGACAGCTAAGGATTTTGATGGTCACGTAGAGAGAATGGGTTTGAGGTGTGTTGCTGCATGGCTTTGAGTCTTAGTGGGAGATTGTTGGATTGAATACTAAAAGCCATGCTTTTTGTATTGGATTATATGAATTTGATATTTATGAGAATGGTTTTGGGCAATGTTTTTGCATTATATCATTATTGTGCGTGGTTGTCTATTGTTCTGCATAGTAGAAGATCTGGTGTGTAGGGTATAGCTTACACACAGAAGATCTTATCTTCGGTTCTTGTGGAATGAAAGTTGTGAGTTCACAATCGAGATGGAATTAGACAAACCATTGGAACGATTGTATCACATTGTTTTAGTAGGTCTGTCTTGGCTACCGGAAACAGTATAGTTCATACTATAGTTTCAACTCAATGTGCTAGCATACTTTGTGTATATTGAACAGGACCAAGTTGAGATCATTGTCTTTGTACTGACATAATAAGACAAGCTATGTCTCATGTTATTATGATTACTTATGCTCTTAATCCTTAGATAGTCAATGTGCACATGTATTTAGTAGTTATTGCTTTGACAAGTCAAGTGAGTGAGATTCATATGGAGTCAATAACCTCGATGAGTTGGGTAATACTATTGAGTCCATGGTGTAGATTGATATATCGAAGGAATCCATGTCCCGGTTATGGGATTGATGATATCCCCTTGATGAAGCTTATAAGTTTTGATTATGTTAAACCCTGCAGGTAGATTACTTGGTAATCTGGACATATCAAATAAGTTAAGTGGTTAGGATCAAGGAAATGGGAAGAGGTCGATTAAATGAATTAGTCTGCAATTAATTTAATCGACGGATATCTGTAATCTTAACATAAGGAGATAATAAGTATTTAATAACAGGAGCTCGAAATATTAGTTTTTGAGAATATGGACAGGAGTGCAATAACAGTTATTTAGTGGTACTAACTGTTATTAACTTTATTCGGACTAGGTTCGGGTGGAACCAGAAGTCCTAATAAAGTTAGGAGCCTGATTCGTATTTTCTCCTCCAGGTCCCTCCCGTAGCCTATATAAGTGTCCTTAGTCTTCAGAATTCGTATGCTTGAGATACACACCGAAATTTAGGGTTTCGAGAGTGAGTGCAATTCGTCTAGAGGCCAAGAAGAATTCTAAAAGCAGCAAGCCCACACTTGCGTCCAGAAGGAATTTCAGGAATACGGGAGAAGATCAGGAGTGTTTTCAGACCTACATCAGATAGCTAGGACGTAGGTATGAACCCTAATTCCGCCTAGTAGGGTTTATGGCGTTCATGTTGAAACAATTTTTTTAATCGGTATAGCAGACATGCAATCGAACTGGTCCATGGATTCGCCTCCCTTCATGGGCTTGGTTTTAGATAAAAAGGGAAGGTACACGATTAAGTCGGGATACCTAGTCGCCAAGGACATAAGGAAGGGCCATGGGGCAAACTAGTTCAAGGAAGGATAACGTTATAAGCAAAATTTGGAGCTTGGATGTACAAAGGAGCGCCATGTTCACGGTTTAGCTGGCTTATCATCAATCATTAGCCTCTAAGACGAAACTCA
The DNA here is from genome assembly GCA_023055425.1 of Linanthus parryae. Lineage (NCBI taxonomy): Eukaryota > Viridiplantae > Streptophyta > Magnoliopsida > Ericales > Polemoniaceae > Linanthus > Linanthus parryae. The sequence continues at coordinate 68,470,890 of JALGPY010000001.1, read as the reverse complement.
TAAGGAGAGGAATTAATGTGTCACTAAATTGCTACGGTGTGGCAATACTGAGGAATCGGAAGATCACATTTTCATGAGGTACATACGGGTGAAATTTGTGTGGGAGTCACTATTGGGACATCTTTCTCTTCACAAAAAGTGTCTTTCAGTTCAAGGTTGGATTGAAGCTTCTATGGAGTTGTTAAGTCCGACCGATAGAGCGGTGTTTGTCACTACTTTCTGTAGGGAAACTTACGGCTATTTGAAGGGAAAAAGTGTACTGAGGAGGATACTATTCGGCAGGTTAGGGTCAAGCTCGATGATTTGGCAACGGTTCGATTTCATGGAAGCCAAAATTCCCGGACAATAACACCACGGGTGGTAACACACAGAGAAGAGGTGGAATTGTGACTTGGGTCAGACCGATGGCTGGGTTTACGAAACAAAACTCCGACGCGGCTTGGATATGTGAGGAACAATCAAGAGCATGGGGATAGGTTTTACGCGATTCGAACGGAGGATGGGTCGCAGCTACGGCTGGCCCTCTCTGTCGGGTGGTGTCGGCTAAATTGGCAGAAGCTCTTGCAATGCGGGAAGGGTTTTGTATGGCGAGGAGGTTAGGCATTCGGAGAATAGCAATTGAAAGCGACTTACAACAGTTTCTCGGTGATCTCCAAAGCAAGAAGCTGAATGAGGATCGAACTAGTTATGGTGCCGTAGTTGAAGAATGCCGCCAGCTTCTTTGTTACTTTAATGCAGTTTGTTTCTAGGATCTTCTGGAGAAAAAAGGAGTGATTTCTCTTTTGCTTGGTTCACTTCTTGTTTCAACTTTTCATACTTGGCCTTCATCGCATGGAAGAGGGTGGCAGCTTCTTCAGCCTTCTTCCTTTGTTCCTCCAATTTTCGCCTCTCGGACATGAGGTTATGGTAGCCATATTTCAAGCTCACAGATGCGAGGATTTGGGTGACTCTGTTGAGTAGAAAACCGAAGTCTAATCTGCCTTGAGCCTTAGCCTGAAGACCCCAGCATGTGTTATAAAGCAACCGTGCGCTATCAGGTGAAATGGTAGTGGGGGTAGCCGCAGACAGTTGCTCCAAAATCCAGATGGCTTCAGTAAAGAAAAGTTCTTTCAAAAGGCTCCAGCTCCAGAGTTCTCGTAAATGACCATGGGTATGAAAAGCGCATCCTTATGAGACAATACACATCGGGTTGCCTCATACCTGGTAAAGAATGATAAGTTTAGAGGTATAAAATGGCGAAACGAAAGCATAGAATGTGATATATGGCAACATAACTGTTCCTTCGATGACCTCACGCAAAGAGGGAATGTGCATCACTGGAAAAGCTGAAGCATGTCCTCGCTGCATCGCTTGCATGTAAGCTGCAACTTCGCGCTCATAAGAGTTGGAAGGGATAGTATAAGTTGCGGCAAGCGTGAGGGAAGCTCCCACTTCTGAACCCCAAAAACTCCATGCAGGGGGGACTTGTAAAAGTTCTACCTCAATGGAAGGGTCAGTAGGACCTTGTTGAGGTTCAAAGGCAGTCACAGGAATGGCAGCACTTGAAGAAGTATGTGGAATAATTTCAGCAACAACTGAGACTTCTGTTTTCTTAAGAGCTTCTTCAGCCGCGAGAGGTTCTTATGGCTCATGAGCATCCATCGGAACATCGACATTTTCATGCGATGCTATGACTTCCATGACCTATTCATTTTCATGAACTTCGGCTCCAGTATCCTCCGCTTCCATCTCCTCAACTTCAGCATCTTCTTCCCTTAACCCAGTGTCAGCTTCGACATCATCAGATACCTCGATAATGTCCTCCAGAGGTTCTCCTACATACTCAGTAGCCACGATAGGTTTCTCAACATGCGAGCTTTGCTCTGGGACATAAGATGTAGGAAGCTGATTTCTCTGCTACAGCATGTCCTCATCAGGATTGCCAACACCTTCCTTGCCGATTACCTCTCTTGCAGCTGAACGTTATCAGAAGAGCCCTGTGCGATGGCAGCATCACCTGCAAGACAAGACCGGAAAATGTTGAGGTAAACTTGCGTTATAAATAATGTTTTATTCTGATAGACAAAAGCGAGCACCTCCACACTTAGGTGGGATCGCAGCTCCGTTATCATATGTTAAAGATGCGACACCATATACTACGAGATTATCTTCATTTATCACATCTTTAAGGTGAGCGTGACCTGGTGGTGCGAAGAAACTCGTTACAATAGGGAATGGGTTACCAAGCCTGGTTTACAAACATTGTTTGAATGATTAACTGAGGGTTCGCCACATTTTCCCACTAGCCATCGGCGGATATCATCTTTTGATAAACCATGCTTTAATGCACCAATAATTACTTCTTGATAAGTCACAGCAAGGTTAAAAATCTCACCTTCCTTGCCGCCTGTGATTTCGTCAAAGTCCTCTTGAGCATGTTCCAAGGCAGCCACGCCTGTGCTATCAGCATGTTGTTCTTCCAGACTTCTCCTTTTCATGAGCTCGATGTCATCTTCCTCGAGCTTTCTCCTTCTCTCTTCTGCCTCATCAACCATTTTCTTAGACTCGGCAATGATAGCTTCGTCTATAGCCTCGCTAGAGAAGTCAGATCGAGAACCTTTGGTCTTTTTCTTCTCCTTGGCCAGAAGGCCACTGATGGTCTCTGTGTCATCATCTGCAAAAGAAAATTAATCAAAAACTATTGCAAAGGCCAAAGTGCGAGGAAGACAAGTTCATTCAAGATACCTTATGAGTTTTCTTCTCTTATCTCGTTTCTCTCTTCTTCTTCTCTTTCGCTTTCTTCTCTTTCCTCTTCTTCACCTTCTTCTTCTCTCACTTCTCTTCCTTAGTCCTCCTCTTCCTCTTCTTCTTGACCAAAAGGGATGAAGGTCTCAACCGCGAGATCTTTCTGTGTCTTGCTCACCATGCGACCTTTGCCTTTATCCTTGGAAGCAAGAGATTTCGCAGGAGTTGGAGTTGGAGCATTTCTAGGAGGAGAAGAAATCACAATGCCCTTCTGCTTTTGCTTTTTGGCCTTCGGGGCAACCTCTGCATCCACCTCAGCATCATTATCTATCAGCGAGCGAGCAAACACGTCCATTTCCTCGCGTATCCGAGCCTCTACCTGGGGAGCCAGTCCCATTACCACAGGAATTTCCTTGTCTTGCCTTTTCGCGGCAACAATAGAGTTGACCAGCGACGCGGAGCGCTCTCCAGATGCGAACCTCCTCAGATAGCACTGAAAAAGAAAATGGGGTGTAAGTTTCAGTGTATAGAAAGAAGTCTTTTAAGCGTAAAGGAAAACTGTTTACCTTGGCAAAATCTTCGATATCTTGATTACATGCGAAATTCCATCCGTAACAGCAGTCATCTTCTCCTCAAGAATAGTGGCTGGGCACAAGTGATTGTCAGTATGAAGCAGGGAATAAAAGCCATATTGGGAATCATCCAAGCTGCAATTAGAAAGAAATGGAAAAGCATTCCTTTTGATCGCAGGAGCTTTACTGGGACGAGGAGTCGAGTGTGTATCAAATCTGGTCTGCTGAGCAGTCCAGTAAGCGATCCAATTCTTGGTAAGGAGACCTACACGACTCCCCGAAGGTTGGACGAAAGGCAAGTTTCTCATAAGGATCGTTTTACATTTAGTCACCAGCAGTCGCTTGTAGCAATTCCTTTTGATTGACTTGGGCCAAATGGAAGCTGCCGCTGCATCAAAACCAAATTGAGGAGAGATGCGATTTGGGTCAACATCGACTGTGATCTGCTCGTATCTGGGAGTTAGCAGAAGAATTCGTGGTAGCGATCATGTCCTTCGAGAAGGAGCTCTTCTGAGTAGGAATCAGCTCCATTAGGGTACAGCTTCGGAAACCATCGCACATTTTCAATGCGTGTAGCGTAAGGCCTATCTGTAAACTTTCTCCGATCATCGCATATCAGGTTCCATCTACACTTGGGAAGATTGGTCCTGTACCATCGAGAAGCTCTCCCGCTAGAAAGTGCATTATGCGCACCTGGAACGTTCCATTTACTGGGCCTAGAAGGAACATGAGCGTAAGAAGGCCATCTTTCGAAAACCCACATGGTAAGAAACGAAATGTTGACAAAAGTCAACACATCAAGACGCCCACGAGACTCCTCAATCGCGACCACCAGCTGGTCCAATCGATGATATAGGGTGCCTAGTACAAGAGGCCCAAGTGCGACTTTCTGGCCGAGGGACAACTTAACAGCAAGGGGGGAGCATGATAAAAGACCCCATCATGAGGATGACCGTCGATCAAATACCTCGATAACCAGACACAAAGAAAACCGCACAAGGTCAGAAGATACCCCTTCCCCTCTATGTAATTCTTTGCTTCTGGATCATTATCCAGTATTTATTTGGTGATCTTACTATTCGCATAGTCGCGAAACAAGTATTGCACCCACTTTCCCCAAGTGTTCTTCGCAGAGGTCTCAACTAGCTGCCATTCGGGAAGTACTTCCGCAGATGTCCAACGAGTAGAAATTTTCTTCACCTCGGTCAATCACTCCTCCATCTGCGCAAATAGAGTGAGCTCTGGACCAGGTTTCAAAGTGCTCAAGGGATCCACTTCACCCATAGGGGAAATGTCATATTGAATTTGAACATCTTCCAAAGTGGGGGAGGCCTCAAATTCAGCAAAATCAAAAGTATGGGTCGCAGGTGAGTAGCGAGAAAGAAGGTTTAGAAGCATGGTCTTGTCCAGCTTCACGGCAGCACCCTTCATAACCCTAATAGCGAAATAAATTCCAGGATCGTCTAGTGTGATAGCATGGTGAGTTAGTACATGGTCAATCCACTCATCCATCAAATCCATCTTTTGTACAAAGGCCTAGGTAGAAACTTCAGTATGGGGGAAGAACCCATTTTCAACTTCTAATCTTACCACATCCTTGGAATCAATTAACTCCAGCATGGCTGGAGTGGTAAGGGGGGTCAATGTTAGCAAATATCCATAGGCGGGAGCAGGTAGATTCTTTACTTTAATCCTAGCGTGATAAAAGTCTTTCCCACCTAGATAGGGGGCTTTCTTCCACAGGGTTTTAGGAAGATCAGGAATTTCTTCAGGCTCTTTAACAGATTTGGACCCTTTTGTCCTTGCCATTTCTGCAGAAAAGCAAGAAAAAAGGGGGGAGAAATATACTCACCTTTAGTTCAGATTCAGGAAGCAGTTTTGGGTTTTGAAATCAGAAGAAGATGAACGGTTCTGAGTCAGTTCTGGGTTTAGAATCTCATAATTCCAGAAGTTTATTGTTTGAAAATCGTTTCAATCTGGCATTTCAATCTTTTAGGGTTCAAAAGGAACATCTTCCGCAGTTTTCAAATAATGGTGTATTCCAAGAAATTCTGGGTTTTCGGATTCAAGATAGTTCAAAGAATATGGAATACATTAATGAAATTGTGCAAAGCCAAACTTGTTTTGATGAAGCAAGTTGAAGAAGACAGTTGGCGAGAAAGAACTTATGGTTGATTATCTGTATTTGCTCCTGAAGGCTCTCGGACAACATTCACTTGAGAGAGAGAAGCAATACTCTATAAACAATGGAGGTCATGGAGTATTTATTCAAAAACACTGAAGAGTCGCGTCCTTTCAGTGGTCGAATCACAACCGTCAACATCGAATCGCGCAATCACAGGTCGATGCTGACGTCACGCCTAAAACCCTAATAGAACAGACGGCACGACTCTAGGGATCCTGGGTCATAATGGCACCCACGGGGCGGATTTTGCGTGTATTTGAATTGGTGCATGGCAACGACGCGTGCACTGGTTTTTGCGCATTGAAGCCTATCCGGCTAGGCGTCTCCACGCGCAAAAAGAGGGCTAATGTAGATAGTGCTTTCCAGATAGAAAGATCATAGGCACGTGGAGATCATCCAGCACACCTAGCTGTGCTCCACACACACTGGATCACCACCCGCGCTGATCCACGGGGGGGGGCTGCGAGACAGGGCCCTCGCATACCACCACACGGGACTTGTAGGGACTTAGTGGTTTGGAGGCTAGAGTAAGTCATGTCGCGCGCGAGTGACAACCAAGCCCGCGCGCGACCTTTAGTAACTGCTTTGAGAGGTTTATGGCGCGAGCTCCATAAACCCGGTCAACCTCATAACGGTTCCGGTATACGCGGACGAAGTGCGTAACGGTCCCTATATATGCGGCCGAACGTGTCGTTGTGGTAAAGTTAATTAAGCCGCCATTAATGGGTGCATTAACCCACTACAACGGTCATATTATCCACTATATATAGGATCATTAACTCTTTCTTACATAAAAAAACGAATCACCTGAATTACGCGGAAGCTCTGCCAAAATCCTGTCCCTCTCTCATACAGTTTCCATTGCCTTACTCTCTCTCTACACACAACCCTACTCTTCTTGTGTTCTTCCTATCCCCTGCTTTTGGTGTACGTTGAATCTTCCCCAAAGGATTCTCCCCTACACAACCCTAAATCTATCTGGCTCATTTAAATAACATAATTACAAGATTAAAAAATATTTGGCATGCACGGGCCACATCTCATTATTGAACACGTACAATTCTCGAGTTCCCATTCATTTTGGGCATTTTAGGTAACTTAGAGGAAGATAAATTGAAGTATTTTGAAAATAACTCTCACGCATGAAAGGGGTATGGTATTTAGTGCACATGGTGACTATCACGTTTACTCAATCGATGAGATAAACCAAAACGAATGGTATTTCACAAAGATATCAGATTTAACACTTTACTGTGAACATTCAGCATAAAGAATACATTACCAGTTATTTAGAAGTAAATCTTAATAAACAGTAAAATCACAATACAAAGATGCCAATATGTGTGTTTTGGAGCTTGTGCATATTGTCATGCCTGGAAAAAAATATAAGGGAGGAACCAAGTTCTAAAATGGAGGACAAAATTCGGTTGGTGTTGTAATTAGTAGGAAAGAACAATGTTCCAATGGGTACACATTACACAAATTGAGTTTGATTGATGTTTATGCATGTAATGTGTGCCACCATTCAAGACCTATTAACACTATAAGACTTCCTAAGACCAACTTGGAGACTTAGGACACATGGTGATTTTTCACAATGTTAAGTCTCACAATGTTGATAGTCGGTTACAACCTATTCCCCGTTGTTCACGTGTCCAAGTTTGGTGTGACCCTAAATCTATCTGGCTCATTTAAATAACATAATTACAAGATTTACAAATATTTTGCATGCATGGGCCACGTCTCATTATTGAACACGTACAATTCTCGAGTTCCCATTCATTTTGGGAATTTTAGGTAACTTAGAGGAAGATAACTTGAAGTATTTTTAAAATAATTTCCACACTTGAAAGTGTAATGTTATTCAGAACACATGGTGACTCCTTCAGTTATTCAATCGATGAATAAACCAAAATAAATAGTATTTTAAAGAGATGGAGATTATAAAATATAATATAGAACGCTCTCTAGGGTTTAGCATTTGGGACCTAAAATTGAGTACAACATTCTGTTGGTGTTGTAGTTAATGGGAAAGAACAATGTATGTTTAGAAAGTTAGGCATGTTTAATTCTGGACGATATCTTTAAGTCTCACAATGTATGGTGATTATGATAGACATTACAGTGGAATGAAATGTATGACACGTGGTGACTATCAGAGGTTATTCAATCGATGAACAAACCAAAATATATGGTATTTTCAAAGGTTATAGATGTTAAGATTTAAATGTGAACCTTTAGTTTATTAGAAAGCAAAACTAATCATTAGAGGGAAATATCAACTTACAATAAAATTCATGCAAAATTTGAGTTCGAATGACATCATTAGATCATTTAAATGACATATTTAGAACATTCAAACATAGTATGCATGAACGGGGCACACCATTACTCAACACATACTATTATCGAGTTTTCATTCATTTTAGGCCCTTTTTGGCAAGTTAGAGGAAGATAACTTGAAGTATTTTGGAACTATCTCCCACTCATGAAAGTTTTATAGTATTTAGGATCAATGGTGACTATCACAGTCGCTCAATCATTGAAACAAATCAAAATGAATGGTAATTCACAAAGAAAATGATGTTACCACTTTATTGTGAATATGTAGCATAAAGAAAACGATTCGATTTATTTAGAAAAAGATTTAAAGAAATAAAAAATTCGCAACACAAAGATGCCAATATGTGTGTTTTTGGAGCTTGTGCACATTTTCATGCCTGGAACAAACATAAGGGAGTCACCAAGTTCCCAAATTGAGGAAATAATTTTGTTGGTGTAATACTCCGTTCTCACTATAGGGGTAATTTTTGCATTTCGTGAAATATAGATGATAAATAAATGTCATTTGGGGAGGTATTAGCAGTTTTCTAAAAGTATAGACTAGTTAATTAGGGGGTTGTAGTTGTAGATTGAAGAAACTCTAAAACCTAGTGAGTAAATTAAAGAATGTGAATTAAATATTAATAATAAAAAATAAAAATAAAGAAAATAGAAAGCCTGACGTGTTTTTCTCCTTCTCCAACACCCTGCAAACTTCTTCCTCCTCCTCTTGCACAAACTCAACTTCTTTTCTCCTACTTCTTAAATCATCTTCTTATTCTTCTCTTCTTTGGCGACCCCAACACTAACACCACCACAACCCTCATCTCTTCTCCTCCTTCTTCGTCTCTCTCTCTCTCTCTCTCTCTCTCTCTCTCTCTCTCTCTCTCTCTCTCTTCTCTCTCTCTCTCTCTCTCTCTCTCTCTCTCTCTCTCTCTCTCTCTCTCTCTCTCTCTCTCTCTCTTCCTCCTCTGCTTTGGCCGAGACCCACCAGCCACCACCATCACCTCTGACACGATAACGCCGGAAACCACCACCATCTCCAACCCCCTCCACCGCACTGCCTTTCTGCTCCCTCTCTCTCTCTCTTTCTCTCTCTCTCTATGTCCTCTGATCAGCCACAGAAGCAGCAAAACAGCAGCAGCGCAGCAACCATTGTTGCACCTACCACCATCGGGGAACCACTACCCGAAGTCACCACCACCTCCACTCCTATTCACCCATGTCTTCTATCGCGAGTACCCTATTGGTTTTCACCCCAGTAGCAGCAGAGGAAGAAGGAGTGGCATAAGCAACCACACCGTCGTTCCTCCATTTTTTCCGACGAGGTTTTGGCCCATCAAAACCAAAGCGACCCAGCAACTTCCTTCCCTCTCCCTCGAATCAATAGGGTCCGACTAACCTCCAGGAGGTCCTAGCCGCAGCCCAGAGCCACCGAAAAAAGCCCGACGAATCTCCACCTCCGGCGACGTGTGTTTCGACCCACTCAGTTTCTCCATCGTTTCTCGAAATTTTCGTTTCAGGTATGCTCTAAATCTTCCCATAAGTCATTATTTGTAATCAAAAGTGTATTTATAGGACTTGAATCCATGTTACGGTTGAAGAATTTGCGTGTGTTCATGTTGGGGGTTAAAGTATCTTTTCACAAAGTTGGAGGGTATAAAGTGTTGAAAGTAAAACTTTTTATCATTATTAGTTGTAGTTTCGATAACTCTTGAGGAGCCCCTCGTCTTTAGCTAAAACTGCATTTTCATATAATTTTAGTTTATATTATGTATATTATTATCTGTTGTTAACTAATTAGGAATTCTAAATAAATAATGAAATAAATATGTTTATACATAAAATAATAAGTTAAATTTCTATAAATTGGAAATTAGTTATAACTAAGTATTATAATTTTTTTATTAAAAAATTAATAATAAAATAACAAAAATTACATCTTTGAATATATTTATATATATATATATATGTAGTTATCGATAAAGAACAATATCTTCATTATTAACTAAACATGACGTTAACCTTGTTTAAACAACTAGTAAGTTTTCAAATTAATCATAATATCCTTACAAACGAATAAACTTGTTTGAAACGGAATATTATTTTCATTAAATAGATAAACTTAGTTGTAAATCAGAGAATATTAAGAAACAATTTCATAAACTAAAATTGCACTTTTAAGTTGTTGTTTTATGAATGTCATTAGTAGTACTTGTTATTAAATAATAAATAGTTGGCAAACAATATTTTATCAATATTTTGAAGTGTTGATTTAATTACTTAGTAACATCTTTTTTTCCTTAAATAAATTATAAATAAATACTAATATTGTATTAATAAATAAGTTAAGTCACTATTTAATTAATAAGTATGTCATCTTAAATTTATCACTTTAGGGAATCGTGAGGGTTGGACTTTGATTTTCGTCCTAGGCGAGCACTCAAATAGGATTTTTGAATTTATTCGACATCGTGACTAGATGATTAATAAACTGTAGGCGATGGCTTCATAGACGTGGACTACGTCGACTACCCGTAGGAGCTTGCGGATAATTGATGTTTCGACGTGCGGTGAGTTTTACATGCTTAGCCTTGGGCGCCAGCTTATTTCATGTCCACTACTTCCTTAAATTGAAAATAGTTGTCGTATTACATCCCCTAATTGATAAATGTGCTTTAGTTGTATTAAAAATATCATTTGATTTTGGAATACTGGTCACCATAGTTTTATAAACCGGACCGGCCGGTTCGACCAGTTGAACCGGTGAATTGGTGCCTTACCGATCCGGTTCTCCTATTGGATCGTTTATGTTACCAAACCGGTCAAATTCGCCGGTTTCTTATCAAACCAGTGGACCGGCCGGTTTTGACCGGTTCCGCCGGTTCTTGCTTATTTTTCTCAACAACCACAGACCTTACTGAATTCAGAGGCTCTATGCCTCTGTAAGGAAGTTTCTTCGTCGCCACTTCATCTACCGTTGAACAGAGAAAAATCGAATGGAAAAGAGTGCAGATAAATCAATTTATAGGCGAAGTGGTAACCTTAGAATCAGGAGTAAGAAGAATATGGTGGAGACTGGAGAGAGAGGAGAAGACGAGAGGGAGTGTGGTTCGTGTGCACTGTGCAGTTTGAAAACCAGATGTATAAGAGAGGGAGAGAGAGAGAGAGAGAGAGAGAGAGAGAGAGAGAAGTCTAACCCACCTAAAAAAACATATGGATATGACTAAAGAAGATAAAAGGTTTGAAAACTTCACCCCACCCGTTGTTCTATCTTTACTGTTGAACATAAGTTTTTTGCTTTTATTTTTTTTTCATTTTTTTAGAACAATTTGTATTATATACTTGTAGATTTTTGAGGAAATAGGAGATTTGTCTTCTTCTTTTTTTTATTTTTTCTCTTTGTTTGTAGAATGATTTTTTAATTTTTGGATAGTGTCATTGTTGTATTATTTGATCAAATGTTGGTCATAATGACGTTTTCAAAGCAAAAATTGAATGAATGTTAGCAATATATATATATATATATAATATTTTATATATTAAATAAAAAACATGCGGTCAAACCGGTTGAACCACCGCTTCGACCGGTTGAACTGCAAACTGGTGTCTTACCGGTTCGATGGCCGGTCCGATTTTTACAACTTTGCATGTCACACTTGATCAGAAATCAGTAATCACGTAATATTGTACGAATCTTTGATGTTTTTATATCGCGTGATGATTCCCTGGGCTCATGTCCCTAAAGAGATATTCAGGTTCGATCCCTGGATCGAGTAAAATGAAATGATTCGCAAGTGATGGAACCGGTTATGTTACTTTTATTTACAGGTGATGATTCCCTGGGCTTTGGTGTAACCCTTCGTTTTCTTTTTTCGTACCAGTAGGGATGAAAACGGTTCGGTTCGGTCCGGTTTTGGCACCCATCCGAACCGAACCGCATGTAATGGTGAGAGCGAAAACCAAGCCTAATCCGGACCGTTCATGGCTCCAAACCGAACCGAACTGAACCGTGGATTACCGGTTTGGTTCGGTTTTAAACCGCGGTATCTTGAAATGTATTATTTCATTTAAAATTTCTTAATTGTTCAATAAAAAATCAAATGATTGCTAAAATTTCTATGTCAAGCAATTAAAAAATAAAGTAGAAAACATTACATCATTTCTCGAACTATTTGATGGGTTCGGTTCAGTTTTGAGGCACATATTGTATATGATATGTATGTAGAAGTTATTAAGTTTGGTAGTTGTATAGCCTAATCTACTACATAAACGGTTTGGTTCGGTTTTTACAGTTTTGCAGTATCTCAAACCTAAACCGAACCGTTCATACGTCTCGGAATTTTTGCAAACCTGGACCGAAACGTAATAGCTTCCAAACCAAATCGAACCGAACCAAACCGCCCGATTTGGCTCGGATTGCGATTTTTACGATTCGAACTTGAATCCCTAATTACCAGTACTCCTTATTATATATTGCATATCATACGTGACTTTAGGTTTGAGTTTAGTAGATATACCCTAGAGTGAAGGCTCATACCTTAGTGGTTGTCGATGAATTTTTTTAAGCTTCGAGGACGAAACTCTTTTAATGAGGGAAGGATGAAACACCCTGTTTTGTGACTACGGGTTTTTTGTGACGTTATAATAATTTTGGGGTTTTTTTGTGACTTTTACCTAAAGTTTCTATTGTCTTTTACCTAAATTAGGAGGTAGTTAGTGTCTTTAACCTAAACAATGGGGTAAAAAGTGCCTTTTAGCTAAGTTAGGTGTAAACCCCACTACACCCAAAATCGCATCCGCGTTATTTTCACCTAATTCACCAGAAATCTTCTCTGCTAATCCATTGTGAATCCTCCTCTATAATTAAAATTCAATTTTCGTACCTTGACCTTTCCATCACACCATCTCTTCTCCACCTCCCTCTTTCTCTCTCACGATCTCTCTCTCGTCTCCCTCTGTATTCATGCCACCAACATCACCGAACCCCCCCCCCCCCACCTTCTTCTCCTCGCCCATATCTTCTCTCACTCTCTGCTCTCCCTCTCCATTTATATATGTCTCGAAGAGAGCAGCAACACCAGCAGTAGCAGCGGCCAAAGGTCGCCACCACCGGCGGAGCCACCGCCGGGAAACCGCCAGGAAAGCGACCAAGGACACCCCATTCTGCTCTCCACCTCTGGGTCTCTCTCTCCCTTTATCTGTTGCAAACAAAAGAAGAGGATGAAGCAGAACCATAGCAGGAGCATCATCAAATCCGCAGAACCACCACCGCCGGACCTCCATGGAAACCGGCGAGACCTTCGGCCCAACGCCACCAGAGCCACCCACCGTCCAATATTTGTCCCTTTAGACTCCAGAAGGCTCGACCAGGCCCTAGGAGGCCTCAACCAAAGCTAAAAGCCATCGTAGAAGCCCAGTCAAGCTCCATCACCGGCGACAACTTCGCCGACCTTGACACGTTTCAATTCTTGGCCGTTTCTCGTGTTTCTTGGACTGGGTACGCTCTAAATCCTCTTCTAAGTTGTTTTTAGGAATCAAAATCACGTCTTGGAGCTTGAATCCGTGTTTTGATCAGGCGAGGAAGAGTGTTCATCGTTGGTTTATATTGGGGACATATTTTGTCTTTTTTGAAACTTTGAGGCTATTAGTTGTAGCTTATCTAAAATTTAAGGGGGGCTGGTTATACTTTATATATTCCATATTATATATTCATTTGTTTAAAGCTATTCATACTGTTTTACTATATTATATTTCAAATAAAATGAAATAAATGTCTATTGATTAAGATATGTTTTAGTAATTGATGGTAATAAATCATTTTCTTGGAAAAAATAAGTTAAATCAAAATATTTGTGAATACATACATATATGTTATTTTTAATACTAAATGATGCAATTGTTTAAATAAATAGTGAGTTTGAAATAGTTACTTATCAAAATTGTATTAACAAGAATTAAACATTGTTTATTTAGCTAAATAACTCTTTATAAATATAGCAAATCCTATTTTCTTACTAATTGTAATATTATACTTTTTTATAGATAATTATAAGAGTTGGTTATTTAATATCAAAGTTATTTTAAAGAAATACTTATTTATATGTTAGTATTTAAGTATAAGACTTCGAGGTGGGTCTTATTGAGCTTTATTGGGGAATCATGAGAGTTGAACTTAGTCATGCTACCTAGCCGAGTGTCTATACAGTTCAATGGTTTCTTTATTGAGATGTAGCATTTTTGTAATTAGAAATCGGTAATTGTAGGCTACATGTTTATTGACGAGGACTACGATCACCTGTATGTGCTAGTTGTTGTGGACTAAGGTGAGTCAACATGCCAGGCCTAGTGTGCCTAACGTCCTTTCGTGTCAAATGTGTTCTTCCTACTTGTCTCAAAACGAATTTATGTGTTATGTGCATAATGTACTATTGAACGTTTGAGTTCCACTTGTTGAAACGTTTCTCTGAAAACATCATCATACTCTAATAATCGATGATAAAGTAAAGTGGAAGAGTTGTGCGGGGTTGTTTCATGGTTACGATTATGCTTGGTTGGGTTATGTTCGGCCAATTAATTAATTAATCTAGTTGAAAGGACCCGAATCACTCCTTGTACTCACCCTTCTGGCCGCAAGAAGTCTTAAGGGGGTGTTGACACTACATGAAAAGTTGTTACTACATGAAAAGTTGTTACTACATGGTGATTTTGGAACTGTGGTGTTCTCTTTCTATTTTCTGCACCACTGGCTTAGATGGGAGCTAGGCTTAGCGGCAAGCGCGAATCACATCTACACTTTTAGAACTTTCACGTTTAATAAATAGAACTTATTTTAGTAATCATTTAATTTTGCTTGGTATCCACTGTTTAATTCTCCTTGTATATGGGCTTCATCTCGGGTACCCATGGCTTCCGGTTTGGTCATTTTGAGGGTGTTACATTTGGTCCCTAAAGATATGTCATTACGTGCACCCCGACTCCTTTTTCCATATGCCTGAGTACTCCTTCTATCTACCACTCATTTGATTGACTCTCTTAGGAGGGTGTTGCAATACCTAAGGTCTAGAATGTCTTATTGTGGTCACTGGTCTACCCGGGTACTGTGCAATAATTGATAATTCGATTACTCTGTTTGGAAAAAGTTATTCGTAAGTCGTGCGTTGAATGAAAAATTTCATTTGTGAGAAATTGGATTGGATACTTATACCGTATTGTGGTAAACAAACTCGTTTCATGGGAAACTAAAACTATTTGATGTCACTGTTACTTGTTATTGAGTTTATGAGGTTATACCCATTCTCCGTTACTCCTGAACTGTTTTTAAATACATGACCCTGCAGCCTTTCTTAACCTTCCTGTTTTTATATTCTACTGTGTATCTCACTCAACATTTCTTGCTGAATTTTCAAAAAATTGCGGTCTTTGTTTCATTCCCCCGTCTAGGAGCTGGGAGCTTGGCATATGGGGATCACAAACTTATCTAGTAGTTGGTAGTACTTTTAATGAAGTCGAACTCTTCGTTAAATATCACTCTGTATAATAGTATGCATCATGTTCAAGAAATTTGTCAATTTGTAATATAAAATTATGGAATGTTTTGTTCACGATTTCCACCGCCTCATTTTGAGTAGCAACATCCTAGGCTCTCCGGTCCAGAACAGATATCTTGGGGATCAAGGCATGTTACGGGTGGTATCAGAGCCAGGCAATCCAAAAAGGGATCAAAATATGTAGGGTAATTTAAAATGAATTTA
The DNA here is from genome assembly GCA_023055425.1 of Linanthus parryae. Lineage (NCBI taxonomy): Eukaryota > Viridiplantae > Streptophyta > Magnoliopsida > Ericales > Polemoniaceae > Linanthus > Linanthus parryae. The sequence goes on along the minus strand of JALGPY010000001.1, from coordinate 68,455,333 downwards.
GTGTAATAAAATCTAAAATATGACAAGTCGGTTGGGTTATGGGTAGTCTGAGCCTTACTGAGTCTCACCCACCCTCGACCTTTATCTTCCTTGCTATAGAGATTATGTGATCTGATAATATCTGAATTGACTAGTTTCATTGTGGGATACTTTGTTAGGTATTCCCCTATTTGATTTTCCTTTGGACTAATATCACTCTCATGACAGAGACGATGATTTGAGAATTTGATGATTTGATTATTTAAGAGAATCGAGATGATAAAACTTGTTGGCTTATAAGGACAAGTTATAAGCATTAACTGCTAAATGATGCATACTTTGATTTCTATGTGCTAGGAAATTCCTTACAAATGTTAATTGTGCTATATGAAGAGATACATGTGCATTTCATGATACAAATCATTTTAGTTCCTCACCTCGTGCTAGAATATGTAATAATACAATAAGTGACAGTGTATGAATATGACTGATGGACCCCTGCAATACTATACTAGGAGGATTCGACGAGAACAGATGGCTCAGAACAACGATAACAACATAGAGCAGTTTTTCTCCCAAATGGCCCAAGTGAACCAGTTCCTGAACAACAACGCCGCCAATTAAAAGGAACCCGAATGGGCCAAGAAGATAGATCAGCGAAACCCAAGTAACTTCTATGAACAAGAGGATCCAGAATTGCTCGAGAACTGGATCAAGGACTACGACAAGATTTTCAGACCATTCAGGCCATGGAATGCCCATAAGCCCGCAAGATTAATTAGGTGGCTTTCTACCTCAAGGAAAAGGCTGATAATTGGTAGACAGCCAATCGCACAAGACTCGTGGCTCAAGAAGGCTTCGATTGGGAGGCAATGAAGGTTTCTATGAAATAGAAGGTCTATCCGGAGCATGTCAAGGAAAATAATTATGATGAGTTCATCGCACTGAAGCAGGGCAACGAATCATTGACTGATTACTATGAGAAGTTTGTGGAGCTAGCCTGATTTACGGAGGACACACTGCCTACTGAAGGACACATGATCACTCGCTTCATAAGTGGACTGAAGCTTGAAATTCAGAGGACCATGCTCATGAGGAGCTATGATACTTTGACGGAAGCCTATGGGGTAGCAGCAAACATCTGGAGAGTCGATCAGGTGATGGGAAAAAGAAAGGTCGAAGGTCAAGTAAGTGACAGCAACAACCATGGATCAGACAAGCCGGTCAGGACACGAAATTGTGAAGGAAATCAAAACAGGAGAAATCACCGAGGATTCACCTGTGAAGGCGCTGCCTTGACTTGTAGGTTTTGTAGCATCAAAGGCCATATAATTGACGACTGTAGAAGGAAGATGGCAGTCGAAGATGATAAGGGCCTCAACGGGCAAGGATACCGCCAGAATCAGAATATGAAGGGTTACAGACAAAACAACCAGAATGGAGGAGATCAGTTCCACAACAACAACTGCAACAACAACTTCAAGAATGGAGCTATGGGCCATCAAGGGAACTAGAATAATGGGAATGGCAACGTGAATGGAGGACAGTAAAGAAATGCAAATGAAAATGGTAACAAAAAAACAAACAAGCTGGAAATGATGGAAATGGATGGAATGCAAATGAGGGCAACAACCAGAGGCCAGCTGGTCAAATCTTTGTGATGAGCCAGACAGAGGCAAACACGAGAAACAACATGACGACTGGTAAGCTCTCTAACCCTAGTCAATATATATCTCATATAGGAAACCCATTGATACCTTAGTGACTCGTTCAAGCTTTGAGTACGAATCTTATTCCAAGGGGGGGAAGGATTTAATACTCCGTTCTCATTATAGGGGTAATTTTCCCAATTCGTGAAATATAGATGATAAATATATGTCATTTGGGGAGGTATTAGTAGTTTTCTAAAAGTTTAAACTAGTTAATTAGAGGGATGTAGTTGTATATTGAAGAAACTCTAAAACCTAGTGACTAAATTGATGAATGTGAATTAAATATTAATAAAAAAATAAAGAGAGAAAAACTGACATGTTCTTTCTCCTTCTCCAACACCTTGCAAACTTCCTCCTCCTCCTCTTACGCAAACTCACATTCTCTTATCCTTCTTCTTATATCATCTTCTTCTACTAACCTTCTTCGCCAACCCCAACACCACCACAACCCTCATCTCTTCTCCTCCTCCTCCGTCTCTCTCTTCCGCCTCTGTTTTGGCCGAGACCCACCAGCCACCACCATCACCTCCGGCACGATCACCCCCGAAACCAAAACCATATCCACCCCCCCCCCCACATCACTGACTCTATTTTCCCTCTCTCTGCTCTGATCAACAACAGAAGCAACGAAACAGCAGCAGTCTAGCAACCAACGCTGTCGCTACCACCATCGGGGAACCACCACCCGAAGTCACCACCACCTCCACTCCTCTTCACCCCTGTCTTCTCTCGCGAGTGCCCACTTGGTTTCGACACCAATAGAAATAGAGGAAGAAGGAATAGAGGAAGGAGCGACAAAAGCAACCTCGCCGTCGTTCCTCCGTTTTTTTCCTGGCGAGGTTTTGGCCCATCAAAACCCGAGCGACCCAGCAACTTCTTTCCCTATCCCTCGATTCCATAGGGTCCGAATAACCTCCAGGAGGTCCTAGATGCAGCCCCGAACCACCGGTGAAAGACCGGCAGAGCTCCACCTCCGGCGACCCCGACGTGTGTTTCGACCCACTCCACTTTTCCATCGTTTCTCAAAATTTTCAAGTGGGTATGCTCTAAATCTTCCTTTAAGTCGTTATTTGGAATCAAAATCGTATTTTTAGGACTTGAATCCATGTTTTGATCGAAGAACTTGAGTGTGTTCATGCTGGGGGTTAAAGTGTCTATTCAGAAAGTTCGAGGGTATAAAGTGTTGAAACTGAAACTTTTTATCATTAGTAGTTGTAGTTTCCATAACTCTTGGGGAGCTCGTCTTTACCTAAAACTTCATTTTCATATAATGACATTTTAGTTTATATTATGTATATTATTATTTTTTGTTAACTAATTAGGTATTCTAAATAAATAATGAAATTAATATTTTTATAAAGAAAATAATAAGTTAAGTTTCTATAAATTAGAAATTAATTATAACTAATTATTATAATTTTTTTTTTGAAACATTAATAATAAGATAACAAAAATTACATCTTTTGATATATTTATATATATGTAATTATCGTTAAAGAACAATATCTACATGACGTTAACCTTGTTTAAACAACTAGTAAGTTTTCAAATTAATCATTATATCCTTACAAACGAGTAAACTTGTTTGAAACTGAATATTATTTTCATTAAATAGAATAAATTCGTTGTGAAATATAGAGTATTAAGAAACGATTTCATAAACTAAAAATAGAACTTTTAAGTTGTTGTTTTATGACTGCCATTAGTAGTACTTGTTATTATATAATTAATAATTGGCAAATAATATTTTATCAATATTTTAAAGTGTTGATTTAATTATTTAGTAACATCTTTTATTTCCTTAAATAAATTATAAATAAATGCTAATCTTGTAATAATAAATAAGTTAAGTCAATATTTAATTAAATAAGTATGTCATCTGAAAATTATCACTTTAGGAAATCGTGAGGGTCGAATTTGGCTTTTCGTCCTAGCCGAGCACTCAAATAGGATTTGTGCATTTATCTGGTATCGTGACTAGATGATTGATAAATTGTAGGCGACGGTTTCAAATATGTGTGCTACGTCAACTACCCGTAGGAGCTTGCGGATAGTTTTTGTTTCGACGTGCGGTGAGTTTTACATGCTTAACCTTGCGTGCAAGCTTATTTTGTGTCCACTACTTGCTTAAACTGGAAAAAGTTGTCGTATTCTGTCCCCTATTTGATAAATTTTCTTTAGTTGTTTTCAAAATATCATTTGAGTTGGGAATACTTGTCACACATGATCAGAAATCAGTAATCACGTAATATTGTACGAACGTGTGATGTTTTTATATCGGGTGATAATTCCCTGGGCTCAGGTCCCTAACGAGATATTCGGGTTCGATCCCCAGAGTAAAATGAAATGATTCACAAGGACCTGAACCAGTTATGTTACTTTTATTTACAGGTGATGATTCCCTGGTATTTGGTCCCTCAAGATATGGCATTACGTGCACCCTGACTCCTTTCGTCGTAGGATGGAGTACTGCTTCTAGATACCACTCCTTTGATTGACGCTCTCAGGAGGGTGTTGCAACACTTAAGGTCTAGAATGTCTGATTGTGGTCACTAGTCTACCTGGGTACTGTGCAATAATTGATAATTCGATTACTTTGTTTGGAAAATTTTGTTCATAAGCTGTGCGTTGAATGAACATGTCATTTATGAGAAATTGGATTGGATACTTATACCGTATCGTGGTAAACAAACTCGTTTCATGGGAAACTATCACTATTTGATGTCACTGTTACTTGTTTTTGAGTTTATGATGTTATGCTCATTCTCCGTTACTCCAGATCTGTTTTTAAATACGTGACGCTGCAGCCTTTCTTAACCTTCTTGTTTTTACATGCTACGGTGTATCTCACTCAGCATTTCTTGCTAACTTATCAAAAAAATGCGGTCTTTGTTTCATTCCCCGCGGGTCTAGGAGCTGGGAGCTTGGAATAAGGAGATCACAAACTTATCTAGTAGTTGGTAGTACTTTTGATTAAGTCGAACTCTTAGTTAAATTTCACTATGTATAGTAGTATGCATCATGTTGAAGACAATTTATCAATTCATAATATATAGTTATGGAATGTTTTGTTCATAATTTCCACCGCCTCATTTTGAGTAGCACCCTCATATGCTCTCCGGTCCGGAACGGATAGCTTGGGAATCAAGGGGTGCTACAGTTGGTGTTGTAGTTAGTAGAAAATAAAAATGTTCCAATGGATAAGCATTACACAAATTGAGTTTTATTGATGCCCATGCATGTCATGCACCATTCAAGACGTATTAACACTATATGACTTCTTAAGACCAATTTGGAAACTTATGACACATGTTGATTTTTCAAAATGTTAAAGTCTCACAATGTCGATAGTCGATTATAACCTATTCCCCGTTGTTCACGTGTCCTAGTTGGGTGTGAGCTCAAATCTATCTGGCTCATTTAAATGACATAATTATAAAATTAAAACATAGTTGGCATGCATGGGACACATTTCATGATTGAACACATACAACTCTCGAGTTTCCATTCATTTTGGGCCTTTTTCGGTAACTTAGAGGAATATAACTTGAAGTATTTTTAAAATAACTCCCACACTTGAAAGTGTAATGTTATTCAGAACACATGGTGACTCCTTTAGTTATTCAATCGATGTATAAACCAAAGTAAATGGTATTTTAAAGAGATTGAGATTTTAAAATATAAGATAGAATGCTCTCTAGGGTTTAGCATTTCGGACAACTTATGCAGATATTTAAAAGGATGTCTTAAGAAACAGTAAAATTCAAACACAAAGATGCCAATATGTGTGTTTTTAGAGATTGTGCACATTTACATGCCTGAAATAAAGGATATGTGTGTTTTTGGTTTTAGTACGAATTCTAATGTCAGGGACCAAAATAATACGTTTTTTTGTGTGTTTGAACACAGTGTACAAACAAACAAATAATGGGTGTCATCTCAAACACATATGACTAAATTCAATATACTAACATAATAATAATCCAATAATACAAAATAACAACTACTAAGACACTCCGCAAACTCAAGAAACAAAAAATAATATAATTTTTTATATCAAGAAGGAGCGGTTATATATTTTGTAGTAGTCTTTAGAAATTTAATGAGGATTTTGAAAAATTTGAAATTCGAAAAATTTGAATGAGTTGTCCAGTCACATTAAACCGCCTCAACTGCATTCACACCCCCACGAGGCCATTAAATCCGACCAGTTACCCACTTACCATCTTTTACCGTGTTCTCTCTCTCTCTACAGTCACCTTTTCATTCAATTTCTCAAACTCTCTCTCTCTCTCTATCTATCTCTCTCTCTCACTCTATCTCTCTTCAGTTTCGGAACTTCCTCTTCCTCTTCCTCTTCTCCATCTTCATCTCTTTTCCTTCAATCTCCATACCAGACATCCATGGAGGATAAGGAAGATACATCCATTGATGAGCAGAACTCGCCTTCAAAAGTCGCCCATGAGGTGAATTCAGATATGAACGCGATTCCAGTGGAGGAACATGAAGTTAGTCCTGTTAATTTGGAAGTCCATTTGACTGCAAAATTTGTTGAAGAACAACGATCTATGTTTTAACAAATCGTAGAAGTTGTTCAAGAACAAGATAGTGTCGCTAACAGAGACGACGGTAACCCTAGCACATCCAAAAGTGTATGGGATTCACAGGAGGCCGAGGCAAACCCTAAATCCACTGACGAAATTGTTGGAATAGGTGCCCTAGAGGCAATCTATATTTAGTATGAACACTGTTTTGGCTAGAACATTCATATATTATTTATTGTGATATTTAATTTAATGAAGTCCTAAGATACAATGTGTTGTTTATCTTAAATATCCCTAGTCCATTATATTTATTAATAGGACGATCAACTATAGACATTAGATTATGTCAAAGTCACACGCTTCTCGTAGTGCTAATGATATTGCATCCTTAGACTTGAAGTCACTAGATACTCTAGTTCAGGGACGGACCCAGGAACTTTTTATAGGGGGGGCCTAAGAAAAAAAAATCTCGACATTAATCTCCTATAAAACAATAAATTATCAATAGAACGGATTTTTTTTCACAAAATTGAATAATTCTAAACATTATTAACTTCTATAATAGTACTGCATTTTTTACATGTTGTTGATAAAAATTGGAACAAATTGAGACTCTATTCTTGAAATGGGTATCGCGGTAGTTACAAAATTGGTATTGTAGTAGTAGACGGTAGCAGAGTTAGGGTTTTAGACATTTCCCTCTTGATTCTTGAACGATTATGTACTAATCAAAATCTAATAAGATTGTTGTTATACAAAAAAAACCAAGATTTTTCTAATATTACTAATGGTTATTTTATTAAAATAACAACCGACTATATGGACCAGTCATGGATGGCCTTCATGTGACCACCATGTAGAGTTAGTATTTCTCTACATCTATAATAATCATTACCAATTTTTGACGCTCCTAGAAATCTAACAAGTTTTGATAGCATCACTTGGTTGGTCACACCAACAAGTCACAACCAGCTTATTTATACCTGTAAAAATGTGGTTAATTGCTCACAACGTGGTCACTTTATCAACTCTCCTCCTTGTCAAATTCTACACATAGCAACGAGGTTAAAGGTTTGGGGGGGGGGCACCTACTAAAACTACACATGTACCTTACATATAGTTCTATACATACACTCTAGAAAAAAATCTAGGGGGGGGGGCACGGCCCATGCACCTCTTGTCGTGGTTCCGTCCCTGCTCTAGTTGTGGAATATCATGCTTTGATGTTATCAAATGTTGCGCCTTAACCGGGTAACTATAAAGATAGTTATCGGGCATGATAGGAAGCAAGCTCAGAGATCGTAGTGACGTAGAGAGGATTCGTCCCCCCCCCCCCCCCACACACACACACACATAATGGTAGCAAATATCCATGGTCCCCTCGAGGGATGGTGCTTATAGGAATGTCTGGCCAGACTCAGATTAATCAATATGGAGATATTGATGTTATCTACTCACATAAGCATATTCTCAGGATCAAGGAACTATGGATTGGATATGCGAGTGTGACTAATATGTATCGTCTCCAGTCCGGATATGGAGACAAAGGGATAACAGAATACATGAACATTGAGCACAAGGTTTGTCGGGATCACTGACTTATTTCTATTAGTTGGGTGGCATGCATGTGTTGCTAGACACCGCTCCATGTTAGTAATGAGTTACTACCAACTAAGTAGAAACCTATGGGGTCACACACCGGATGGATTAAATTGGATATATGTATTAATTAGTTGTACAAATTAATAAAAGGATCATAACGCAACGACAAGCAAACTTAGTAGGACTAATTTGCAAGTGGGCTAATCCATGTAAGTACATGATTAGTATTGGGGACTTTATGTAGTTAATAAAGATTTATGACAATATAAAGGAACTCTAGCTTTTTATTTCTCTAACACAAGTCATTATTGAGAGAACTTAACAAAGCAAGAGAGAGATAGAGACAAGGAAGAGGCGCCCGCCCCTACCCGTCCGCCCCTTGGACCCGTCGGCCTCCCTAGCCCGTCGGCCTCGTGCTCCGTTTTGCGTGATCTCTTCCTCCTTCTTCCGTTGCCAGCACATCGCGCTGAAGGAATCCAATCAAGAATCCAAGTTGTGGATATTCATAGAGACGAAGACACTATTCTTCGTGTGATCTCCCAAACTAAGGTACACATCTTCTATGCCCTTATCATGTTATGATGGATTGTCCAGTGATCCTTGGTGGGATTTGAGCAGGATTAATTTTTTATTATTCCGTAGCGTAACCTGCATCAAAACCCAACAAAAATTGGGAAGAAGAAATTTGGAGATGCAATAGACGCAGTTCCTTTATCAGTGGTGGAAATTCAAATGGTGGATGCCTCAATTGAGAAGAGATTGGACAAATTGGATAGCTTGGCTGAAGCTGCTGCCCCGTTGAGAAGTGACAGAGTCCAGAGAAGGAAAAAATTAAGCAGAATGAGAAGCGAAGAAGAAATTGAGGTTCGATTTGGAGGAGCACATTTATAATGTCCCAAGGATATCACCTAGCAAAAACCACCCCCACCAAAGGCAGTGAAGAAACGAGGAACAAAATGGCTTCTAAGGGAAACAATTCTGAAGAACCAGTAGTGAAGGTCTAGCATATTCCTGTATTTGACCTGTTCATGTAAGTATTTCTATTAAACACATGTAATAACTCACTAGCTAAACTATTCAAATTGCTTTCTTAAATATTCATACATAAATCTTTGTTATTTTTTCATATTTCACAATGCACTATTAACAGATTTTATTTAAATGTTGTATATGTAATCTTAAATTTTATAACTGCCTTCCGTGTCATAGCAAGCGTTTACTTAAGTTTTGAAATTGTTTACTTATGAAAGTGAAGAGACGAAATATGCTCTGGGCGGCATAGGGAAGGATCTCCCTCCCCAACTTCTGCTACAGCAGTATAAACTATTCTCCAATTTACCACGAGATCAAAGAGACAAGTACGAGCAAAATGCGAGGGAAAACGTAAGTGATGAAGATGTTGATGTAAACCTATACAGTTTCGAACAAATGGAAATTTAAAAGAACCTAAAGGCCAAAGAGCACGAGGAGGATGAGGAGGATGAGGAGGAGGAACAAAATGGAGAGAATGAGGAATACAAAGGTGTGGAAGAGAAGGGAGATAATGAAGAAGAGGATGATAGTGATTATGAAGCTCATCATGGAAATGCCATGAATGCTTACATCAGATTCAAGTAAGTTTTTCCTCTAATTAACAATCTCGCAAAAAAATGTTTCACTTGTGAAGCCCATGTCTATTATTCTGCACTCTAGTTTTAAATTGTTAACATCTCATTCTAATATCTTAACTGGTCAAACTAGATAATTTGCATTTTATTTGTTTTTTTCAAATGAATGTCTATGATTTTAATTATTTTATGGTGTGTGTTATATGTTATGTCTCTATTACTTGTAATTGTAACTTAATTTGCTTTATTGTCTCTGTAGGGTTTTGATTCATGGATCGCGCAAACGGAAGCATAATCAAACAAACAACCATGCAAAACCCTCCAAGGATCACAAGTCTAGATGCATAACGATAGTGAAGGTAAGAAATCATAAACACACCTTTGGGTTCTCCTTGATGACTTCAAACGCGAATAGTGTCACGTTCTCTATAGTTGATCCACGCCTAGAGTTGATCCTAGATCTCCAATCTCCTTGGTGCTAGCCCGGAATGAGAGGAGGGTGAAGGAATCACGCAAAACGAGGCACAAAAGGGGTTTTCGGCCCTTTGTGGCGTCGGGGACAAGGGGCGACGGCAAGGGGGGCGGCGTCCCTCTTTGCTTGCTCTCTCTCTCTCCTTTGTTCTCTCCTACTCTTGTTATGTTCTCTCTAGAGCATAAGTGTGTAGGGAAGGAAGGAGGAGGGTCCTTTATATAGTCCAACAACTCCTTGTCAACTACCTAAAGGACTTATTCTAGTCCTACTAGAGTTCAATTTAGTCCCTTCCTTGCAAATTAGTCCCTACTAAGTTTGCAAGGGTTTGCAAAGTGATCCTTCTAATTAATTAATCCAATTAATTAATTCCACAATCTAGTACAACTCTATATAGCGTGTGACCCCATAGGTTCTATCTAGTTGGTAGCAACTCTTTGCTAATATGGAGTGGTTTCTAGCAAAACATCCATTCTAGCCAACTAATAGAATAGTCATCTAGACAACCTTGTACAAGTAATTGTCTCATCCCTTTGCCTCCATATCCGGATTGGACACGAGACATACAAGTCACACTCGTATATCCAATCCCTAGTTTCTCGATCCATGGAATAGCCTTATTCGTGCAAATAACATCAATATCCCATATATTGATTTATTTGAGTCTGGCCAGACATTCTGTAAGCACTATCCTTCGAGTGGCCTTGGATACTTGCTCCCGTTATGTGGGAGGGGCAAATCCTCTCTACGTCCACTACGATCTCTAATCTTGCTTCTCATTGTATCCAGTACACGCCTTTATAACTACCCAGTTACGGTGTAGCGTTTAACGCTACCAAGATCACAATGATCCACAACTAGAATATCTAGTGACCTCAAGTCTAAGGATGACAATACCATTGTACCCGAGAAGCACTTGTGACTCAACATAACGTGTATGTAGCCTTCTCGGTAATGGGTCAATCCAGTGCAACATTCCGTAATGCACACCTATGTGTTGGATCATGATATCTCCATATCAATCCAACCCCATACTAGTCTATAGATGATTGTCCCATTTAATCATTATACTTGACTAGGGATATTTAAGATAAACAACACAATTGTAAATCTAAGGACTTCATTATATTAAATATCCAATAAATAATAAATGAATTTCTAGCCAATTACAAATTCATACTAAACTAGATTGCCTCTAGGGCATCTATTCCAACAGTCTCCCACTTGCACTAGAGCCAATCTGGCGCATCTCGTATGCCCATACTCCTAGTGTGCCCTTCATGCTTCCACTGCGTGAGAGGCTTTGTAAGCGGGTCTGACAGATTATCATCTGTAGGAATCTTGCATATCCGAACGTCTCCTCTATCGATAATATCTCGAATCAGATGGAACTTCCTGAGCACGTGCTTGGACTTCTGGTGCGACCTGGGTTCCTTTGATTGCGCGATCGCCCCAGTGTTGTCACAGAACAACTCCACTGGATCCGCAATGCTAGGGACCACACCAAGTTCAGAAACAAACTTTCTGATCCAAACAGCCTCCTTTGCTGCGCCATTTGCAGCAATGTACTCAGCCTCTGTTGTAGAATCAGCTACCGTCTCTTGCTTGGAACTCTTCCAGCTCACCGCTGCTCCATTCAGGCAAAACACATATCCTGACTGTGATCTAAAGTCATCTCTATCGGTTTGGAAGCTTGCATCAGTGTAACCCCTTACACGCAACTCTTCCTCACCGCCAAACATCAAGAAAGCATCCTTAGTTCTTCTCAAGTACTTTAGGATATTCTTGACAGCAATCCAGTGACTCTCACCTGGATTGGATTGGTATCTGCTTGTCATACTCAAGGCATATGACACATCTGGTCTAGTACATAACATGGCGTACATGATGGATCCTATGGCCGAGGCATAGGGAATCCTACTCATGCGTTCCTTCTCAATCTCATTGGAAGGACATCCACTCTTCGAAAGAGTGATTCCATGTGACATGGGCAAGAATCCCTTCTTGGAGTCTTGCATGTTGAACCGTTTCAACACCTTGTCAATATATGTACTTTGACTTAGGCCTAGCAACCTCTTAGATCTATCTCTATAGATCTTTATACCGAGTATATAGGCTGCTTCCCCTAAGTCCTTCATTGAGAAACACTTTCCTAGCCAATCTTTCACAGATTGCAGCATGGGAATGTCGTTTCCAATGAGTAGTATGTCATCCACATACAAGACCAGAAAAGCTACAGAGCTCCCACTAACCTTCTTGTAGACACAAGACTCATCTTCGTTTCTGATGAAGCCAAACTCTTTGACCACTTCATCAAAACGTCGATTCCAACTCCTAGAAGCTTGCTTCAATCCATAAATGGATCGTTGCAGCTTACAGACTTTGTTGGCTTGCTTTGGATCCTCAAAACCCTCCGGCTGTATCATATACACGTCCTCGAGGAGATTCCCATAAAGGAATGCTGTTTTGACATCCATCTGCCAAATCTCATAGTCGTAGTATGCTGCAATCGCAAGTAGGATTCGGATGGATTTGGTCATTGCGACTGGTGAAAAGGTTTCATCATAGTCAATACCATGAATCTGTCTGAATCCTTTAGCCACCAATCGGCCCTTATAGGTAATCACATTACCATCCATGTCGATCTTCTTCTTGAAGACCCACTTGCACCCTATGGGCCGCGCCCCATCAGGTGGTTCCACCAAAGTCCATACTTTGTTGGCATACATGGATTCCATCTCGGATCTCATGGCGTCAAGCCACTTCTGCGAGTCTGGGCCATTCATGGCCTCCTCATAGGTAGTAGGCTCATCATCTATGAGCATCGTGTCACCGGAATCAGTTACGAGAAGTCCGTACCTCTCGGGTTCCTGGCGCACTCTACTAGATCTACGAAGCTCTTGTGTTACCTGAACAGGTGGATCCACAACTGCTTGTGATTCCTGTTCATGTTCCATAATCGGTTCAGTGATTTGTGGTTCTTGAACTTCTTCAAGTTCTACATTCCTCCCACTTGCTTCTTTAGAGACAAACTCTCTTTCTAGAAACACGCCGGTCCGAGCAACAAACACTTTGTTCTCGGTTGGATTGTAGAAGTAGTATCCCTTAGTTTCCTTAGGGTACCCCACAAATTTACACTTATCCGATTTAGGCCCTAGCTTGTCTGATTATAAACGTTTTACATAGACATCGCAGCCCCAAATCCTCATGAACGACAGTGTGGGACGCCTCCCACTCCACATCTCATATGGTGTCTTCATGACTGATTTAGATGGAACACGGTTAATGGTAAAAGCTGCACTTAATAGAGCGTAGCCCCAAAATGATAATGGAAGATCGGTTTGACACATCATAGACCGAACCATATCCAATAGGGTTCGATTCCTCCTCTCGGACACGCCATTCCATTGTGGCGTTTCGGGTGGAGTGAGTTGGGACACGATCCCACACTCTCTAAGATAGTCGTCAAACTCTTGGCTCAAGTATTCTCCTCCACGATCCGATCGTAGGGCCTTGATACTTTTGCCAAGTTGCTTCTCTACTTCATTCTTGAATTCTTTGAACACTTCAAAGGATTCGGATTTTGCCCTCATAAGGTATACAAATCCATATCTACTGTAATCATCAGTAAACGTAATGAAGTAGACATAACCACCCCTGGCAGGCGTGGCAAATGGCCCACACACATCGGTATGTATGAGCGCCAATTGCTCACTAGTCCTCTCACCTTTCTTATTGAAAGGGGACTTTGTCATTTTTCCCAATAAACAAGCCTCACATGTCTCATATGATTCAAAATCAAATGAGTCTAGCAATCCATCCTTATGGAGTCTAGATACACGTTTCTCATTTATGTGGCCTAAACGACAATGCCATAAATAAGCAGGATTTAAATCATTTATTTTAATCCGCTTGGTATTAATGTTGTAGACAGGATTACTTAGATCAAGGACATAAAGTCCATTAAATAATTGCGCACTAAAATAGTGAATATTATTCAAATAAAAGGAACAACAATTGTTCTTTATTGAAATAATAAAACCTTCCTTGTCCAAACAAGAAATAGAAATAATGTTTCTGCTCATAGCAGGCACAAAATAGCAATTATTTAATTCTAAAACTAATCCTGAAGGCAGAGATAGCTCGCAAACGCCTATGGCCAACGCAGCAACCTTTGCTCCATTCCCAACGCGTAGATCTACCTCCCCTTTAGCCAATCTTTTACTTCTCTTTAGATCCTGCATATTTCGACAAATATGAGATCCACATCCAGTATCTAATACCCATGATGTAGAGACAGTTAAATTGACATCTACAACAAAAATACCTGGTGGTGGTGGAATCACTATTCCAAGCCTCTTGTCCTCCAGATATTTTGGGCAGTTCCTCCTCCAGTGTCCAGGTTGACTACAGTAGTGACATTCACCCTTAGTCACGACCTTGGCAATGGCACCAACAGGCTTAAGGGCTTGTTCCTTGGACTTAGCAACTGACTTGCCTTTGCCCTTGGAGGAAGATGCAAACTTTTTGCCCTTTCCTTTATGCACCATCATAATGGCCTTGCCCTTACCCTTGTTGATGCTCTGTTCAGCCGTCCTCAACATGTTGAGCAAATCTGGCAGTGGTTTAACGATCTCGTTCATGTTATAGTTCATAATGAACTGTCCATAACTCTCAGGCAACGATTGCAACACGAGATCGGTTGCCAACTCTTGGCCGACCGGGAACCCAAGCCGGGCGAGATTCTCCAAGTACCCGATCATTCGGAGTACATGGGGTCCCACCGGGTTCCCTTCTGCTAGATGACATTTGAACAGTGCCTTTGAGACCTCATACCTCTCTACCCTCGCCTGCTCTTGGAAGAGCTGCTTTAGATGTTCGATCATATCGACAACATTCATGTTCTCATGTTGCTTCTGAAGCTCAGAGGTCATGGTGCAAAGCATTAGGCAGGCCGCATCATTAGCGTCATCAACACGCTTTTGATACGCCTTTAAGGCAGCAGGTGTCTGATTCTCTGGACCTTCAGGAACATGCTCCTCTATTGCGTACAGCTTCTTCTCTTGCTTGAGAACAATTCTCAAGTTTCTGTACCAATCGAGAAAGTTGGTTCCTGAGAGCTTGTCCTTCTAATGACAGATCGTAGGGAATGTTGTGAACTCGATGAGTTGTTTGCCATTTGGAATTCTACAAAAAGGAAAATACGCAAGTTTTAGTATTTGTGAATTTTTGACTATATTTAATAATGGCTAGTTTATTAAATATAGCTCCCACTATTTTACTACGGATTAATAACCCTCAAGATATTAATGCGGAAAATATCCTTATATTTTCTAGTGGGCCAAGATCCATCTTTTCATCTCCTTATGAGCTTGCTTTGGCAAGTCACCCATAATTCAATTACTTCTTAGGTAGGAACAATTCCAATTGCATCCCATATGCAACTCTTGGTTCAATCGGGCAAATAACTCCTTATTTATCCATCCATATGGATAATCCCAATTGATTGCCTCTAGGTTTCTTAATCAAATTAATAGCCTAGTTGTGTTCAACCTCTTATCTAAACAATTGCACATTGTTACGTGCCATCGCATTCCATCATTATGAACCAAGGCGCCATGCTTTGGCACGCACGATCTTGATAAATAATGATGATAATGAGTGTTTAAATAACGAGAAGGCAAGAACACAATATTTAAAATTTGAGGGATTTTCAATTCAATTTTAATTATTTTAGTTGATCAATATCAACTAATCTATCTATTTGAGTTTGGGCACAACTCCAAATAATAGATCCGGGTTGTCTAATTATCTTATTATCCTAATTGCATGCATCATCCATACACCAACCACACAAATAATAAGACAATAAATAAACAACCACAAAACAGAAATTAAACGTGATGTGGATATGGCCTTTTCTAGATAATTCCAAGCCAATGGAATTATCTATGAACCCTAAACAAACACATCTCCATGCGTCTTGATCTTTTGGTCCATCCTTCATAGTCATGTGGTGTGCTCCATGCTCCATGCTCCATCTTTTGTGGCTTCTTTGGCTTTGGGCTTCTTTTCTCCAATCTTGGCTAACAATCTACATAATCTAGCACTAGCTAATATCTATACTAAATAAAATAAATCTCACAAGTTGAGAAAAAAAAATGGCACACAGGCCATAAAACCCTAATTAATTATTACAATTAATTGATCAGCTCGCAGGCCGTAAAACCAAAGCACAAAATTAAACATCCACATCAAACCACATCCTAAGGCCATATCCAATCACCATGCGATTTGCACATAAACAGTTAAAATCCAATTTTAACGCGCTTGGTCAATTTTAATAGATTTTAGGATTTCTAGGGTTAAAACGGTCCATGGGCCCAACAATCAAATTGCCCGGGCCCAATAGAGTGATCCATAAAGCCCTAGGGCCGGCCCGGCCCAAAACCCGCAAGCTAGGCCCGCGGGTTAGGGCCGCCCGGCCCCTTAGGGCGCCAAGCTTGGGCGGCAAGCAAGGGGGGCGGTCTCCTAGGGGGCCGAACCTCCTTGTGGGGTTGTTTCCAAAACAACCTCCTTGCTTGGAGCCCAAGTTTGGTTGTTTCCTTGTTGTGGGAGAACTCCTTCTTCCCCAAGGATGCCCAAACCCTAGATCTAAGATCCTAAAATTTCTCAAACTCACCAATTCATGCATCCAATGCAATAATTGGGTCTTGTTATGATTAATTCTTTGACAAATTGCATCCAATGCTTGATTTGTCTTGTTTTACGCGATAAACAACAAATTAAGGTGTAAAACAACAAGAATGTAACACATAAACTACGTTTATGCTCTATGACCTGTGGCTCTGATACCACTGTAGGGTTTTGATTCATGGATCGCGCAAACGGAAGCATAATCAAACAAACAACCATGCAAAACCCTCCAAGGATCACAAGTCTAGATGCATAACGATAGTGAAGGTAAGAAATCATAAACACACCTTTGGGTTCTCCTTGATGACTTCAAACGCGAATAGTGTCACGTTCTCTATAGTTGATCCACGCCTAGAGTTGATCCTAGATCTCCAATCTCCTTGGTGCTAGCCCGGAATGAGAGGAGGGTGAAGGAATCACGCAAAACGAGGCACAAAAGGGGTTTTCGGCCCTTTGTGGCGTCGGGGACAAGGGGCGACGGCAAGGGGGGCGGCGTCCCTCTTTGCTTGCTCTCTCTCTCTCCTTTGTTCTCTCCTACTCTTGTTATGTTCTCTCTAGAGCATAAGTGTGTAGGGAAGGAAGGAGGAGGGTCCTTTATATAGTCCAACAACTCCTTGTCAACTACCTAAAGGACTTATTCTAGTCCTACTAGAGTTCAATTTAGTCCCTTCCTTGCAAATTAGTCCCTACTAAGTTTGCAAGGGTTTGCAAAGTGATCCTTCTAATTAATTAATCCAATTAATTAATTCCACAATCTAGTACAACTCTATATAGCGTGTGACCCCATAGGTTCTATCTAGTTGGTAGCAACTCTTTGCTAATATGGAGTGGTTTCTAGCAAAACATCCATTCTAGCCAACTAATAGAATAGTCATCTAGACAACCTTGTACAAGTAATTGTCTCATCCCTTTGCCTCCATATCCGGATTGGACACGAGACATACAAGTCACACTCGTATATCCAATCCCTAGTTTCTCGATCCATGGAATAGCCTTATTCGTGCAAATAACATCAATATCCCATATATTGATTTATTTGAGTCTGGCCAGACATTCTATAAGCACTATCCTTCGAGTGGCCTTGGATACTTGCTCCCGTTATGTGGGAGGGGCAAATCCTCTCTACGTCCACTACGATCTCTAATCTTGCTTCTCATTGTATCCAGTACACGCCTTTATAACTACCCAGTTACGGTGTAGCGTTTAACGCTACCAAGATCACAATGATCCACAACTAGAATATCTAGTGACCTCAAGTCTAAGGATGACAATACCATTGTACCCGAGAAGCACTTGTGACTCAACATAACGTGTATGTAGCCTTCTCGGTAATGGGTCAATCCAGTGCAACATTCCGTAATGCACACCTATGTGTTGGATCATGATATCTCCATATCAATCCAACCCCATACTAGTCTATAGATGATTGTCCCATTTAATCATTATACTTGACTAGGGATATTTAAGATAAACAACACAATTGTAAATCTAAGGACTTCATTATATTAAATATCCAATAAATAATAAATGAATTTCTAGCCAATTACAAATTCATACTAAACTAGATTGCCTCTAGGGCATCTATTCCAACAGTCTCATGATTGTTGTAGAAATGTGAGGATGCACAAGCTCAGGAAAACAGACCCTGATGTGAGGATGACCGATGAGGTCAAACAAAGCATAAACAATGAATGGATGAGCATGAGCAATTCCCAAAAATAACCCTATCTCACAGCTGCTGCCAAAGAAAAAAAAAGACGAAATCAGAAGGTACTTCGAAAGGAGATCCACCGGGGAAAAGGCGAAGTAGAAGAAGAAATTGGCTGAAGCCAAGCTGAAGGGAAAATCACAAAAGAGGCTGAAGAACCCGAGGCGATTCCGAAGCTACATGAGTCTGCCCTCTATTAAGACTCTTTTTCAGGATATGACAGCGAAACCGTGGTCATGGATGTACGAAGTGGGCCTTAGAGGAATAGAGTACCTAAAAGATTTCAGAAACCCCTGAGGCTTTCAACCAATTAATCTACAACTCCTTCGACACCGGCGGGTACTTGAAAGCTCACGGTCGGGCCGTGGAGATAACCCTAGAAGTCGTCGGCTGTCTTTGGAATAAGATGCACCGGAACAACTGAATTACCCGAAATCGATCGGCCTGTTCTCCGCAAAGTTAAACAAAGGATTGGCCTCGTCAAGGAGACCACAAAGTTTTGTGAATATGTTATGTGGTTCAAGCAGAATGATGCACTAAATAATGATGAGTGGAAGTAGAGATCTGTCGCTTTGATCTTGGGGGCCCTAGGAATGCCGATCGGACGACAAGGATCCCTGATTGAGTTGGCCAAACTTGTTGTTGATTTGGAGCACCTGAAAGAGGTAAACTGGGCAGCCTTGTGGCTTGATCATTTCTAACACACAACAAGTGAAGGCCCAGACTGGGGATACCTTTCGTGGAACTGGTTGTGTGTTGATCCCTTTGGTAATTTTTAACATTGTTTCCTTCATTTTGAACATAATATTTAATACTTTAACAACTCGTTCTGAAACTCTAACTTTTTCTTTATATTTTATTAGCTTTTGTACTTGGAAAAGTTTTGTCCCAAGCTTTTTGAAAATTTAAAAGGCTGCCAAGACAAGAAAGCAAGTTCCAGGTTGAAGTTTTGGGATACATCTGATTTTTCAAAGAGATGGAAGCATGTCTCACAAATCAA
This sequence comes from Linanthus parryae, assembly GCA_023055425.1. Taxonomy (NCBI): domain Eukaryota; kingdom Viridiplantae; phylum Streptophyta; class Magnoliopsida; order Ericales; family Polemoniaceae; genus Linanthus; species Linanthus parryae. The sequence goes on along the minus strand of JALGPY010000001.1, from coordinate 68,436,016 downwards.
GAATGTGAGTCAAATTTTAAAGTAACCTTAAGTGTTCCTATTTGTATGTTAAAGTCTTTATCTTAAGTGTTATTGTCCATGTTCTGTTGTTCTTTGTAGTTGAAGTTGAAAAAAAGTAATGAAGAGCCAATCACCGAGGAGGTTGTTGCACCTTCAATCCAATTAATTCCTCAACCAAGGGATATTTGGAAGGAGATTGTAGGACAAGTGGCGGAGAAGTTTTACCCGGAGACTTTTTTGGCAATGTTCGCGACCGCAAGAAACAAGAAAAAAGGCTCAATCTAAGGAGGATATGGAAGAAGGATGAAGAAGGATGAGGATAATAAGATGAAGGAAGATGATAAGAAGAAGGAAGATGAGGGAGGTAAAAAGAAGGAGGAAGAGGAAGGAGGGGAAAAGAAGAAGGAGGAGGAGAAGGAGGAGGAGGAGGAGGAGGAGGAACAGGGAAGAGAAGAAGAACCTCCTAACAAGAAGCAGAAGATGGAGGAGCCTGAGGTTAACTCTCAGATGAATATGGTCTACAATATCAACACTGACACTAAGGTGTATTAACAATTTTAACATTATACTTAAGGTTTTAGTTTAAAATTTTCACATCTCTAATTACTTTTTTGATTTATTAGGTTTCCTCCAATGTACCTCCCCTGAGATTTCTTATTGCTGGTTCTCCCAAGAACCCAAGGGGAAACATTGTTGGCACTGTCCGGGGAAAGGCCCATTGGATCATTAGATCGGCTAAGAGGATATCGCTGAATAAGCAACACAAGAATCCTACCGAATTGACATGTCTCTCACAGATGCCTAGCACAGAACATTGTTGGCTCCACTTCTACATGAGCCAAAAATTTGAGCCTCAGTACGACGATCACCACGAGAATCCCCACGTTCCACCGAATTTGCGAGTGTTATTTACATTCAAATTTCCTAAATAATTTATTTTTGACACATAAATTATGGTTGTACTTATGTTTGATATGCTATTAATTCTGCAGTGAGGTGCTTGTTGGCATGGCTAGTTATCAGGGTCTTACGAGGTATTCCGCATGGGGCCTTCGAGATGAAAGTGGTTTGACAACGAAGTACGTATTTATTTATGTTGATTTAGCAGAGTTTTTGAAGACATGTATTATCCTATCCCATCATCGTAACACTCTTCTATTCACTTTTTAAACAATAAGGTGATGGATACATACTTGCAATTCCTTCATCTCCACGGAAAGAGCCGGGACTTTGGTGAAATCAAGCGGATTTGGTACCTCGACACATTTTATGTCGTAAGTTCATTCCCTTATAATTTTGATAATATCATTCAATTTAAAATTCATCTACAAAAATGGACTCATTAATTATAATTCTTGTTCAGGGAACGAAGGAGCTTGAATATTTCAAAGTGCACGATCAATTTGGAGGAACGTGGAGCAAGATGGGATACGTAAATTCTACGATTTCTATCAATACAAGTTGCTTTATACTTTCATCTTTTGTTGAACTTATTTTATTTTTAATTGTTAATGAAATAGATTTACCTGCCGAAGAATGTCTATCACATTCACTGGTTCATGATGGTCATTGCCTTCGTTGACAAGGAAATATTCATCTTGGACTCGCATTCTGGACTTGGGTATAATGAGTTGCATGTAGCTGCAAAAGTTAGGCAAATGCACCAGGTGCTATCCTCCTACTTAGAATACAGGATGACATTATAAAGTGGGTTGTGTGGTACATAAACGACGACATACCCAACAACCGCACGGGTAATAATCAAATACATTATTTCTTATTGCTAATGTATTAACATTTCTATCTTAGACATTAAAATTGTATTATGTACTAATCTATCAGGAATGATTGTAGTCCTCATGTCTGCTTCTTCATGACCCATTTGAGGGACCTGATTCCATCTCCAATGAAGAAGTTCTCAGTCCAAGTGAAGAAGTCCAGAATCTGGATTTCCAATGAAATGGCTAGATCATCATACAACTGCAATTTTGCGCAGCTTTATAAAGGGTTAATGGAATTCCAAGATATTGCAGACAATTCCTATGATTTCAAAGGTTGTACCACAAGTTTCCTACTGTTTCTACTGTTTCAATGAAGTTCGGGGGCAAGAAGAGGAAGCCGGCGGGGAAGAAGGCAAAAAGTGAATTTGTGTAATGTTGTTGGGGTTTTTGTAATATGAACAATATTTTTGTCAGTACATGTTATGGGTTGTTTGGGATAATGTATGTTTTGAACAATGTTTCCTACAGTTTAATAAGACAGTTTTTTTTTGGCTTATTTTTTGATGGCTTGTGTTGTTTTTTGAAAAATGACTTGTGCATTCTTGTGAACACAAACTGTCAAGTTTAATTTATTTAAGGTGCATTTGGTTATGCCAACTACCTTCACCTACCAAAACCAAATAAATAAATTCCCTACTAGGTTATTAGTTTTTCAATCTAAATTTTTAAGGTTTATATCTTAACTGTATCAACAGTTTGATCTCTGCATTAATACCTACCTACCTACCCACTGACCTCTTTTATTACTCTCTCCAACCACTCTCAACTAACTCTTTATTTCTCGCTTCACTCTCAGATCTCATATGTTCTCCTTCTCATTCATCCTTTTCTTCTTTCTCTCTAACAAATGTCTCAACATAGTGGTAGCTCTTCACCCTCACGAAACAACCCACCTTCATATTCAAGAGAAAATGCATCCCGGAGGTCAAGGAGTAGGCCTGGGTAGTGTTACTGTGGCAGTTACCCGGCATGTCTTACCGCACATACGCCCAAAAAACGATGGACGCATGTTTTTGACTTGTGTCAAGGCTAGAGGTCAACAATGCAACTATTTCTAATGGGAAGATGAATTTCCCAGTTCGAGATGTTCTCCAATTCTCCAAGAAATCCAGGAGGAGGTAACAACTTTGAGTATGAGGCTCGAGGAGGCCAAGAATGCTTCAAAAGCCAACTATTTTCATGTGAAACTGTTGTATGTTGTAGTTTTTGTCATTTTCATCGTCTTAAATTTCAAAGTAAGCTAGTTTCTGCTCTATTTAATTCTAGTTCTGGTTTGTTTTGTTAAGGATTTAGCTTTTGTTAGAAATGTTATCTTTATTTTTATCTTAACAAAAATAGTTAATATCTTAATTATTGATCTTTCTAACTAATGCTTAATTAATGTTATCCTTGAATTATCTAATTGTGCATCGTCCATTCTAAAGTGTTAACAATGTTATCTAGGTTAAAAAGGAATCTTTCCTGGGACCACTTGTTTGTCCGGTAGCGGGCCTTTTCGTAATAACCGGAAAATACCAGTTTAGCCGGTTACCACAGGGACGCACCAAAGTTTTTTCGAAAAGTACGAGTAGCTATGGGGGTTAACAATAATATTTATTATCTTATGGAACAAATTTATTCTACGTGAATTCTTTTTCATTACTAGCGGATGACGCGTCCTGATGGGACTATTTAAGAGTACATTATTGGATTAACACTCGCTAAAAAAATACTACCACTGTTCCATTTCTTTCCCTGAAATTTAAATTTATCACTATTCACTAAGTCATTTTGATCCAGTAATTTGATTAGCAAAACGGTGCAGAAATTTGGTAATCTTTTTATTTTGTTGTAGAGTCAACTTCATTCTACAACACTATGAAAAAATTATTAAAAATTACATCACTTTACTATCTAAATCATCGAGTCAAAGTGACCCAGTTACGGAACAAAAAATTACATTGAGGAGAAACAGAAAGTAACGGACTCTTTCCAAACGTGTGTTAATCAATGGTGGTATGGGGTTGGGTGGGGTGGTCAGCTGAGAGGGAGCATCAAGTAGCATAAGAGAGAAAGAGACTGGTGATTGAGACAGTAAAACTATTACATTTATATTCTCAATCACCAAAAGAAGAAGAATAAGAAGAAGAAGAATAATAATAATAAGAAGAAGAAGAAGAAGAATAAGAAGAAGAAGAAGAAGAAGAAGAAGCCATTGCATTGGCCCTTGTTGGATTGCCTTTCTAATGAATGGTTTCAATGCTTAATACAACTCTTGAGCTAAATCATTTGTGATCAGATCGAGCGATTGATTTGGGAGTTCTTGTGCAAGAAAAATGGGAAGGAAAGAGTTATGTGCTTAATTTATTGGGATAAAACCTAAAAGACAAAGGGCGAGGGGGTTCTTGGATTCAGAGACTTCTATTCTTTCAATATGGCTACCTTAGCTTTGAGGATTATAACTAACCTGAACTCCCTCGTAGCACAAGTATTTAAGAACAAGTATTTTGTTGTTTCTAACTTTCTCAATGCAAGGTTGGGGTCTAACCCATCTAAGATATGGAGAGGCGTTGTGGCTGGTCGAGCTGTGCTAGATTGGGGGATTTACAAATGCATTGGCTGTGGCACCACAGTTAATGTTCTCAAGGATTGGTGGATACCAAGGCCCAACAGTTTCAGGTCTTGGTCCCATGCATGTTCAATCTCTGATTTAATCATTATTCAAGTCAATGGAATATGGACCGTATTTCACAATTACTAAATGGGTTTGATGCGATTGTTATCCAATCCATTACTCTCCCATTGAATTTACAAGAGGATGTATGGGATGTTGGATTGAATACTAAAATCCATACTTTTTGTATTGGATTATATGAATTTGATATATATGAGAATGGTTTTGGGCAATGTTTTTGCATTACATCATTATTGTGCATGGTTATCTATTATTCTGCATACTAGAAGATCTGGTGTGTAGAGTATAGCTTACACACAGAAGATCTTATCTTCGGTTCTTGTGGAATGAAAGTCGTGAGTTCACAATCGATAAGGAATTAGACAAACCATTAGAACGATTGTAGCACATTGTTTCAGTAGGTCTGTCTTGGCCACAGGAAACAGTATAGTTCGTACTATAGTTTCAACTCAATGTGCTAGTATACTTTGTGTATATTGAACAGGACCAATTTGAGATCATTGTCTTTGTACTGACATAATAAGACAAGCTATGTCTCATGGTTATTATGATTACTTATGCTCTTAATCCTTAGATAGTCAATGTGCACATGTATTTAGTAGTTATTGCTTTGACAAGTCAAGTGAGTGAGATTCCTATGGAGTCAATAACCTCGATGAGTTGGGTAATACTATTGATTCCATGGTGTAGATTGATATATCGAAGGAATCCATGTCCCAGTTATGGGATTCATGATATTCCCTTGATGAAGCTTATAAGTTTTGATTATGTCAAACCCTGCAGGTAGATTACTTGGTAATCTGGACATATCAAATAAGTTAAGTGGTAAGGATCAAGGAAATGGGAAGAGTTTGATTAAATGAATTAGTCAGTAATTAATTTAATCGACGGATATCTATAATCTTAACATGGGGAGATAATAAGTATTTAACAACAGGAGCTCGAAATATTAGTTTTTGAGAATATGGATAGGAGTGCAATAACAGTTATTTAGTGGTACTAACTGTTATAAACTTTATTCGGACTAGGTTCGGGTGGAACCAGAAGTTGTTGGAATAGATGCCCTAGAGGCAATCTAGTTTAGTATGAATTTGTAATTGGCTAGAAATTCATTTATTATTTATTGGATATTTAATATAATGAAGTCCTTAGATTTACAATTGTGTTGTTTATCTTAAATATCCCTAGTCAAGTATAATGATTAAATGGGACAATCATCTATAGACTAGTATGGGGTTGGATTGATATGGAGATATCACGATCCAACACATAGGTGTGCATTACGGAATGTTGCACTGGATTGACCCATTACCGAGAAGGCTACATACACGTTATGTTGAGTCACAAATGCTTCTCGGGTACAATGGTATTGTCATCCTTAGACTTGAACTCACTAGATATTCTAGTTGTGGATCATTGTGATCTTGGTAGCGTTAAACGCTACACCGTAACTGGGTAGTTATAAAGGCGTGTACTGGATACAATGAGAAGCAAGCTTAGAGATCGTAGTGGACGTAGAGAGGATTTGCCCCTCCCACATAACGGGAGCAAATATCCAAGGCCACTCGAGGATAGTGCTTATAGAATGTCTGGCCAGACTCAAATAAATCAATATATGGGATATTGATGTTATTTGCACGAATAAGGCTATTCCATGGATCGAGAAACTAGGGATTGGATATACGAGTGTGACTTGTATGTCTCGTGTCCAATCCGGATATGGAGGCAAAGGGATGAGACAATTACTTGTACAAGGTTGTCTAGATGACTATTCAATTAGTTGGCTAGAATGGATGTTTTGCTAGAAACCGCTCCATATTAGCAAAGAGTTGCTACCAACTAGATAGAACCTATGGGGTCACACGCTATATAGAGTTGTACTAGATTATGGAATTAATTAATTGGATTAATTAATTAGAAGGATTACTTTGCAAACCCTTGCAAACTTAGTAGGGACTAATTTGCAAGGAAGGGACTAAATTGAATTCTAGTAGGACTAGAATAAGTCCTTTAGGTAGTTAACAAGGAGTTGTTGGACTATATAAAGGACCCTCCTCCTTCCTTCCCTACATACACTTATGCTCTAAAGAGAACATAACAAGAGTAGGAGAGAACAAAGGAGAGAGAGAGCAAGCCACAAGAGGGACGCCGCCCCCTTGCCGCCGCCACTTTGTCCCCGACGCCACAAGGGTGCCGAACCCCTTTTGGTGTCTCGTTTTGCGTGATTTCTTCACCCTCCTTTCAATCCGGGCTAGCACCAAGGTGATTGGAGATCTAGGAACAACTCTAGGCGTGGATCAACTATAGAGAACGTGACACTATTCGCGTTTGAAGTCATCAAGGAGAACCCAAAGGTGTGTTTATGATTTCTTACCTTCACTATCGTTATGCATCTAGACTTGTGATCCTTGGAGGGTTTTGCATGGTTGTTTGTTTGATTATGCTACCGTTTGCGCGATCCATGAATCAAAACCCTACAGTGGTATCAGAGCCACAGGTCATAGAGCATAAACGTAGTTTATGTGTTACATTCTTGTTGTTTTACACCTTAATTTGTTGTTTATCGCGTAAAACAAGACAAATCAAGCATTGGATGCAATTTGTCAAAGAATTAATCATAACAAGACCCAATTATTGCATTGGATGCATGAATTGGTGAGTTTGAGAAATTTTAGGATCATAGATCTAGGGTTTGGGCATCCTTGGGGAAGAAGGAGTTCTCCCACAACAAGGAAACAACCAAACTTGGGCTCCAAGCAAGGAGGTTGTTTTGGAAACAACCTCCACAAGGAAGGTTCGGCCCCTAGGGAGCCGCCCCCCCCTTGCTTGCCGCCCAAGCTTGGCGCCCTAAGGGGGCGGGCGGCCCTAACCCGCGGGCCTAGCTTGCGGGTTTTGGGCCGGGCCGGCCCTAGGGCTTTATGGTTCACTTATTTGGGCCCGGGCAATTGGATTGTTGGGCCCATGGACCGTTTTAACCCTAGAAATCCTAAAATCAATTAAAATTGACCAAGCGCGTTAAAATTGGATTTTAACTGTTTATGTGCAAATCGCATGGTGATTGGATATGGCCTTAGGATGTGGTTTGATGTGGATGTTTAATTTTGTGGTTTGGTTTTACGGCCTGCGAGCTGATCAATTAATTGTAATAATTAATTAGGGTTTTATGGCCTGCGTGCCATTTTTTTTCTCAACTTGTGAGATTTATTTTATTTAGTATAGATATTAGATAGTGCTAGATAAAGTAGATTGTTAGCCAAGATTGGAGAAAAGAAGCCCAAAGCCAAAGGAGCCACAAAAGATGGAGCATGGAGCATGGAGCACACCACATGACTATGAAGGATGGACCAAAAGATCAAGACGCATGGAGATGTGTTTGTTTAGGGTTCATAGATAATTCCATTGGCTTGGAATTATCTTAGTCTAGAAAAGGCCATATCCACATCACGTTTAATTTCTGTTTCGTGGTTGTTTATTTATTGTCTTATTATTTGTGTGGTTGGTGTATGGATGATGCATGCAATTAGGATAATAAGATAATTAGACAACCCGGATCTATTATTTGGAGTTGTGCCCAAACTCAAATAGATAGATTAGTTGATATTAATCAACAAAATAATTAAAATTGAAGAAAAATCCCTCAAATTTTAAATATTGTGTTCTTGCCTTCTCGTTATTTAAACACTCATTATCATCATTATTTATCGAGTTCGTGCGTGCCAAAGCATGGCGACTTGGTTCATAATGATGGAATGCGATGGCACGTAACAATGTGCAATTGTTTAGATAAGAGGTTGAGCACAACTAGGCTATTAATTTGATTAAGAAACCTAGAGGCAATCAATTGGGATTATCCATATGGATGGATAAATAAGGAGTTATTTGCCCGGTTGAACCAAGAGTTGCATATGGGATGCAATTGGAATTGTTCCTACCTAAGAAGTAATCGAATTATGGGTGACTTGCCAAAGCAAGCTCATAAGGAGATGAAAGAGATGGATCTTGGCCCACTAGAAAATATAAGGATATTTTCCGCATTAATATCTTGAGGGTTATTAATCCGTAGTAAAATAGTGGGAGCTATATTTAATAAACTAGCCATTATTAAATATAGTCAAAAATTCACAAATACTAAAACTTGCGTATTTTCCTTTTGTAGAATTCCAAATGGCAAACAACTCATCGAGTTCACAACATTCCCTACGATCTGTCCTTGAGAAGGACAAGCTCTCAGGAACCAACTTTCTCGATTGGTACAGAAACTTGAGAATTGTTCTCAAGCAAGAAAAGAAGCTGTACGCAATAGAGGAGCAAGTTCCAGAAGGTCCAGAGAATCAGACACCTGCTGCCTTAAAGGCGTATCAAAAGCGTGTTGATGACGCTAATGATGCGGCCTGCCTAATGCTTTGCACCATGACCTCTGAGCTTCAGAAGCAACATGAGAACATGAATGCTGTCGATATGATCGAACATCTAAAGCAGCTCTTCCAAGAGCAGGCGAGGGTAGAGAGGTATGAGGTCTCAAAGGCACTGTTCAAATGTCATCTGGCAGAAGGGAACCCGGTGGGACCCCATGTACTCCGAATGATCGGGTACTTGGAGAATCTCGCCCGGCTTGGGTTCCCGGTCGGCCAAGAGTTGGCAACCGATCTCGTGTTGCAATCGTTGCCCGAGAGTTATGGACAGTTCATTATGAACTATAACATGAACGAGATCGTTAAACCACTGCCAGATTTGCTCAACATGTTGAGGACGGCTGAACAGAGCATCAACAAGGGTAAGGGCAAGGCCATTATGATGGTGCATAAAGGAAAGGGTAAAAAGTTTGCCTCTTCCTCCAAGGGCAAAGGCAAGTCAGTTGCTAAGTCCAAGGAACAAGCCCTTAAGCCTGTTGGTGGGATTGCCAAGGTCGTGACTAAGGGTGAATGTCACTACTGTAGTCAACCGGGACACTGGAGGAGGAACTGCCCAAAATATCTGGAGGACAAGCGGCTTGGAATAGTGATTCCACCACCACCAGGTATTTTCGTTGTAGATGTCAATTTAACTGTCTCTACATCATGGGTATTAGATACTGGATGTGGATCTCATATTTGTCGAAATATGCAGGATCTAAAGAGAGGTAAAAGATTGGCTAAAGGGGAGGTAGATCTGCGCGTTGGGAATGGAGCAAAGGTTGCTGCGTTGGCCATAGGCGTGTGCGAGCTATCTCTGCCTTCAGGATTAGTTTTAGAATTAAATAATTGCTATTTTGTGCCTGCTATGAGCAGAAACATTATTTCTATTTCTTGTTTGGACAAGGAAGGTTTTATTATTTCAATAAAGAACAATTGTTGTTCCTTTTATTTGAATAATATTCACTATTTTAGTGCGCAATTATTTAATGGACTTTATGTCCTTGATCTAAGTAATCCTGTCTACAACATTAATACCAAGCGGATTAAAATAAATGATTTAAATCCTGCTTATTTATGGCACTGTCGTTTAGGCCACATAAATGAGAAACGTGTATCTAGACTCCATAAGGATGGATTGCTAGACTCATTTGATTTTGAATCATATGAGGCATGTGAAGCTTGTTTATTGGGAAAAATGACAAAGTCCCCTTTCAATAAGAAAGGTGATAGGACTAGTGAGCAATTGGCGCTCATACATACCGATGTGTGTGGGCCATTTGCCACGCCTGCCAGGGGTGGTTATGTCTACTTCATTACGTTTACTGATGATTACAGTAGATATGGATTTGTGTACCTTATAAGGGCAAAATCCGAATCCTTTGAAGTGTTCAAGGAATTCAAGAATGAAGTAGAGAAGCAACTTGGCAAAAGTATCAAGGCTCTACGATCGGATCGTGGAGGAGAATACTTGAGCCAAGAGTTTGACGACTATCTTAGAGAGTGTGGGATCGTGTCCCAACTCACTCCACCCGGAACACCACAATGGAATGGCGTGTCCGAGAGGAGGAATCGAACCCTATTGGATATGGTCCGGTCTATGATGTGTCAAACCGATCTTCCATTATCGTTTTGGGGCTACGCTCTATTAAGTGCAGCTTTTACCATTAACCGTGTTCCATCTAAATCAGTCATGAAGACACCATATGAGATATGGAGTGGGAGGCGTCCCACACTGTCGTTCATGAGGATTTGGGGCTGCGATGCCTATGTAAAACGTTTACAATCAGACAAGCTAGGGCCTAAATCGGATAAGTGTAAATTTGTGGGGTACCCTAAGGAAACTAAGGGATACTATTTCTACAATCCAACCGAGAACAAAGTGTTTGTTGCTCGGACCGGCGTGTTTCTAGAAAGAGAGTTTGTCTCTAAAGAAGCAAGTGGGAGGAATGTAGAACTTGAAGAAGTTCAAGAACCACAAATTACTGAACCGATTATGGAACATGAACAGGAATCACAAGCAGTTGTGGATCCACCTGTTCAGGTAACACAAGAGCTTCGTAGATCTAGTAGAGTGCGCCAGGAACCCGAGAGGTACGGACTTCTCGTAACAGATTCCGGTGACACGATGCTCATAGATGATGAGCCTACTACCTATGAGGAGGCCATGAATGGCCCAGACTCGCAGAAGTGGCTTGAAGCCATGAGATCCGAGATGGAATCCATGTATACCAACAAAGTATGGACTTTGGTGGAACCACCTGATGGGGCGCGGCCCATAGGGTGCAAGTGGGTCTTCAAGAAGAAGATCGACATGGATGGTAATGTGATTACCTATAAGGGCCGATTGGTGGCTAAAGGATTCAGACAGATTCATGGTATTGACTATGATGAAACCTTTTCACCAGTCGCTATGACCAAATCCATCCGAATCCTACTTGCGATTGCAGCATACTACGACTATGAGATTTGGCAGATGGATGTCAAAACAGCATTCCTTTATGGGAATCTCCTCGAGGACGTGTATATGATACAACCGGAGGGTTTTGAGGATCCAAATCAAGCCAATAAAGTGTGTAAGCTGCAACGATCCATTTATGGATTGAAGCAAGCTTCTAGGAGTTGGAATCGACGTTTTGATGAAGTGGTCAAAGAGTTTGGCTTCATCAGAAACGAAGATGAGTCTTGTGTCTACAAGAAGGTTAGTGGGAGCTCTGTAGCTTTTCTGGTCTTGTATGTGGATGACATACTGCTCATTGGAAACGACATTCCCATGCTGCAATCTGTGAAAGATTGGCTAGGAAAGTGTTTCTCAATGAAGGACTTAGGGGAAGCAGCCTATATACTCGGTATAAAGATCTATAGAGATAGATCTAAGAGGTTGCTAGGCCTAAGTCAAAGTACATATATTGACAAGGTGTTGAAACGGTTCAACATGCAAGATTCCAAGAAGGGATTCTTGCCCATGTCACATGGAATCACTCTTTCGAAGAGTGGTTGTCCTTCCAATGAGATTGAGAAGGAACGCATGAGTAGGATTCCTTATGCCTCGGCCATAGGATCCATCATGTACGCCATGTTATGTACTAGACCAGATGTGTCATATGCCTTGAGTATGACAAGCAGATACCAATCCAATCCAGGTGAGAGTCACTGAATTGCTGTCAAGAACATCCTAAAGTACTTGAGAAGAACTAAGGATGCTTTCTTGATGTTTGGCGGTGAGGAAGAGTTGCGTGTAAGGGGTTACACTGATGCAAGCTTCCAAACCGATAGAGATGACTTTAGATCACAGTCGGGATATGTGTTTTGCCTGAATGGAGCAGCGGTGAGCTGGAAGAGTTCCAAGCAAGAGACGGTGGCTGATTCTACAACAGAGGCTGAGTACATTGCTGCAAATGGCGCAGCAAAGGAGGCTGTTTGGATCAGAAAGTTTGTTTCTGAACTTGGTGTGGTCCCTAGCATTGCGGATCCAGTGGAGTTGTTCTGTGACAACACTGGGGCGATCGCGCAATCAAAGGAACCCAGGTCGCACCAGAAGTCCAAGCACGTGCTCAGGAAGTTCCATCTGATTCGAGATATTATCGATAGAGGAGACGTTCGGATATGCAAGATTCCTACAGATGATAATCTGTCAGACCCGCTTACGAAGCCTCTCACGCAGTGGAAGCATGAAGGGCACACTAGGAGTATGGGCATACGAGATGCGCCAGATTGGCTCTAGTGCAAGTGGGAGACTGTTGGAATAGATGCCCTAGAGGCAATCTAGTTTAGTATGAATTTGTAATTGGCTAGAAATTCATTTATTATTTATTGGATATTTAATATAATGAAGTCCTTAGATTTACAATTGTGTTGTTTATCTTAAATATCCCTAGTCAAGTATAATGATTAAATGGGACAATCATCTATAGACTAGTATGGGGTTGGATTGATATGGAGATATCACGATCCAACACATAGGTGTGCATTACGGAATGTTGCACTGGATTGACCCATTACCGAGAAGGCTACATACACGTTATGTTGAGTCACAAGTGCTTCTCGGGTACAATGGTATTGTCATCCTTAGACTTGAACTCACTAGATATTCTAGTTGTGGATCATTGTGATCTTGGTAGCGTTAAACGCTACACCGTAACTGGGTAGTTATAAAGGCGTGTACTGGATACAATGAGAAGCAAGCTTAGAGATCGTAGTGGACGTAGAGAGGATTTGCCCCTCCCACATAACGGGAGCAAATATCCAAGGCCACTCGAGGATAGTGCTTATAGAATGTCTGGCCAGACTCAAATAAATCAATATATGGGATATTGATGTTATTTGCACGAATAAGGCTATTCCATGGATCGAGAAACTAGGGATTGGATATACGAGTGTGACTTGTATGTCTCGTGTCCAATCCGGATATGGAGGCAAAGGGATGAGACAATTACTTGTACAAGGTTGTCTAGATGACTATTCTATTAGTTGGCTAGAATGGATGTTTTGCTAGAAACCGCTCCATATTAGCAAAGAGTTGCTACCAACTAGATAGAACCTATGGGGTCACACGCTATATAGAGTTGTACTAGATTATGGAATTAATTAATTGGATTAATTAATTAGAAGGATTACTTTGCAAACCCTTGCAAACTTAGTAGGGACTAATTTGCAAGGAAGGGACTAAATTGAATTCTAGTAGGACTAGAATAAGTCCTTTAGGTAGTTAACAAGGAGTTGTTGGACTATATAAAGGACCCTCCTCCTTCCTTCCCTACATACACTTATGCTCTAAAGAGAACATAACAAGAGTAGGAGAGAACAAAGGAGAGAGATAGCAAGCCACAAGAGGGACGCCGCCCCCTTGCCGCCGCCCCTTTGTCCCCGACGCCACAAGGGTGCCGAACCCCTTTTGGTGTCTCGTTTTGCGTGATTTCTTCACCCTCCTTTCAATCCGGGCTAGCACCAAGGTGATTGGAGATCTAGGAACAACTCTAGGCGTGGATCAACTATAGAGAACGTGACACTATTCGCGTTTGAAGTCATCAAGGAGAACCCAAAGGTGTGTTTATGATTTCTTACCTTCACTATCGTTATGCATCTAGACTTGTGATCCTTGGAGGGTTTTGCATGGTTGTTTGTTTGATTATGCTTCCGTTTGCGCGATCCATGAATCAAAACCCTACAGAAGTCCTAATAAAGTTAGGAGCTTGATTCGTATTTTCTCCTCCAGGTCCCTCCCGCAGCCTATATAAGTGTCTTTAGTCTTCAGAATTCGTATGCTTGAGATACACACCGAAATTTAGGGTTTCGAGAGTGAGAGCAATTCATCTGGAGGCCAAGAATGATTCTGGAAGCAGCAAGCCCACACTTGCGTCCAGGAGGAACTTCAGGAATACGGGAGAAGATCAGGAGTGTTTTCAGACCTACATCAGATAGATTTGACGCAGGTATGAACCCTAATTCCGCCTAGTAGGGTTTATGGCATTCATGTTGAAATAATTTTTTTTTAATCGGTATAGCAGACATCAATCGAATTGGTCCAGGGATTCGCCTCCCTTCAATTGGTATCAGAGCCAGGTTCGAATCTGCATATCTGCTATACATCCATGTTGTCCAATAATCGAACCGGCTATGCATGTTAGAGTAGGAAGATTGCGATGTCTAACTTTGTTTTGCAGATTGAATCGTGTCCTGCTATTATGGTCACACTGTTTGATGTGTGTGGTTTGATTTGGTTTTGGTTCCCACGCTTTTTTCGTGGATGAAATCTGTAATATGTAATAGTAAACCCTAGGTTCTCTTATTCCAGTTTTAGAAGAACATGTGAACTCCTTGGAGGCATTGAAAGTCTATAACAGTCTCTGGTACTCTGTTACAGAATGATTTGCGGAATCCATGGAGACTTGGGTTACTGTAATATTAGTGGAGACAGAAGGACGAAAGATTGCAGATTGTCAAGTTTTCCACAGTGACGTGTCGCTGGGTCAGATGGGTCTTGCTAACCCGACTAAAGAAGCTTCGACCATAATAGCTGGGTTGTGTGTTGTTGAATTCTTTTTATGTGCTTGATTATATCTGTGTGTATGATTATTGTGAATGCGTGCATGATAAATCATGGACAACATGGATAAATAAATTTAAATTGTATTAAATTTTTCAAACAACTAAGTGGGAGAGGGAGTCTAGTGATTATAGATCCCGCGGTCTCCATCATTGATTTATAAGTTATGTAGTTGGTTGTGTGTGTTAGCCTTGGAGTTAACCTTCTTATCGAACATAACCACTACAGTATCACTGGTATAAGTTCCTATAAGGATACTTCTAATAATTACTGTTTATGTGTCATCTCTCCATCTGAGAGGCATGTATTGGGTAATGGGTTAGAAGTAAAGTGATGGTAAAAACTTAGATGTAAGTTATAGTATCCTCCCCATCGGAGTCACTGCTATGGCTTGCGGGACCAAAGGTACCATCTCTAACTATAGAATGAATGGTAGACGTCCACCCATCGTGGCATACTATTTTTATGTGTGTTAGACTACTGGTGGTTTACATTGCCCTTATATGTTTTATTTACATGATTCTCAGGTTCAAAATGTCGAACATATTCAACCCACTATCTATTCTCTTGAATCAAAACAAACTCAATGGATCAAACTATACTGATTGGAAGAGGAATTTGAATATTGTGCTAACTGCTGAGGATTACAAATTTGTGCTTCTTGAGGAATGTCCTGAAGAACCTCTAGAAGGGGCTTCTCAAGAAGAAGCCAAGCCTTATAAGAGGTGGCAGAAAGCCGATCACATGGCTAAATACTACATATTAGGCTCCATGTCTAATGTGTTGCAGCATCAGAATGAGAACATGGGCTCTGCCGTTGAGATCATGGAGAACCTCAAAGAGATGTTTGGGGATCAGGATTGTGCTGCCAGGAAGGTTGCTATGAAAAACCTCATGAACACAAAAATGGTTGAAGGATCCTCTGTAAGGGATCATGTTCTGAAGATGATAAGTCTTCTAGGTGAACTATAGATCCTTGGAGCTGTAATCGATGAGGAAACTCAGGTCGATATCGTGCTCATTACGCTGTCTGATTCATTTAACAGTTTTCGGCTAAATTATAATATGAACAAAAAGACTTATTCTTTAGCCGAATTTTTAAAGGAGCTTCAAGCAGCTGTGGGACTCCTACAGAAACCGGTTACTGTAATGATGACTCAAAAGGCTTCTGCTTCTAACCCTAGGGCTAAGAAGAAGAAGAAAGTTGAACAAGCAGTAGTTCCGAAGGTTTCTCCGACACCTCAAGGAATAGCTCGTGGGCCACATCAAGCACTTGCTCCTCAGGGGACATTGGGAAAGCCGAAAGGCAAGTGTTTCCTCTGTAACCAGAGAGGGCATTGGAAGAAGAAATGTCCAAAGTTCCTGACTCGTCCAATCCAGAACAACACAGATATATCTCTTTCACTAATAGTTGAATCATGTTTAGCGGTTCGATCTACTAGAACCTCGTGTGTAGATTCGGGAGCCACTGACCATGTCTGCAATTCATTGCAGGGGTTCCAGGAAACCAGACAGCTTAGTGATGGCGAGATTTATCTACACTTGGGAAACACGAATAAAGTAGCTGCAGTTGCAATAGGAATTTGTTTCTTACATTTTGGGAATGATAGGATTTTAGTTTTGAAAGATTGTCTTTATGTACCTTCCATTAGAAGGAATTTGATTTCAGTTTTTAAGTTGTTTAAGAATGAATATTCAGTTTATTTTAATGACTCTGTGGTTATTAAGAAAAATAAACGTTTTATTTGTTCTGGTACATTGGTGGATGGTCTTTACATTATAAATCCTGAGACTCCCATAGCGCAGCTATATGAACTGAATAACTCGGATATCTTACCTAAAAAGAGAAAGGAACCTTGCAAGATAAACCAAACATATCTTTGGCATTTACGACTTGGTCATATCAATATAAACAGAATACAAAGGCTGGTTCAGAATGGACCATTAGGTTCATTAAAAGTGGAGGCACTACCAGCATGTAAGTCATGTTTAGAAGGTAAGATGACCAAGAGGCCTTTTTGGCAAAGGGTAATAGGGCCAAAGAACTGTTGGAGCTTATCCATTCAGATGTTTGTGGACCAACGAATGTCCAAGTGAGGGGAGGTTTTGAGTATTTCATTACTTTTATTGATGATTACTCAAGATATGGATGTATTTATTTGATGCGGCATAAGTCTGAGGTCTTTGAGAAATTTAAAATTTTTAAGGCAGAATTAGAGAAGCGTCTAGGAAAATATATCAAGTCATTTCGATCTGAACAAGGTGGCGAGTACCTCTTGAGACAATTCAGGGATTACTTGGAGGAACAAGGGATTCAATCCTAGTTGTCTGCTCCAGGTACGCCACAACAGAATGGTGTGGCAGAGCGAAGGAATAGGACTCTTTTAGAAATGGTGAGATCCATGATGAGTTATTCAGATTTACCAATTTCCTTTTGGGGGCATGCTTTAGTGACAACTGCATATATTTTGAACTTGGTTCCGTCTAAGTCAGTACCAACTACACCCACAGAACTTTGGACTGGGCGCAAGCCTAGTCTACGGCATGTTCGGATTTGGGGTAGTCCAACACATGTGCTGAAGGGGAACGCAAGTAAGTTGGAATAAAGGACAGAAGTATGTGTCTTTGTAGGATACCTGAAAGGAACAAAGGGTGGTTTATTTTATAGTCCGAAGGATCAGAAAGTCATTGTTAGCACCAATGCGAGATTCTTAAAAGAAGACTATATTATGGATCACAAGCCTATAAAGGTAAAATTGTTCTGGAAGAAATGCGAGGAAATCAAGTAGTCCAAGGTCATGATATACCAACTGTACAAAAAGAAATACCACAAGAAAATGATATCGACATTCAACTACCTTTGGGTGGTTGGAGAAATGTAGATACTCATGATACACAACAAAATAGTGTTGACATCCCACCGCAAGAGGGCAGTGGGGGAAATGACAATACTAGTGATCCACAAGATAGTAGTGACATTCCGCCGCAACCGAGCAGTGGGGAAAATGTTACCGCTAGTGAACCACAAGTACAGCCTCGTCGTAGTGGGAGGATTTCTCGTAAAACAGAGAGATACATGTACTTGGGAGAGTCTTTCGACAAGGTCCCTGAAGAACATGATACTGATCCCAGTAACTATAATGAAGCTGTTGAAAGTACGGATGCAAAAAAGTGGAAAAAGGCTATGATTTCTGAGATGGAGTCTATGTACTCCAATCAGGTCTGGGATCTTGGGGATCCAAGAGATGGGGGAAAACCCATCGGATTTAAGTGGATTTACAAGAAAAGGAGAGGGGTAGACGGGAAGGTTGAAACCTTCAAAGCAAGGCTTGTTGTGAAAGGTTTTACTCAGAAAGAAGGGATCGACTATGAGGAAACTTTTTCGCCAGTAGCCATGATTAAGTCTATCAGGATTCTCTTGTCCACTGCGGCTCAGGTCGATTATGAAATTTGGCATATGGATGTCAAGACAGCTTTCCTTAATGGAAGTCTTGATGAGTGCATTTATATGATGCAACCAGAAGGATTCGTAGCTAAGGGCCAGGAGCACAAGTTGTGCAAGCTTAAGAGGTCTATTTATGGATTTAAGCAGGCATCTAGATCATGGAACATCCGTTTTGATCAGGCAAACAAATCTTTTGGTTTTGATCAATGTCCAGATGAGCCGTGTGTGTACAAGAAGTGTAAGGAAAATGTGTTGGTATTCTTGATACCTTACGTTGATGATATATTGCTCATTGGAAACAATGTGGGTGTATTATCTAGTGTACGGGTATGGTTATCAAGTCAATTTGATATGAGAGACTTGGGAGAAGCATCATACGTTCTAGGGATAAAGCTTATGCGAGATCGGAAAAATAGGATGTTGGGCTTGTCACAAGCCAATTATATTGATATTGTTCTTGCAAGGTTTAGCATGCAGGATTCCAAGAAAGGGTTAATCCCTTTCAGACATGGAATTAGTCTATCTAAGGATCAGTGTCCTAAGACATCTTATGAGGTAGAAAGCATGAAGGCAGTTCCTTATGCTTCTGCAGTAGGAAGTCTCATGTATGCGATGTTATGTACTAGACCGGATATTTGCTTTGTTGTTGGCATGGTTAGTAGATATCAGTCTAACCCTGGCAGAGAACATTGGACTGCGGTGAAACATATATTGAAGTACCTGAAAAGGACTCGAGACTATATGTTAGTTTTGTTGGAATTGTGCCCTAGAGGCAATCAATTAATTGTGACATGTATGGATTTACGATTCATTATGTTATCGATATAGAGATATGTTAACATGAATGAAGTCCTTAGAATATAAGTGTTATATTCTTAAATATCCCTAGTCGATTATAATGATTAATAGGACAATCATCTATAGACCAGCATGGGGTTGGATTGATATGGAGATATCATGATCCAACACATGGGTATGCATTAGGAGTAATGGCATACTGGATTGACCCATCTCCAAGAAGGCTACATACACGTTATGTTAAGTCACAAGCGCTTCTCGCGGTGCAACGGTATTGTCATCCTTAGACTTGAAGTCACTAGATTATCTAGTTGTGGATTATTGTGATCTTGGTAGCGTTAAACGCTACACCGTAACTGGGTAGTTATAAAGGCGTGTACTGGATACAATAAGAAGCAAGCTTAGAGATCGTAGTGGACGTAGATAGAATTTTTCCCTCCCACATAACGGGAGCAAATATCCTAGGCCACTCGAGGGATAGTGCTTATAAAATGTCTGGCCAGACTCAAATAAATCAATATGGGATATTGATGTTATTTGCACGAATAAGGCTATTCCCAGGATCGAGAAACTATGGATTGGATATACGAGTGTGACTTGTATGTCTCGTGTCCAATCCGGATATTGGGACAAAGGGATGAGACAATTACTTGCACAAGGTTTGTCATGATGATTATTCTATTTGTTGGCTAGAATGGATGTCTTGCTAGAGGCCGCTCCATGTTAGTAAATAGTTACTACCAACTAAATAGAACCTATGGGGTCACACGCCATATAGGGGTGAACTAGACATGGGAATTAATTAATTAATATGATTAATTAATTAAAAGGATCAAATCGCAACAACTTGCTAACTTAGTAGGACTAATATGCAAGTTGGACTAATCCATGTATAGACATGATTAGGATTTTCCAAGGTGGCCTAATTCATGTAGAGACATGATTAGGATTAATTTGCAAATAAGAACTAATCCATGTATTGACATGATAAGGACTATTTTGCAAAAGGGGACTAATCCGAACTTGAGTAGGATTAGGAGAGGGGTTCTTTATGTAGTAGGACAAGGAGTTGTTGGACTATATAAAGAACACTCCTAGCTTATTTTTCTCTCTACACACCACACATATATTTGATAGAAGAAAGGAGAGAACAAAGCAAGGAGAGAGCAAGTCCCTAAAAGAGGGCCGAACCCCCTTTATGGGACCGCCCCCCTACCCGTCGGCCAAAGGGAGAGCCACCCCCACCTTTGGCACTCCATTGTTGGAGATTCCTTCTTCCTCCTCCATTATTCCTAGCTAGCACATGGATTTGGAGGATCTAGATCTCACCTCTAGGCTTGGATCAACCGTAGAGACGTGACACTATTCGCGTTTGAAGTCATCAAAGGAGAACCCTAAGGTGTGTTAATTGATTTCTTCCTTTACCATCGTTATGTCTCTTGACTTGTGATCCTTGGAGGGTTTTGCATGGTTTATTTTGTTTCCGTTGCGCATCCATGAATCAAAACCCTACAGTGGTATCAGAGCCACAGGTCGTAGAGCATAAACGTGGTTTATGTGTTACGTTTTAGTTGTTTTACACCTTAAATTGATTGTTTATCGCGTAAAACAAGACGAATCAAGCATGGGATGCAATTTGTCAATAATCTATCATAACAAGATCTAATTTTTGCATTGGATGCATGAATTGGTGAGTTTGAGAAATTTTAAGATCTTAGATCTAGGGTTTGGGCATCCTTGGGGAAGAAGGAGTTCTTCCAAAACAAGGAAACAACCAAACTTTGGCACCAAGCAAGGGAGTTAATTTGGAAACAACTCCCTATAGAGGTTCGGCCCCCTAAGGGGACCGCCCCTCTTGCTTGCCGCCCAAGTCTTGGCCGCCCTAGGGGCCGGGCCGGCCCTAGGGCCCTTACGGTTCACCTTTTTGGGCACGGGCAATTGGATTGTTGGGCCCATGGACCGTTTTAACCCTAGAATTCCTAAAATCAATTAAAATTGACCAAGCGCGTTAAAATTGGATTTTAACTGTTTATGTGCAATTCGCATGGTGATTGGATATGGCCTTAGGATGTGGTTTGATGTGGATATTTTATTTTGTGGTTTGGTTTACGGCCTGCGAGCTGATCAATTAATTGTAATAATTAATTAGGGTTTTATAGCCTGCGTTCCATGTTTTTTCTCAACTTGTGAGATTTATTTTATTTAGTATATAAGTTAGCTAGTGCTAGATAAAGTAGATTGTTAGCCAAGATTGAAGAAAAGAAGCCCAAAGCCAAAGGAGCCACAAAAGATGGAGCATGGAGCATGGAGCATTCCACATGACTATTAAGGATGGACCAAAAGATCAAGACGCATGGAGATGTGTTTGTTTTAGGGTTCATAGATAATTCCATTGGCTTGGAATTATCTTAGTCTAGAAAAAGGCCATATCCACATCACGTTTAATTTCTATTTTGTGGTTGTTTACTTTAATGTCTTATTATTGTGTGGTTGGTGTATGGATGATGCATACAATTAGGATAATAAGATAATTATACAACCCGGATCTATTATTTGGAGTTGTGCCCAAACTCAAATAGATAGATTAGTTGATATTGATCAACAAAACAATTAAAATTGAATTTAAAATCCCTCAAAATTCAAATATTGTGCTCTTGCCTTCTCGTTATTTAAACACTCATTATCATCATTATTTATCCGTGCGTGCCAAAGCATGGCAACTTGGTTCATAATGATGGAATGTGATGGCACGTAACAATGTGCAATTGTTTAAATAAGAGGTTGAACACAACTGGGCTATTAATATGATTAAGAAACCTAGAGGCAACCAATTGGGATTATCCATACGGATGGATAAATAATGAGTTATTTGCCCAATTGAACCAAGAGTTGCATAAGGGATGCAATTGGAATTGTTCCTACCTAAAGTAGTCAAATTATGGGTGACTTGCCAAAGCGAGCTCATAAGGAGATGAAACATGGATCTTGGCCCACTAGAAAATATAATGATATTTTCCGCATTAATATCTTGAGGGTTATTAATCCGTAGTAAAATAGTGGGAGCTATGTTTAACAATTTAAATCCTTGTTAAATATAGTTAAACGTCACAAACTTTGCATAATCATATTATGTTGAATACCCATGGCATTAAACAAATAAAAACGCGACTCTATCTATTTCCTAGACTGGTATAAAATTGAGAATTGTTCTCAAATAAAATAGAAATTATTGTACATCGTAGAACATAAAGATCTCTCCCTACCAACTACCAAAACACACTAAAACCTAATGGAAGGGACATCAAAGAATGGTTCTTTGGATGTGACTTGCCTCATGTTAGCTGCCATGAACTCTGAGCTCTAGAGGCAAGAAGAGAGACATGGAGAAGTATGATATGATCATACATTGAAAGAAGCTCTTTCAAAAGAGGGAGCTAGGCATGAAAGGTTTGAAGTGTTGCTCTACTTTGGGTTATGCAAATATACTAATTCAATATGATTGAAACATTAGTGAATATGCATTATCTATGAGATAGATAAAGAATAAAAGGTTATTCACCCAAGTGGACCAAGAATTGCATTGGATGCAATTATAGTTTTGTTTTAAAGTTGATTTACTCAATATGATTGAAAAATCACTAATAATGGGCATGGGCAAAGTTGTTAATGGATAGCAACATGGGTAAGGGCAAAAACAGTTTGCGCCGACCTCATGGGTATAAAGCAAGCTTGTTGCTAAAACCAAGTTGCCTTGAAGTCCCATAGATGGTGTAGAGGAAGAGAAACTACCCAAAGTACCTGGAAGTAAATAATAAAGGAATTATGAATTCCGATTTGGGTATTTTTGTTATACAAATCAATGTGTCTATCTCATCATCATAAGTATATGATACTATATGAGGATCTCACATTTATAGAAATGTGGAGGATCTCAAGAGACGAAGACAATTGGATAAGGAAGAAATAATCCTACACGTGGGGCTATGAAGCAAAGGGTTGATGAAAAGCCGTAGGGAATTATTTCTACCTTTAAGAAATTGTTCATGAATTAGACAAAAGCGATAATGTCCCTAATATGAGTAGGACCATTATCATAGTTTCTTGTTTGGACAAGAAAGCTCCTTATCATAATAAAAGGACAAATGTTGTTCCATTTATTATGGTATGCATTATTGTAATGCAATTTTTTCTAAGTGGATTCTATATCCATGATCATGATAATTTCATCTATAAAATTAATACCTAGAGGTTTGCATATAATGATATGAACTTCACTTATCTTTAGCATTATCGTTTAGGCCCCATAAATAAGAGATACATATCTGGAACCCCATGAGGATGGATTTCTGGAACTCATTTGATTATTGAATCATATGAGACATGTAAGACTTATTAGGCAAAGATATGATCTTTTGGGAATCCTACATATCGATGTATGAAGGCCACTAAGCACAAATGCTAAAGATGGTTTTCAGTACTTCATCATAATTACTGATGGGATCAGGGAAATATGGATTTGTATATCTTATGAACAAACAAATCAGAATCCTTTGAATTGTTCAAGGTATTCAGGAATGAAGTAGAGAACTAGCTTGGCAAAAGTATTAGGGCTCTTCGATTGGATCATAGAGGAGAGTACTTGAGCCAAGAGTTTGAAAACAATCTATGGGAGTGTTGGATATGATCTAACACTCGCTCCACCTAGCACGCCACAAAGGTTTGGCGTGTCTAAGAGGAGATTTCGGACCTTGTAGGACACGGTTCGGTCCATGATGAGTCAAACAGAACTTCCAGTTTACTTTTGGGGATATGTTCTAATTATAGCAAATTTCGCCCTTAACCTTGTTCCATCAAAAACGCATTATGAATAACGCCATATGAGATATGGACTAGGAAAGTGTCCTAGTATGTCATTCATAAAGATTTGGGGTTATGAAGTTTATGTAAAAGAGTTTACAAATAAACTTGGACCCAAGTCGGATAAATGTTTTGTGGGATATCCTGAAAAGGATATTATTTCTACAACCCAATCGAGAACAAACTGTTTGTTGCTCGAACTACAGTGTGTCTAGGTAGAGATTGTCTCTAAGAGAAACAGTGGGAGGACAGTAGAACTTGAAAAGTTCAAGAACCACAATAGAACATTGATCCGTTTGATGGAGCATGAGCAGGATCACAAGGTGTTGTGGAGTAACCTACTCAGATAACACAAGAACCTCGTAGGTAAGGTAGGATATATTGAGGGACTAGAGAAATTAGGATTTCTCATAACCCCTGATATATTGCTCATCAAGACGAGCCTACAACCTATGAGATGGCCACGTGTGGCCATACTCTCAGAAATGGCTTGGAGCCATGAGATACGATATGGAATCCATGTATACCAACAAAGTATAGACTTTGGTGGAACCACCTGAAGGGTAGGACCCATAGGGTGCAAGTGGGTTATGAGGAAACCAACATGGATGGTAATATGATTACCTTTAAGGTAAAATTGGTAGGAAAGGGATTTCATGCAAGCTCATAGTATAGACTATGACAAAATCTTTTCCCAATTGTGATGCTTAAATCCATTCGCATCTTGCTTGTAGCAATCTATTTATAGATTGGATCAAGCTTCTAGGAGTTGGACTGTTCAAATGGATGATGTAATCAAAGGAGTTTGGTTCCATCAAAATTGAAGATGAGATTTGTGTCTACAAGAAGGTTAGTGGGAGCACAGTTATGTTTCTGGTCGTGTATGTGGAGACATACTTAATCATTGGGAATGTTGCCCCTACTTGGCAGTCTTACGTAGATTGACTAGGGAGTTGACTTTCTAATGGTAGACTTAAGCGAAGCAACTTGTGAAGATCTATTGAGGTAGATCAAGATGGTTGTATAGCTTAGTTCATAGTACACAAATTGACAAAGGTGTTGAAATGGTTCAACGTGAAAAGAATATTGATTCTTACCCATGTCACATGGAATTAGTCTTTGGAAGGCAAATTGTCTTACCAATTAGATTGGGAATAGACCGTATGAATTAGATTCACGAGATACGCCATGAGATGTACTAGGCCAGACGTGTCATAAAGCATGACACAAAGATACCAGTCATATCCTGGTGAGAGTCACTGGATAAAATATCAAGATTATCCTTTAGTACTTGAGAAGCACTAAGGATGAATTATTGATAAATAGATAATATGAAGAGTTTGCTGTAAGGGGTTACAGTGATGCGAACTTCAAATCTAACAAAGAAGATTTCAGATTATAAGTCAAGTTTAGAGTTTTGCCTTAGTGGGAGCGACTGTGAACTGGAAAGGTTCCAGGCAAGATTCAGTCACTGATTCTAACATAGAGGACTGAGTAAATTAATTCATAAGATGCATTTACTCAGAATATTCAATCTTAATCAAAATTGTTGATGGAGGAGATGTGAATATGTTGCAAAGTGCCAGCATATGTCTCGCCCCTACGCAGTGTAAGCGTGGAGGGCCGCGCTAGATCAATAGGCATATGATGCAGGAGATTGACTCGAGTGCAAGTGGGAGACTGTTGGAATTGTGCCCTAGAGGCAATCAATTAATTGTGACATTTATGGATTTACGATTCATTATGTTATCGATATAGAGATATGTTAACATGAATGAAGTCCTTAGAATATAAGTGTTATATTCTTAAATATCCCTAGTCGATTATAATGATTAATAGGACAATCATCTATAGACCAGCATGGGGTTGGATTGATATGGAGATATCATGATCCAACACATGGGTATGCATTAGGAGTAATGGCATACTGGATTGACCCATCTCCGAGAAGGATACATACACGTTATGTTAAGTCACAAGCGCTTCTCGCGGTGCAACGGTATTGTCATCCTTAGACTTGAAGTCACTAGATTATCTAGTTGTGGATTATTGTGATCTTGGTAGCGTTAAACGCTACACCGTAACTGGGTAGTTATAAAGGCGTGTACTGGATACAATAAGAAGCAAGCTTAGAGATCGTAGTGGACGTAGATAGAATTTGTCCCTCCCACATAACGGGAGCAAATATCCTAGGCCACTCGAGGGATAGTGCTTATAAAATGTCTGGCCAGACTCAAATAAATCAATATGGGATATTGATGTTATTTGCACGAATAAGGCTATTCCCAGGATCGAGAAACTATGGATTGGATATACGAGTGTGACTTGTATGTCTCGTGTCCAATCCGGATATTGGGACAAAGGGATGAGACAATTACTTGCACAAGGTTTGTCATGATGACTATTCTATTTGTTGGCTAGAATGGATGTCTTGCTAGAGGCCGCTCCATGTTAGTAAATAGTTACTACCAACTAAATAGAACCTATGGGGTCACACGCCATATAGGGGTGAACTAGACATGGGAATTAATTAATTAATATGATTAATTAATTAAAAGGATCAAATCGCAACAACTTGCTAACTTAGTAGGACTAATATGCAAGTTGGACTAATCCATGTATAGACATGATTAGGATTTGCCAAGGTGGCCTAATTCATGTAGAGACATGATTAGGATTAATTTGCAAATAAGAACTAATCCATGTATTGACATGATAAGGACTATTTTGCAAAAGGGGACTAATCCGAACTTGAGTAGGATTAGGAGAGGGGTTCTTTATGTAGTAGGACAAGGAGTTGTTGGACTACATAAAGAACACTCCTAGCTTATTTTTCTCTCTACACACCACACATCTATTTGATAGAAGAAAGGAGAGAACAAAGCAAGGAGAGAGCAAGTCCCTAAAAGAGGGCCGAACCCCCTTTATGGGACCGCCCCCTACCCGTCGGCCAAAGGGAGAGCCGCCCCCACCTTTGGCACTCCATTGTTGGCGATTCATTCTTCCTCCTCCATTATTCCTAGCTAGCACATGGATTTGGAGGATCTAGATCTCACCTCTAGGCGTGGATCAACCGTAGAGACGTGACACTATTCGCGTTTGAAGTCATCAAAGGAGAACCCTAAGGTGTGCTAATTGATTTCTTCCTTTACCATCGTTATGCCTCTTGACTTGTGATCCTTGGAGGGTTTTGCATGGTTTATTTTGTTTCCGTTGCGCATCCATGAATCAAAACCCTACAGGTTTACCATGAAAATAGTCTTGTACCAATTGGGTACACAGACTCAGATTTTCAGTCAGATAGGGATTCCAGGAAGTATACCTCTGGATATGTTTTCACTTTAGGAGGTGGAGCCATTATTTGGAGGAGAATCAAGCAGTCTTGCATTGTTGATTCCACCATGGAAGCTGAATATGTGGCTGCTTCGGAAGCTGCTAAGGAAGCTGTTTGGCTCAGAAACTTTCTAATGGATCTTGGAGTGGTACCGAGCGCACAACCGGCTATGACGCTTTATTGCGATAATAGCGGCGCAGTTGCAAACTCAAGGGAACCAAGAGCTCACAAGAAAGGTAAACACATAGAGCGTAAGTATCATTTGATTCGAGAATTCGTGCACAGAGGTGATGTGGCAGTGATGAAGATTGCATCAGCGGATAACCTGGCAGACCCATTTACGAAGTGTTTGACAGCTAATGATTTTGATGGTCACGTAGAGAGAATGGGTTTGAGGTGTGTTGCTGCATGGCTTTGAGTCTTAGTGGGAGATTGTTGGATTGAATACTAAAAGCCATGCTTTTTGTATTGGATTATATGAATTTGATATTTATGAGAATGGTTTTGGGCAATGTTTTTGCATTATATCATTATTGTGCGTGGTTGTCTATTGTTCTGCATAGTAGAAGATCTTGTGTGTAGGGTATAGCTTACACACAGAAGATCTTATCTTCGGTTCTTGTGGAATGAAAGTCGTGAGTTCACAATCGAGATGGAATTAGACAAACCATTGGAACGATTGTATCACATTGTTTTAGTAGGTCTGTCTTGGCTACCGGAAACAGTATAGTTCATAGTTTCAACTCAATGTGCTAGTATACTTTGTGTATATTGAAAAAGACCAAGTTGAGATCATTGTCTTTCTACTGACATAATAAGACAAGCTATGTCTCATGTTATTATGATTACTTATGCTCTTAATCCTTAGATAGTCAATGTGCACATGTATTTAGTAGTTATTGCTTTGACAAGTCAAGTGAGTGAGATTCATATGGAGTCAATAACCTCGATGAGTTGGGTAATACTATTGAGTCCATGGTGTAGATTGATATATCGAAGGAATCCATGTCCCGGTTATGGGATTGATGATATCCCCTTGATGAAGCTTATAAGTTTTGATTATGTTAAACCCTGCAGGTAGATTACTTGGTAATCTGGACATATCAAATAAGTTAAGTGGTTAGGATCAAGGAAATGGGAAGAGGTCGATTAAATGAATTAGTCATCAATTAATTTAATCGAAGGATATCTGTAATCTTAACATGGGGAGATAATAAGTATTTAATAACAGGAGCTCGAAATATTAGTTTTTGAGAATATGGACAGGAGTGCAATAACAGTTATTTAGTGGTACTAACTGTTATTAACTTTATTCGGACTAGGTTCGGTGGAACCAGAAGTCCTAATAAAGTTAGGAGCCTGATTCGTATTTTCTCCTCCAGGTCCCTCCCGTAGCCTATATAAGTGTCCTTAGTCTTCAGAATTCGTATGCTTGAGATACAAACCGAAATTTAGGGTTTCGAGAGTGAGAGCAATTCGTCTAGAGGCCAAGAAGAATTCTAGAAGCAGCAAGCCCACACTTGCGTCCAGGAGGAATTTCAGGAATACGGGAGAAGATCCAGGAGGAATTTCAGGAATATAAGTGTCCTACTGTTTTCAGTAGGGTTTATGGCGTTCATGTTGAAACAATTTTTTTAATCGGTATAGCAGACATGCAATCGAACTGGTCCATGGATTCGCCTCCCTTCATGGGCTTGGTTTTAGATAAAAAGGGAAGGTACACGATTAAGTCGGGATACCTAGTCGCCAAGGAGATAAGGAAGGGCCATGGGGAAAACTAGTTCAAGGAAGGATAACGTTATAAGAAAAATTTGGAGCTTGGATGTACAAAGGAGCGCCATGTTCACGGTTTAGCTGGCTTATCATCAATCATTAGCCTCTAAGACGAAACTCATAAGGAGAGGAATTAATGTGTCACTAAATTGCTACGGTGTGGCAATACTGAGGAATCGGAAGATCACATTTTCATGAGGTACATACGGGTGAAATTTGTGTGGGAGTCACTATTGGGACATCTTTCTCTTCACAAAAAGTGTCTTTCAGTTCAAGGTTGGATTGAAGCTTCTATGGAGTTGTTAAGTCCGGCCGATAGAGCGGTGTTTGTCACTACTTTCTGTAGGGAAACTTACGGCTATTTGAAGGGAAAAAGTGTACTGAGGAGGATACTATTCGGCAGGTTAGGGTCAAGCTCGATGATTTGGCAACGGTTCGATTTCATGGAAGCCAAAATTCCCAGACAATAACACGACGGGTGGTAACACACAGAGAAGAGGTGGAATTGTGACTTGGGTCAGACCGATGGCTGGGTTTACGAAACAAAACTCCGACGCGGCTTGGATATGTGAGGATAGGTTTTAGCATGGGGATAGGTTTTACGCGATTCGAACGGAGGATGGGTCGCAGCTACGGCTGGCCCTCTCTGTCGGGTGGTGTCGGCTAAATTGGCAGAAGCTCTTGGAATGCGGGAAGGGTTTTGTATGGCGAGGAGGTTAGGCATTCGGAGAATAGCAATTGAAAGCGACTTACAACAGTTTCTCGGCGATCTCCAAAGCAAGAAGCTGAATGAGGATCGAACTAGTTATGGTGCCGTAGTTGAAGAATGCCGCCAGCTTCTTTGTTACTTTGATGCAGTTTGTTTCTCTTGGTGTCGCAGGGAAGCGAATGTTATGGCACATAAATGTGTGCGGGAAGGAATGTCGCTTGAAAACCCGAAAGTTTGGTTAGGTTTGATTCCAGAATGGGCTACGAGCCTAAATGTAAACGATTTGGGTTCATCTTCTGATAAATGAAAGTATTCGTTTTAATCAAAAAAAAATGATTGTGAAATCTCATTCGGCGGTATAGTGTGTATTGGAGTAGCTATGTATAACTAACCTTGGTCTAAACGTCTTCTAGTCATTGAATAAAATCAAAATGGGCTCTTGATCAAAATTGTGTTGAGAAAGAAGATAACCACATCTTTGTTGAGGGAAGAAACTTGAGAGTTTATCTACTCCAAGTTTGGACTGTAAGAGCATGCCCTTTGGGCAAAACAATTTTGTTAAGGAGGGAAGACCTAGCGATAGTCGTGTGGGTCGTCGTCTGGCCGGCTCGGTCACGGAAACGGGCACGGGCCGGAGTGTGGGGTTGGGCTGGCTAGTTAGTGGGCTTCAACAAGTATTAACTTTTTGGGCCAAGTAACTACTCTCAACCGCTCTTCTTCAATAAATTATCCACTGTTCCTCATTCATATTATCCAAAGCTAACGAAATTCTCCAGCACTTAAACTTCCAATCAAACAGAAACTCTGCCATAGTCTCAGTTCATCGTGCTTCTCCGTAGTCTCAGTTCGTCGTGTGCGGCGTGTACCGTGCTTTCTGCCACCGCACATGGAAGATTTCATCCTAGGAAGCAGTCGTCCGAGCAATCCACAACAAGCACGTGTGGGGCGAATCTGCTTTAAGGAGTCTACTTCTACATGAACGAAACTTCCTTCCAACTCCATACAGCGTTCAGAAATCCTACAGCCAGTTCTTCTTTGTTTTGTTATTTTTGAGTATTGTTATGATCATTCATAATCTGTTCAGGTCAATAAAATTCAACAACATAAACTAACTCAATATTCCATAACATATAACATACTTTTAGAAAAGAAAATATTTACCCAAAAGAAACAAACGCAACAAGAACAACATGAATTTTACTCATGGGAACCAAAAGGTTGAAACAGTTACATCCACGGCAGGATCAACCAGTAGGAGTCTAGATCATGAACGGAGCTTTTCCACAAAGGATAGGAGTCTAGATCATGAACGGAGCTTTTCCACAAAGGACTTGCTATCCAAGCTCTTGCTGTAGAAGTTTTCATTCATCTCTTGAATGGTGAAATTCCTATAAATGGGTGTTTTATCAGGTGACACCAACTCCGGCAATGGTCCATACTGTTCGGTTTCCTTGGTGCCGAGGTTGAAGAATTCCACAATCGAGATTCGAGGTTGCCTTGAGCCGTTTGCCAGAACACGGTGCTGAACACTGTTGCACTCATCATTCGAGATAATCTAAAAAAACATTAATATGCATTTTATATTACATTAATTAGTCCAATACAATTGAAGGAAAACAGTGCATGAAACGAAAGGTAATACAAAAGAATATAATCATCAGTAACTATGGCTTGTATGTTTTCTGTTGTAAAATGGTTTTTCGAGACATGCTTTTGTTACCCAATTTCGGTCAAGTTATAACTAAGAACTTGGATCAACGTTAACATATTATTAAACTAGGTAACAAGGGGATCGATTCAAGATCCCAAACGTCGAAAACCATTAACGGGTGAATGAGAAATTAGGCGTTGAAGTTGGCCACTTCAATTGTTCAATTTTAAATACACCCACATCTTGGAAATGAGGAAGAGAAGAGTAGTTCATCTACTCAAATGTTGAGTACTAAGGGCACGCTCTTTGGGTAATAGACAATGGTCGAACCACCACACGCGCGCGCCGCCGCCGCCGTCTGTGATAAATAAAACAAAGCACAACCAACTGTGGGGGGCAAATATTACTTCACGGAGATCGTTTCAAGAACAATGAGACTGTCTTCTATCTTGCTTCAGCATTCGGCAATTTAACTATTTGTAAGTTTTGTTGTTTCTGTATTTTCATTATTTCTGTTAATATTTCTGTTTCAGATTCTTCTTAATACACCTACATCTTTTCCAACATTTTCAAACTTCCTTGAGACCATAGGCAGGGAGGGTTCTTCGATCGACTACATGTGGACTGTGATTAAGCAGTTTACAGTGTCCAATAGAAAGGCGGTTGAGCCTTGGCCAGGTCTAATCGAGCTTCTCGGCCAGGCGACCGAGCACCCTACCAAACCCCACGCTCGATGGCAGACCTGCGTATTAAATTATTTTGAGTGGGTTCCCTCCAGTCTCACCTCATTCTCTTCCTCTATGTCTCTCTGTATATGACTATATATCGTGCAAATTTTCCTTTTTAGGAGTATATTTCTATTTGTCGAGGTTATGTAAAATTAGGATTTTTTCATTCGTATGTATTAATGTTGTTTATTTACTTCTTTCGTAAAATAAATATAATAATTCCCTCAAAAAAATATGATGTTATATTCAAATTTTGTATCTAAAAAAGAGGAAATAAATAAATATTAGCGATGCATTAGAAATATTGTTAATTACGAATTTAAGCATTTATATCTATTTTTTTTTTTTTTTGAGGGACTTATCTATCTATTATTTTCGATAAAATTTAACTAGTAATCGTGGTAGTATGTATACATGTATTAAAGGAAATATTGCTATTATACATATAATGAAAAATGTATCTATTTCTCAAAAAAAGATGTATCTAGTAACACCTCAAAAAAGATGTTAGTAATGAAAGAACATTATGATACTATATTAAAATATTTTGTTCACAGTATATTTACCTTTTTTTCTAATTGTATTTTCATTAAATATAAATAACTATCAATTAAAATTTTCAATAAAGGAATCATTGAATAAGTGTTGAAATATATTTTTTTTTTCGATCATTCGGAAATAAATGAGTGTTGAAATATTTTGAAATATGATAGTAGTAGAGGGTTTCATGAAGACTTTGTCCATGTGGGGTGCAATATGACTGTTTCTAGTATTCAATAATTCTTCATGGGAGGTTGTGTTAAATATAAGAATAAATAAAATTTTAAAAATATGAGGGTGGCACTAGGAACATGCATATAACAACATACTACTTATGTTTCTTCTAATTCAGCTTAATTCACTTTTTAACACTATTCACTGGGTCACTTTGACCCGGTGATTTGGTTAGTAAAACGATACACGAATTTGGTAATCTTTGCATGGTCTTGTAGAGTAATCTTTACTTTACAATACTATGAAAAAATTGCCAAAAAATTACATCGTTTTGCTATCAAATCTTCGAGTCAAAGTTATCCAGTTACGGATAAAAAAGTCAACCTCCTTTGAAAGAGAAGAAACATAGGTAGTATATATGAAGACATTTATTGGTGGTGTGTGTAAGTTTGGGAAGGAGCACATGCATATGATAATGTCCCTGTTTGGATGAGCTTATATCAGCTGCAATTATATCAGCTTATTGGAATGACTGTTATTTCAGCTTATTTAATCTCGTCCGAACACACCCAATGTATATATAAAGACATTATGGGTGGTGTGTGAATTTTTTTCAACTCTAGGGCGGCCAATGCATATAAAATGTATATATTAAGAAATTTATGGGTGTTGTGTGTAATTTTTCTAACTCTAGCTATGATTGTGGTCCCTGCATGAGAACGCACCAAAATATAAAATGTGAGAAAGAGAATGAACAGTATAAGTTACCCTCGGTATTAATTACTGATGTCGCTCCCAAAAGAAGACAATCATAATCAATATTGTTGTCAAAGGTTAAAAAAAAAGTATACCAAAAGTTATGTGCACACAACCCTTGCAATGACAAAAGGAGTAATTAATTAACTAGGGCAAGAAATGAGCAAATATTACCTGAAGACAGTCTCCAATGTTGATTATCAAACCTCCATGGACAGGCTGAACATCAAC
Source organism: Linanthus parryae (assembly GCA_023055425.1). Lineage (NCBI taxonomy): Eukaryota > Viridiplantae > Streptophyta > Magnoliopsida > Ericales > Polemoniaceae > Linanthus > Linanthus parryae. The sequence continues at coordinate 68,402,128 of JALGPY010000001.1, read as the reverse complement.
CCATTCCTCCCCATGCTTAACCTGCAAACCAGGAACCTCATTTGGCAACAAAACAGTCAGAACCTGTGGATCCGTATGAGAAGTAATCCCAACCGTTAAATCAGGCTGTGGACAGTAAGGATAGTAGTGCCCCGCAATAAACCTAGTCTTTGTGCACCCCAACTTTTTCAACCTATCACATTCCAACCCCATACCTTCACACAACATTTCCATCACACCCTCCGCCACTTTCTTGGCATGCACGTCCCACTCTGCCACCTCCTTCCTGCACACCTCAGGGATATCCTCCGCTTCTGCCGCCACCGGCCCCGCCATCCACACATTCAACGAGTCAATCCAGCAAGCAGCGTCCGAGTGGTGCAAGTCAAAGTTGCTAAGGTACGTGACACCACGCCCTTCTTCCCGGACGTAGTACTTGGCTTTTTCCTCTACGGGGAGTTCATGGAAGGACTTGATAGCGAAAATCGTTGAATCAAGAACAGAAATGGGTATGCCATGGTTGATTAATTGGAAGAAACCCCATGTCTTAGCGGCTTCGCGGATTTGTTGAATGATCTTTGGTCTATGGGTGGAGGAGCTCAGGTTGGAGAAATCGATTACAGGGACACCAATGGAATTAGAGGCCAAGGAGGATTTGAGGCCGCCAGGGAGCTTTTCCGGTGAATGGATGAAGAATTTAGGGATTGTGGTAATTCCGGAATCCAAAAGACCTTTGACACCCATCTTAGAGTTATCAAACTCCAAGACCTCCTTTTTCCGGTCATACTCGCCACCATTTGCACCGCCATCAGCCGCCAATGCCACCGTGTTTTGTCCCTCCATAATAAAAATGTTCACTCGTTTATCTTCTCTTATCTCTATGTTGTAATAGGGTGTGTCTAGCCTCCGTGTGTTATGCAATATATAGAGTAATACTTTCGGGGGATTGATTTAGATATTATCATCGCCGTTCATGGTAGACAAATCGAACTACTTAATGAAGTTTGGTGAGGACAAAGCTCAGAAAGTCGCACTAAATATTCAATGGAGTACTCCTTAGCCACGACTCTTGTGAGTTATGACAGCTAAAAATACGAGTATGTGTGGGGTTTAACAATAATAGTTATTACCTGTTCTCAAAAAAAAAAAAATAATAGTTATTACCTTTATAAAACAAATTTATTCTGCTGACTTCTTTTTCATTATATTTCACTTTATTGGTGAAACTATTGTATTTATATTCTCAAAAAAAAAAAAAAAAAAAAAAAAACTATTGCATTTATAATGAATACAGGTTACAATGCTTAGTTATAAATCTTGATCTAAATTGTTTCATTGTGAAATCTCATTCGTCGGTATACATGTGTATTGGAGTAGCTACGTGCAATTATCCTTGGTCTAAATGTCTTCTAGTCATTGAATGAAATCAGTCTCAACTATAAGATCTTTTATTTAACATATCCTACACTGGAACTTGTGAATTAGATATCTGGTTGGATCATGTTAATTCATAAAGATGTGGAACCCATGACACAAGTTATATTTTTAGTGAATTGGATAGATGTGAAAGCCCATCCAAAGGAAATACTTCAAGCGGCTATGCTGGTATTATTATTATTATTATTATTATTATTATTATTATTATTATTATTATTATTATTATTATTATTATTATTATTATTATTATTATTATTATGAAGAACACTGGGATTATAACTAAACTGTATAGATGATATCATAGCCAATTAAGACAGCAAGCGACACTAGAAATCACTTGGAATAGTGAAGTACTTAAACTAGGGGTGTAAGCGGTTCGGTTTGGTGCGGTTTGTGCGAATACACCGGTTTACTAATTTTTTAACCAAACCAAACCATTTGAAATGATGAACCGAACCGAACCAAACAGAAAAAAATCGGTTTGGTTCGGTTTGGTTCGGTCGGTTTGAATAAGCATTATTGAATGGATATTATAATAATGCATTGTCAACGAATTTCAAATTTAAAGGAGAAACATATTAAGTAGACGTAAAAAAAACCGGCACGACTATCGTTTATGATGGAACGTAAGAGTAATGGAAGAGATTAAAATTATTGTGATGATTTAATTGAACCTATCTACGTGTGTTCTATGTTTTTAGATTATTTAGTATAATTTATTCAATATATATTTTAATAAAATTAATTATGAACATATCGATTCGGTTCAGTTTGGTGCGGTGTGATATTTTTACAAACCGTAAACCGAACCGATTGGACCGGTTTGTGAAAGTTTGAACCATTCATAAACCCAACATCCAAAAAAAACCGTCCAAAACCAAGGATTTCGGTTTGGTTCGATCGGTTTAACCGGTTTATTCGATTTTCCTTACACCCCTACCTTAAACGCACAGGGTTGTGTCTACATATGTCAGCATCATCCGATTGTGACAGTCCTAGAAGAGTGCAAGATAGAAGCAATGAATTTATTAAAAGAGAGGAGGGAAGAAATTACGTCACCACAACCGAATTAGTGATATTATTATTATTATTTTTGTGAGGAAGAATTAGTGAATTGTGATGGCTGTAGTAAAGCCTCAATTTCTTGTCTGGTTGTTAAATAATTCCAGATGGTGGAGTTTAAGAGCATCTCCCACAGTTGACATCAAATTTAACACCAAATCCTATATTTGGTGGAGAAAAATAGTTTGGTCTCCCACAGTTAACCCTCAAAAACACCATTTCACCATTTTTGGTGGAAAAATAGAGCTTTCGGTCTTCCACAGTTTTAACCAAATTTTACATCAAATAGTTATTTCACCATTTCATCAAATTTAGAGAATGGCATTTTTGGCCTCCCACAACAAATCATCAAATTTATCACCAAATCATGAATTTCATAACTATCAAAAAAAATATATTACCAAAATAATATTACACGAAATTGTAAAATGATTAAATAACACTTCAAAAAATCTAAAATTAACCAGTCTAATCTATTTGACCATGATTATCCCATATGTACAAGAAGGTTACTGAAGTTCTTGAAGTTTAACATCAGTGTATTATCTTCGGCCACACCTGTTGCAACTACATTAGTTATTTCATTTTATCATCCCGCAGCATAATGCTGAAAATATTATGTAACACGCTATCGCTCAAAAGCATATTATACAAAGTGGAAGAAGAAAAACGGATGGCGTATATACTGTAAAGACGAAATGCTATACTATTACATTAGAGCATATTATTACCATGAAAGTAATGTGAAAACATGCCCTAAACACTAATTAAAAAATTGGTGTAGGTTACACCAAATCATATTTTTGCCATCAAATTTGATGGTAAAAATAGGATTTGGTGATATGGAATATGATTTGAGGGTACTGTGGGAGATGCACTTCACCATTTCACAAAAGCTACACCAAATATAGGATTTGGTGATTTGGTGTTTTTTAGGTCAACGACTGTGGGAGGCCTACAAAAAACTCACCATTTTTTTTGTTGATTTGGTGATTTGATGATTTGTTGTGGGAGGTCGAAAACACCAAATTTTACTATCAAATATAGGATTTGGTGTTGACACGCTCCAACTGCAAGTGTACAGCTGTCGTGTGTAGTAATAAACCGGAAATCCGGGCTATCGAACCCAAGGGACTTTGTTTAAATTAATTATTATTCTAAACCTTATGTGGGTACGTCGCAAGTTGTGTTTTGTTCTAATTCTACTAAAATAAAAACGCAATATTCTCAATTAACCGAGTGAAGTAGTTCACGATTAATAAAGAATGAATTTTAGGGTTTTTGTAATATAAGGGAAAAAATACCGGGAATTATCTAGGTTCACTAGGTTGATCTAAACTTATGTTTTGATTCGTAAAACAACCACGTATTTTTTACTATTAATCAAGCAATATTGAACTTACCGAGTTACCAAGCAAGTTCACTATACTTAAAACCAAAGCAAACCGAGTTACCAAGCTTATTTTAGCTTTAAGCATGCATTAAAACCATAATTCTACTTTAACGATCCTAGTTAACGATGTCGAGTTACCAAACATTGATTCGACTAGGTGGATTATTCAATTTACCGACTAATTCTCACGGAGTTACCACGTGAAAACTAATTAAGTTTATCTCTACGTTAGCTACTCGCAAAGATAATATGATTACAAACGTAAATAATCCATAACAATGAAAGATTACGTGAGATTAAGCTAAAACATGAATCACAATCATCAAAACATGATATTTAGATCAAACCCTAGCTACACCAAACGAGAATTCCCAGCAAATAACGTTTAGCTACGCATATTCATACTCAAAACGACAAGTCTCATGAGTTTAAACATAAAAATGAAGAAAAGAGAAGAGTTGAGAATCCAAACGGATGATCCAAAGCTCCTAAGCTCTCCCAATAGCTTCTTGATCTCCAAAAGATGTTTCCAACGTAAAAACTACTGAAAAAGTCGACCTAGCACACTTAAATACATTTCTATAATGATATGACAAAGTTACTGATAATTGCAAAAAGACCCCAGACGAATTTAACATTCTGGGCAATCTCTTTGTGCGAAGAACTTTTCTCTTCATGCGAAGAGAATCTTCACTCTGTCTGAAATCTTCTTGCAAAAGTCTTCCCACTTTGAGACAGCATCATACCACACGAAGACATTTGAAATTTTGGCTAAGTATTCTCTTCGTGCGAAGAACTTTTCTCTTCGTGCGAAGAGATTCTGCCTTAGCTTTTTTCTGGCTCTTTTCCTTGAGTTTTCCTTGCCTTCTTTGTTTCCGAAGCTAGTTTCCTCACCACCTTTGATCCTCGCGTCCTATTTCCTGCCAACCACAACACGAAACACGAACCCGCGATTATATCACAATAAAAGCAACAATATATACGAGAAACGCCCGGATTTAACAATGAACGCTCAAAAACTCAAATTTCACAATTTTAGCATAAAACGCTCAAAGACGATAAAATTCTCCATCATAAGCACGCAAAACATAGCAAAAATAAGGAATAACATAACTCCAAAACGGAGTTATCAACTACCCCCACACTACACTTTGCTCGTCCTGAGCAAATCCTAGAGCCAATTCTCTCAATCTCATCTCACTTCCTCAAACCTCTCCCGATTTCCAAACTTTCTTTGCATACATACCACATTTGCCATTGCATACTTATCACAACATCACCTACGAGTCCGAGGACAAGATCCAAACACAAGCCACCTTTTACTAGCCGACACGACTCGATTATAAACAATGCAACTACATGCAAACGCAATATATACAATGCAAGAAATTAAAGAACAATTTTTTTCTTTCCTTTGCGAGATCGGGCAATCTCAATCAACTTAAACCGGATATCATGGATTGATGAGAAATTTAGGAACAAGGCGTGAATTGAAACTAAACTTGACAACACGACTTTCTCTTAGATCGTATAGAGAGCCTAGCTTTACTAAGTACAAGAATAACCTACCTCTTCGCGTGTGCCCATAAAAATAAGAGGCTATGCTAGGCTAAGCCACGTTCAAGGTCCGAGCTCCTAATCCACTAACGGGTTTTAAAATGTTGAGGCTTAGGGACATAAGGATAATCACGATGAAGCACGTCCTAACGCGTCACATTCTCACATTATACCCCACATCTCACACACCCTCACCACGAATAAATATCAACCAACCCCATTTCTGTGCGTATTAGATATCACGCACTCACGGCTCTCCACACTTGTGTCCATGATGTAGTGACATGGAACACCGCCACACCGAAGTGCGCAAGCCTACTCACACTCACCCTCGCATCCCCTCGTAAATATAAACTATCACGCATGCGATCCTGTAGGACTGCACAAGTATATTCAAATAAGCTCTCCCTCATCGAACCCCGTCACTACAACCCCCTCGTGACGCACTAAAGTGGTGATTTTAAACGATTTGTGATGAAGGTCAAGAATCGTCACCCCAGGTCAAAAGGTTATCAAATAAACCAAGGTTCAACTCGGGTTTTCTAGTGGTCCTACAAGGTGAGTTCTATAAGCAGTGAGTGCTCTAATACACAACCCCTCACAGTTGTTTCGTGTGCCACTACGGGGCGGGTTGGCGACTACCTAAGACGTACACAAGAACGTTTGGCTGGTTTAGCTCACACCTAGCTCAACTCTTGTAAGAAAGCACGGCACACACTTTAGATTTGAAAATCAAGTACGTGTGTAAAATAGGTAGGCACTCCCGTAAAGAAAGTCCCTCTATATGTACGAAGGGGAACTCACGTTGTCGTTCTCGGTTGCAAGTCACGCCCTACGCCTAAATTCCTCACAATTCCTTGATTTTTCCAATTTAAAGCTTCTTTTCCATTGCCCTTTCTCAAATTTTTCATTTTTTATGATTTTTAATTTTTTTTTTTTCCTTTTTTTTAAGACAAAATGCATAGGCCAACTCGACTACGACTCGATACGGGTAGGGGACTCAATAATTTAAAAAGAATTCAACTAAATGCAAAGATATATACATCTACCACAATACGACAATATATTAAACACGACATCAACCACAAAACTCACACAATACGACTATGACTATATGCAAAAAAGGCTATGCAAGACTCGACACTAGGCTAGTAAAAGGTACCACCACCCCCACACTAGGATGCATCGTTGTCCTCAACGAGAAATCGAGGACTCAACAATCCTAGCGCAAGGGCTCTCTCTCCTCTACTCATCCTCTTCGGAGTACGGGGCATCCTCGCCTCCGTCTTCATCATCCCCAACTTCCTCGTCCACATTCTCATCAGGCGGGGCCTCATACGCGGCCCCTTGATACCATCTCTCAGTGGTAGGGACAGGTGGCACAAACTCCTCTCTAGGCACCTCAGTCGAGTAAAGCACCCACTCACCAACCATTTGAACCAAATTACCCAATTGGGCATGGTTACTTTGCAAGCACTCAAACTGACGCCTCCTCTCTTCCCTATCCACTGTCATCTCCTCTCGCAACTGGTTAAAGGCTGCCTCACCATCAAAACCAGCTCTCTTCACCCCTATACTTTTCTTCCGACCCTTGTTCCGCTTCAAGGCTTTGGCCGTGGCGTCAAACTTACACCATTCTCTCTTAGGGAAGACAGGAATGACTTTGTCGTATTTGGGAATCGCCACCTCAGAAACAACGGCTAAGTGGGTGAGCAAGAAAGTATGTCCGGGGGCCATCTTGTTGTTTATAGAAATTCGATCCATGATATTACCCCATATGAAGCGAGGAATATCAATTCTCTGCCTCTACCAAAGACACAACGCCATCACACAAAGTCTAAAGGAGAATGTGGGGTTTGAGGTGGTTCCCATAACCCAATTCTCCAATAACTCACAAATCCATCGAGCCTCCGGTTTTAACTCCCCAGTTGCAACCTTCCATTTAAGCATTGACCCTTTCCTATCCCACGGAGACTTGCCCGGCGGAAAACAAAACTTGTTGACCTTTTCATAAATGTTCTCGTCCGACACAACCCGAGAAAAAGCACACGCATCCGCTAGAGGTGGGAATTTAAGCGCAAAGGAGATAGACTCCGGTGTGAAGACTATCCACTTGTTTCGACAATACACCAACCTATGGTCGCGACTCTCACCATCCAACGCATACCTAAGGTTGACAACAAACTCCCTAGCGATTGGGGCGCTCGAAATTCCGACCAATTCAAACCACTTAAAAAGCCCTTCCCTATCGTAAATGCTCTTAATAGGCGGGGGCATGTCCGAGTGAAATTCGAACACTTTCTCTGGTTGTCCCGATTTGGTAAGGTAATGATCATGGTCATAATCATAATGGGCCTCGTGGGTCACGAAGCGATACGAGTCAAAGTTCGACTCAGTCAGTTTCCTCACATTCACCTTCCCCTCTCTTCTTTTTCTCATCACGGGTCGGTTAGGAAACGGAATTTTTAGCAAATCATATTTGGGCGACTCGGGCGCCTCTATGGTAGGCGGAGCAGAATCGGACGCCTCCATAGACGACCCCTCACCCGTCTTTCTATTTTTTGAGGCCATTTAGCAAATCAAGCAAATACGATGGAAATTTAAACTGTGCACCGTGACAGGAAGTGTAACCGAAGGCAGCTAACAACTAGCAATTAAACAGATAATACCTAGGACTCTAATCAATCTCCCCCAAGGTGCGCAACTAAGCGAAAGAAATTAAAAATGGGCTTTTACTCAATCGTGCCTAGACTCGTAAAATTAAAATTGCTAGTTTAGATAGTACCTGAGACACCTGGAGTACCTTTCTTACAGGTGTCATTTCCGCGAAAAATTCACCAAGAAGGGCCAAACTGACCCGTGAAAATTTTTCCGGAAAAAGTGAAAAATTTGTGCTTTCCGTACTCCCCTCGTAGTCCCCGTCGATGTTTGTTCTTGAACTTTTGACTGAATCTCCCTCCAAGTACTTCAATTTTTCAATCTAGGAATGGAACCCTAGATTTTGTTCTTCCCCAAAACAGCTTGTTAGAGGACGATTGAGCCAAAACTCCACGGTTTAATCTTCTTCTCCTTCTTCTCGCGAGCAAAACCCTTCCAACCTCTTCTAATTTGGTGAAGATTTGAAGATTTGAAGATTTGGAGATTGAGAGAGATGATGAACTGTCGACGGGTTGAAGAAGAATGAGACTGCTGATGATTTTTTGGGTCAAATGGGGTTTAAATACCCTTTAGACGATTTGTCACAAATACCCCTCTATACATCCATCCCCCTCTTTCTTTGGCACGGGCGTTTTGGACTTTTCACGCCTTCTGGGCATTCTCTTCGTGCGAAGAGTTTTTCTCTTCGTGCGAGGAGAATGCCCAGTTGGCCTTATTCCTCTTCGTGTGACAGTCTTCTTGTTTTGAGACAGAAGGCTGTCACAAGAAGAGATACAAAATTTTTCTAAGTTAAAACTCTTCGTGCGAAGAGTTCGTGCGAAGAGTTTTTCTCTTCGTGCGAAGAGAGCTGGGCACTGCTTAAAAATCCCCTTTTCTGCTTGATTTTCCTCGACTATTTACTCGTTTCTTCGAATCTTCATGAATCTCCTCGTCCTCGAGATCCCGTGTAGATGATAAAAGATTCCCAAAGTCCGGGGAATATTTTATTCTTCAAATTCATGCTCTCGAAGATCCGTTGAAAATTTTCGGATGTTTTAAGCCGCTCGAACATCCTTTTTTCGCCATTTTGCTCGTGCCTTTGCTTCTTCATGAATCTCCTCGACCTCGAGACTCCTTTTGCATTATAACAGATTCCCAAAGTCCGGGGAATCCTTTATTCCTCAATTTGATCCTTCCAAATACCCGTTTGGCAATTCCTGATGCTTTTTGACGCCTTTTTGCCCGCTTAACATCCTTTTTGGCCTAACTTCTTCGTCCGGACTCCGATTTACGTGATCCACCTGTCCACAGAAAGGTCTCGACTACCCCCACACAATGGCACCCTTCAATTCTGTTTTCATTCTGTTCTTCAAAATATCACCTTGTAATCCGTGCCAGTGAGCTAGCTTTCTTCGTTCATCATTCAAATCCTTGCGTATATCAAGACGGGGAGTCCGGGAACATGATCTTCCCCAGGTGCATGTGTTGAATAAGCGCAGGAATGGATTCATTCTCCAATTCCTTCACTTCGGATCCCGATGCCCGTTTTGGGCTGCAATTCTTCAATTTTCACTCTGTTTTGCACGCGCGCATCAAGACGGGGGATCCGAAATAGGCCTTTCACCTCGGAATCCTGCACATACTCATTGGAAATATTAAATCCACTCTCCCTCACCTCTCAAGTAAATCAAACAGAATAAAAATTTACAAAATAGTATTAAAACCTACTCTACAACAATAAATAGGTTGGGTTGCCTCCCAAAAAGCGCTTTGTAATTTAAGGTCGACGGCCCGACCCAGTTACCTCAGAGATTAATTAAATTGCGGGAGTTGCATGAAGCCATTCAATGACTCCAATGAAATTCCGGTCCACGTACGGTTTCGCTCTCTGGCCATTCACCTTAAACCTGTTCCCATTTGCATCCTCCACCACAAGAGATCCCCACGGATAAACTGCAGTAATTGTGTAGGGACCACTCCATCTAGATTTCACTTTCCCTGGAAACAGCTTCAGTCTGGCATTAAAAATCAGCACTCTCTGTCCGATTTTGAAGTCTCTCGGGATGATATGCCTGTCGTGCCACTGTTTTGTTCTCTCCTTATAGAGTTTTTCACTTTCATATGCCATCAATCGAAATTTTTCAAGTTCGAGTAGTGCTTGCTTCCGTATCTCACCTGAGAGCTTAGCGTCCAAATTGATCTTCTTTAAGGCCCAGAATGCCTTGTGCTCAAGTTCCACCGGAAGATGACATGACTTCCCAAATACTAGCTAATAGGGAGACATACCTAAAGGGGTCTTGTACGAAGTCCTATACGCCCATAAACTGTCATCTAGATGCAGGGACCAATCTTTGCGTCCCGGGTTGACTGTCTTCTCCAGAATCCCTTTTATCTCTCGGTTAGAAACTTCTGCTTGCCCATTCGACTGCGGATGATAAGCCAGTGATATCTTATGCGTCTTTACCCCATATTTGCTCAAGACATTGGCAAAGACTTTGTTCACGAAATGCGATCCTTCATCACCGATAATGGCTCTGGGAGTCCCAAAGCGTGTAAATATGCTCTTACGCACGAATCTCTCTACACTAGCTCCATCATTCTTAGGGCAAGCCATTGCCTCTACCCACTTGGTCACATAATCCACAGCTAACAATATATAAAGATTTCCAAGTGAAGACGGGAATGGTCCCATGAAATCAATGCCCCAAACATCAAAGGGCTCTACTTCCAACACGAAATTTTGAGGCATCTCGTTTCGGTTGGAGATATTGCCGGTTCTCTGACATCGGTCACACTGCTGTACAAACAAATGAGCATCTTTATGTAAAGAGGGCCAATAAAATCCACTTTGTAATACCTTTGCCACAGTGCGCGTTTTGCCAAAATGCCCTCCGCAATTCAGTTCATGGCAATGTCTAAGAATGTCCAAAGTGTCTGGCTCAGCTACGCATCTTCTCAACACGTTGTCAGCTCCCAACTTGAACAAATAAGGGTCATCCCAGAAATAGTGTCGTGCATCTGCGAAAAAATTCTTTTTTTGATGGAAAGACATGTCTTTTGGGACAATATTGAGCGCCTTGAAATTTGCCAAATCCGCAAACCAAGGCACAGCTGCTACCACTACCATAAGTTGTTCATCTGGAAAATCTTCTCTAATTGGCACATCTTCTAGTTTCTCGTTCTCCAGTCGTGACAAATGGTCTGCAACAAGGTTCTCTACTCCCTTTTTGTCCTTGATCACTATGTCAAACTCTTGCATTAGCAACACCCATCGGATCAATCTAGGCTTCGCATCTTTCTTAGTAAGAAGATATTTGAGGGCTGCATGGTCCGTGAAGATGGTCACCTGAGAACCCACAAGGTATGGACGAAACTTGTCCAATGCGAAGATAATATCCAACATCTCCTTCTCCGTGGTGGCATAATTAACCAGTGCAGTATTAAGAGTACGACTAGCATAATAAATTACATGAGCTACCTTGTCTTTCCGCTGTCCCAGCACTGCTCCCACCGCATAATCGCTGGCATCACATATAAGCTCGAACGGCAAGGTCCAGTCTGGGGTGGCTATAATGGGAGAACTGATCAGCTTTTTCTTGAGCAAATCAAAAACTGTCTTGCACTCTTCATTGAAATCAAAGACGGCATCTTTCTCAAGCAACCCAGATAAAGGCTTTGTGATCTTCGATAAGTCTTTAATGAAGCGCCGATAGAAACCTGCATGTCCTAAGAAACTATGTACCCCTTTGACAGATGTAGGATAAGGAAGCTTCTCGATCACCTCAATTTTGCCCGATCTACCTCTAAGCCTTTACTGGAGATCTTGTGCCCCAACACTATCCCCTCGGTCACCATGAAATGGCACTTCTCCCAGTTAAGCACTAGGTTGGTGTCAATACATCTGTCCAGTACCCGAGCTAGCTGCTGGAGACAGTCTTCGAACCCATCACCATAAAGCGAAAAATCATCCATGAAGACTTTGGAATATTGCTCCATCATGTCTGAGAAGATAGACATCATACACCTCTGAAATGTGGCAGGGGCATTGCATAGCCCAAAGGGCATGCGTCTGAATGCAAAAGTTCCATAAGGACAAGTAAATGTCGTCTTCTCCTGGTCGGCTGGCTCAATCGCTATCTGATTATACCCAGAGTATCCATCCAAAAAGCAGTAATGCGAATGACGTGCCAGCCTAAGCATCTGGTCCACAAATGGGAGGGAAAAATGATCCTTCAAAGTGGCATCATTGAGTTTGCGGTAATCCATGCAAACTCTCCACCCAGTAACTGTACGAGTGGCAATCTGATCACCTTTTTCCCCTTCCACCACAGTTATACCTCCCTTCTTAGGGACACACTGCACCGGGCTATTCCATGTGCTGTCGGAAATCGGATAGATGATACCTGCTTCCAACCATTTAAGCACCTCTTTCTTCACCACCTCCTGCATGTGAGGGTTGAGGCGGCGCTGAAACCGAACTACCGGCTTCTTGTCTTCCATGAGCCGGATCTTGTGCTGGCAAACTGTGGGTCTGATCCCCTTGATATCCGCTATGGTCCATCCCATAGCTGCTTTCCTCTCCTGCAATACCTTGAGAAGCTCCTCCTCCTGTTCCCTGTCCAAACACGCAGAGACAATAACAGGTAAAGTTTCATCAGATCGCAAGTATAAATATTTTAAATGAGCAGGTAACGGTTTCAATTCTAAATCAGGTGCAGTAACAAGAGAAGGAGTAAGAATCTTCCTGCTTCCCTCATTAAAGAGGGGTAGGGGTGAACGCCAGCTGGCTTCCATAGCTTGTTCTTTTTCACTCGAATCAAGTACGGCAAGTTCCTCATACAGATGCTCCAATAAGATATCTTCCTCCTCGTGCGGTGTGTATGCCTCCACACCAAAACACTGCTCACTCACTGCATATGCAGGAAATTTCATGGCTTCAAAGACATTGAATGCCACCTTCTCATCGTTAATACGCATAGTCAATTCTCCATTGGCAACATCAATAATCGTCTTTCTCGTAGCAAGGAATGGACGTCCCAATATGAGTGGGACATCATCGTCAGCATCCATATCTAGGATCACAAAATCTTCGGGAAAGATGAGTCATTCGACTCTCACAAGCACATCCTCCAAAACACCCCGTGGTCGTTTTATAGTACGGTCAGCCATCTGTAAACACATACGAGTAGGTTTTGGATCTCCTACACCAAGTTGCTCAAATACTGATGTAGGCATCGAGTTTATAATCACATAACGCTCTACCATGGAACGCATCTCCCAATGTCACAGGAATAATGAAACCACCCGGATCTTTCATCTTTTTGGGTAGCACTTTTTGCACCACGGCGCTACACTCATCATTCAGGGTCACGGTCTCAAAATCATCCATGCGCCTTCTATTAGAGAGTAGGTCCTTGAGAAATTTTGCGTATTTAGGCATTTGTGAAATTGCTTCAGCAAAGGGGATATTGATGTGTAACTTTTTGAAGATATCAACAAATTTCTTGAAATGCTTGGCATCCTCTTGACTCTTCAATCTCTGTGGGTAGGGAACAGGAACACTATACTCTTCCTTTGGCTTAGGCTTCTCCTCCGACTTCCTACTCGTGTCCTTTGATTGGGGAATCACGGTAGGCATGGGAATCTCTTCATCCAAGGCTTTTTCTGTGGCCTTAGTCGCCTCCGCTCGCGTGTGTGTAGGATAGGGAGGATCATTAGTGGTGATACCACTGCGAGTAGTGATAGCCTTCAATTGCTCAGTTGGAGTGATTATGTTAGAAGGTAGTATACCTAGTGGAAGTCGAGTATTCTGATTAGCTATTTGGCCAATCTGTGTTTCATGGCTTTTTATCGAGGCTTCTATCGCGACAATCTTGCTCTCAATCTTATCATTGCTAGCTAATAGTTTCCTCAACAACGCGTTTGTGTCCTGTTCTTCTGAGGATGGAGGTGGTGGAGGGGCCTGTTGCTGTGGAGCCTGTCACTGAGCTTGATAAGGAACATTTGGCCTTTGACCTGGCGCATATAGTCCACTATTCGGATTGGCATAACTGAAGTTGGGGTGATTGCGGTTTTTGGGATGATAGGTGTTTGGCCATTGCTGCTGTCTTGGTTGACCCATGTAGTTCACGTCTTCAATACCATCCCCATATCCCTGATTTGCATCTGCTACCATCTCTCCCACTGACTTCCCCTGTGCCGATGGATTCAAATTACTGAAAGCCGAAGTCATCACTGCCATCTGATGTTCAAATTTCTGCTCCACCATGGACTCAATCTTACTAACCAATGCCCCATCTGATTTCGTGTTTCTACGAGTCTCAGACCTCGTGGAATCACGTTTTGCTACATTATCTAGCAGATCACGACATCTCTGTAGTTCCATTCCCATAAAAAATTCCCTGAGCCATCATGTCCAGCTCACTAGCAGTCTCTCTGTCCAAAGCATTATAAAAGTAATGGAGAAGTTTATACCATGGCTCTCCGTGAGTAGGGCATCTGCGCAGGAGCTGGTTGAACTTTCTCCATGTGTCTCCCAGAGAATCATCTTCCTGTTGTGTAAATTTGGTTATGTCAGCCATCCGTTGAGCAACCTTGGATGGTGGAAGATGCTTCCTGAGAAACTCTCTACTACAATCTGCCTATGTAACTATGTTGCCTGCTGGAAGTTCCATAAGCCATGTCTTTGCCTTTCCCGATAAGGAGAATGGGAAAATCATGAGCTTTATCGTCTCGAGTGGAACTCTCTGATCATACATGGTAGAAGTGATCTTCTTGAAACTGAGCAAGTGTTGATGTGGATCATCACTCGGGGCTCCAGTGAATAAGCACTCATCCCTAACCATGTTGATCAACGGTTGACGAATCTCGAAATGGGCTGCATTAATCTGAGGCCTGACAATGGTGGGCTGATATCCCTCTGGTGTAGTCCTGAAGTAGTCCACCAAAGGACGCTCATCCTCCTCAGCATTGTTGACTTGCTCTACCACATTCCGATCGTTGTTGTTCCGATTATTGCCCCCATTATTCCCATTGCCACCGTTATTTCTGCCAACTACTTCCGCACCAGGAAGTTGTTGTGGATTCGGGAGGTTCATGCGATCAATCATCGCCTGCATCTCAGCCATTTGAGCCCTAAGTTGCTCAGATTGCGCGGCTCTGTTTGCAGCCTCCTCTACAGCAGCTGCTCTAGCTGCTTGTGCATCTTGCACATTTTTGCGGATTCTCTCAAACTCAGCTCTCGTTTCATCATCCATAGTGACTGAGCTTGAACTCCTCTTATCTCTACCTGTGCTTTTAATAAGGATTCCGGGTCTTCAAACGTTGGATACAAAGGCTCGTCTCTAGAACGGGTCATGCACCGTGTAAATTAACCTGAAATCACAAAACACGCAAAACGTAGGTGAGTAACGGATATAAACAATAAATTAAAATCCCTAAGGCTAGGAATTATAACTAATTTAGCCGAAGTCCCCGGCAACGGCGCCAAAAACTTGACACGCTCCAACTGCAAGTGTACAGCTGTCGTGTCGAACCCAAGGGACTTTGTTTAAATTAATTATTATTCTAAACCTTATGTGGGTACGTCGCAAGTTGTGTTTTGTTCTAATTCTACTAAAATAAAAACGCAATATTCTCAATTAACCGAGTGAAGTAGTTCACGATTAATAAAGAATGAATTTTAGGGTTTTTGTAATATAAGGGAAAAAATACCGGGAACTCTCTAGGTTCACTAGGTTGATCTAAACTTATGTTTTTATTCGTAAAACAACCACGTATCTTTTACTATTAATCAAGCAATATTGAACTTACCGAGTTACCAAGCAAGTTCACTATACTTAAAACCAAAGCAAACCGAGTTACCAAATTTATTTTAGCTTTAAGCATGCATTAAAACCATAATTCTACTTGAACGATCCTAGTTAACGCTGTCGAGTTACCAAACATTGATTCGACTAGGTGGATTATTCAATTTACCGACTAATTCTCACGGAGTTACCACGTGAAAACTAATTAAGTTTATCTCTATGTTAGCTACTCGCAAAGATAATATGATTACAAACGTAAATAATCCATAACAATGAAAGATTACGTGAGATTAAGCTAAAACATGAATCACAATCATCAAAACATGATATTTAGATCAAACCCTATCTACACCAAACGAGAATTCCCAGCAAATAACGTTTAGCTACGCATATTCATACTCAAAACGACAAGTCTCATGAGTTTAAACATAAAAATCAAGAAAAGAGAAGATTTGAGAATCCAAACGGATGATCCAAAACTCCTATGCTCTCCCAATAGCTTCTTAATCTCCAAAAGATGTTTGTAACGTAAAAACTACTGAAAAAGTCGACCTAGCACACTTAAATACGTTTCTATAATGATATGACAAAGTTTCTGATAATTGCAAAAAGACCCTGGACGAATTTAACATTCTGGGCAATCTCTTCGTGCGAAGAACTTTTCTCTTCGTGCGAAGAGAATCTTCACTCTGTCTGAACTCTTCTTGCGAAAGTCTTCCCACTTTGAGACAGCATCATACCACACGAAGACATTTGAAATTTTGGCTGTATTCTCTTCGTGCGAAGAACTTTTCTCTTCGTGCGAAGAGATTCTGCCTTAGCTTTTTTCTGGCTCTTTTCCTTGAGTTTTCCTTGCTTTCTTTGTTTCCGAAGCTCGTTTCCTCACCACCTTTGATCCTCGCGTCCTATTTCCTGCCAACCACAACACGAAACACGAACCCGCGATCATATCACAATAAAAGCAACAAAATATACGAGAAACGCCCGGATTTAACGATGAACGCTCAAAACTCAAATTTCACAATTTTAGCATAAAACGCTCAAAGACGATAAAATTCTCCATGATAAGCACGCAAAACGTAGCAAAAATAAGGAATAACATAACTCCAAAATGGAGTTATCAGGTGTACTGTGGGAGATGCTCTAAAGCAGTGTTTAATGTTGAACTTGTAGCGATTTGAGCTTTTCGCATTTCGCGGAAGGAGAGATTTAGGAATCTTGAAGAGTATCAACACAAATGGATCGTGGGTAGATTGTAAATGAGCCAAAGTCCCCCTTTACTAATCCAAATTCCCTTTTATAGCAGATTTCTAAGTTATTCCCTAAGGCGAAATCTTAAGTGAACTGCCGCATCATGCAGATCCAATGAACCTAGAGCTGCACGCCGATTCGGTTAAACCGCCGGTTTCGGTTAAAACCGAACCGCTTTAGCCGACCTTTTCCAAACCGTTAATTGAACCGACTATGGGGGACCGAAACCGACCAGAACCCGGGGAATTATCGGGTACAGTTCGGTTTAATGAAATATGGAACCGGAGCTGGAACCGGAACCGGCGGTTCTAACCGTTTTTTCGAAAATTTTGAACGTTGGGAGTTGTCACATCATGGTCAGGCCGGGTCAGTGGCCGTTTTCGGCCGTTTGGGGTGGGGGCGGTTTCATTAATGTCACTCACCCCCCTCCCCTCCCTTACTCTTCTATAAATACCCTACACATTCAACCATTTTTTCTCACTCAAACACTTCCAAAATTCTCTCAAACTTCATACTCTCAAACTCTTAAACTTCCAAGTTCCAAAATTGACCACGTGCGTTGTGTATGTCACATTATCAATTTAATTGTACAAGATGGTTTGAAACTACTATTTGATCATGTTAATCATATTCGTGGAGTTATTCTCTATATTGCGTCTTCAACCAAAAGAACCAAACGTTTTATGAATTTTTGTGCTCAAAACGGCAAGAAAAAAGGAAAATTTGGGGGAGATTGTAGGACAATATGGAATTCGACTTACTTGGTGTTGAATAGTGCTGTTGGTTACGAGACCTGTATCACACATTTTTTGAATGAATGTGACAATTCAGTTTCCATTTCCCATTATGATTGGAAAGCCGCCGATGCCTTAATAGGTTTTCTTAAACCATTTTATACCGCAATCAATCTTCTTTCGGGTGTTTATTATCCTACCAAGATTATTCCACAACCAATGTTTATAAGTTACGCTTTTAATGAATATAGGGATAATATAATTTTAGGAGATGCAATTGCGCCTATGGAAGAAACATTTCTCAAATATTTTAAAAAATCGTATGATTTTTTGTTTGGCAAGTATTTTGGACCCAATGTGTATGATGAAACCCTAAGTTTTATGCTAGAACAAATTTCGGAAAACATGAGTAGGGATAACAAATAGTTGGTGATATCACTACTTTATTATAATAAAGTAGTTATTATAATAACGTAGTTATATAAAGTAGTGATATCACCAACTATTGAAGAAGTTAAACAAACTCTTAATGTTATGTATGAAAAATATGTTGTTAAGTTTGGTATTGGTAATCAAGGTTCTCAAGCATCATCGAGTGATCCGAAGGGTAAGGGTAAGGTAAGACTTGGTTCTTTATTTAAGAGTAGACAAACCACCCCCCACCGGGTCGAATTGCGTCTCGGAATTATTGTTGTACATTAACCAAAAATTTGCGGAAGAAATAGAATTAGTAGATGTACTCGATTGGTGGAAAAATCATAAAACCACCTATTCGATTGTTTCTATTATGGCACGTGATTTACTAACCCCTCCGCTTCTACAGTCCTTTCTGAATCAACTTTTAGTGCAGGTAAACGAGTGTTGTCGGAGAAACGGTCGTGTCTAACTTCGGAGATGTTGGAGGTTCTCATATGCTCAAAGGATTGGAGCGATGCCAACAAACGCACACAAGACCTACACCCTTTGGACGTGGCCGTGACCGAACTTTATCAAGAACTGGGAATAGGCGACGACACTCCGCTAGATCAAGACGCCTAGGCTACGAGTTGAATAATGAAGACTATTATTTTGTTCATTTCAAAAAGTTCGTAATTAACAATGTAAGTTAGAAAAAATGCAAATGATTGATAGTTGAGTGGGTGTCAACCTAGTTGGATGTACTTAAACTATAATGTTGCAATTTTTTTCTAATATTTTATATTTTATTTAATAATACAAGTTTGCTTCATTTTTTTGATTATATGTCTAAGTTTATGTTTTTACATTTTTTATCGCACCCACAACTCGAAATAAAAAATAAAAAAATAAATAAAAAATTGTCCAGAACTGAAACGTATAATCCAACCGGTTTCGGTCTACGGTTCCGGTTCAACCGACCGACTCCAACAAATTAACCGGCCAACCGAACCGAGAACCGACCGGTTTTGGCTCTACCGGTTCGGTTCAACCGAATAAGCAGCTCTAGATGAACCCAGCAATTGCATCCAGAACATGCCCCGTGCCAAAGAAATCTTGTCAGCGCAACCTTTGCACCAATGAGGGCAGCACTCTATGCCAAATTTCATGGGGCTTCCAAAGGAGTAGTCTACGCAGACATCACACCTGCAAACACCTGTCAGGCTGAAGTGAGGGTATGACCGTTATGTCCTCTCCAGACTCCAGCAAGCCATTGATTTGTGACCTACAAACCCCATTACCCCCCACAACCCCCGTGGTAAGCATAGCACTTGTCATTGGGGCTATTATCTCCATAGCATTGAGGCTGGACGTGTCCAAGCAAGTAACCAGCATTACCAAAACCTGAACGTATTGCTCCAAGTAGCAAACCCAACAATGTAAGTACACAGCTCAAAGCAGTAGAACTAGCAGTAGCAGCAACAGAGCCAGCACAAAGAGCTAGAAATATCTAGCAACCAGAACAAAGAGGTAAAAGGCAATAGATCAACTAGAAAGCCTTGGACGAATGCAAGTAGAGTAAAGCATCTGCGAGCAACATATTAACTAGCCCTCGTACTTTTCAGCAAATATTAGGATTAGCAGGGTTACGCATAGCATGGGTAGAGAATCCTCAGCACACCTACTCAGGATTCGCTCTCTCTCTCTCTATCTCACACACACACAGGTGGCACTACGCAGATCTAGAAATGAGGAATAAAATCAGGTTCTGAGCCAATTACAACCAAACTGGTCAAGTAATTGAAAATCCCCAATTTTGATGTGTCAATTAACTCAGGTTGTGCCTCAGAATAAGGCAGTGGACAAGTGCTGGTGCGGTTGGGTTGCTCATGATGGGAGTGGTAGTTGTTGTTCCATCTTCATCTTCCACCTCTGCACTCTTGACTAGCAGTGACAAGTACATCATGAGAGGTAACAAAAGGTTAACGCCTCTGCACAAATATTACACCACAGAGGGGGTGTAAAAAAAATATTACACCACAGGGGTGTAAAATACATCATTTGAGACTAGGTATATTTTGCCATAAACTCCTATCACAGGGTTAACTATTTGGGTTAAAGAAAAAACATAGCATTGTTTGTTAAAGTAAGAAAGTGCATGAAAAAGGCGCAACATAAATCCTATACACATCTTCATTGGATGAACACACCAATTTGAGTGTGCATATATTATTATACCACTATCACTTGGTTCATGAATATTACAGTGCCTTTCCCAAAAGATGAAACTATGAATACAGAAAGAAAATGCAGAAGAAAGGGCCTTGTAGAAAATCGGCAGAAGCATCTGATTGCCAGCAGCGTCCTCAAATGGAGAGAACAACCCAATTGCACTAAAACAGTCTCCATTCGTCCCCAACAGAAACTTACTGGAGTTATTAAGAATGAAGTGTGTAAGATGGCACCTTGGGGCAATAATAGTCTAGATGAAGAAATGTCATCACAATATTTGAGTATAAATTAGGCAAGGGACGCAATTCTTGGAGCCACAATCTCAAGAAGGCCTTTTGGATTGTCCACATGGACCCAGTGACCAGAGTTTGGAAGAACATGCAATGAGAATTTGCCTTCAGATTCAACCCTACAATTAGAAAGGCTTTCAAGCCTCTGAATCACATCTGCTTCCCATCTGTCACTCTTCTCCGCACGTACCATAGCTATTTCTGTCTCTTTAGGAGGGTGTTCAAGCAAAGACCAATAATCCGTCTCCCTGAAAGATCCAACATTCATTGCTCAGTCTCCAAGCTAGAAAAAAACAAAGGCTCTGCCCAGTCTAGTCTAGCATAATCTAATCTAATATCACCTTGATGATAAATCTCCAGAAAACTTCCCTCAAGACACAATTTTGGGAGAAGAACCATTTTGTGTTATTTTGGAACATTGTTCAAATCTCAGGCTGTCGACATGCCTAGGCGGCCTGAGGCGATAGAGCCGTTGAATTGCCTTTGTTTATATTATGTACACATAAATATTTCATAACTTGAATATGATATTCTTGTGAATAAAACTTGCTCATAACATATGACATAAGTAAATAAACCATGAACCAATTTTTCGATGCATAAAATGCTAAAATTAGCTCAAACCCAACCTATACTAACAAATTAGGACGGTTCAATTTCCATTAAGGTAAATGCCTTTGTAGCCTTCGGATCAAATGAATTTGGACCATTAGATGATACCTACTTATCGAAATGTTTGAAAAGTAAGTGGAAAAATACTTTTTAATACAAAAAATGTAACTTCCCATGATTAATTTCTAGGGACCACATACTTAATATTTGTGAGTGTTTTGGGAGTTACGACATGGATATGTATCTTCAATGATAATTCTCTAGGGACTAAGTTGATGGTGGACAGAGTTTTGGGATTTAGGACATGACACCTTTTTGGCTACTTAAGTCATTCATAAAAACAGTTAATGTAGAAAACAATATTCAGCCCTGCATTATGGGTTAAATACAATTACCCCCCCCCCCCATTGAAAAATATGGATTCCCCCCTATCAAAGGAGCAATTTTTTAGTGCTCCAAAAGAGCATCATGTGGTGCTCTACAACATATGCTGCACGAAAACGGGTACGGGTAAGGCAAGACACGGAGACGCCGACACGTCAATTTTTGAAAAATTAAGAAACACCGACACGGGATATATATATATGTGTGTATGTGTATATATATATATATATATATATATATATATATATATATACTAGGGGATTGCCCGTGCCCGAGGGCACTATCCAAAACAAACACGAACAAACGTCAGTTAAAATGTGCATGAAACAAAATGAGAATTTTATCTAGGAACATCGCAAAAAAATGAAGACATCATGCTCCCTGTTTCGCCAGATTCTTCTATTATTTGGGCTTAGCAAATCGGGTTTCGCTCTCACTCGTACCCGTTTGGGTTTATTTCAGGCATTTATGACAACGGGTTTGGACGGGTTCGGGTACGGGAAGATTAAAACCCGGTCAGGTATGCAGGGCCCCACGGGCACCCGAACTTACCCGACCTCGTAACTGGATAAAAAATAATCCTTTTCCAACTCTCTCAATAATTTTCTCTCTCTGTCATGCCAATTTCCAAACTTCAAATCCGATTACTCATTTGTTTCTCTCGCCTCATCCACTCATCCTCCCCTGAAACTCTCTCTCTATGAATATCTTTACCCACCATCTGCTCAATCTCTTCCTAACTTGTCTCTCTCTTCCTCTTTGAATTTTCTTAACATCTTTATTATCCTAATTTATAGGATAATAATTTGTTTTGTTTTCAACATTTAGTTGTTGATAATTAGTTGTTATTCTCTCTCTCACGTATTTTGTCTATATTCAATTTGCAAATCTGACTTGTTTAGTGCAAAATAAATAAATAAATAGAATAAAATAAAATAAAGTTATTTAAAATTTGTGCCGAATTTATCTCCTTTTTTAGACCCATATCCATCTCTCTCTCGTAATGCTAAAACAAAGGCTGGTTTGTAAATGGATGCTTCACATAAAAACTGAGCATCACTTTCAAAAAAAAAAAAAAAAAAATCATAGCCATTATTGCCAGATTTTTTGGGAAGTTTGGGAACTACCCATTATCCTCCCCATTATCTCCAAATTTTTAGGAATTATAACTAAAAGTTGGTGAAATCTAAGGGTTGGGGTGAATTTAATCTAACGGTTGAAAAAAAGTCAACCGTCCTATTTTATTATATAGATTTGTTTTGTTTTCAACATTTAGTTGTTGATAATTAGTTGTTATTCTCTCTCTCACGTATTTTGTCTATATTCAATTTGCAAATCTGACTTGTTTAGTGCAAAATAAATAAATAAATAAAATAAAATAAAATAAAATAAAGTTATTTAAAATTTGTGGCGAATTTATCTCCTTTTTTAGACCCATATCCATCTCTCTCTCGTAATGCTAAAACAAAGGCTGGTTTGTAAATGGATGCTTCACATAAAAACTGAGCATCACTTTCAAAAAAAAAAAAAAAATCATAGCCATTATCTCCAGATTTTTTGGGAAGTTTGGGAAATACCCATTATCCTCCCCATTATCTCCAAATTTTTAGGAATTATAACTAAAAGTTGGTGAAATCTAAGGGTTGGGGTGAATTTAATCTAACGGTT
Organism: Linanthus parryae; assembly: GCA_023055425.1. Taxonomy (NCBI): domain Eukaryota; kingdom Viridiplantae; phylum Streptophyta; class Magnoliopsida; order Ericales; family Polemoniaceae; genus Linanthus; species Linanthus parryae. The sequence goes on along the minus strand of JALGPY010000001.1, from coordinate 68,378,688 downwards.
GAAAAAAAGTCAACCGTCCTATTTTATTATATAGATATATATCTGTGTGTGTCTGTGTACACAATTTTTTTCCTCGATTTTATGGCAAGCAGACACCTCAAGGTAAAGTCACAAGGCATTACAATAAAGACATTAAAGCAATATTTTTTAGAATATCACAAAACCGCGAGAAATTTTAATAAATTCCAGACATGTGTGTCTCCGTTTTAAGACACGTGTGTCTCCCGCGTGTCGGACGGCGTGTCTGGCCATTATTTTTCTGTTTTTCGAACCAAAATGCCACCTGGCACGTCGGAGACGTTTAGTCACATGTCAGAGACGATTCTGCGTGTCGGAGTGTCTGAAACGCGAGCCGAAAAATATTTGGAGTGTCGGAGCAACATAGTCTACGACCAATAAGTGTCTGCCAAACACTGACAACTTGTTTAAATATTGCACTTTAATTGGTTGTAGAGTACCACGCGGTGCTCTTTTGGAGCACTAAAAAGTTTCTCCTGTCAGAGACAGATACCCCCTTGTCAGTGGATGGAGAGTGTACAGATACCACCCTTCCGTTATATTTGCGTTAGTGGGGTTGCCATCAGACTTTTTGTGACCATTCTACCCTTGGAAGGGTGGATTTACATAAATACCCATACATTAACTTGTCCCTTGTTCTTGGTGTTCACCACCACCACCACTGGATCCCCCACCAACACAACAACAACAAAACAAACAAACAACCAAACAAACAAACAACAAAGAACAAGTGGCTCAGATCTATAATTGAAAACAGGCAAAGAAAATTGCACCCACCGTGGCTGCAAAACTAATTGCCCCGCCACGAAAGTAGCAATATTCAACACCTATATTCAACAGATCAAGTTAGTTCATCATTGCCTAAGCAAGGGGGAAAACAAACAGTGCCATTTCTAGAAAAAACCGAAATAGAGCACAAACCAGCCTTCAAGGTCAAACAAAACCCACTCAGAGATTCAATTTCATTAGTTAGGTCAATTTCGGACCCAAAGCACAGACAACTTTGGGGTTCGTGGTTATAGTGTTCAATTGATTGTACTATGATTGCAGGTACCAAAACTCACTCAATCTGAATTAACAGAGAAAATGTTGCATGCTGAGGGTCTCGAAATCGCTGGTCAAAGCACCAATATCCCAATAAACAATTCTCTGAAACATGGCATCCAACAAACCGTAGCTGAAATACAGCACAAACGGACCTGCATAATCCGACCCAGATTCCTTGAAATCAATCAGCACTAGCTTCTTGCTGCGCTTATAATTCAGCTGATTGAACAGCCCTCCGATCCAAATCGCCGCTTTTGACCAAAAAAATCCAAATTGCCGCCCAAGAACGCAGACGATTCCAACCCCAACGACCTTCTTATGAAGCCACTCACCCACCACCGCCATTATCTTCGATTCACCCGAACACCCAACCATGCCATTTTCAGAGCGAGAGGAAGAGAAAGAGCCGGATCTTGTGGTGAGATAGTTCAGAAAGGAGAGGTGGTCAAACTGACACATGAGCCCATTTCACCCACAGATCGAACTCGGAGGAATAAGAAGACATGGCGAGAAGGGGGAGGAGGAGGAGAGAGGACAGGGATGGAGGGAGGAGGCGAATTCGGATTCGAGGGTTAGGGTTTGAGAAGGGAGGACGCGGTGGTCATTGTGGGTGGGGAAGGAGAAGGTGTCGGAGGTGTTGGTGGTCCATGAGAGTGTTCGATGGTGGAGAAAGACAGCAAGAGGAAGCTGCTAGGGATAGAAATGAGAGGAGAAGGAGAAGAAAGGGCTTTCGTAGTGGTGAAATTTGCTTTACTCTTGAGGGTAATTTTGTGTTTTCGCCCCTCCGTTAGTGTGCCGTTAGTTGTTAACTCTGACAAGAGGTATCTGTATTCCCCAATAGAGAGGGGGCATCTGTATTTAATCCATAATATAGGGGTGGAAATTGTCTTTTACCAAAAAATTATAAATGATTAAAACTCTTGCAATTTTTTGTCCAGAACTTTTTTAAAGTTCGTTTGGTAGTGCCCTAATAAAAAAATTAAACATGTTAAAACTCTAAAAACATGTTTTACACATCTGCTACATTACACATACTACTGCAAAAAGAAAGAGTGGTCTACGTTAAATTTATGTATTGCATTGCTACACATATTACATATAAAAACTCATTTGGAGTTTCTTATTTTGTTTGGGCAGTGCCCTCAGGCAAGGGTAATTTTCTAGTATATCTATATACTAAGATAGAACATACTTTTACTTGTACTGTTCTTTTGTATAGTGTTGGATCAATTGTGACCCTTAGATCTCTGTAAGATCAACGATTCTGCATGCTTGTGGGAGTCGCTGTTTAGTTCTCCTCATTAATGTCCTTGGTACCTACCAACTCTTACTTTCTCCATTGATAAGTCGTCCCTTTCCTTCTCTCTTTACTCCTTGACTTGATTTATCACGAATTAGTTTCTTCCATTCTTTACAAAGTTGTTCATAGATATTTCTTTCAACTAAAAGTTAATTCGTATAGGATCCAGATTACTGTTCACTTGAGACTCTGTGACAAAATTATAGTCATTAGATTTAGTTGGAGAATAGTTCCAAAGAAACAGGTTATTAGCTAGCAAGTATAATAACATGTTAAATGATTTCTAATTTTATTACTAACATTTCTCGTTTTTGTCATGCTGGTTTTTTTTTACCACACTTGAGACATCATCACTAATCTATATACTAGGGGAGAATGGCCTTTCACCATTCACTAATGTGTTGTTGCCCAACTTTTACACCATTAGATTGTTTATAATTTAATGCTCCAGATTCAACTATTATGTTGCCAACTTTTCCTCCCACCATCATTATCTAATCACTAGTGGCCCAGTCTGTAAAAGAAACCGAAATATACTCTTCCTCTACCACGTCAAGTGTACCCACTTAAACAATTAATACTCCACTTTACCTATTATATTCGTGATAATCATATTTTGACACGAATATCAATTTTATTTTGTGAAATATCATTGTCACTAGGCTATTGTCATTACTACCTCCGTTTCGTTTGCTTCTTCCTGTTTGACTTTTGAGGGTCATTTTGACCTGTTGATTTGGTTAGCAAACGATGCAAGAATTTGGTCCTGCATCGCTTTGCTAACCAAATCACCGGGTCAAAATGACCCTCAAAAGTCAAACAGGAAGAAGCAAATGAATAATCAAATGCTTGCATAGTTTGCTAACCAAATCACCGGGTACAGTAAGAAGCAAACAAAACAGAGGTAGCATTATTTTAGCTAAGACTTCGACAATTTTTCTGTTCAAAGTTGATTAAATATCATCTTAGATCTAACATGTGAGAATGAAATGAATGAATAAGTGTTATAGTCCCAACAGGACGGGTTTTACACTAGTTTCCTGCTAAAGAGCAATTCATACTAATCCTCATTATATTAATTACTGACTAACTTATCCATTCTTTCGCATTTTTATTAAATTTATTCTTACAATGAAAATTTATATTGATGCAAAATTGCGAACACATTTTAGCTAGATTAATAGATTTAACGAAATATGTATCAAGACGTGATGTAAATATGTAGCAGCAACTACTCGCCTGCCCGAGCGATTACACCGCATAGTAGTCACCTAATTGCTAAGGCTGGGGCTTTGCTAATCTTGGAAACTTGGAACATGAGTTGGGGTTCCAAGGGACATTCCAAAAGGAAAGAACAATGGTAAACTGGTACAGCAAAAAGACTAACAAATAATTTCTTAGAAAGAAACGAGAAAGAATGTGTTTGACTGAATTCATAGAAGTTGGTAAAATTGTAAGTTCACCTGTAGGAATTGAACATCTGAACAGCACCTTCGAGATTAAAAGCCCAGGTCTCTGCATCTCCTGATTTCTTGAGATTACTGCCTATCCATTCCGACAATGACTTGGAGAATCCAAGATTTACCATGTGGTCTACAAGCCACCTGAGAAGAAGACGATGACTTATTACACACAAACTTCCAGTATTTTTAGTTGGTCGGAGAAACTATGAACCTTCTGAGCACCAAGGAATAATGAGAAAGAAGCATGACCATGTAAATTGTAATCTTATGTAATTTAAGAGAAAACATTGAGGCATATTCGCTAAGTACTGACATATTATCCGAGTTATTTTGACTTACTCTTAAAAAATACGGATTACAAGCTTTAAGTTTTGAGTTTCGATAGAATAAGTTGAATCGGGATTATTTTTAAAAGGTGAAATAGAAGGTGAATCAAGATGAAGGTTACAACATAGCAGAACATGACTTATGTCCGAAACTAAATTATTTGAAATACCAATAGACAAAAAAGCATATAAAGGTTTAGCAAGTACTACAAAAGATGAAACAACAAGAAAGGTAGACTTGGTTTCGAGAAGAATCGAAGTTTACTTCCGTGATAGAATGGGCAGAGGTAGACCCTGCAAGGTCTGCAAAACTTTCTCGACCTCTCCATCACTGTTGTCAGGGCTCACTTCTCCAGGGACTGAGTCCAGCACCCACAGCTGCTCTGCACCAGTTTTTTTATGATGTGAACTCATTACAAAGGCTATTAATTGGCGGAAAAATCAAGATCTGTAAGTTCAAGTAATCAAGATTCCCAGGCCAAACAAACCATACAAACAGAGGAAATCCAGACAAGTAAACTAGATCAACCATAGATGTGTTAGTGTTATACAAGCTCAAACTAGCACAGTGCATTTCCCGTGCAAATGCAAAGCTATTTATTGTGTGAATACTCGATTTTCTGAACTACAAAAGCTGTGTTAAGTGTTTACTTGATTACGTCATTGGGGTTGATGGGTCAAGTGATCAAACCAGCTAGGAGTCTAAGTATAAGAATCCATGAGTTCCACCTCAAAACCAATTGGCAATGAGGGGAGTAGACAAGGAGACTTATTCATTGTTTTCTTCATCTTGAATATCGGATGTGGGACTTCTCAACACCATGCACCTTTAAAAATACTTCACACATTAAACATACTAAAAGAAGGGGTAAAAGACATCTCGACCCCTTCAGCTTAGACTTAAAGATGCCGGCACCCCTTCTTGATTGGAAAAAGATACTATGCATCCTTGCCCTAACCCTAAACTAACAGAACTACTGAGTTACTATTTACCCCCGTCAGTTACAAGTTCCATCCCCATTATTTCAAATGTATCGAAAAGAAATAAATGAAAACTCTCGGTTTACCCTCAGTCTCCCCCATCTTCTTCCTGAAACCCATTCACCACCAGCTCTCCACCTCCATCTCCGCCTCTACCAGCCAAACCTGCACCTGAACGTCTCTTTCTCTCCAGCTACTTCGCTATTGATCTCACTCCGAACACCAAACCCCTAATTCACCACAACCGACCACTGATCCAGACCACTGGCTCTCGTCAGTCACCCAGGCTGACCACCACAGCATCCAAATCATCCCTCTATGTTTTTTATGTCCAGCAACCATCGTCTCCGATCTCGTCAGTTATCCTCTATGTCCTCATCAGCAATACATTGGTTCTCCTCTCTGCCCGCCGCCAACCGAAGTCAAAACAGAGCGAGTTGGCAAAGGAGAAAGCTAGCTCTGCAAGTTGGATTTGGTTCTGGAGAATAGGTGGATTTCGTATGGTCTGGTTCTCTCTCAGAAACCCTAATGGGCAGTATTGACTCAATTTGAGAGTGGTAGTGGCAGTGCGGATGAGGAAGATTAATCCAGAAGCTGATCCAGTGGGCCATTGACGCTGCTCGTCTCAAAATGGTTCAAACCTAGCTTATTTGTTGACAATTTCTTGGATTTGATTGTATAGAGGGATGGGGTGTTAGATCCGGTTGTAATAGGCTCTTTGTAGGACGGTGTTGTTTCTCTAGCCATTGTTGGGTATTGGTGTTGGGTGAGGCTTCATCGCTCGTAGAATGCTGCTCATTTCTAGGTTCCGTGCTCACCATTTCTTTTGTGTAATATGTTGTTTGGGTGTCCTTTGTCAGGATTGTTAAATGGAGATCGGGAGCTTTTGGGGCCAGCTGTTGGTCTGTGTTCAATAGTGGTCAAAATCTTACGATTCGATTCGATTCACCCATGAAACGATGCGAATCCCTTAGTGAATCTTTAATGGCCCAAAAATTATCTGAATCCTGATTCAAGAGTCCGTATCTTACGATTCAGTTGCGATTCAGACCGATTCTACGATTCACCTTCGATTCATCTGAAGGTCTAATTGAGTTGCAGCATCAGTCTAAGAAATAATACTTCCTACATTACTTCCTACATTACTTCCTACATTTATGTCTATTTTGCAACATGCATTTGTTTGAAATTACGAGAGCATTTTTCTCACAATAGTTTTCTATTATTTTCTATCTCCTTGGCATCTTGTAGTTCATTGCTCCACATGCCTATCTATATCTAGATACTCTTCATCTTTTAAACGTGTGAAACTCCTAATCACTAATTATGGATGCGAGTTTCCAATAAATTGAGCTTTACTTTTGTAAAAATGAATATTTTGTTCAATAATGTTATAGCTTTATGAAATATTTTATTATATCTACATAAAATTATCGCAAGCTGAATCTTTACGATTCACGATTCGATTCGATTTACGATTCATTGAGGGTGTATTTCGATTCACTATCTGAATCCCGATTTGACAACTATGGTGTTCATGGCTTTTACTGTAATTCACCCTTTTCTACTTCTCTGTTTTACTGTGTTACATTACCTCTGTTTCTTCTGAATTAGCTTAGAGAAAAATGGCACAGGTTTTAAGAAACGTGTCATTTACAACTCTCTCCCTAAAAGTAGTGTGAACACACTAAAAATCAAGACTCATTAAACAGAAAAACAGTGTGAACACACACAAAAATATGAGGGCAGAATATTTCACAACAAAAGTTGCTAAATAAGGGAAGTAGAGTGAAAGAGAGGGAACGGCCCAATAAGGGAAGTAGGCTGATTCAGAAGAAACAAAGGAAGTAAAGCTTTGAACTTTGGGCATTAAAACATTCAAATGCTTTCGCGAATCTCAGCTCTTTCATTGTAAAAACTAGTTCTTGATCTTATTTGTGGCCGTGGTAGCATTCCTTTATTTTCCTGCAACAATTGTGTTCTTCATCTTATTCTTAATTCTTTTTGGTATTCGAGAGCAGGAGAGGTTATGATGGAGCGCGGGGTGGCTGTCGTGGCAGTGACAGAATTGGCAGCAGCGATGGTGATCATTGTATTATTTAACCAACAGTGAAAGCTATAAATGACTTCCAATACATTATGACGGCAAAACAGTCGCACAAAACTTGATTTAGAACTTTACCCCACCAACACTCTTAGGGGTATTAAGTGTCCAAGGTTTTGGCACAATCAGGTAGTAATGTGTCTTTTTCAAGAAAAGTGGAGTCGGTGTCTTTGTGCCTAAACTAGAGAGGCTCTAAGTGTCTTGACTGTCTTCTACCCTAAAAGAAGTTGCTTTCTGGTGTAACAATCATGGATAACGAAGAATCTTAAAACTCTGTAGGCTCGAAATTCAAAGACTTTCTCCCAAGACGATTGATCCAAACATATGTTTGAAAGTTTTAATCAAAAAATGAATGTGTACCTCGCGTTCCCAGTCCAATAATAGTTCTGATACAGTAGGACACATGTAGAGGCTATGTTGCACGGAAACGGACACTCCAAAATAGGAATCTGGACACGCCCCACACACACACATCTGGGAAAGCATGGACACTCCAAAATAGAAGCTGTATCCGTGTCAGAGACTTGGGACACTCAGACACTCGTATGACACTCCAAGTATATGTGTCCGACACTCCATCTCCCGTGTCCGGGTATCTTAGAGAATTTAATTGAAACAGTCGGGGGACATGCTAGGGACACTTAATGAGAGAAAACAGCCGCCCCTTGGTGTTCATTAGACTTTCACACAGATTGTATTTATCAAGTATTTTAACTTTTTTCTTTTTTTTTTTTTTTTGAGAAAACAAGTATTTTAACTTTAAATGGGTTAAAATATGGTTAAGCTAGCGTAGATTTAATATCTATAATTTATTGAGGGCTCAATATATGAAGAAGGTTACCCTTTTGAACAAAAAGTTCGAGCGGGGGTTTATCTCACATGCGACAACTTCAAGACACAACTCGTCAAACTTGAACCCATATACGCTACTCCTCTATCTCTTCACATTCTTTTACTTAATCAATGCTTTTCCATGATATGTAAGGTATGAATATTAGTATGGAAACTATGTTTTGTCATCTGTTAGTATTAATATTCAAATATGTATAAGAAGATAATAATAATAATGTTGACGTATCCCTACCGTGCCGTATCCTCATTTTTTTCAGAAATGGTGTATCCCGGTCCCGTATCGTATCCTACACCCATAACCGTATATGTGCTTCTTAGGTCAAGAGCCCTCTAATTTGATCAAATCCAGTGGCAGAAACATAATTGTGCTGTTAAAACAATCCATCAATAATCTGATACCACCAAAAAAAAAAAAAAAAGCGGAGTACAGAGGAGTTCATTACAATCAAATGCATTAGATCCATTGTAACAGTTGCCGACAAATAAGAGTGTGTGAGATTCCTGAAAGAACATAAAGCAGCATAAAATTTGGCTTCCCCAAATAAGGTGACATTTATTTATCTTTAGTGTGCCAGTGCAATGAAACTACACAATCGACAATCTTACAAATGCTCTTGAAAGATTGGACTGGAGGAGTTTGATTTTTGCAGCAGACCTCCCAAGAGGCTTGCTTTTTTGTACTAAGAGGGCACATGTTCTCGTAAATCAATGTTTTTGTATTATGAGGAGAGGAGCCATGAGATCATCCTTTTTTTCCTAATAAACCAATTTCACCGCGAAGTTTGATTATACGCTAGTTTTAACTAAAATGGGTTCCCCCTGGTTCATGTCATCACTGTTTGTATGCTTGGGGAGGCTTGAGAATTGTCAGGGATCAAAAGATGAAGTAGAAGATTGCCCCTCATGTAGCAATGTATTTCTTATGGAGGGAACAGAACCGAATAGCTGAAAACGAGGAAGGATAGCTTGTCACATTGAAAGGGGTTTCACAATGACACCAAATACATTATTCCTCTTTCTCAAAAAATAATACATTATTCCTCTAAAATTGTGGATCCGTGAACCAACTTGGAAGGGAATTTTCGGAGGAATAACTCTTACGCTTTTCGTTTCATTCTGAGCTTCCAATGTACGGGATATTTTTTTGTTCTTTTTTCTACCATGACAGCTCATTAGAGATGGGAAATTTTGATGAGAAAATTTTAGTTATCAAAAAGCGAAATGAAATAAAACAAGAAGAACAAAATAGAAGAGAGTCAGAGACAACGTGAAATGATGTTTAAAATGGTCATTAGTGGGAAAAACTCGCAACATAGTCATGGATGAGTTTACAGTTAATACAAGCCCCTTACATATTGGATGGAGAATTGTAAAGCTTAACCTCTAAAGTCAAAATTTCCATCCTTTTGCCTCAATGAACTCAAGAAACCGCGTAAAGCTTTACTCAACCAACAATCTGTTTATGTTTCCAACATAGGCTTCACTCAAAGAGTAGGTTTGTTCATAAATTATTTTGACAGGTGATATTTGTTATCTATCTTCTTTTTCGCGGGGAGGGGGAATCGATTGTGCGGCTTCGCAAGTTAAGTCACGAGCTCAGGCCACCAGACCAGGTAATCTGACAGAGAAGTGTGATCTACTGTCTACAACTACGTAAAGCTAATAACAAGTCATCGTCTGGTAAGGTCAATTAAGCAAACTATAATCAGTTCACAAGAACCAACATCATCCACGCACGAACTTGATAAATTATAAAGCGGTTATATTTAAGTTAAAAGAAATACCTGTTTGGGTAACCGAACAGATTGTCCATAATCGCCTCGAGCACAACTCTGAGCATACTGCAGCGCAACCTTGCCACCCATGGAGTGGCCAAGGACAACATCAGGCCAGTCCCAACCCTGAGACTTCACCAAATCAGCCAAATCTTTTGCAGCATTGGCTATGTCGTGGGGAGGGCCTAAACCATCTATGTCAGCTGATCTTCCATGGTTCCGCAAATCCACAAGGACCAGTCGCCACTCTGATAAATAAAGAGAAAAGAGAGGCACTTAAACTCAAAAAACAAGTTTTGACCGAAAAGACGATAAATGGAACTATATGCGAGAATACGATAATAAAGAGTCAGGAGAACTAATAGTATAACTCGAACACCAATTTGGAAGAGAGAACCAGCTAGAGGCCTAGACAACAAACAACTTAATCAAATGAGTAAAGATGCTCTTTTTCTTAACCTTGACAATCTATCAGACTATGAGGAATAATATGCCAAAGTAACTCCATCTCTTTGATCATGATAATCACAATGTGGTACTCCCTCCGTCCCAATTCATATGTCTAATGTTTGAATTTTCACGTGGATTAAAGAGATAGATTTCCATTTGGCAAGCATCTAAAGCTTCTAAATGCGTGAAATATAATGACATAACAGCTACATTTCTATATCAGAATTCAGAAAGAACGATTCTCCAATCCTGCAATCAAGGTGGAGAAATTGAAAATGAAAAGCAGACCTTATACTTAGGACACGCTTGATGAGGGATTAAGAAGGGTTACAGTAATAATTAGTACCACTAGGGGGCAATAACTGGTGTTTGGTGTAGGGACAATTTCAAGGGGAATTCAATCCCCCGTTATTATTTATACCCCTCATATGCCTAAACTATAATCCCACCATGGAGGTCAGATTGAATATTAAAGTATTAATACCCTTGTTTATAATGGTGAAAACAAACATGTTACATAATCTTCACGATATAATTATTACTCCCTTAATATTAATACACTCTATAATACTGTAGTCCCATGTACCCTCTCTTTTCAATCCCAGCATCAAACGTGCCCTTATGGTATTCATTTCCAACTCGATTCCATCACCCAAAAAAATGTCCAAAATTGCACACAATCAATAGCTTTATCATGCGTGAAATGAGATTACAGAAGGTAATAAAACAGATTATACCAGAAGGGGGAGATGCGTTGGAGAGGTAGGAAGCGAGGTTGCGTGAGAAGGAGCGCCAATTGCGACCAGATCCCAATAGGCCGTGAAGAACAAAAGCTGTGAATCTAGAGGGTTTCTGGGAAGGTGAGTGGACCTCCTCAAAAGCTAGGGTTTCCACAGACCTCGTCGTGGTTGTTCGGTGGAGCTGAGGCTTCGATGAGACGAGAGACCTCGTGAGAGCGGACAACGCCTGTTGGTTCCTGAATCTCACCATGATCGCTTGTGGATGTCAGTTTCCCCAAGAACGCGTTGGAGTCTGGTGACCATTTCAGAGCGCCGCCGTTCTAGTACAACGCAGAAAAAGCATGCCCCACCCCGAATTGTACGCTAAAACGACGACGTCCGGGTTCAGTTGAAAGTACGATTTCAAAACATCTGGCAACGACATCGTAACATTCAGTGAATGTGGTAACCCGGATTTTAATCAATTAAATTAAAATGGGGTATTTTAATTTAACTCCGTTTGTTTTACAGTCTTGTAATTCCCATTAAAATCTGTTTTGAACCAATAATCAAACAGTTTGGCCAAATGATCTGTTGTAACATTCAGGGCATGTTTGATGTCAATTTTTTTCCTGGCAAAGATTTTGTTCATGGATGAAAGAAAGCTATGCACCGTCAGTCCGAAATGGCGTTATCATCAATTTTAAAGAAGCTAGCCAAACACCCTCTAAAATTAGTCTAGTAAAACAAGTTTATGACAAAACTAGAGGATAAGGAATTTCAACCGAATAAAATAAGAAATACAAAATGAACTCTCGCATATAATCAGTATTTGAATGCAATACACGAATTTAACGTAGATCATAAATAAAATAATTTAGTCTCTCGCGTTTAGAGTAATTTGGGTAGAGCATTTGAAGCCTCTGCATGAGGTCCGAGATTCGAACCTGCCTATATGTTGTAATTTTCAAAAAAAATATTGTATGGCAAAAAGTAATTCAGATATTTACCTATTCAAACATATTTTGTAATATGAAAGTAAACTCTCACTTTCAAATTCTTGTATGAGATCAATGGATGATTTAATTTTAACCTAATGGTCATAAATATATTTTTTATTAAATTCTTAAGCGGTCCATAACTTTGCATAAATATGTGTAATGTGAAATGATTGATTTTCAAAACTTGTCATAAGCTTTTTCTCAAACTATTTTTTAAAAACTTTCTATTATAGAATGAATTTAGTGGTTGAGATCAAAACAATCTTACAGTTTAATAGACATTTTAAAATATGGATAACCAGATTTTCCTAATTCGTTATATAGATAATGTTATATAATTGTCAGTGCTCGAGAACACTAACTAAACATAAAATCAACTTTCAAATTCAGCCTGTATTTCAATGTAATACACAAATTTAATGTGGTATATAAATCAAAAATAAAGTAATTAAAGTGCTTGCTTAACATGTTTACTGTAGCAAACATGTTCCACAACCTTGCGGAAATATATGCGTTATAAAGTTATTGATTTACAAATTTGACTTAAGCTTTTCCCTCCAACATATTTTCAAAAAATTTTTATAAAATAATGAATTTAATGGTTGAGATCAAAACAATCTTGCGGTCAAAAAGACATTTTAAAATCTCAATAACCACATCACTATAATTTGTTTAATAAATGATACTAAAAAATTGTCTGTGCCCGAGGACAATACCCGAAAAAAATAACAAAATCAAAATCAACTTCTAAAGAGAACCCGCATTTCAATGTAATACACCAATTTAACGTATAATATAAATGGAAAAAATCGTCTCACGTATTTTGCAGTTGTCAGTGAACTAAAAGTGCTAGCTTAACATGTTTATAGTAGCAAACGTGTTCCATAATTTCACAGAAACATATGAAATATTGATTTTCAGTATTTGACTTAGTTCCCCCCTCCCCCATATTTTAGAAACTTTCCATTATAGTTAGAATTAACTGATTGGGATCACAACAATCTTACAGCCCAAAAAACATTTAATTATGAATGTTGATTGAGCTGTGAGAAATTGCAAAATTTCATTAGAGTGAAGTCCAACAAAAAAAACACCCATCACATATGAACTTTAAGTTTGCACTATACCCATGTGTTTTATTGTTTTACTCTTGAATGAGACATTGATGCAGAATCATTACATAGGATCATGGAGTGAAAAGATGATAGAACTTTACTTCAAAAGTCGTATATATCTAGCTTGCTATTTGAACTCAATGAAGACAAAAATTTTCCATTTTAGCCGAGGCCGGTTACATGGATTCAACTTCTCCAGTTGTGTCTATTCTAATTAATTTTTTTTTTCTTAGGTTAATTTGACCCAAGTCGTGTCTTATTGTCTCTACCCAGGTTCGTTTTGTCTCCCTCCCCTCACATACCATCATCAACTTGAGTTGTATTAATTCTCCCAACCAGTGCATCCAATGGTCTATGATATACATGACTGAACTACCTCAAATGATTCTCTCTCATTTTGTCTTTTATAGGTGCATCATCTGGATTCTTCCTATTGTGCCATTGTGTATACAATCTTTTCTTGTTACACCATTCATTCACCTTAGCATTCTCACTTCTGCTACACTCATTTTTATTATATTTTTCTTCAATGCCTAACACTCTATCCCATATATTATAGGGGTCTTACGTAGTTTTGTAAATTTACCATTTAACTTAGTCGGGATCTTATGGTCGCACAACACTCCAGATGAGTTTAGGGAACATTTAGCTACGAAATGCCTGAATTTCCCGTCCCGATCTTCGGCTCCTCATGGTTCCACAGTGGCTGCCCATAGCCAAAAAGGAAATGTGGAGATTTCAAATCATCTTTCTCTGATCAGGGTGAAGGAAAATTTTTGAAAAATAAAAGAAAGTGGGGAAAAAAATTCATAACGGATTCTCTTTTTCCCCCTTACAAGAAAGTTTGTAGTGAAGAAATTCCTCATTCACCTCTCTTGAATGTATCTCATTCTCTAAAGGTTTTTGGGGTTGTCCTAGAACAACCTTTGTTGCCGTCATGATGATAGAAAGCTGGAACTGCAGAGGTATCCGTCACCCTGTGGCAGTTCATTAAGCGCATAAATTGACCCTGATTATAAATTGTCTCTTCTCTTTCTTTCTGAACCTAAATGTTCGACTTCAGAAAGTAATATACTTTTTAAATCTTGGGTTTCTCCTTTTTTCTTGTGGGGTTGATTCGGTTGGTTTTGCGGGTGGCATGTATCTATGATGGAGAGGACATGTGTCTGTTCACCCGCTATTTACTTTAAATAATTTGATCCTTAGTATAGTTAACTACATTTAGGGTTTTTTTTGCACTTGCTTGTATTTACGAATCTCCCTGCATTAGTAGTTGGAAAGATACCTCTGATGAAAATTTCATCTCTCAAATATTAAAGAGCATATCATTTTCGTCGGTGATTTCAATCAAATCCGAGGTATTAATGATAAATGGTGTAAACAAGACAGTTGCATCCCTGAAATTAAAGACTTCGAGAACATTATAGAACATTTAGGCTTAACTAAGATTGATTTTAAGGGGGCTCGTTTCACTTAAACAAATAATCGACCTCCATCATTTACTACTTATGAGAGGCTTGATAGGGGTTTTATGTAGAGTGGGCTAAAAAAATCAATAATAGTTCTTGCTGAATCTTTTCATTGTGGGCTCTGATCATGGTTAATTCATCTTCCACATTCGAAACACTTCTTTCCTAAGATAATGCGCTTTCACTTCGAAGCTTTCTAGCATTGTTACCCTGAATGTTGAGCTATTATTGATTCAGTGTGGCAGGAAAATGTCTTTGACTCGAGCAATTTTGAATTTTTTGCTTGTTGCAATACCCTTAGATATAAGTTAAATATTTGAAGGAAAAATGAGGTTGGGTCCCTAAATCACCGCATTTAATCTACCCAAGAGAAGCTCGAGCTGGCGCTCACTTCTCTCCATGGCCCGAACCAAGTGGCCCATGAAAGAAATCTCATACTTGAGCTCAATGAGTTCCTTGCTCAAGAGGAAACCCTCTGGGCCCAGAGAGTAAAGGATAAGTCGCTAAGAGAAGTGACACGATTTCTTACGTGCTTGCGCAAGTGCACGTTACAAGTAGTAAAGTTTGAATATTAGGAAATGAATAATCGTTCCCGCGAGGACAAATGTAGATTATTGGTTAACCATAAACTAAAATTGTAATATCCCTGAGTTTTAGAAAGTATGAAATGCTTGTATTTACTATGAATATGTGTTTTTCACATAAGATGTTAGCATGCGTAATTGCTATTTTATGCAATGTAGTCGCTTCATTGTGTAGTGGTTTGTGTTTCTGAAGCTTATATTACTTTACCGATTTTTATGTTATTTAGTATCATGATAGATGAATTCATATCTGCAAAACTAAATAAACTCGTCCAGAAATACACCGAAAGTATTAATATCTTCTTTAAACGCTAAATTAAGGATGAAAATATTTAGGGAATAACTAGTACTAATCATTTGTTTAAGTGTTAATTAGCTTAGTTAATTATGATTAGTACATAATGAAAGTATTATAGAGTGTGTTAGCTTGTGTGCACGTTAATTGCAGGAAAGACACGTAGAGGGACACGTGTCATGCTACTGGGCCTAGTCTTCACATGTTTGACACACAGTGGGACACGTGTTGCTGTCTGGAGCAATGCTCTGCATGCGTGACACATAGGGGGTCATGTGTCCAGAATCGGTGACTTGCTTTGCATGTCTGACACGTATGGGATATGTGTCAGTGTGTGGCGCCCTTGCGCTGCATGTCTGCCATGTATCGTGTTGACACATCGCAGCCTGATTGGCCGATCACTAATATAAATAGAGCCTAGTGTATTAGCTATTCCTCATTCGAAATTCGAATAAAATACGGATAATTCAGAGAGAGGTACCGGTGTTATTCTATATTTGGAGCCGCTATTGTTATTTTGAAGTCGTTATCATGTGCTATTATTGAGGTAGGGTTATGCAGCTTACAATATTATTATTGCTTACGGAATATCAGCATGCTCTGTGTTAAATATATGTCGATCTGTTTACTATTGTTATTATCTGTTCGCATGCTATTATGTGCTATATGATTATTACGTGACATTGTGTGTAACCTAACCTGTCATAAATAATTTTTTTATTTTATTTCACCCTACTGTTGCGGTGAACGACCTACTGAGCGCGAGCTCACCCCCTAAGAGTGTTTGCAGGTTACGACGGACAGATCAGACGGTAGGAATGAAGTGATAGCTTTATTAGAGATTATCTATAATTGTTATTTTGATCGTTGTAAATATTATTTGTAAACACTTTTTATCGGAGTCACGTACCGGCAAAAATGATTCTATCTAATAAATTGATCAGTATTTGGCACACGAGATTGTATGTGTATTTTGTACCAGCGTTGGCGACCCGCAGATGGTACTGGATTGGCCATCGAGCCGAGTCGATCTGATTACTATTCAATTTATTTCATAAAAGAATACCTTGGGTACTGGGTTGTTACAAAATTGAATGTAACACCCCTAGTTTCCCGAGCATTCCGTTCCGGACCGGAAAGCCCAGGAGGGTGCTACTCATTATGAAATGGCGGAAATCAAGAACAAACACATCCCATAGTTATATATTACAAACTGCATAATTGTCTTGCATTACATTACAAAAATGAAATTAAATTAAGTGTTCGACTGGAATAAAGAAACTAACACAACTAGTAGAGTTATGCGACCCGTCCTACATTAAGCTCCCTTCGCCTACACCAGCGGGGGAAAGAAAACAAAGACCGCAGTTTTTCCAAAGTCAGCAAGAAATGCTGAATAAGCAAACACCCAAACACGTAAACCGGATAAGAGGTATTTTCTTTTACTAACCAAGATAATAATGGAGGAGTAATCAAATATGTTCTCATAAGAAACCATGTAGGATAAGAGATAAATTTTCCCAACTCGTTATTTAATTATTAAATTTCAGAAACGTAATCTCAAATCATCAAATCATATATCCAAGGGAAACTTTCCTAATCCATACCATTTCCCCGACTAGGGGGATTCCAAAAATTCAGTTTTTCCTCATTAGAAGTCCACATTATTATTTAGTTGTAGCGGGGAACGAACCAATCCATCGCAATATTCCATCACAGTAAATCATAAGTAACCAACCATATCCCATGCATCCAAGACCTTAAGTGTCGGCACCCCCCTAAGACTTCTTGCGGCCAGAGAGGTGAGTACATGGAGCAGCCCGAGGCAAATTGCAACCGGGAAAAATATCACAATCACAATCTCAATAAGTAAGAATCCGAATATGGTTCCACCGCACAACTGTTTCCACTTTATGTAATTACACATTTATTATTTTCCATGTGATAGCTTTGAAAGAATCACATAGACTTGTAAATAAAATTTCAAGTAAAGCACGTACGTCACAAATCACATTTTGAGACATAAAATCATGGAAACATTTAGACACGAAAGGAGGACGGGCTAACTAGGCCTGGCATGTTTACTTACCTCAATGCACAACCGTGAATAGCACGAAATGACTTCTAGAAGTAGACGTAGCCCTCTCTATGAAGTCGTCACCTACAATTTATAATTCCTAATCAAATTCCAATTCCAATTAACTTGTATAATGCCAGTATGCGTTACATGCTACAATTATTGAGTGACATTTGCTTATTTTAATTTCTATATAATACCCAATCCCTCAATTTCAATATTTATAATAAATTTCAGCCAATTATAAAAAGTGGGAATTTATCATCCTATAATTAAGTAGGAATTTACAAGATTAACTCATATTTAATCAATCATATAATTAGTCATATACCCACCAATTGTGAATAATATTTTATAAAAATAATTTAGTTAACTTTAATGAGCATAATTATAATAAGATTAATTTCAAACATTATTTGAATTAATCCAACTCTTAGGGAATTCTTAAAACAATATATTGCTTTTACAATAAAACTCAAGTTCATAATTTTTTTTCCATAATAGCATATATAGCCATATAGTTGTGGCCAACTTGTATGTTATAAAAATGTCATATTTTTACTTGTATTGCTAAATAATCATATATATTTATTTAATCCAAATACTATATTTCCTTAATAGTTACAATCTCATTCATAAGAAGTTAATTTATATTTTTAGCTCATAGACTTGTATAAAAATACTATAATAATAATTGTAGTAGTAGTAATAATAACAATAATAACAATAGTAATAATAATAATAATAATAATAATAATAATAATAATAATAATAATAATAATAATAATAATAATAATAATAATAATAATAACAAAATTTGTATAGTTATTCTCTTCTCAAGTCAATTTTCAATAGTATTCATTCAATTAGGTTTTGTAGAAATCATGAATACTACATCTAATTGATTTAAATAGTCAAGTATATTTATAAAAAGAAATCAGATTGTTTAATTAGATGATGACCCCCCAAAGTTTCTGTTAAATGGCAAAATCTCCCCTCCCTCATCATCTTCCTCAACTATCTACAATCCAAGTCATGAATCGTGTTAATCTTGATACCCATACAATTTTTGATGATATAAAACTCAGATTTGTGTTAAAACAATGTGATTCATGCCAAAAATCGTCAAAATTGGTTACCGATTGATAGAGAACCGGGTTTGTATTTCGGGTTGAGCTTCTCGCCGGAAATTATGGCTCTCCGGTGGGTGGGTCACCGGGATTGAAGGTCCCTGAGCTTGGTCGGACCCCTAGGGGTATGGGTGAGGCGCCGAAAGAGGCGGAGGAGTGGCGGAGGGGGGTCCCGTCGATTTCCCCTCGGGTTGGCCTTCGGGTTGGCTTCGCCGGTGGTTTCGGCCGCCGGTGCTTCTGCTGCTGCTTCGTTCGATCAGCGAGAGAAAACAGAGGGGGAAAGAGAGAGGATTGAAGCCTGAGAGAGAAAGGGAGAAGTCCTGCGGTGGCGAGGGTTCCTTTCCGTCGGGTTCAAGCTGCGACAGTGGTGGCCTTTGGCCACTGTTGTTGCTGGCTGCTCTTTGCCGGACGAAACAGAGAGAGGGAGAGAGGGAGAGAGAGATGGGGGCAGAGAGTGAAAGAGATGGGGGTGGTGATAGTGGTGCTGGTCGGTGGTGGTGATGGCGTTAATAGTGGTGGTGGGTTTCTTGTTTCAGTACTGGAGGGGGAGAAGGGGTGTAGGGAGATATTATATGGTGTGGTAAAGATCATAGCATAGGTCCAACTAGGCTAGGTCTTGGTCCAAGTCAAGTGACCAATTGGTGCTTGGTCATGGTCAATTGGCCAATGGGTGGTGGGTCATGGTCAACTAGGAGAGTTTATGTGGTGTTTTGGGTGCACACTTAGGTAGGTAAAAATTATTGTATGCTTTAGATAATCCTACAAGTAGGTAGAAAATGTTAGGATAGTTTGGGAGTACCAATTATAAGATTTTTAGTGTTTTATTTAGGTGTATTATTGCAACTTATTTTATATAAACTAATTATAAATAAATTAACTTATAATACAAATAGTAACACTAGTCTCCCAAGTAATTTCATAATTAAAATCCGTAACCGCTCCTCTCGTGACAAATTACTATTTTACCCCTAGTATAAACTCGGGGTATTACATTGAAAGCATAACATAAAAAGATGAGGAGTTTAGGTTGAGTTGAATAGTTCTAAACTACGATTGAATTTAAATAACTGAAAGAAAATAATCTTTTTGGTAAGTTTTTCTGATGATAGTGTTTGGTTGTAAATGCAACAACCCCCTTATCCAGCTCGGACGAGACCGGAATGGCGATGCTTAATAAAAGTGGCGGTGATATACTTGGTGGTGTTGATGGTGGCTGGGGAAGAAGAAGAAGATGAAGATGAGGGTGATGATTCTGATGTTGATAATGATGTTGAGCTGTTATATAGGTGGCCAAAAGTTGAGAGAGCGATGATGATTGTGGCGGTGAAATGATGGAAGCGGTGGCGGTGGTGATAAATATCTCCCGAAGAAGAATTCAAGTTGGAGAAGATGCTAGGAGAAGGTTTATGGTGTGGTTGGAGCACTATACACTAGAGTGTTTGGGTGTAAGACACTCACAACAACTCGCGGTGGTTGCACACGCGTTAATAAATAAAGTAAAGAAAATATTCGCGTTTTAAATTACGACTGTTAACATAACGTATTCTAAATATTAATTAAAATACGATAAATAACCCAACCTTATTTTTTCGCGACTACATCATCATCATCATCATCATCATCATTGTTGTTGTTGTTGTTGTTGTTATTATTATTATTATTATTATTATTATTATTATTATTATTATTATTATTATTATTATTATTATTATTATTATTATTTAGCTCTCTAAAATACTATTTTGCCCCTAATAATGAGACGGGGTATTACAGTAAATATAGGGTTAGGGATACTAGGTTTCCAAGATCCACTAGATTCGTCAATTTTTCCAGATTTGATATGAAAACACACAATTTATTCTATCTATGCCATGTAATCAGCTGAGTAATCTCCTCCCAGTCTCATACTCGTAATCTCGTCTCTGCGGATTTTCGGGCCCTCTAGGTCCATCTTGATGTTCATATCTTTTCTAAGTCTGCTAAGGTCCTCAAGATCTCGTTTCGGTCTCACCCAATTTGTATTGCAGGTGATCTGTACGTTTAGGCTATTCCTAACACCCTTCGCCTCTCGGTCCATCAAGATACAGGAATAATTTCCTTCTTTTGTTCCTAGTCCCCTTACTGGTCACTCTCTGCACCAAGTTAAGTTTGTATTAATCCAGGTTGATCACTCAGTTTATACATGCAAAGTTATAATCAAAGACAGAAATAAATGGATATAACATTACAGTATTAAGATCCGAAGATTATGAATCCATAATCAAATTTTAAGAAAGTACTGAATATAAACCCTAGGTTCACCGAGAACCTAGGTAAACGGTTTATTTGACAAACATCGACATAATAACTAAATTGTTTTTCATAAACTACAGAGAGATAAGAAGAATAATCAAACGAAGTGATGAAACTTCGATGATTTTGGTCTGCTCCCAAGCTTCAAGCTGCTTCCTGGATGATTGTATGGTTAATTGTGATGTATTTTTTGCTACCGGGTCGAGCTGATATTTATACACTCGAGTTTATAAAAAAGCCATGCTGGAAGGATCCTTTTGCCCCTGACTTGGCCGCCTCAGAATTTTTGCCAAATTTGTGCGTAGAAACGCATGTGCGTACAAACACAGGTTCTAACACATACAAAATGCAGAACTCTCTCTTTTGAGCGTATGAGTGTGAGTACATACGCCTGTGCATACAACGCGCACCCCTTCTTCTTTAGTCTCTTATATCTTCTACCGTTTGTGTGTGCGTATGAATGTGTGTATGTACGCACACACATAGTTGATTGGTTGTTCCTTAGCCATTTTAAGCATCCTTTTCACCTCCACTACCTATGTTTGCATTTGTACCCACAGTTGTGCGTATGTACGCACACAGAAGCTCATTTCCTCTTTCCCTTGCTTCTTTCCTTGATCAAATCATGCCCCGAGTGTACTGCAGCTTCTCCAATGCTCTTCTCGACCTATCCATGTCAATCACAACACGAGCAAACCCGCGATCATATCCCAAAAGTAGCAAAAACCATGCTAAAACACTCGAAATCTGTATTAAAGCTCATATGCATAAATTATGCATTATCAAGGATAAAGGGGCTAAAATAGTGTAAAATCATGGAAACTTGTGCCAATTTCAATCCAAACTCAGCTCTCAAATAACTCATAACAGGGATTTATCAATAAGGCGATCAGAACACTCGTTTCTTTCATAAAACACGTAAACCGGGGATTGTCAGAAATAGGATAGAGGGTCTCCTTGATCCCTCTGGGTCTTGGATAACCAGAAAAAATGACCTCTCCGACCTACTCTCTAGGCAATTTGATTAAATCTTTCTTAATGCCTATGAAATTTATCAATCTTGCATCGAAAATTTGGGAGGATGGAATCATTTGTCTACTGGCTTAGACGATCACACTATCCAAATTCTTAACTACTCAAACTTGTATGAGGATATAAAAGAAGCAGTATTATCTCTAGGGCCCTTTAAGTCTTCGGTTCCAGATGGCCCACCAGGGGTGTTCTATCAAAAGAATTGGGACACAACTGAATCTTCGGTTGTGGATGTCGTCCTTCTTTTCCTCAACAAGGTGTTTCTTCTTAAGGACCTTATTTGCTCCTTCATCGCGTTCATTCCAAAGAATCAATCGATGTACTCACCATGGTATGTTAGACCCATCATTCTATGTTCCTCCATGTATAAGATTATAGGTGAAATTCTCGCCAATCGCCTTAAAATTGTCC
The DNA here is from genome assembly GCA_023055425.1 of Linanthus parryae. Lineage (NCBI taxonomy): Eukaryota > Viridiplantae > Streptophyta > Magnoliopsida > Ericales > Polemoniaceae > Linanthus > Linanthus parryae. The sequence goes on along the minus strand of JALGPY010000001.1, from coordinate 68,356,247 downwards.
TCCCTAGTATTATCTCAGAGTAACAAAGTGATTTTTTTCCTGGAAGTCTGTATCAGACAATACACTTCTTGCTAATGAGAATTTTTCCAAAATTATATCTCATAATCAAGGCTCGTCTTATCTAGAAGTGCTTAAACTGGACATGAGTAAAGTCTTTGACAGAACTAACTGGTATTCTTTAGAAAATGTGTTAAAGAAGTTTGGCTTCCCGGACTTGTGGATCTAGCTGCTTCTCTAGTGTCTCACCACGACCTCCTTCTCCATTCTGATCAATGGGCAACCGGGTAGGAGAGTCTTCCCAAACAGAGTTGAGGAAAGGGGATCCCCTTTGGACTTACATATTATACCTTTAGGCGCTCTCTCCAAGCCACTCAATCCTTAATATCACATGGTATTTTCCTGCTATTTTCCTTAGTAGGAGAGTTTTCCTGTTCCTGCTACATCTTATACCTTGAGGCCCTTTAAGTCTACGATTGCGGGTCATGTCGGCCCACCGAGTCACGGAACAGCGAAATATTCCTACCGAATCTACCCACACTAGGCCAATCCTAACACTTCTCCTTTTCGGTCTCGGTGATTCGGGATTGATGGTCATATCTCATCCTAACTAGTTAAAGTCATTGTCACACACTTCACTAGCCAATTAACGGTTCTGGCTAATTACTCCATCCCCATTAAGAATTAAGCATATATTATGAGCAATTAAATTGGGACAAAACTAACTTTTAAGCAAGATTCATCCAAAAAAAATAAACCCTAGTTCATCGATTATCAATTCCTATTAGTCGTGTCAATATACTAAGATCATTAACAAGATTCAAGAACTAACATTCATTCAATAGAAGAAATCAATAAGCATGAAACAAAGATTAAAATCCAGAAACATTCGTCGTCTCCATAAACCCTAGGCTCTCAAAGAGACGTCTAGCAAGCGTTTAGATAATTGTGTTACAAAGAGCAAAACAATAGAGTTTCTCCATAGAAAGATTGAGGAGAGAAGAAGAAGATGAAGAAAACAAACCCTAGATCATCAATGGAGGTCTTGTGCTTCTTCCACTATCTTCCTCGTGGCCTCTCCTAACGCGTATCTCTTCAAAACCCCGTCGATATATCTTGGAGTAGTCCCCTAGGTAGAATATTAGTTCCATCTAGTGAACTCCCCGTCCAAAGTTGTTAAAAATTACATTAAAACCCAAAATTTGCGTGCTGGTGAGCAGACTGGTCGTACGACCAGCAGAGAGTCTGCTCCCTACCAGCTTTTTTACTCCAACTTCGACGGGCCTTAACTTCTTCCTCCGATCTCCGATTTAGCCCCGTGACCTATTGTTGGAAATCTCCTTGAGTCTACTTTCATTTTCCATCGGTCTCACTCCAAAACTCATTGTAGAACTCAAGATGTATTCAAAATGGTGAAAGTTGGTCACTTTTGCTCCTCTAACTTTGCTTCCCTTGATTCCTCTTCAGCTTTCTTTGTTTCCGAAGTTCGTTTCATGCCTCCTAGCCATCGTTTAGCATCCGTCCCTATCAAGACAACATGAGCAACCATACCAAGCGATTATATTTGACAAATAACATCGAAATATGCATCAAAACACCCGAACTAACAATAAAGTGCATAAAGATCATTCTTCTATGCTTCATCAACATTCATAGTGTAAAACTAATATTATCAACCCGTAGAATACACAAAACGTTATAAAATGTGCAAGAAATATAACTCTAATAGAGAGTTATCAAATCCCCCCACACTACCTTTTTGCGCGTCTCGAGCAAAATGAATCTTCACAACACTACGTTTTCAATCCACCGAATTGCATACAACGCCACTAGCCATGTGACACAAACAACACACACCAATGCAATCTACATGACTATACACAATGCAACTCGATTTTAAACAATGCAAGAATGACACAACGCATATCTTTTCTTTATCATATGAGATGGGCAATCTCTCTATCACTAACCAAAATCATCAAACTCTCACAAGTCTCTTTTGCAATTCACACAACCGCGGCAAGGAATTGAAAATACAATGATCCTACGCACAAGCTCACTAAGGGGTCAACAAACGTCCACCAAACTCAATCCAAGATTCGGGCACGTCCTTTAGCTAAGAGGGTCTAGGCATCTTAAGTACTAAGATAGTCTTTTGTCGCCAAGTCATATGAGTTTTTCAGACCCTCTTAGCCGTTATTGCATTGAATGCAAATTGTCCCAATGATGGAAGACACAACTCCGTGTAATACGGTTTGACTTTAATTTTCCTTAGACGCTCTAAATGGTTTGAATCCAAATTCCCCGCGCGAAGGGGGGGGAACATTAGGCTGTTCACCGTATGTAGTCCAAGATAAGATTTTGATTTCTTTTGTTTTTCATTCTCTTCTAATTATTTCAGTCGCTCAGTTAGAAAAACTAAGTGTGGGCTTTTTCGGTTAGCCATTGAAACCCCAGTAAGGTATGGTGGTGTACACTCACTAACTTCACTTACGCTAGAGTAGTGTACTACATGGAACCGACTCTACACGAAGGTCCACCCCATATTTACAAGAGGCCACAAGTTTCCACGGAAAACAGACTATTAAACCTGTGGGGTTTTGATTCATGGATGCGCAACAGAAACAATAATTAACCATGCAAAACCCTCCAAGGATCACAAGTCAAGAGACATAACAATGGTAAAGGAAGAAATCAATTAACACACCTTAGGGTTCTCCTTTGATGACTTCAAACGCGAATTGTGTCACGTTCTCTATAGTTGATCTACGCCTAGAGTTGATTTCTAGATCTTCCAATCCTTGGTGCTAGCCGGGAAAGAGTAAGAGGAAGAAGAATCACGTAAAACGAGACCAAACCAAAGTGGTTCGGCCTCTTTTGGGCCGACGGGGACGGGCGGCGGCGAGCTAGGGGCGGCGGCTCCTTAGCTTGCTTGCTTGCTCTCTCCTTTTGTTCTCTCCCACTCAAGTTATGATCTAATGAATCATAAGTGTGGGAAGGAAGGAAGGAAGGAAGGTCCTTTATATAGTCCAACAAATCCTTTCCAACTACCTAAAGGACTTATTTTAGTCCTACTAGAATTCAATTTAGTCCCTTCCTTGCAAATTAGTCCCTACTAAGTTTGCAAGGTTTTCCAAAGTGATCCTTCTAATTAATTAATCCAATTAATTAATTTCCAAATCTAGTTCAACTCTATATAGCGTGTGACCCCATAGGTTCTATCTAGTTGGTAGCAACAATTTGCTAATATGGAGCGTTTTCGAGCAAAACATCCATTCTAGCCAACTAATAGAATAGTCATCTTGACAACCTTTGTACAAGTAATTTTCTCATCCCTTTGTCTCTATATCCGGATTGGACACGAGACTAACAAGTCACACTCGTATATCCAATCCACAGTTTCTCGATCCATGGGAATAGCCTCATTCATGCAAATAACATCAATATCCCATATTGATTTATTTGAGTCTGGCCAGACATTCTATAAGCACTATCCCTCGAGTGGCCTAGGATATTTGCTCCCGTTATGTGGGAGGGACAAATTCTATCTACGTCCACTACGATCTCTAAGCTTTCTTCTCATTGTATGCAGTACACGCCTTTATAACTACCCAGTTACGGTGTAGCGTTTAACGCTACCAAAATCACAATAATCCACAACTAGAATATCTAGTGACTTCAAGTCTAAGGATGACAATACCATTGCACCGCGAGAAGCGCTTGTGACTCAAAATAACGTGTATGTAGCCTTCTCGGAGATGGGTCAATCCAGTGCGTCATTACCCTTAATATGCACCTATGTGTTGGATCATGATATCTCTCTATCAATCCAACCCCATACTAGTCTATAGATGATTGTCCCATTAATCATTATACTGGACTAGGGATATTTAAGATAAACAACACAATTGTAAATCTAAGCACTTCATTATATTAAATATCCACTAAATAATAAATAAGTTTCGAGCCACAAATAAATTCATACTAAACTAGATTGCCTCTAGGGCATCTATTCCAACAGTCTCCCACTTGCACTAGAGCCAATCTGGCGCATCTCGTATGCCCATACTCCTAGTGTGCCCTTCATGCTTCCACTGCGTGAGCGGCTTTGTAAGCGGGTCTGACAGATTCTCATCTGTAGGAATCTTGCATATCCGAACGTCTCCTCTATCGATAATATCTCGAATAGGATGAAACTTCCTGAGCACGTGCTTGGATTTCTGGTGCGACCTGGGTTCCTTCGATTGCACGATCTCCCCAGTGTTGTCACAGTACAACTCAACTGGATCCGTAATGCTAGGAACCACACCAAATTCAGAAACAAACTTTCTGATCCAAACAGCTTCCTTTGCTGCGCCATTTGCAGCAATGTACTCAGCCTCTGTTGTAGAATCAGCCACCGTCTCTTGCTTGGAACTCTTCCAGCTCACCGCAGCTCCATTCAGGAAAAACACATATCCCGACTGTGATCTAAAGTCATCTATGTCGGTTTGGAAGCTTGCATCAGTGTAACCCCTTACACGCAACTCTTCCTCACCGCCAAATATCAAGAAAACATCTTTAGTTCTTCTCAAGTACTTTAGGATGTTCTTGACTGCAATCCAGTGACTCTCACCTGGATTGGATTGGTATCTGCTTGTCATACTCAAGGCATATGACACATATGGTCTAGTACATAACATGGCGTACATGATAGATCCTATGGCCGAGGCATAGGGAATTCTACTCATGTGTTCCTTCTCAATCTTATTGGAAGGACAACCACTCTTCGAAAGAGTGATTCCATGTGACATGGGCAAGAATCCCTTCTTGGAATCTTGCACGTTGAACCACTTCAACACCTTGTCAATATATGTACTCTGACTTAGGCCTAGCAGTCTCTTATATCTATCTCTATAGATCTTTATATCGAGTATATAGGCTGCTTCCCCTAAGTCTTTCATTGAGAAACATTTCGCCAGCCAATCTTTAAAAGATTGCAGCATGTGAACGTCGTTTCCAATGAGTAGTATGTCATCCACATACAAGACCAGAAAAGCTACACAGCTCCCACTAACCTTCTTGTAGACACAAGACTCATATTCGTTTCTGATGAAGCCAAACTCTTTGACCACTTCATCAAAACGTCGATTCCAACTCCTAGAAGCTTGCTTCAATCCATAAATGGATCGTTGCAGCTTACAGACTTTGTTGGCTTGCTTTGGATCCTCAAAACCCTCCGGCTGTATCATATACACGTCCTCGAGGAGATTCCCATACAGGAATGTTGTTTTGATATCCATCTGCCAAATCTCATAGTCGTGGTATGCTGCAATCGCAAGTAGGATTCGGATGGATTTGGTCATAGCGACTGGTGAAAAGGTTTCATCATAGTCAATACCATGAGTCTGTCTGAATCCTTTAGCCACCAATCGGCCCTTATAAGTGATCACATTAACATCCATGTAGATCTTCTTCTTGAAGACCCACTTGAACCCTATGGGCCGCGCCCCTTCGGGTGGTTCCACCAAAGTCCATACTTTGTTGGTATACATGGATTCCATCTCGGATCTCATGGCTTCTAGCCACTTCTGAGAGTCTGGGCCCTTCATGACCTCTTCATAGGTAGTAGGATCATCATCTATGAGCATCGTGTCACCGGAATCGGTCACGAGAAGTCAATACCTCTCGGGTTCCTGGCGCACTCTACTAGATCTACGAAGCTCTTGTGTTACCTGAACAGGTTGCTCCACAACTTCTTGTGGTTCCTGCTCATGTTCCATAATCGGTTCAGTGATTTGTGGTTCTTGAACCTCTTCAAGTTCTACAGTCCTCCCACTTGCTTCTTTAGAGACAAACTCTCTTTCTAGAAACACGCCGGTCCGAGCAACAAACACTTTGTTCTCGGCTGGATTGTAAAAGTAGTAACCCTTAGTTTCCTTAGGGTACCCCACAAACTTACACTTACCCGATTTTGGCCCTAGCTTGTCTGATTGTAAACGTTTTACATAGACATCGCAGCCCCAAATCCTCATGAACGACAGTGTGGGATGCCTCCCACTCCACATCTCATATGGTGTCTTCATGAGTGATTTTAGATGGAACACGGTTAATGGTGAAAGCTGCACTTAATAGAACGTGGCCCCAAAACGATAATGGAAGATCGGTTTGACACATCATAGATCGAACCATATCCAATAGGATTCGATTCCTTCTCTCAGACATGCCATTCCATTGTGGCGTTCCGGGTGGAGTGAGTTGGGACACGATCCCACACTCTCTGAGATAGTCGTCAAACTCTTGGCTCAAGTATTCTCCTCCACGATCCGATCGTAGAGCCTTGATACTTTTGCCAAGTTGCTTCTCTACTTCATTCTTGAATTCTTTGAACACTTCAAAGGATTCGGATTTTGCCCTCATGAGGTAGACAAATCCATATCTACTGTAGTCATCAGTAAATGTAATGAAGTAGACGTAACCACCCCTGGCAGGCGTGGCAAATGGCCCACACACATCAGTATGTATGAGCGCCAATTGCTCACTTGTCCTCTCACCTTTCTTATTGAAAGGGGAATTTGTCATTTTCCCAATAAACAAGCCTCACATGTCTCATATGATTCAAAATCAAATGAGTCTAGTAGTCCATCCTTATGGAGTCTAGATACATGTTTCTCGTTTATGTGGCCTAAACGACAGTGCCATAAATAAGCAGGATTTAAATCATTTATTTTAATCCGCTTGGTATTAATGTTGTAGACAGGATTGCTTAGATCAAGGACATACAGTCCATTAAATAATTGCGCACTAAAATAGTGAATATTATTCAAATAAAAGGAACAACAATTGTTCTGTATTGAAATAATAAAACCATCATTGTCCAAACAAGAAATAGAAATAATGTTTCTGCTCATAGCAGGCACAAAATAGCAATTATTTAATTCTAAAACTAATCCTGAAGGCAGAGATAGCTCGCACACGCCTATGGCCAACGCAACAATTTTCGCTCCATTCCCAACGCGCAGATCTATCACCCCTTTAGTCAATCTTCTACTTCTCTTTAGATCCTGCACATTTCGACAAATGTGAGATCCACATCCAGTATCTAATACCCATGATGTAGAGACAGGTAAATTGACATCTACAACAAAAATATCTGGTGGTGGTGGAATCACTATTCCAAGCCTCTTGTCCTCCAGATATTTTGGGCAGTTCCTTCTCCTGTGTCCAGGCTGACTGCAGTAGTGACATTCACCTTTAGTCACACCTTTGGCAATGCCACCAACAGGCTTAAGGGCAGGTTCCTTGGTCTTGGCAACTGACTTGCCTTTGCCCTTGGAGGATGAGGCAAACCTTTTGCCTTTTCCTTTCTGCACCATCATAATGGCCTTGCCCTTACCCTTGTTGATGCTCTGTTCAGCTGTCCTCAACATAATGAGTAAATATGGAAGTGGTTTCACGATCTCGTTTATGTTATAGTTCATGATGAACTGTCCATAACTCTCGGGCAACGATTGCAACACGAGATCGGTTGCCAACTCTTGGCCGACCGGGAACCCTAGTCGGGCGAGATTCTCCAAGTAAACGATCATACGGAGTACATGGGGTCCCACAAGGTTCCCTTCTGCCAGATGAAACTGAACAGTGCCTTATAGACCTCATACCTCTCAACCCTTGCCTGCTCTTGGAAAAGCTGCTTCAGATGCTCGATCATATCGACATCATTCATGTTTTCGTGTTGCTTCTGAAGCTCAGAAGTCATGGTTCATAGCATAAGGCAGGCCGCATCATTAGCGTCATCAACACGCTTTTGATACGCCTTTAGGGCAGCAGGTGTTTGGTTCTCTGGACCTGCTGGAACATGCTCCTCTATTGCGTACAGTTTCTTCTCTTGCTTGAGAACGATTCTCAAGTTTCTGTACCAATCTAGGAAGTTGGTTCCAGAGAGCTTGTCCTTCTCAAGGACAGATCGTAGGGAATGTTGTGAACTCGATGAGTTGTTTGCCAATTGGAATTCTACAAAAGGAAAATACGCAAGTTTTAGTATTTGTGAATTTTTGACTATATTCAATAATGGCTAGTTTATCAAATATAGCTCCCACTATTTTTCTACGGATTAATAACCCTCAAGATATTAATGCGGAAAATATCCTTATATTTTCTAGTGGGCCAAGATCCATGTTTCATCTCCTTATGAGCTTGCTTTGGCAAGTCACCCATAATTTGAGTACTTTAGGTAGGAACAATTCCAATTGCATCCCTTATGCAACTCTTGGTTCAATTGGGCAAATAACTCCTTATTTATCCATCCATATGGATAATCCCAAATGATTGCCTCTAGGTCTCTTAATCACATTAATAGCCTAGTTGTGTTCAACCTCTTATTTAAACAATTGCACATTACTAGCTTGTGCCATCGCATTCCATCATTATGAACCAAGTCGCCATGCTTTGGCACGCACGAACTTGATAAATCATGATGATAATGAGTGTTTAAATAACGAGAAGGAAAGAACACAATATTTGAATTTTGAGGGATTTTAAATTCAATTTTAATTGTTTTGTTGATCAATATCAACTAATCTATCCATTTGAGTTTGGGAACAACTCCAAATAATAGACCTGCGTTGTCAAATTATCTTATTATCCTAATTGCATGCATCATCCATACACCAACCACAAAATAATAAGACAATAAAGTAAACAACCACAAACATAAATAAAACGTGATGTGGATATGGCCTTTTCTAGACTAAGATAATTCCAAGCCAATGGAATTATCTATGAACCCTAAAAGCAAGCACATCTCCATGCATCTTGATCTTTTGGTCCATCCTTCATAGTCATGTGGAATGCTCCATGCTCCATCTTTTGTGGCTCCCTTTGGCTTTGGGCTTCTTTTCTTCAATCTTGGTTAACAATCTACTTTATCTAGCACTAGCTAACTTCTATACTAAATAAAATAAATCTCACAAGTTGAGAAAAAAATGGCTCGCAGGCCATAAAACCCTAATTAATTATCACAATTAATTGATCAGCTCGCAGGCCGTAAACCAAACCACAAAAATTAAACATCCACATCAAACCACATCCTAAGGCCATATCCAATCACCATGCGATTTGCACATAAACAGTTAAAATCCAATTTTAACGCGCTTGGTCAATTTTAATTGATTTTATGATATTATAGGGTTAAAACGGTCCATGGGGCCCAACAATCCAATTGCCCGGGCCCAAAAAGGTGAACCGCAAGGCCCTAGGGCCGGCCGGCCCCTAGCCCACGCGGCTAGGCCGCGGTCTAGGGCTGCCCCGGCCCCTAGGGCGGCCTTGCTTGGGCAGCAAGCAAGAGGGGCGGTCTCTTTAGGGGGGCCGAACCTCTTAGGGAGTTGTTTCCAAAACAACTCCCTTGCTTGGTGCCCAAGTTTGGTTGTTTCCTTGTTTGGGAAGAACTCCTTCTTTCCCAAGGATGCCCAAACCCTAGATCTAAGATCCTAAAATTTCTCAAACTCACTAATTCATGCATCCAATGCAAAAACTAGATCTTGTTATGATAGATTATTGACAAATTGCATCACATGCTTGATTTGTCTTGTATTACGCATTAAACAACAATTTTAAGGTGTAAAACTATCAAAACGTAACACATAAACCACGTTTATGCTCTACGACTTGTGGCTCTGATACCACTGTGGGGTTTTGATTCATGGATGCGCAACGGAAACAATAATTAACCATACAAAACCCTCCAAGGATCACAAGTCAAGAGAGATAGCGATGGTAAAGGAAGAAATCAATTAACGCACCTTAGGGTTCTCCTTTGATGACTTCAAACGCGAATTGTGTCACGTTCTCTATAGTTGATCTAAGCTTAGAGTTAATTTCTAGATTTTCCAATCCTTGATGCTAGCCCGGAAAGAGGAAGAGGAAGAAGAATCACGCAAAACGAGACCAAACCAAGGAGGTTCGGCCTCCTTGGGGCCGACGGGGACGGGCGGCGGCGAGGGAGGGGCGGCGGCTCCTTCCTTGCTTGCTTGCTCTCTCCTTTTGTTCTCTCCCACTCAAGTTATGATCTAATGAATCATAAGTGTGGGAAGGAAGGAAGGAAGGTCCTTTATATAGTCCAACAAATCCTTGTCAACTACCTAAAGGACTTATTCTAGTCCTACTAGAATTCAATTTAGTCCCTTCCTTGCAAATTAGTCCCTACTAAGTTTGTAAGGTTTTGCAAAGTGATCCTTCTAATTAATTAATCCAATTAATTAATTTCCAAATCTAGTTCAACTCTATATAGCGTGTGACCCCATATGTTCTATCTAGTTGGTAGCAACAATTTGCTAATATGGAGCGGTTTTAGCAAAACATCCATTCTAGCCAACTAATAGAATAGTCATCTTGACAACCTTTGTACAAGTAATTGTCTCATCCCTTTGTCTCTATATCCGGATTGGACACGAGACATACAAGTCACACTCGTATATCCAATCCACAGTTTCTCGATCCATGAGAATAGCCTTATTCGTGCAAATAACATCAATATCCCATATTGATTTATTTGAGTCTGGCCAGACATTCTATAAGCACTATCCCTCGAGTGGCCTAGGATATTTGCTCCCGTTATGTGGGAGGGACAAATTCTATCCACGTCCACTACGATCTCTAAGCTTGATTCTCATTGTATCCAGTACACGCCTTTATAACTATCCAGTTACGGTGTAGCGTTTAACGCTACCAAAATCACAATAATCCATAACTAGAATATATAGTGACTTCAAGTCTAAGGATGACAATACCATTGCACCGCGAAAAGCGCCTGTGACTCAACATAACGTGTATGTAGCCTTCTCGGAGATGGGTCAATCCAGTGCGTCATTACCCTTAATGCACACCTATGTGTTGGATCATGATATCTCTATATCAATCCAACCCCATACTAGTCTATAGATGATTGTCCCATTAATCATTATACTGGACTAGGGATATTTAAGATAAACAAGACAATTGTAAATATAAGAACTTCATTATATTAAATATTCAATAAATAATAAATGAATTTCTAGCCACAAATAAATTCATACTAAACTAGATTGCCTCTAGGGCATCTATTCCAACAAAACCATCTTAGGACTAAATCCTCCTAGCACATTATAGGAACTAAAGGTATGCCCGACATCTACTTTCCACTTTCTCTGAATACCCGGGACATCCTTTCGTGAAACATGTGCGCAAGATGCTAAAAATTAGAGCTTTCATACTACGACGCTTCCTATTCTTAGAGACTCTTTCACTGAACTTTTTTCAGTTTCAAGCTTCATCAATTGCCCAACTCAAAAAAAAAAAAGTTATTGGTTTACTGATTTTATTTTTTTTTTCAATTTTCTCATATTTTCCCAAACTCTATATGCTTTTGGCCAACTCGATTAACCGCACATTTGGGTAGGGGGACTCAATAAAGTAAAATTGCAAACAAATGCAGAACTATAAAACTAGCACAACACGACAATAAACACACAATCTACACTAACCACATTAACACAGTACTAAACAAACTATATGTAACAAGGCTATGCAAGACAACATGGCTAGCAGAGTTAGATACACTCATCCTTTGCCAAAATATGAATTCAAGAAGAAATGAGGCGGGCTCAATATCCACTGTTGTTGTTAAAAGGAGCCAAAATAACATTCAACAAAAAAAATATGGATATAAATGTGGATGGTTCTCAGTGGATTATTGGAAAAGAAGGCTCATGCTTCTAATGCTATTCAGGATCAATTGTTGGTTGTGGAACATGGGGTTAATTTTGCATTGAATCATAACACGACATGCATTAATATTAATGCTGATAGTTCTATTGTCATATCTTTGTTTCAGAGAAGGAGTAGACTAACTTTTCAGGATGTTCCTATTTTTGGTAGGATTAAGGGTACTATTGATTGTCTCGTCTGTTTTTATATCTCTAAGGTGTCTCGTAACGTGGTTTCCAAAGTTCATAGAGAAGCAAAGAATGCTATGTATGATAATAATCATATGTCGTAGTTGTTTAGTATTTGCTTAATATTTAGCCCAATGCTTGTTTCATCAACCAAAACTATATCGTTGGCGAATAACATGCACCACAAGACTTCATCTTGGACACTCCTTGTAACCTCATCCTTTACCGAATTGAAAAAGTACGGCCTTGACGCCGAACCTTTGTGTGGACCTATTTTTATCGTAAATTTTCTTGTTTCTCCTCTCACTATCCCCATTAGTAACTAATCCTTCATACATGTCTTTGATCACTTCTATATATGGAATAGACATCCCTTTTTCTCCTAGAATTTCCACATTAGTTCTCTAGCCACTCTATCATATGCTTTTTCTAAGACGATGAATACTAGCTTGAGGTCTTTCTTCTGTTCTCTATACTTCTCTATTAAGTGGCCCAGTAGGAATATGACCTCCATTTCCGATCTCCGAAAAATAAAACCAAATTGATTATATGTGAAATTTGTCTCATATCTTAGTCTTTCTCAATAACATGTTCCCATGGTATGACTCATGATTTTGATACCTCGATAATTGGAGCAACTTTGAATATCTCCCTTGTTATTGAATAAAGGCAAACATGCACTCCTCTTCTGATATTTTCTTACACTTCCAAGATTTTATCAAACAAAATAGTCAACCACAGTACGTTGTTGTCGCCTAAAGACTTCCACACTTCGATAGGTATTCCAACAGGTTCAACAGCTTTCCCCCACTTTCATTTTCTTCAAAGCCTCTTTGACCTCAATTCCAGTACTCTTATTAGTGAATTTATAGTTTGAAAATTCAATAGAGCTATCAATAACCCCCAACCTTAAGTCGCCGGGATGATTTTCATTACTCCATCCGTCCCATAATGTTTTGTCTTGTTTGACTTTTCACACATATAAAGATAGTGGAAAAAGATACTAAAAATATCATGCCATATCAAAATTACCCTTACTTAATAATGGTAGTACATGTGGGTCCATGAAAAAGAATAAAATAACCAGTTAGTAGAGGGTAAGATTGAAAAAAGTGGTGCTAAAACGTGGTTGTGTTTCAAAGAAGACACAATTTTGGGACAATCTAAAAGGAAAAACATGATAAACATTTTGGGACGCAGGGAGTAAAAAGTTTCTCAAAATAAGTTCTCCACACTACATTAATCTCATATTCTTAAATTAAAACACTATTCGAGTACCGGAGCGCTTTCGTTCTGGTAGACTCATAACGAACAATGTGCTTATGACCTATGGGATACTGCACACGATGAGGACACGGGGAAAGGGGCAAACTTGTTATGTGGCGGTTAAACCTGATATGACGAAAGCTTACGATCGAGTTGAATGGAGTTTCTTGGAAGGTGCAATGTTAAAGTTTGTGTTTAGTTCCCAATGGGTGAACCCTGTCAGTAGCTGTTTTAAGACAACATATTTCACTTTATCTGTCAAAGGCACTGCTCGGGGAAGAACCATACCAGGTAGGGGGCTGCGTCAAGGATGCCCCCTCACACCTTATTTGTTTCTCCTCTGCGGGGAAACCCTCTCTAGAGTTGTCTCTATTTCAGTTATCCATGGCATAATTTCCGGCTTGGCTGCTTCTCAGAGTGGCCACATTATTTCACACTTGTTCCTTGCACATGATAGCATGGTCTCTACCAAAGCGAATCAGACATAATTTATCAATTTACAACATGTCATGCAAACCTATGAAGCTACTGCTGGTCAAAGCTTTATTTTCGGGTGCTAATACTTTTCGAATTTTTGTAAACAACTGTGCACTTTTTGAATTACTTAATACTAGACCATGGTTAACTTGGACTAATAATATATTTTCTTAAACCCCTACTTTTGAACGTTTAGACCGTGCTTGGTGTAACTCTTTGTGGTTTGATTCATTTCCTACTTCTACCTTGCATAATATTGGTATTACAGTCTCTGACCATGCCCCTATTCCCCTTTCTCTCTTTAATCAAGGCTTCTCCCATAATAAGCTCCCCCGTTTAGAGGCCTGGTGGCTTAGAAGAGCTGATGTCTTAGATTTAGTGAAGTTCGTTTGGAACCTACCTTTAGTGGGTTCCCCTCTTTTTAGAGTAGTAAAATATTTGCAGATAACATTAAAAACTCTTGGCTGCTGGCATAAACACTCTAACTCCCTCAAAAATCAGATTGAAAATTGTAAACTTGAGCTTTCACAAATTCAAAATCAATTTTCTAATCTTTGGGCCTTGAATCGTTTTAATAATCTTCAAATCAATCTTTTTAACTTGTTAAGAGATTATGAAACCTACTGGGCTCAAAGAGCTAGATGCAAATGGTTAAGGGAGGGTGATGGTAATACCAAGTTTTTTCATAATTACGCTAGGATTAAAAGTGCTAGAAATAAGACTTACAATCTGAGAATTGGTGATGGTTCTTTGGTTACAAATCCTTATGATATTGCTGCGACTTTTGTTCAACATTTCCAGAATATTTATTCTCTGCCATCTCTCTCCCATCACGACCTTGAATCTTTATATGGACAAGACTGTGCTTTTGACTTACTCTTTAACGTTAATCATTTTTTTACTTTAGAGAAACAAAATTTTATTTCCTCCCAATTCACTACTGATGACATTAAATCATCAGTGTTTAGTATGGACCCCTTGAAGCCCCCAGGATCTGATGGTATTCAGCCCATTTTTTTCCAAAAATGTTGGCATTTTATCTCCACTAAAATTTTAAGGGATGTTTTGTCTTTTCTTAACTCTGGTTATATGCTTTCGGAGCTTAGTAATACTAATATTAGTCTTATTCCTAAAGTTAAGGATCCTTCTACGGTTAACGACTATCGACCTATTAGTCTTTGTAATGTTTTGTATAGGATTATCTCTAAGGTTTTAGCAAATCGTATTAAAGTGGTCTTACCTTTTTTAATCTCTGATAATCAGAATGGTTTTGTTCCTAAACGTATTATCCAACATAATATTCTACTTGCACAAGATATCTTGCATTATATTTCAAAACTTTCTAAACCCATCATTGCCGAAATATGCAGCTCTTAAGCTTGACCTTTCCAAAGCTTTTTATCGACTTCGCTGGGATTTCATTGGAGCTACTCTTCACCAGTTTCATTTCCCACCTTTCTTTATTCGTCTGACTATGCAATGTCTTACGTCAGTCTCCTTCTCAGTTATTATTAATGGTTTTCTGTCCCAAAAATATAAACCTTCTCGTGCTCCCCTTTATCTCCTTTTATAATCATACTTTGTGCAGAGGCTTTGTCCAGATCTATAACTTTTGCTTGTGACTCTGGAAGTTTGCATGGTGTTCCTTCTTTACGTAATGGACCTTCCATTTCTCATTTACAATTTGCTGACAACAATATCTTGTTTTTTAAGATAACACCATAAGTAGGTAATAATATTCTAAGTATTCTTAATAGGTTTTCTAATCAATCAGGACACATTATTAATTTCTCTAAATCTTCTATAACTTTCTCTCCTAATTGTAGCTTCGATATTATCAATCACATAACCTCTACCCTAAATGTAAACCACACTTCTCATATAGGTAACTACCTCGACTTTTCTTTTTTTTTTTTTTATTCTTCTTACACTATGTCAAAGCATAAAATGATACTCTTTTAATTGAAAAAGTTAGGAATAAATTTGCCTCTTGGAAATGTTTGTTACTTAACAAATTTAGTCGTGCCACTTTGATTAAGGCTATCTTAACAAGGTTCTTAGTGTATCCCCTTTCGATTATGTTTATTTCTTCAAAAACTGCTACCACTATTACTTCTATGTTTAACAATTTTTTTTGGACTGGTAATCCCACAAAGAGCACACTTCACTGCATCTCTTGGAACTCTCTTTGTCTTAGTGTTAATAAGGGGGGGCTTAGGTTCAAAAACATTAAAGCTTTTATTAATGCCCTTTTTGTTAAGAACACTTGGAATTTGTTATCAAATCAACAAACCTTAGTCTCAAAATTTTTGCTTTCTAAATATTGTAAAAGAAACCCCTTTTGGCTGCATAATGCTCCGCCCAATGCATCTCCGACATGGAAAACAATTATCAAACGTAAGAACCTCTTACAAGGGTGCCTTCTTTGGAGTTTCAAGGATGGTAATCATATTTCGGTCACCAGAGACCCCTGAATTCGTGATGAACTAGGAGATTCTATCAAGCAGTACATTAATGGTAATCGCAGTATTAAGTGGGTGAAGGACCTCACTCAGCCTAGTGATGGAGGGGGGGGGGGGGGGGGTTACTTGGAACATATCTCTCATCACTAGTACCTTCCATCGTTGGCTTGTTAACCTCATTCTTAATATTCCTCTTAACTCCTCAGCTGATGAGCCTAGTTGGATTCTCACAACTGATCATCCTTTCTCCGTTAAATCACTCTACAGTTATATGCATTCTCCTCTTCGATTTCCTAACCTTAGCCTAAATCTGCATTCTTATAAACCTACTTCTCTCAATTTCAAATGGGAACACCTTTGGAAGCTTAAACTGCCATTCAAGCTCAAATTCTTTGTTTGGCAACTAGCACACAAAATTTTACCGACAAGGGACTTCTTGAGTTCTAGAGGGATTAACTGCATCAACACATGTTGTTTCTGTCATCAATACGAGGAAACCTTGCACCACCTTTTTCTGGAATGTAACTTTCCCAAATCACTTCTCTTAAAATTTAATATCACTTTTAACTCTCCCACTGCAAATTTGGATACCTGGATTAAATTTTAGATAAAAAAATGCTTCTAATTTGCAATTTAAGAATCTTTGTTGGATTTCAGCTTGTTGGATTATTTGGAAAACTAGAAACTCGGTCATTTTCAACAGTATCACCCCGGTGATGGATAACTGCTACTTTGAAGCTTTGGCTCTAATTACTCATATCCATAATGTTTTTTATTCTCCCAACCAAATACAACAATAGACTCAATTTCAGTCAAGTGCAAAGCCAAGGGCCCTGGTTCTGGTTCATCCAAGCAGAAGAGATCTAGGTCTTCAAGTTTGAACAAATGAAAAGCTCCTATGGTGGTGGATGAGGGAGGAAAGAAGAAGAGATGTTTTGCAGCTGCCTTGGATCGTTTCTTGGAGGACAAGATTAGGAATGAAGAGCAAATAAAAATCAAGGTTGAAGAAGAAAAAAGAAGGATGGAAGAGTTGGCAGAAATGTACAAAGCTAAATCTTAAGGTCTCATTTTAGTGGACGGTAAAATGGTGGATCCAAATGAGGAAGCTTTGATCAGATTCCTCAAGGAGAAGTCCGACTCAAAGAAAGGAAATTCTGCTTCAGATCCATTTTGCTTGTTCATGCTAATGTCCTATTTCTGGATTACTTGTCCTTTTCTTCTTGTTTTGTTCTTGTTAATTTGTGGTTTGTACTCTATTTTCATGAATGCTTTAGGGTTCTTTACCAATGGCTGATGTGAAAGGAAGCACGGTATGTTTGTGCTTGCCTTGGTTTCGGGTTACGTCGTAAAGTTGTAATCGTTATCTTATTAATTGAAGTTCTCTCTTTCCAGCTAAGAAAAACTGTTGTCTTTTCAAGCAATGTTTTGGCGCAGGTCAAGTTGGAGCTTAGTCAATCACTGGGGGTATTCATCAAGCCATCACTCATGAAAGGTATATGTCTTCCAACTGTTGTGGGTAAAAATAAAATGCCAAATTTTGTAAATATTGCAGACAGTGTTGCAAATAAGCTGATGAACTGGAAATAACCATCTTGTCTATGGCGGGAAGAGAAGTTATAATCAAAGTTGTTGCCCAATCAGTTCCTGTATACACTATGATCTGTTTTAGTTTACCAATCCAAATGTGCAACAAAGCTGGAGTAAATGTTTAGCAGATCCTGGTCGGGAAAGAAGGAGGGTGTTTTATTTTAGCGAATAGTTATCGCCGCTCATTATATTTAAGGAGACAGAAAACGGATAGCTAAATTCTGTGTGTATTTCTCTCCTCATTTTATTTCCTATTTTATTTTTTAATTAGTTTTCATCTACAAGAATTACAACTTAAATAACTTTTACATAACACCAGTACAGTATGCATTAAAAATTATGTATAGTTAAATAAAGAATTGTGCTTTTTATTAAATTATAAATAATTTGTAAATATTACTATTGGAAATGTTATGAGCTCAGAGAAATTTTTCTGTGACGGAATTCATGGATTTGATTCATTTCTTTTCAACCACGTTCCAGGTCCTGAACCTAGTTCTCACTTTTATCACTTCTTCGGGTGAAATTATTAAGGCCCAGGCTTACAACTTATTTATTACACGAGGAATCAATATCTGGAATCCTGGGGATGTTGGCTTTTGACCAATACGAGCAACGGCCACCATAGTCAAGAAATCTGCAGGAGCATGCTGGATACCGGAACACATGCACAGGACACTATAAAATTCACGGTTTTTTCGCAATAGTTGTTTCACTCATTGGTAAATCTCAGATTGTGAATATACTGAATGTACAACTACTCAGCGAAATCTGAACAAACACCTGGTAGCTCGATCACTATTCACTGAGTTCCTTCCCAGTGATATGACTTCTGAGTATAAGTCTCTTGTTGGATCAGTAACACCAGCAAGGGCAGCTAAGAGTGAAAAACTGGCGGCTTACTGCTAATCAAATGGATTGATTCGCTGGTCATGCTCACTCGCCATTACCATCCCCGTGCAGAGGCAGGTTGGGCACATTACCTGAACAAAAGAGGCCACATAATTGTAAAAAAGCGGCGTTACTTGCGTAATATAAAGCAAATCAGGCAGCAGAATCAAGAACTATTTGCACAATTCATTGTGAAGTCCATTTTCTTCGACCAAGTTATGGGAATCTTTCAGCTTTACGCCCACAACATTAGTTGTCTACCGTCTTGTCTACCTACAACTGCTCCAGTTTTGCTAAAAAGATTTAGTATCTTGGAAGGTGGTACTCAATTTCGAGTGGGTGTTCAATGGGAGAAAGTATTCTTTGGGGCTAGTCTCACCATGTGTCGTGCCTGAGTGGTGGTGGGGCATGCAAATCAAATTTCGACAATATTTTATTGTTCAGGTGGGGAGCTAACCTCATTTTCCACATTTTTTCAGAATTTGATTGGCGTGCCCCATAATGGAGGCATGCCACGTGACAGGGCTAGCCTTATGAATACTTTCTCGTTCAATGGACCACAATAATGCGATGGTGTACTATTTGTGGTTGTGAGGGTCCTGAGAAAACCCCAACAGCAATAGTCCAGGACCATTGATTTAATTAATACACATCCCTTCATTCCACAGCCCTTAACTACACAACCTAGAATAACAGGTCGTTGGAAAGTTCAATTAAAAGTTCATGTCCCTAATATTAGAAACTTATTCATGGTTCCGACAATACAAGTAAGAAAAAACAAATTCACAATGAACCAAAGGAGTCAGAATTTAACATGAACTTATGACTCAGATTAGTGAACTGAACTTGTTTGGGACGAGCTACGGAGAAATTATGTAGTCCCAGGCTTCTTGAAATTACCCCATTTCAAGACTTACATTTTCTAGAATCGGGAAGAGTCCTTCGTTGTTTTGGTTCATTTCTAGCTATGCAGTTTGGAATTACTACTGACTAAGTGCATTGCAGCATAGGACATCAGTACAACATAACACTTCTTAGAAGGAATTCTCAAATGTTTACTGAACAATGTTATGGGAGCAAGATCATGTTCCATACCTTTCCAGCCCCAGAGCAATTTACACATCTCTGAGTAGTTGGGGCACGTAGCGGTTGATCAAAAGAATTCGATACAGAAATGGGTTCAACTTTCAATGACACACCACTTGCCGAACAACGGGCACATGCCAAATATCCTGTCAAACGAGTAAAAACAGTCCCCAATCAATTGAAACAGTTGGCACAACTATGCAAAAGTACTCCTTCAATATTTAAGAAACTCTTAAAAGATAAATTTGCCAGAAAAGAAAACATGTCTTTAAAGTCTAGGCTCTCTTTTAATAATTACTGGTTAATACAACAGACTGTAGATAAATCAACTCTCAAACATACCAGTTCCATGGCAGTACTTGCACCGTTTCTTCTCCTGTTGCTCAATGTTATTTGCTTCAAGTAACATTAAAGCTGAAATTACACCTACTGCTCCTCCTGAGAATGATGCTACAATAGGATCTACCTGGCTAAATTGATAAGGAAAACAATCGTCAAGTCAGACACGTCTCTCTTAATTCCTAACCTATCATGAAAAAGCACTATTCCTGTTCTCTAACAGGTGATGGCAGAAATAATAATATAGCATTTTAAGTTGATGATATTGAACAAATCAAAACACGCGGCCCAGAAACTTTCTGCAACAAGTACCTCAGTTGCAGAGGTAAATGCATGCTGAGTATGAAATCTTCATATGATGTACCTCCAATGCCTAGTTTCAGCTCCAGCTGTCAAAACCCAAAGTTCAGAAGTCTTGATTAAGCTGAATTAAAAGTTAAATAGAATACAGCTACAGGAAATGACCTACTTCTAGTCTCTTTTTTCAGCACGACACAAGCAAATCCAGACAAATCTAGTAATTTCTGCGAAAACCCTACAATAAATCAGATCTCCTATCACAAATCATACCTGATAATACTATCTCTGGTCCCTTTTAGACCATAAGTCCGTAACAAAGCATTTGCTTGACTCAACAAGTCAGTTTGCCCTATTTTAGGTTCCTTGTTACTTTTCCATATTTATTCGTTGACCCTCTAAGATATCCCAACTGTATTTTTCCACAATCAAAAGAACAAGGATCACGTAAAATTATGAGTTCCTCAAATGTTTCCTAGTATATATCAACATAAGTAGTCTTAATCTTAAACAAATTTGCCAATTTTTTTTTTCTTTTTTTTTTGAGGAACAAACTCATTAAATTAATCAAACTGGGCTTGGGCTTGAGAGGCCCATTACATCAGAAAATAAGGCTTCCGATGCCCAATGGGGCTCAATCGTAAAAACTTCAGCATTAGAGATGGATAGCCCATGTTTAGCGTGTATGTGGGCTACTTGGTTGTTTCTTCTGCTCGTAAATTGGAAACGACAAATGTCGATTGTTCGAGAGAGTTTCACCGCCTCGTCTAGAACAAAACCCACTTCCCAATCTGACTTTCCATTTCCCTTCTCCATGCTCTTGAGCTCCTCTATCACTGTGAGTGCGTCGGTTTCGATGATCAGTTTCCGGAACCCTCCATCGATGGCAAACTTTAATCCTTCAAGGATAGCTAGCCCTTCCGATGTCCTGGATCTGGTTCCAAACGGAATCCGTTTGGCGAAACCTCCGACGTATCTCCCTTCCTTGTCTGATGACTCCTCCGGCCCCGGCGACGCCTCTGGCTTTGTCCCACGCGCCGTCGACGTTGAGTTTCAGCTCGTCTGAATCCGGCGGACGCCAGGTCTGAGACTGTGGAATCGTTGTGATTGGGGAGCGATCCATAGATGCTTCGTATTCTTCCAGCTTGTTGATTGCAGATCTAACTATTTCTGAGACTTTTGATGCTTTTCCGTTGAAGATGTTCTGGTTTCTGTTGCTCCATAGCTCCGACAAACACATGCAGATAAGATTCGAATCTTTCTCCTTGCAATTCGAATCCATTATTTCTTTGATCCAAGTACTGAAGTCTTGAGCACGATTTTTTAGATCTCTACCTGGAAAAGCTGTTCTCCAAGTTTCTTTAGCCACCGGACAACGGAGGAAAAGGTGTGTTTCATCCTCTTGATAAAAACCACATAAAGAACAGTGTGTTGGAATCTCTATATTTCGAACGACCAGATTCATTCTGGTTGGGAGGGCCTTTCTCCACCCTCGCCAGATTGGGTACAGATTCCTCTTGGGGATCTTCAATTTCCAAAACTTGGTAAGCCACTTCTCCTCTGGGATTGCACCTTGATTATTGCTGTGTCGACCCATCTGAATCTTTCTTGCTATTTGGTACCCCGATTGCACACTGTAAATCCCTGAGTCTGTGAAATTCCATAGTAGTTTGTCTCCTTCAAAGGTATTTGCTATTGGGATTTTGATTATATCTTCTATGTCAACTGGCCAAAACACCGACTGAAGTTTCTGTAAGTCCCATTTAGCAAGACCTTGTATAATGAAATCCTGAACTTTGAATTGCTGAGGGGGTGGATGGGTGATTGGACGGTATGGGAAATCTTTCGGTAGCCATGAGGGGGTGGATGGGTGATTGGACGGTATGGGAAATCTTTCAGTAGCCATGGGTCATTAAACGCATCAACCCTGGCACCGTTGCCGATACCCCATCTAATCCCCTCTTTGATGATCTCTTTACTTGCAACAATACTACGCCAAGTAAAAGAGCACTGGGATGTTGCAGTGGTATTCAAAACACTGTTTTGGGTGCATTTTTTACCAACGAGAACCTTACTGAGTAGGGATTCTGGTTGAGTTAAAATCCGCCAAAGTTGCTTGCCTAGAGCTTGTAAGTCGGCAAAGCCAATGCCACCTTTGGATTTTGATTCTTTAAGTTTATCCCACGCAATCCAAGATATTTTTTGCGCCTCTTCCTCGTGGCCCCAAAAAAACCTTCTGCAGATGTTTTCAGTCTTTTTGCATATGGATTGTGGTAATTTAAAACACGACATTGTGTAGATTGGGACCGCTTGAGCAACAGTTTCGATCATTATTTCTCTGCCGACAAAAGACAAAGAGTTTCGTTTCCACGTTTTAGCTTTTGCTTCCACCTTCTCCGTAACGAAGCTAAAATCCATTGATTTGTTTTTCCCCAGGGACGTAGGGAGCCCCAGATAACGATCATGGGATTCCACTAACTGCACTCCACATCGACTGCTCAACGTTTCTTGCCTCTGCTGCTGAACATTGCTTGAGAAAACGATTGCACTTTTTTGTAAATTAATCTTTTGTCCAGAAGCTAGCTCGTATAAATGTAAAATATGTAATGTATGATCTATATCCTCCTCACTAGCTTTAGAAAATAGCATACTATCATCGGCGAAAAAGAGGTGGTTGATTGAAGGGCTACCCCTTGCCGCTTTCAGTCCAGTCAACACGCCATTTCTCGAAGCTGCCGTGAGATTTCTGGAAAGAACTTCCCCACAAATCAAAAAGAGGTACGGTGAAAGGGGGCACCCTTGACGAAGCCCCCTCTGAGGTATGACTTCTCCTACACTTCTACCTTCAAAAGAGAAACTGAATTTCACCGTACTAATGCATTCCATCACTAGATTGATCCATTTACTACCAAAACCGAAATGTTCCAAGCTTGCTCTTAAGAAATCCCATTCAATACGATCGTATGCCTTGGACATATCGAGTTTTAGCGCAAAACTACCAACTTTATCCTTTTTGCAATATTTCATCGTATGTAACAACTCATAAGCAAGAAGAATATTGTCAGTAATAAGGCGGCCGGGCACGAAAGCGCATTGATACTGTGAGATAATACTAGGGAGAACTTTCTTGAAACGATTCGCCATAGTTTTAGTGACCAATATATATATAACTGAACTCAAAGACTAATTGGCCTTAAGTCAGCGGGAGTGCGCACCTGTTTTACTTTGGGAAGCAGAGCAATGATGGTTTTATTGAAGTCTGCAATGCTCTTGTCGCCGTTAAGTACACTCAAGCATTCTTTGATGACATCCCCACCAACTATGTCCCAATTCTTTTGATAAAAAGTTGCCGGAAAGCCGTCATAGCCCGGGACTTTGATTGGGCCCATTTGGTCCAAAGCTTCTTTAACTTCTGCACTTGTGTACGGCCGTTCAAGCATACTTCTGTATTCCCCCTCTACTACATTTGGGATTGTTTGCAGCATTGGCTCCATATCCGTTATAGACGGATTGGTCGACGTGAAAATTTCGGTGAAGTACTCGGTGAGGACAGAGATAATCTCTTCCTCTTTGGTGCACCATTTTCCACTATGATCCTCTAAGCCTTTCAGAGCATTCCTCGCTTTTTTAATTGTGGCTTTGCGATGAAAAAAATTGGTGTTGCGATCACCTTTAGCTAGCCATTGGATCCCACTCCGTTGGAGCCACATCTCCTCTTCTTTCAAAAGCAACCCATTGATTTCGGCTTTGAGATTAAACATCTCAGTCCAAAGCTCATGACGTTCGCTTGACTGGTCCAGTTGAGCTAGTTTTCTTCGGAGCTCTGAAATTCGCCGCCCAATGTTACCCACTTCGCTTCTTTCCCACTGTTGGAGGTTGAAAGCTAAATTATTGAGTTTGTAATGAAAAGGAATTTGCCTTGGCATACCTTGCCAGCAGTTTGAAATTACTTCCTTGCAACGCGAATATTGATGCCAAAAGGCCTCATACTGAAACCTTCGTCGATTTGTATTCTCGGATCTGGTATTTTTCCATATTAACTGGATCGGACAATGGTCTGAAACAGTTGAAGTTAAATGGTTGACCCTGCTTCCTTGGAATAATTGCATCCACTCCACAGTGACTACCACCCGATCGAGTCTTTCATAAATGATTTCCCCGTTTCTGGGGTTACTTTCCCAAGTGAAGTCTTTGCCACTATAGCCCAAGTCGAAAAGATTGAGGTCTTGGAGAACTTGCCGAAACATACTCGAACCTTGTTCGTCAAAACTCCTTTCGCCTTTTTTTTCGCTTGCACTAGTCATGGCATTAAAATCACCTATAACACACCACGGCCGACTTTATCTCCTCTGATCCATTTAAGCAATTCCCAAGAGTGATGGCGTTTCCGGTTATCCGGATTGCCATAAAAACATGTCAATTGCCACGAGACATTGGAAACTTCATAGAAAATAACACAATCCATATACCACAATGAACTGGAAATAACAGAGACTTGAAGGTTCTTTCTCCACATAAGAGCTAAACCTCCACTCCTACCTCTACTACTGACACTAGCACCTGAAAAATTAGTAAACTTACTTCTGACCTTCTCCATCTCCTTGCACGATAGTCTAGTTTCTAGTAAGAAAACTAGGCTAGGGCAGTGACTCTTCACAAGATTGCGAAGAGCTAGAACATTACGAGGGTTGCCCAGCCCTCGTATGTTCCAACTGATGATACTCATTTGTTCAAGGCGGACCGAACCTCCGTCTCCGCCTTGTTATTGTTGTGAGCTGTTTTTGAAGCCTGCTCATGATTTCTTGGATCTAAAGAATAATCCAACTGCCGCCCCTTTTTGTTGTTGAAGCTTTCTACTGCCGATTTGTGGGGAGGTGGACTAAAATACGTTGTTGATCCCTTCCGCTTTGCTAAGTCTTGGTTCATCGTGTTTATCCTCTCCTTCACTGATTTACTAGGCACCCCAGTAACTGCGTCGGCGATAGAGCCTGCAAAGTTGGCTATGAAATCCATTGGCTCAATTTCTGTTTGGGTAGCATTACCCTCTGCAGTGTGGTCGTCGGGTGTAAGATTGCTTTGCTTTTCAGGTTGACCTCCATCTCCCGCCAATGGGTTCTCGTAAATTGTTACTGCTGTCCCCGTTCTACCTTTCTCCCTTTCCTGGCCCACAGTCCTCTCTTGCGGTGGTGTTCCCTGTCTTGATATGTCGTTCCCATTGAGGCTGCTAGCGTTCAACTGTTCCTCTGCTGCTGCCGTATTGTTCTGAGAGCTAGTGTCATCATGTTTGTCTGATTTCTTTTTCGTTGGTCTCATTGCTGGGTGGTAAAGCAGATACGGTCAATAACCTTCTTCTTTTTCCTTTTCTGCTGCTGTTAGCTCTTCACAATCGCCCCCTTCATGTGCACACCAACAACAAAGGGAGGGGATACGTTCGTACCGGAAGTCTAGTCACATTCGATCTCCCCTAATCAAGACATGAGTTCCCCTTGGCAACGATTCGTTGATCGGTAGGCGGACTCTAACCCTGATATAGTTTCCATCGTCTCCTTCACTGTAAATCTTAGGATCTGCATCAATAACTTCGCCGATTGTTGATGCAATCCTACGAGCGGCTACTTCACTTACAAATTGGATTGGGAGACCAAGGACTTGGATCCATACATCAACCTTTCTGAAAGCCACTTCCTTCGTGGGATCTCCCAATTTCCAACTCTGTAATAATAAGATCTTCCGATTGAAAATCCAAGGACCCCCTGCCGCAACACGATCTAGGGTTCCTTGATCCGGAAAACAAAATAGGAACGTATTAAAGCCAACTTCCAGGATGTTTACCTTCTCTCCGTTGGTCCAAATTCGCCTAAACATGCCTCTCATGGCCCCCGCATTCACCTTCGTCTCCGACGCAAAGGTCCCGATTAGGCACCATGAGAAGTTCTTATCGGCTTTATCACAGAAGTCATCATCGAAGATGACTGTTTGTTCTTCCTTCGGGGTGTACTCGGCAGGGATTCTGTACGCCATTGCTGCCGTCGCCGCACTGTTGTGGAACTCCGCCGCTAGGGTTTCTTCTCCGTGAAAAACGGAGCACTCAGCTGAACTGTTTTAATGTTGATGGGGAGATTAATATTGTGCCCCATAAATATGCCAATTTTTGGGGCAAGGAAACATAACACAATGATCACAATGTTACGTGAAGATACCATGCTAGAAGATAAGTGCCTAACTATCCATCGTTTACAAATGATGACAGCCAATAAAATTACAGAAGGAGCTTCCTGAGTTACCGATCCTTACCGAGTCATTTGCTTTGATTCAGGCTCTAGCAGAGCAAATCCAACCAGGGGTACCAAGAAAGAATAGCATCCTAGTAGTGTACTTTAATGGTACAGATTAATCTATTGCATGAGCTTATAATGCAACTTACCCAGGCACCTACGGCTGTTACAGAGCCAGCCAGAGTATACCCAAATAAAAAAGAATCAAGGAAAATTTAAAATAAAATACTTTTACACACACTCCTCTGCCATATACATAGGATCCAAGGCTGCTCAAAAACTAGACGTGAATTCTAGAACAAATGACAATTAAGATACCACAATAGATGTTACATATACCACGTTTATAGGAACATGATGTAAGCAACGATTGTGTAAAGTAATACTTCCCATCACTGAAAAACAATGAACAGATATAATCCTTTATTAACTAATGAACTTACAATTGGTGCAATGAGGCCTCCAAAGACAATTATCGCAGTTGCAAATCCGAAGCTTGTCAAGTACAACTGCTTCAATGTCTTTGGTGTCTGTTAAGAATGATAAAGTTAAGCAAAAAAATGGAATTCTAAACTTGTTTGCAGGATACTAGGATAGTGTTGAGAATTACCACACGCGGGAGAAATGGAATTGATGACTGGATATCTGGCATCTCATTTTCCTCCTTCACGGTCTCATCAAAAGCCGTAACACTCTTAATGCGATGTTGTATGCGTAATCTCCGAACCTACAGAAGAGGCAAAGACAACAATGTTACAAGGCTTTCACAATGTTCAGAGCTCTAAATCAGATGCTTATGCTGATATTGAATTCTCTAAAAGACTTAAATTTGGTAATCTTTTGTCTCAATCGGGTTTTATTGATTTCTGAAGTCAAGATCAAAGATACAATTCAACCAAGAGAACTATTATTAAGGACAACTGACAAAAAAGACCTTACACTTACAGTTAGAGTGAATTAACACAAAGGTATATTCAATATTCAATTTGACACTTAACTGCACGCGGTATTCCAATCGCTTACATGGCGGCTCAACATCGTAGACAGTGTTACTTTGAGGTTGATGTTGTTAAAAGGAGGGTTCCATGACAAAATTACCTCCTAGTTTGTCACAATTGACACTCATGTATATGGAGTATCTAATTTGATACTTAACCACACGCAGTATAACTATTTGTTACATCCTGCTGCAAATGACGCCGTGACTTCGGGGTTGTTTGGCATTACTCGTGTGCAGTGACATGAGGGGTAAATTTGACATTTCGAAGCCCATACCCTCAAGTGAAGCCACAATTGGAATTTCATGCCATTAAACACTACAATTCACTACTGCCTCCTCCAACATACAGCAAATGAAACAAATATTAGTAACCATTTCAAGACAAACATTGGGTTGTTGGGTATCATCACCAGAGACCTCTCACTACTTAATCTTCCAATTCTAGACCTAAGTTACCAGGATCACAAGTCGTCGCGGAACGGGAACGAGGAAGTAGAACGTGATATGACATAGTACGGGATGCGCTGGGGGAAGACTTCTTCGGAATGGTATCTGGAATGAAGGATGGTGTTAATTTTTACCCACAATACCTTTTGCATAACTACACACGTAATTTGCTTCATTGACAAATACACAAAATAAGTATAAGTACATTGTTTAAAATACTCAAATAAATATCTCATGTAGTGCAATTGCATTGATTAACCAAAACTATGGTCGCTTACAAGAAGAAACTCTCAACAAAAAGTCATGAAATAGGCTTGTTAAATATTTCAAATAGTTTTGACATTGTTTTGCGATCATCGAAGGTACACTATCTTCTTCCAGATTATCAAATAGTCTTGCTCATTGAAGGTACACTATCTTCTTCCAGATTATGTTAAAGATTTCGGGTCGCCCTATTGCGTTCCAGATCGCAAACGTACACATTTCAGGTTGTCTGACCCTGAAAGGAGAAACACGGCCAATTCAGCGTTTTCGGTAACATAATTCTAGGCCTTCAACGGCTTTTTGCATGATTATTTCTTCATCCCTTGATACTTCAAATAGATTAATCCTACAAAAACAAGTGGTTGATCAAGGAAAAATTCAAGTACTTAGCTAAGGCCTTTGATCTTTATGCTGTTATTTTTCATATTTTAATTATAATGAATTCACAAATTTGTTCAGTTGCCCTATTTTGTAAAAGAGCTTCCTTCAATATCGATACACGGGAAGAGGGAAACATTTCAGGGCCAATTTTCTAAGGCATACATTTTTTCTTCTTGCAAATCAGAACTAGTAACAAATCCAAATATGACGGCAATTTTAGTGCTAATATCTACTTATCTAATACATCGAATCTAAGCAAGTGGTTAAGATAACTAATAATTGGATAGTAATGGATTTGAATGCTTTTTGCTAAAAGAAATGAGGGTAAATTTCAAATAAGTAACCTGTGCGTTAGACGTTGTCCATTTCAGTAACCTATATTTTCAAAAGTTTCAGTTTAGTAACCCGATGATCCAACGTTATAGTCTGTCAGCCATTTCCCGTTAATTTGTCATATAAACGTCATTAAATTACAAGTTTACCATTACTGCTAAGAAATTTGAAACAATGTCAAAACTATCAGAATGCAATTGAAAAATAAAATATAAAAGGATAGCAAATGTATAGCAGCGTTAGGATGAAGGGAATTCTCCTTTTCTCAATATATATGTATCAGTCGCGGTCGCATGTACCGGGACCGGCCTGTATCGGAGACACTGTAACGGGGAAGGGAATCAGGAATCAAATGTGTGAATCTTTCACTGGAGCATAGGCGATTTTTCGCCAAAAACAGTGCGTAAAGGCCTTTATGGCCGAAAACGATGCGTAAAGGCCGTTTCCAAAAACGGTGTGTATGGGCCTTTGGAGATGCGAGTCCGATTCACGTACAATGTATCAAGTGAATCGGACTCGTGCACCTCCGCTTCCGTTACGTATCGCCTCCTTGGAAACGCCTCGGGCCGTTCTTCCCGTCACCGACCACCACCAAAGAACCAATCTCAACGCCGCCCAGACGCATCTCCGCCAAAATCACCACCCACCAGAGCAACCCCCATATCATCTCTGGTCCGATCTCATTCCCCATCACCGATCACCACCAAGGAACCAATCTCAACGCTGCCCAAACGCACTGGCAACACCACCCACCAGAGCAACCATGTCTCATCTTTGGTCTGAATTGAACACGAAAACCTACTCTCTCGATTCACCATAAAACGGAGTAAAGAAACATCGATAGACGGTGCGATCAACGAACCCATATCTCCAATTATAGAAATGAAATTAAGGGAAAGAGTTTAAAATTTTCCTTCGTCTTGATATCAAATTGGGGCTTAATTTAGGGTTCAATTTAGGACTTGAGTGGGTTTGTGATTTGATTTGAGTTTGAGTGTGGAGGTTGGGTTGTGAGAAATGGTGTTGGCAGCGGGCATGGCTATGTATTGTTTCGAGGAATTCAGTTCTCCTCTGATGGGTAAATCTGGCTTTGTCAGAACAAAGCCAATTAAGTTCTTCGATCTCCTCTCCACCTACTACAGAGTGTTGGTAGTGGGCATGGCTGTGTATTGTTTCAAGGAATTAAGTTCTCCTCCTATGGGTAAATTTGGATTCGTCGGAACAAAGCCGACTAACTTCTTTGATTTCCCACTACAGACGCTCAAGGAAAGCTTGTTAGCTGCTTCGATTATAGAGAGCTATCATAGACCATGGTGGATGTGTAGTCTGAGCAGTGCACTGAGATTCTCAACCTTTCACGAACGGCTCAAGATTCTTCGTCTAAATGTATGAGGATGAACACACTGCAATACTGTTAATATGTTGTATTAAAGGAAGTAATAATTGTAGTAAGTGTAAAATTGTAGTCTAATTGGAAAACTGACGGAAAATGACTGACGGGTTATGACGGGCAAACCTCGGGTTACTAAATTGAAACTTTTGAAAACATAGGTTACTGAGATAGACAACATCAAAAGCACAGGTTACTAATTTGAAATTAACTCAAGAAATGATGTTTGTCTTCGCTTTTCTTTATTGTCTTCTAGAATTGTCAATGTGAGGTCCTCCAGTGAATGGATAATTACTCGGGACAAAAGCATAATTTGATAATAAAACCTATCTTACTCTGGCACGTAAAAAATGAACTACACCGGTGGAATGAATTAATGATATATAACATGCATATTCAGCTAATCCTGGAAATTATATTCCTGACAATTTAAGGTCAAATCTACTTTTAAAGTTGATGTTGGATGTCCTATTGATAAGGTTTTTTTTCATTTTAGTCGTTGCCTCTTATTTGGAGGAACATTTAGGAACTATGTGTGTTAAATTTGAATTTGTTAAATTTCTGTGTGTATTCATGATTATTTTATGAAATTGAATGAAGTTCAGGTTCAATGAATGTGTTGGATCTTTTTAAAAACAATGAATGAAGTTCCGGCTTGAGAAATGTCAGTTTTACCACTCACGCAACTGCCGCAATTTCAGACAACCCAAAGTCACGAACTCACGATGCCAATGATTCGGGGCGGGATGTAACGAACAGTAATTAAGTGTCAAATTGGATACTGCGCATACCTGAATGTCAATTCAAGCAAATTAGGAGGTAGTATTGGTCAATTATCATTTGCTTTATTGAGTAAAATTAGATTTTTACCCATCACGGACCCCACTTCATTAACGTAATTAACCCCAAGTAACGCCGTTTACAATTTTGGAATAGCGTGTGTAGTTAAGTGTCCAATTGGATAATCGGTGTACCGCAGTGTCAATTAGCCCTAACTGTCAGGTATTTTTGTGTCAATAGTCCTTTTATGAAAAGTGAGGTTTCCTTGACAGAAGAAAAATGTTACGATGACTCGATGAGATATAAACTTTTTTAGGGAATATTCAAAACCTTTTACCTCTTCCATTAGAAGAAAAATCTTATTCCGTCTACTCTTTATATTGTCTTGAATTTCCACCAGTTGCATCTGCACAAAATCCTGAACAGTCTCTGGTCCTTCGATAATGCAGAAACTGCAGCACGAACAACATAAACATACATGTCAAAATAGCAATCTTTTTTATTGGGAAGAATCAAAATAGCAGCCTTGATGAAAGTGACACATTGCTATCAAGATTCTGGGATTCTATAAATGCAAAGTCCATTCATACGCATAGCCAGCTACCTAATGATGATTCGTGACTAAATGAAACGAAAACTGACAGGCAAAGCCCCCAAAATCATTTGGATAATGTTGCTACTCCCCATCTCTCTTTCTACCTAACTTGGGCTGTGAAGAAGTGAAGCCGTCATTAGCAGCTCGTTGTTTGGCTCGATTTTAAAATGAGTCTAGCTTAAATTCGGTTTTGGAGCCCACCTCATAAACAAACCAAGTTTGAGAAATCTAATTTTCAGGTTGTCAAGTAGTACTACTGTTTATAGGTTTATGAGCTACCTCATCAGCTCATTCATTAAACAACCGAATTTCTGAAATATTTCTCATCCGGGTAATGGAATACTTGAACAACCGAGTTTCGTAGTGAAAAGTTAGTCTTATTAAGTTACCATCCTAAAATGCTTCAACTTTGTTAGTTTTGCTTCGGCGAGCATAGGTTTCCTTTACAATATCTATTTTAGTTAAGCTTTTTGTTGAATATATTAGGAAGATGGTCACCACTACTGGATTCTTTTCCAAAACAAATCTCTAGCACCACACACGTAAACAAGTTAACTCAGAGTTCGGCAAACAACCCTCGGACGAGCTCAACACAAACTTGAGATTGAGGAATTGCTAAATGAACCGAGCTTGAGAGATGCAATTCGTGGCTCGAATAGAGTGAGGTTGAGCTGGAGCTCATATAAATTCTGGAGCACCCAAAAACTCCACTTGATCACACCCCTGATTTCTCTACCTAACATAGCTTCTGTATGTTTATTTCTTAAAATTCGGTGACCTTTTCCTCAAACGCAACAAATAATTCACACAATCATATCACTCATGACTATGATTAACCATAATTAAACTAATAAATCCAATAAACCAGAAATGGAAATTCAAATTCCTTCAACCAAAAGCCTAATTCATCATGACAAGCTAAATCTCAAAAAGCAAAGGGGGGGGGGGGTGAGAGTTTGGAGATGAGACCTCGGCGGAACCTTATCGCCGGAAGGAACCGAACCAGACGAATCCTTAGCTGCGCAACAGAGATAAATTGGAGTTTTTTTGGAGAATCTAGGGTTTCCATCGGAACATGTCCGGTGACAAAACGACCTTTTGGAGGCTGAGGGGCTTGAAATTGCAGTCGTAGGAAGACGGAAGTGAAGGTGTAAAGATGTCATCGTTCTTCACTGTTCTCTCTCGTTCTCAACCGAGACGATATTATAGAGAGCAGATCTATTCAGTGGTCTAGAAACACAACATGGCAACTACTCAGCGAAACGTATCATCATGTGACTATAGTGGAAGTAGGTACAAAAGTTGTAACATAGCAATGCTCTTGAACTAATCAATTATCTCTCTACCCAAAAAAGAAAGGAGAGAAGCTGACTTTTGTTTGGTAGCACATGTAACGCCTAACCAAATAAACAGGAGCATCAGTTTATCAAAAAAAAATAAACAGGAGCATCTTTTACGAAAATAATATTGGACTCAACCCTAGTTAGTAAATACTCCTAATTTTTCCGTTTAATACCCGTCCGTACGTAGAAATGAAAAATACTTCCGTATTTCGTATTATTGTTGGGCCTAATGAAAAATACTCGAATTTTTGAGTAAAAAAGTTTAATACTCGTATTTCACGTTTTAACGTATAATACTTCCGAACAAAACTTCTTGAAAACAATATTGCAGTGAATAAATTATCATCCAAAATAGTGTAACTTATAGTAATTATTTATTATTAAATATTTTCTTACTATTTATCAATTTCAAATATTTATTGTTATAAATATTTACAAGTATTATTATAAAAATTTGAAAATATTCAAGTTAAAATTACTATATGTATATATGTGAAACAGGCCGGAGGACCACGGTTCACAGCTAGTACAACTCAACCAAAATTCCAAGTACATTATTTATATATAAAAGGAGAAAACCCTCAAACAACGTTTTGAAACAAAGAAATAACATTGAAATAACATCGTCTGAAATGTCTAAGTGATGGAAATGAAAACTAAACTAAACTTTATTTGCAGCTAGCCTAAGCTTCACCATGTGTGCGCGTTTCCCCCACCTCAATGCCAACGTGCGGGTTTTACAATAGACAAAGCCGACCGCAGGAAAATTTTAAGTCAGTAAAAACTGAGTAAGAGCATACTACAGCACGTGAAAACAGATGATTGGGCTCTAACTAATATAAGTTTAAAAACAAGCTTTAGAAATGAAATTAGAATCGTAACAAGTAACCGAACGATTTAATTGGATATTAATTCAGCTGAAGCACATAAGGCCCAGCAGGAACGATGTATTCATAGAGGTCACGATGCGATATAAAACATCATCAATAGAGGTGCCTCTTGGTATATCACAAATCCCATTTCACCCAGAGCGTTAAGGGCTACCCTACGCAACCCCGCTCAACCACATAGCTAAAAGACCTTAAGTGTCGACACCCCTATACTGTTGTGACCCACACTAGCATAGGTAGTACTCTATAGCTTTCACAATAAATAACCCCCCGCTACCTCAGCACATCGGTGCATATTGGCCACCACAGGGGCGGGTATGTAACCGCTATGGATTACCCCCGAGGAGGTTCGCGTCCTAGCGCCTCCGGCCTTAGCCTCCACACACATCCTCTGAACATCGCCATATTTCTATTAGAGTGAATTAAACTTCCATTGTTTACAACTTGAACCATTGATTTCCAAAACAGTAGTTTCCACAAATACTTTCCAAAATCAGGGGTTTGAACAAGTTCATCACAGGATATATACAAAATATGTATAAAGGCATTTTCACAAGTAATCACATTTTGAGAGTAAAAACTGTACATATGAACTTACTTGGATCGAAGGAAGCTCGACACACAAGCAAACAGATCTAATAGTCGTAGCACAGATACTCAACAAACTGATCGCCTACGAAGTCGGAATCTACAATAGCCACATAATCCTAACATCAATACATATTCATTTGCACGACAAATGTAAATACAACAATGCCCTATATGCCAATGCAATCCAATTTCTCATCAAGCTCACAATTCAATTATACCCCCAAAATCATTAAACAATTCTAACATTAGAAAGAAATGATAAGTTATACAGTTTTGACAATAGTAATAATAATAATAATAATAATAATAATAATAATAATAATAATAATAATAATAATAATAATAATAATAATAATAAGATAATAGAAACAAACTTGAAAATAAATAACTATATTCTTAAAATCTATTTTTAACTGGTTATATAGAAAAGAGTAATGATAATCAAAGTTGATATTGGTATTGAACAAAATTTAACTATACTTATTAAAAGAGTATACATTTATTTACAAAAAGTAAATCTTAAAATAAACACATGATATAAAACTATATAATAACTTAAGAAATAACACTTTTGTTTTATTCATAAAGCTCTTCTTATCAAAATTTATACTATAAACTTATATTTATTTTCACGTTTAAAGAAACTAATTTACTATAATTGATATTAATTAACAAAATACAAGTTCTAGATAAATAGCAAAATAAAGAAAACAGATTTTAGTTAACATCGAATGCCTCCCCCAAAGTATCTGCAAGTGTACAAAACAGCCCCAATAGTTTATCAAATTGCCAAAAATCCCCCTACAAGACAACACTGTAATAGTCATCTTCTTCTTCTTCTTTCGCCAACACCCCTTCCACTGTAACTTCAACCCAGCACAACACACACACACACAAGTATGATCATACGAAATGGATAGAGGAGATGGGGACAATCATGAATCAAAATGAGAATTCAGAAAAGGGGTTTCTCGTGATTTACCAATCGGAGAAGATGAAGACGAACAAGGCGGCGACGATGGTGATGTCGCTGCTGCTGCTACCAGCGGTGGTCGTCGTAGATTGAGAACGGAGTGGCGAGAGGAAGAAGGGCTGCGTCGAACGGAAAGTGAGACGAGAGTCGCCGGGTTTTGCGTCGGCCTTCTCTCGGGTCGGAACCGGGTCCGAGCAAAACAGAGCCGAGAATGGCTCTGTTACTTCCGCTGGTTCATCGGAGATGATGAGGGAGATGGGGCGACCTGGTGGTGGTGTTCAATTCGCCGGAAATTGGACGGAGCTGAGGTGGTGATGGTGGCGGTGATTTGAGAAACAGGGGAAGTGGGTTTGCGTTTGGAGATGGAAGTGACGAGGGGAAGAAGAGGGTTGAATATATGTGGGCAGTGGGTTTCAGTTGGGGCGAACGTGAGAGACTTCGTGGGAGAGATGGGGGGAGTCATTGAGGGAGAAGCGGGGGTGAACGTTGCTCTGTTCCGATCGTTTCGATCGGTAGAGAGTCAGGTCAGTTGGGTTTACACCCAACTTTGGGAAAAGACACTTTAACCCCCCTCTCATTAGTTGCTAAAATTACAAATACAAACCCCCCAGATTAGGAAAGAATAAATATAGCCCCAAACTCAAGATTAATACACCAAACACCCTATTTAAAATAGGGGTGTTACATCACCTTCCCCTTAAAACAACGCTTCGTCCTCGAAGCGTAAAACAATATATTCCCAAACTAAAACGTCACGACGATATGCAAGATGTAGATGTGATTCTAATGCACATGCCTACGAAACAACTACAAAGATATTACTACACAAGACAAGTGGATTGCGGGGTCACCTTCCCCTTAAAAGGAGTGACGTCCCCGGCACTCAAAATTATACCTTATCGAATAGGTGCGGATAACGCTTCTTCATGTCGGCCTCGGTTTCCCACGTTGCTTCCTCCGTGAGATGGTTCGACCGAAGAACCTTAACCAACACAGTGGACTTGGTACGGGTATCCCTAGTCTTTCGATCTAAGATTTTGATTGGTTGCTCCTCGTAGGTCAGGGACGGGTCTAACTCCACAGGCTCGGGATCAAGAATATGGCTAGGATCATGAATATAAGGCTTGAGCTGGGATACATGAAAAACATTATGGACTCGACCTAGGTTGTTAGGAAGATTAAGGCGATAGGCTACCTCTCCGATCCGATCCAACACCTCATAGGGTCCAATGAACTTGGGACTCAGCTTCCCCTTCTGGTTGAAACGCATAACGCCCTTCGTAGGAGAGACCCTTAGGAACACTTTGTCACCAACCTTGAACTCCAACGGTCTTCTCTTCAAATCTGCGTAAGATTTCTGTCGATCCTGAGCTGTCTTCATCCTTTGTTGAATCATTCGAATCTGGTTCGTCGACTCCTCAATCAATTGTGGTCCTAAAATCACCGTCTCGCTGATGTCGCTCCAACATAATGGCGTCCTGCACTTCCTTCCATACAACGCCTCATAAGGTGTCATCCCTATGCTGCTATGGTAGCTATTGTTGTAGGAGAACTCAATCAGTGGAAGCTTGTCCACCCATGATCCTCCAAAGTCCAATATGCAAGCTCTTAGCATGTCCTCCAGTGTTTGGATTGTCCTTTCGGTTTGCCCATCTGTAGCTGGATGAAATGCTGTGCTAAACCTTAGTTCTGTTCCCATAGCGTTCTGTAGCTCCTTCCAAAAATGAGACAAGAAATTTGGGTCTCGATCGGAAACAATTGAACTAGGCACTCCGTGTAACCTCACTACATTCTTAATGTACGCATCGGCTCTCTTTTCCATGTCCCACGTGTCTTTCATGGGAATGAATCTTGCTGTCTTTGTAAGTCGATCAACTACTACCCAAATCTAGTTAAGTCCATTAGTCGAAACTGGTAAAGCCGTAACGAAGTCCATTGAGATGGAATCCCATTTCCATACTGGAACTTCTAACGGTTGTAACATTCCTCCTGGTCTTCTGTGCTCAAACTTAACCTTCTGACACGTCAAACATCGAGATACAAAATCTGCAACTTCCTTCTTCATACCCTTCCACCTGAAGTTCTTCTTCAGATCCTTATACAGCTTGTCTCCTCCTGGGTGTACAGAATACGGCGTATTATGAGCTTCCTTCATGATTTTCTCCTTCACTTCCGCACATTTAATCGGAATACACCATCTTCCTTTGAACTTTACACTGTCGTCTTCCTCGACCTTAAAATCGAGTGCTTCACCCTTCTTGATCTTTTCCTTGATATGTTGCAAAAACGCGTCCTCTTTCTGTCCTTCCTTTATCTCAGCTAAGATATCCGAAACTATCGACAAATTGCATAACATGCTACTTGTCATCCCTTTCACACAAACCTCAATCTCCAATTTCTGAAAATCTTCGTAAAGTATACGCGGCAAAACCCATAAGGAATTCACCGTGTGATTTGTCTTTCGACTCAAAGCATCCGCCACTACATTGTATTTCCCTTCATGGTATTGGATTTGCAAATCATAATCCTTTACCAATTCTAACCACCTTCGTTGACGCATATTCAGCTCCTTCTGGGTGAATATGTACTTCAGACTCTTGTGATCCGTGAAGATCTTACAAGTCGTTCCGTACAAGTAGTGTCTCCATATCTTCAAGGCAAACACTATAGCAGCTAACTCCAAATCATGGGTAGGATAGTTCTCTTCGTAGGAATTTAGCTGTCTAGAAGCGTACGCTATCACTTTCCCACCTTGCATCAAAACACATCCTAAACCATGCTTCGACGCATCACTATAGACTTCAAACTCTCCTCCTTCAGTAGGCAATGTCAATACAGGTGCTGACGTCAATCTATCCTTTAACATTTGAAAAGCTTCTTCACACTTATCATCCCATACATACTTGCTCGACTTCTTCATTAAGGCCGTCATAGGTCTCGCATTATTCGAGAAATCCTTTACAAATCTCCGATAGTATCCTGCCAATCCCAAGAAACTTCTTATCTCAGTCACACTCTTTGGTGTTGGCCAGTCCTTCACTGCCGCTACCTTCCCTGGGTCGACTGACACTCCTTCCTTGGATATTATGTGTCCTAAGAAAGGCACTCTATCCAGCCAAAACTCACACTTCGATAACTTCCCATACAACTTCTCTTCCCTTAGAGTTTCCAACACTTCTTTCAAGTGTTGTTCGTGCTCCTCCTTTCCCTTAGAGTAGATTAGAATGTCGTCGATGAACACGACAACAAACTTATCTAGAAACTTCTGCAACACACGGTTCATCAACTTCATGAACGCTGAAGGTGCATTTGTCAAACCGAATGGCATCACTGTAAACTCGTAATGACCATATCGAGTTCGAAATGCTGTCTTAGGAATATCCTTCTCCGCTATCCTAAGTTGGTGGTACCCTGACCTCAAATCAATCTTTGAAAAGGTATCGGCTCCTTGTAGTTGATCAAACAAGTCGTCGATCCTGGGAAGTGGATACTTGTTCTTGACGGTCACAGCATTTAACTCACGGTAGTCTATGAAAAGTCTTAGACTTCCGTCCTTCTTCTTCACGAACAAGACTGGTGCTCCCCAAGGTGAGACACTAGGTTTAATGTAACCCTTATCTAATAGCTCCTTAAGTTGCTCCTTCAACTCCTTCAACTCAGCTGGTGCCATCCGGTATGGCGCCTTAGAAATAGGTCCAGTCCCAGGCACTAAGTCGATTTGGAAATCTACTGCTCTCCGTGGTGGCATTCCTGGTAGTTCCTCCGGAAACACATCTGGAAAGTCTCTCACTACTGGAATATCTTCCAATTTATCTCCTTCTTTCTCATGATTGTGGATCGTACAGAGGTATGCCTTATGCCCTTTCTTAACTTCCGAAAGAATGGTTAAGGCTGACATAATTTGGATGCTAGGACCGCTCGTTATGCCCCTATAGGATAGACGTTCGCCTTTCGGTCCACGAAACCTAACTTTTTGGCTGGCACATTCTATGGTCGCCTTATACTTGCTAAGCCAATCCATCCCCAAGATAACATCTAAACTCCCCAAATCGAAAAGGATAAGGTCTGATGGAAGTTCAACACCTAGGATTTCTAGTTTGACTCCAGGGTACACGGTCTTACACGATGTGACTTCTCCATTAGGGGCAGAGATAGAAACATATATAGGTGTGGGATTGGGTAATTCTAATTTCCTAGCAAAAGAAGATGAAATGAAAGAAAACGTGGCTCCAGAATCAAATAAGACATATGCAGGGGTAGAGTGGATAAGGAATGTACCAGTCACTACGTTGGCCTGCTCCGCTTGTGTCTGGTTCATCACGTTGATAGTCCCTGCCTTGCTGTTGCTTGTGGCTGCTGGTGTGGTAGTTCCTGCTGCTGTGGATGCGGATCCAACATTGCTCCCCTGGGTTCGGTTGCTGTAACCATTCCCTCCTTGCCAGTTGTTTCCCCTGTTGTAGCCTCCTCCATTGTTGTTGTTGTTGTTGTTGTTGTTGTTGTTGTTGTTGTTGTTGTTGTTCCTGCCTTGGTTGTAACCTCCGTTGTTTCCATTGCGGTAACCTCCACCCTGCTGGTAATTCTGCTGGTTTCCGCCATACTGATTGCCACCGTTGTAGTAGTTACCCCCACGGTTAGGACCATTGTTTCCCCCAGAGCGGTTCACAACATTCCCATTGTTTCCACCTCCGTAGTAGTTGCCCCCATTGTTGTTTCCTTGAGGCCTCGTTTTGCACTCGAATCTCCGGTGTCCCAATTTGCCACATGCGAGGCAATTAACCTTGTTTCCTCGGCAGTCTGTCCCCGGATGGTTATTTCCGCATCGGCCGCAGTTGTAGACTCGAACCTGTCCCGAACCTCCATTGTTGTTTCGACCACCATTCTGATTGTTGGAATTAAAATCTGGGCGGTACCTCTTATCTCCATTGTTGTTCCCAGCATTACGGTTTTGTAAGTTAGGTGCCGCCGGTGCTTCAGGCTTCCTCTTCTTGCTTTCCTCGAGATTCTTGTCGATCATGGTTTGGACATCTTGGGCTGCTCCGTAGGCATCCATGAGGGTGTTAAATCGGGCTGCTGCCAAGGCCATTCGAAGCTGGAAGTTCAAACCTCCCAAAAATCTTTTGATCTTCTTTGTCTCAGTTGGAACGAGTTCCCTGCCAAATCTCATTAGCTCCATGTACTTCTTGTGATATGCGTAGAGGCTATCACTTCCTTGTTTCAGGTTCATGAACTCCTTGAACTTTCTATCCTTGACATAGTCGGGATAGAAACGTTATCTCAGTGCTGCTTTTAGCTGCTCCCAATTAAATCCCTCTTGGGCACGTAATTCGTCCCCCTTAGCTGACCACCAATCATCTGCTTCCTCCTTGAAGTAAAAAATCGCCACCTCGACGCGTTGATTCTCAGGGCAGCGACTAGACCTTAAGGATTTCTCAAAGTCCCTTATCCAATTCTCTAGGGTAGTGGGGTTGTCCGTCCCATAGAAGAAATCTGGGCGGAGTTCAGCTACTTGACTCATCATAAACCCCCCTCCATTGTGGGTGTTGTGGATGATTTGGGTAAGAGCTAGCGTTGCTTGCTGCATATTCCGAAATTCAATCGGGTCCACTGGTGGGACTTGTCCACCCTGAGCTTGTTGGTTTCCTGGTTCCATCGGGGTTGGCTGGTTTAAACGAGTCCTGGTATAGTAGCGGTGAGGATTTGTGTATCGCATTGTACCTTATGAATTAACGTACTTAATGAAATTCTAACTCGATCATACACATGAGAGACATAATAAAATAACCATGCATTTATTGATTTAAATACCACACAAAATTCACATAAGCAACTCAACCAACAATTAATCCAACATAAAAGAACATATTGAATCAAAATTCTAATACTAATCGTTCTCACTTGTAGCGAAAGAAATAAAAGGATAACCCTAATGGAAAGAACATCATATCGGGGAGTCGTACTCGTCATCTGTAACACACTTGGGACCAGTTCCACCTAAGGTCACAGGATAGGTTTGAGGTGTGTAAGTTGGTTCATCATCTCTCAACATATCAGGTTGATCATCACCCATAACCAAGTGTGCAAGCGATGGCTCAACGAGTTCGACCTCATGCTCTTCATACATTCCATCGTCTTCCTGCTCATCCTCCATGTCCTCATCCTCGTCTTGCTCCTCTTCTGGGTCCTCTTCAGGCTCGTATTCTTCCTCCGGATCCTCTTCTGGGTCCTCTTCAATTTCGTCGGCTTGGTGCTCGGCGTCCTGTGCCACCTCCCGTGGCATTGGTGGATGTAGCAATTCTTCCATCTGGCACCAAAGCTCTAAGTGGTTCATCCAATAGTGATCATAATCGCGATGCTTGTACTTGGTGACATTAGGCACCATTTGACCCCATATATTCCTAACAAACAAGTCGTCGTATCTTCCCTTGAGGTTCGTCCATAAAGGATCATCTGGTAGACCGTTGAGGATGTAACAGCATATCTTCAGCGGGTGGGCGTGGATTTCTTTTCCATGTGGGCTTTGGCTCCAAGCACGGCACAGGTTTCGTACATAAGTACAATACTCTCCTATCGTCTCTTGCCCCGCAAGTATGTGACATAGCGCGGCGCGTGAGCAGGTGTGAGGTCAGCAGGGGCTGGGATGGGTGGTCTAACCGCGGAATCAGGTAGGGCAGCCATCTGAAAGAAGAAAAGAAGAAGTCTCAGAATTGTTCTAAACCCACACATCACTTAATATCTCAATGGAAATTTAATTTAAACAATCTAAAGAACTAAACAGAAACTTTCACAAATTTTAATTAACCAATACAGTAATATCCACATGACGAGACATGAAGTAATACACATATGCCACATAAGAATCTCCAAACAACGGGAACTCAAGCATTCACCAATGAAAAACAAGAATATTGCTAAGCTACCCCAAACCCCGACTTGTTTAATTTTATTATCAGTTTTAGTTGTCCTACGTAAATTTTAAATTTCTTTCGAAAATGCTTTTGATATTTGATTTCTCTTTATTAAAGGAAAATGGAGAATCGCACTAGCTTAGAACCGTCGGCTCTGATACCAACTGAAACAGCCCGAAGGACCACGGTTCACAGTTAGTACAACTCAACCAAAATTCCAAGTACATTATTTATATATAAAAGGAGAAAACCCTCCAACAACGTTTCGAAACAAAGAAATAACATTGAAATAACATCGTCTGAAATGTCTAAGTGATGGAAATGAAAACTAAACTAAACTTTATTTGCAGCTAGCCTAAGCTCCACCATGTGTGCGCGTTTCCCCCACCTCAATGCCAACCTGCGGGTTTTACAATAGACAAAGCCGACCGCAGGAAAATTTTAAGTCAGTAAAAACTGAGTAAGAGCATACTACAGCACGTGAAAACAGATGATTGGGCTCTAACTAATATAAGTTTAAAAACAAGCTTTAGAAATGAAATTAGAACCGTAACAAGTAACCGAACGATTTAATTGGATATTAATTCAGCTGAAGCACATAAGGCCCAGCAGGAACGATGTATTCAGAGAGGTCACGATGCAATATAAAACATCATCAATAGAGGTGCCTCTTGGTATATCACAAATACCATTTCACCCAGAGCGTTAAGGGCTACCCTACGCAACCCCGCTCAACCACATAGCTAAAAGACCTTAAGTGTCGACACCCCCATACTGTTGTGACCCACACTAGCATAGGTAGTACTCTATAGCTTTCACAATAAATAACCCCCCGCTACCTCAGCACATCGGTGCATATTGGCCACCACAGGGGCGGGTATGTAACCGCTATGGATTACCCCCGAGGAGGTTCGCGTCCTAGCGCCTCCGGCCTTAGCCTCCACACACATCCTCTGAACATCGCCCTATTTCTATTAGAGTTAATTAAACTTCCATTGTTTACAACTTGAACCATTGATTTCCAAAACAGTAGTTTCCACAAATACTTTCCAAAATCAGGGGTTTGAACAAGTTCATCACAGGATATATACAAAACATGTATAAAGGCATTTTCACAAGTAATCACATTTTGAGAGTTAAAACTGTACATATGAACTTACTTGGATCGAAGGAAGCTCGACACACAAGCAAACAGATCTAATAGTCGTAGCACAGATCCTCAACAAACTGATCGCCTACGAAGTCGGAATCTACAATAGCCACATAATCCTAACATCAATACATATTCATTTGCACGACAAATGTAAATACAACAATGCCCTATATGCCAATGCAATCCAATTTCTCATCAAGTTCACAATTCAATTATACCCCCAAAATCATTAAACAATTCTAATATTAGAAAGAAATGATAAGTTATACAGTTTTGACAATAGTAATAATAATAATAATAATAATAATAATAATAATAATAATAATAATAATAATAATAATAATAATAATAATAATAATAATAAGATAATAGAAACAAACTTGAAAATAAATAACTATATTCTTAAAATCTATTTTTAACTGGTTATATAGAAAAGAGTAATAATAATCAAAGTTGATATTGGTATTGAACAAAATTTAACTATACTTATTAAAAGAGTATAAATTTATTTACAAAAAGTAAATCTTAAAATAAACACATGATATAAAACTATATAATAACTTAAGAAATAACACTTTTGTTTTATTCATAAAGCTCTTCTTATCAAAATTTATACTATAAACTTATATTTATTTTCACGTTTAAAGAAACTAATTTACTATAATTGATATTAATTAACAAAATACAAGTTCTAGATAAATAGCAAAATAAAGAAAACAGATTTTAGTTAACATCGAAAGCCTCCCCCAAAGTATCTGCAAGTGTACAAAACAGCCCCAACAGTTTATCAAATTGCCAAAAATCCCCCTACAAGACAACACTGTAATAGTCATCTTCTTCTTCTTCTTTCGCCAACACCCCTTCCACTGTAACTTCAACCCAGCACAACACACACACACACACAAGTATGATCATACGAAATGGATAGAGGAGATGGGGACAATCATGAATCAAAATGAGAATTCAGAAAAGGGGTTTCTCGTGATTTACCGATCGGAGAAGATGAAGACGAACAAGGCGGCGACGATGGTGATGTCGCTGCTGCTGCTACCAGCGGTGGTCGTCGGAGATTGAGAACGGAGTGGCGAGAGGAAGAAGGGCTGCGTCGAACGGAAAGTGAGACGAGAGTCGCCGGGTTTTGCGTCGGCCTTCTCTCGGGTCGGAACCGGGTCCGAGCAAAACAGAGCCGAGAATGGCTCTGTTACTTCCGCTGGTTCGTCGGAGATGATGAGGGAGATGGGGCGACCTGGTGGTGGTGTTCAATTCGCCGGAAATTGGACTGAGCTGAGGTGGTGATGGTGGCGGTGATT
Source organism: Linanthus parryae (assembly GCA_023055425.1). Classification (NCBI taxonomy): domain Eukaryota; kingdom Viridiplantae; phylum Streptophyta; class Magnoliopsida; order Ericales; family Polemoniaceae; genus Linanthus; species Linanthus parryae. The sequence continues at coordinate 68,311,306 of JALGPY010000001.1, read as the reverse complement.
TGAGAAACAGGGGAAGTGGGTTTGCGTTTGGAGATGGAAGTGACGAGGGGAAGAAGAGGGTTGAATATATGTGGGCAGTGGGTTTCAGTTGGGGCGAACGTGAGAGACTTCGTGGGAGAGATGGGGGGAGTCGTTGAGGGAGAAGCGGGGGTGAACGTTGCTCTGTTCCGATCGTTTCGATCGGTAGAGAGTCAGGTCAGTTGGGTTTACACCCAACTTTGGGAAAAGACACTTTAACCCCCCGCTCATTAGTTGCTAAAATTACAAATACAAACCCCCCAGATTAGGAAAGAATAAATATATCCCCAAACTCAAGATTAATACACCAAACACCCTATTTAAAATAGGGGTGTTACAATATGTGTGTGCACATGCATCTTGATATGTGTTATATAATTAAGTTTTAAAATAATACATATTTAAGATTAGGGAACGAGTAGTAACTCTTTTTTACAAAAATAGTTTGAATAGTATGATATTATTTTAACTAAGTAATTAGTTATGAGTAAATGGTGTAAATATAAAAAATGATAAACAATTGAGTACAAGTTTTACAAATTATTTTTTAATATTTGATGAAAATATGAAAAGATGGCAATGTGTGACACAAGGAACAAATAACTAGTATACGAACTATACACGTACGCATAGAAAACTCGAATTAATCGAATCGCGTATTTTTAAGCCGAATTTTTACTAAAGTATTTTTAACCTAAAATCGTATAATACACGTACGTACCGTATCACGTTTTATTTCCGTCCCGTATTTTACTAACTATGGACTCAACTCCATCCGAACTTTTATTTTTTGTAAAACAAAGAAGGGGAACAACCAACCCTTACAAAACCGACATGACAGAGAGTGAGCTCGTGACAATTCAAAGGATGATCAAACAAAAAATGTTTCTCAAAATCTATCCATTTACTATCAGCCACCTGAATATTCTCTCTCCAAGTATGAGTAACCTGACTACTGGCGGAGACTAAAATTTCCTTAATCCTTTTAACAATGTGCCAAAAGGGGTGAAGATGATCACCAGAATTGATGAGTAACACAATATCCAGAGAATCACTTTCTCGGGGGTGTCACTCCATACCCGAGACGAAACTCGGATACAAGGACATTTAAAAGTGGATCCCAAGCAATACATCCACAAAGTCTTAAAGCAACACTTATTACAATTCAAATTGTTGTGCCTGAAACACGGGCATTACTGCAACTAATGAAACTAAAACGGGATCTACTTATTAATAATGAAACTACTAAAACGTTTAAGTGACGATTTGCGTCCCTGCTAAGCTATTCTCCCATCATTTAGACATGTGGTGAAGAAAAAAAAAAGAGAACGCCACGGTTTCCAACATCAGCAATAAATACTGGCAAGCAAACACCCAAGCATGTAAAATGATGATGAGGCAAATTTGTAAAACAATAAGCAACGTAGTAGTTTAACTAAAACACAGCGGAAATAAAGTTTGACCCTCAGAAGAAAAAATAAGAGATTTCGAGATCATTATCTTTCACACGTCAAGTTCATAATTCAAGTTAGGAAATTCCAAAATATCTTATTCATTTTTTTTCCATTAATAAAGATCAAATCTAAAAAGTCACATTGATACGTTTATACGGGGGAAGAAACCACTTCGCAAGCATCCAAGACCTTAAGTATCGACACCCCCTTAGGACTTCTTGCGGCTAGAAGGGTGAGTACAAGGAGCGATCTGGGGCATTGCAACCGGATTAATACAATTAATTGGCCGAGTGACCTTAGTCAACACAACCAACCCCAACAGTAACCATGTAACAACCCCGCACAACTCTTCCACTTTACGTTATCATCAATTATTAGATTCTTGTGATATTTTCAATGAAGTGTTTCAACTAGTGGAATTCAAACGTTCAATAGCACATTATGACATAACACGTAAATTCATTCTGAGACAAGTAGGAAGAAAACATTTGACACGAAAGGGCGTTAGGCACACTAGGTCTGGCATGTTTACTCACCTCATATAATACTACTGCAGTTCAGTCGTAGTATTCGACATATCCCTCGTCTGAGAACTCGCCACCTACAAGTTAATAATATTCTAAAACTACTCTACATAACGATAAAGTGAGCTACTCTACATGCCATGCAACGACTCTCGGTCACGGTCTTAGCCCTCATGTTAATTCTACCTAGAATGTCGGTTTAGTCGTCGCAACTCAATTTCCAAAATCTAATTTGTTTTAGCATACAAGAACACTATGTTATTTTCCATAAAAAGAATATCTAAATAAACCAATAATATATTATAATATTACATATTTCCCCAAAATCCTCGAACGATCATCTACCGGTTGACAATATGATTAAATGAGAATCAATACTCCAAAAGATTTGCTAAACAACACACCCTATTAAGTGTTTATTGCTATACAATGCTTTAGTGACAAATCAGCTTATTTTAGTGAAAAGCTAACACTTTGCTGTGAAATAATTAGTCCAAAAAGTGATATAGCAGCGAAAATTCGTGAAACAGCCCTAGAACACCCAAATATGCTTCTAACGTTCTCGTTTTCGACTCCAATTCAATTACCCGGCGATTACAACTCGCCTTAGCAACCCAACACACAAAACAAGTGGTAGCTTCTAATTAATCCTATTGTTTCGGCTTGATTTTACCACCTACATAAACTAGGCTAAAACATGTACATGAACGAATCTAACGATTCATGAAGAATAATGTGATAATAACATGAAATCAAGAGTGACTTAGAATATGAAATTAAAGAATGATATGAAACTTACAAGTAGGGGAGGTAAAATCGAGACGATCGAGAGGCGAGATGAAGTTTTGAGCGGCGGAGCGGCGGTGGCTGTGGATGGTGCCGGTGCTCCTACTTCTTGCCGGACAGGGGAGGAAACAAGAGAGAGAAAGACGACGATGGTGGTGGGTTTTCATTTACCGTGAGCGTGAGAGAGAGAGAGAGAGGAGATCGATGATGGTGATGATGATTTTGGAGAGAAATCAACGAGAAAGGAAGGGGTTGGAAAACAATTTGACGAAGAAGGGACTAAATCGGATTGCATCCGATTGACAGAGCATTCTACGTCAGATTGATTTTAGGTGTAAAGTTTTTACACCTATTTGTTGTAAAAGACACTTTCACACCCCTAGTTTAGGTAAAAGACACTTTAACACCCCTAGTTTAGGTAAAAGACACTAACGACTTTAGGTAAAAGTCACAAAAACCCCAAAAGCTTAATAACAATGAAAATTGACTCCCAAAACTTATACTAATATCACGAAATATCCATAGTCACAAAACGGGGTATTTCATCCTTCCTCCCTTCAAGAGAGCTTCGTCCTCGAAGCTTAATCCAATTCCTCAACGACCACTAAGCTTAAACCAACTCCTCAACAACCATTGAGGTATGAGTCTCCACTCTAGGGTATATCTATTAGATGTAAACTTAAAGTTGCGTATGATGTGCAATATACTATAAGGAGTTTTGATAATAGCGTATTCAAAATTGAAGGGTTACATCCTCTCCCCCTTAGAGGAGTGACGTTCTCGGAACTCAAAATACTTTGTCAAAAAGGTGGGGATACTATCCCCCATCTCATCATCTGCTTCCCATGTTGACTCTACGGCGAGGTGATTCATCCAAAAGACATTTACAAGTTTGACACTCTTGTTAAGCGTGCCCCTCGTCTTCATATCCAAAATCTTAACGAGATGCTACCCATAATTACACGAAGGTTCAAAATTGACTGGCACTAGCCACAACTCACGGTCCTGGGCGACATATAGGGAGCCTTCATCATCTTCCCACTTGATAATGTTTACAAGCTGTCTCTTACACGTGTAATCTAGGTCATCTAACACTCATCATGGTATATGTACTTCAGATATGGGCCCCATGAAGTTCATCCAATTGATCACAATACTCCCACTTGATATATCTAAACAAAGGTCTATCACGAAAAGAATTGAGCACACACTAAGACTTAGGGATTATATAGTATGGGTCACTATTCTTGGTCTGCAAAAGTCTTCCACTCATCAACCATACGATCTTGAAAATTAGTCAAAACACTCTAATTCGATCACGAGGTCACGACTCACATGTAGTGATCCTTGGTAGCATGGTTGGTTGAGTATTTATCCATCTAAGATACGAACGATTCCCATTAGTTTTTTACTCCAAAAACTCTATAGCACGGTCCATAAGTTTTGATGGGGTCGGGGTAAGATGTCGCATGAAAGAACAGGTGTGAACCTTAATTCAATACGATTTAGAACTCCATGTAACCAAATATAAGCATAAAACTTGACAAGTACTTCAGAGGTGAATAACCATACCATTTTCCAAATAGTGGTTTAGTGACAAGGTCCAATCATATATATCAAACGATAATAATATGCTAACCACCCCAAACGTGAGACTATACCATAATAAGTTAGACTACACCCAAAATTTGTCTGATTGCTAGTACCAAGGTAGTAGAAGCATTCCAAAATCTCAATTAATAACTCAAATGAAACCATCACCACATCATAAACTATTTGTCGCGAGGAACAAGGTCTTCAGATCGTCCAAGGCTGAACACCGAAACTCTCACACAGATTACGAATACAAAATTGATTGAACTATATCACACTTGCATAGTAATGATGATACAACCGAACGACTTACGAACTCCAAGGATAAGGCATCAACAAAGAAACGTCTCTTTCCTCAAATAATAACAAAGTAACAAAGCTCCAAACATAAACATCCAATGCAAACAACAACATTATAGTGACCAAAAACACCACATTTAGTGAATTAAATGGTCTACAAGGTAACAAACAAAGCTTAGCCCCTCACACTCAAACTTCAGTTTCACATGAGTGATTTCCCCTTTTTCCCTTACCTTTCTACAGTCATCTACAGAAGAGAAAAGAAAGAAACAAGATAAATATAAATTCCACAAAATATAGGCGAGACAAGATAAGAAGAGACACAAGCACTAGTAAAGCAATGTGATCCATCAAGACTATGTAATAATACTCCAACCAAAAGAAGAAACTCATATATTATTTGATCGACTATTCCAACTAGAATCCCAAAATTACATTTTTTCTAACAAATTCAAAGTAGGTTCTAAAATAAATTCTAATATTCGAAGAAACCAAAAGACGCTACTCTCAAAACGCTTTCTAGGCAAGGGTGGACGGAAAACCGCTAGCGTCTACGCTAACTCTTCAGTCCACCACCTCTCCTGGATCCTCCATAGGATCCTCCTAAGGCTTGTGAGCTAACAACAATGTAAACTTCATGAAGTGCGGTGTTTATCATCCATTGGCCTTGATGAAAATATTTTTGATTAGGAAGGTACCATCCTCCCTCATCAACCAAATCATTATACTGTCTCTTAATTGAAATCCATGGATGCTCATTAGGTAAAGACTGCACAATGCAATGACTCTGAACTAGGATGTTGCTGAATACCCATCCTCCAACAAAAGTGAAAACCCAATGCTCACACCTATCCAAGACTTCTCCGATAAATTCCCCAATTGACATCCCCTCCAAGAAAGGTCTTCTTGTTGGGTGGCTCAAATGATAATTCTCCACGGTTGGATTCACCAGGTTGACGGCCATACCTACAAGAGTTGAAGAATACTCTTATTGGACAACAAACATAAATATTATTATGCAATAAGGGTATTCTAAGGCTGAATTCCAAACAATTACACACTTAGCGGTTTCCAACTAAGAATTTGTCCAAGAATTTCCAAAACTCTGTGACATTTATAAGTAACATCACAATGTTGGAGATCAAACTCTTAAGCAATGTATTAAGATCCCAAAACAGGTTTTGAAACAATGAAACTCTGAAGCCCAAGTCTAAATCAAGCATAAATGGTAAAATGCTCAAAACTATAGCTCTGAAAACAAGACTCTAAATAAGATGTTGTGACAAACTGTCGTCAATGAGAGAAAATTAAACTCCCTAGGTATATCAGCGATCTATAGAACTCCAAGTATTATGTAAATATTTTAGCATTTTCCACCACATTAAAACTCTCAAACTATCTCCATAACAAATTAATATATCGAATTCCTCAAAGTAGCCAACTCAACAAGAGAATCTCATATAAACACCCAAAGGCTAAACTGACAAACTAGCTAAGAAGTATCTAAAACCACAAAATTGATCTCACGTCCCAAACATCTCTCAAGCACATTTTTCTTCTCACCTTCGGCTTGACATAATATAAGTACACCTTGCTCTTCTTTGCTCTAACATTATTGTAAAGCTCGTAACCAGAATAACACGGGGGTACTTCACAATTCCTCGCTATGAGGTCATTTATCCTCTGTGCCCGCTCATACAAACTTTTCTTGAATGGTATTTGTTTAACTACTTCGTAGTTATGATTATCTTGGTGCCTCCTTCGCCGGCTTCAATTAGGGTAGTAGTTTTAACGTTCTTTGTGCAAAACTCATTTCTAGTGTTGTATGGATGTGGTCTATTGTCCTATACTATATAACCTATTGTATAATTTCTTATTATAGCATACAATACAGTAAAAATAAAATACATGACATATAATTAGCACATAAGCGTGTAATATAATACATTGGTCATCAAACAATCATTTACACATGTATTTGCACGTAAGCTGGACACATCTTATTTTTCACCCTTCTTTGAAAAAATAGAAAAGTTGTCAATTGGGCAAGAACAAATTATGAATTTTGGGGTGCTACATAATCTCCGAGTCTACTTTCATAATCAAGAAGAATCAACTCAAAATAAATTGTAGAACTCAAGTTATACAAAAAAATAGCACAGCTGCAGACCATCATAAAAAAATCTTCTACTTTGCAAGGTGTTAAACTAACTTTAAATTATTAAAAATGAACTAGGCTTTCGCCCAGAATTATCCATATGTTTCCACTAACTACCATAAAAATTTGAGATTCATCGAAGACCTGGAAGATAGGTTAAAGACAAAACTACGACAGCTGGTCATTTTATAGTTCTGCTACTGTACCAAGAACTTTGGAAATTTTATCTAAGTCGCAGGAACTCATTTGGGACTGTGACTTTTACGGCAGATACCTGAATATGTCTACTACCTGAGAAAACTTCATGGAAAAATAATTCTGAAGTTAAACACGTCTGATACACCAAATACCAACTGCTGCACAGATTCAAGCACCACCAAACTAAATGTTCTCGCGTTCTAGCTTCACAAACGCTTTCTTTGCACTATTCAACAATAACGAAACACAATACAACCTTAATTTTCAAACCATATTTCGATTCAATAGAACATCAACTTATTAAATGTTAAAACGGATCCTCGATACACGGGTATTACCTTTCATCATGGAAGTAAAAGTTAACCTAATGAAATCATCAATAAATCATCTAGCCCAACAGTCACCATGCAAATTCACTTCAAGAAACCTCAAAGCATTATTTGGTTTCATGACCTTATTCAAAACAAACTTCAAAATGCATCAAGAGTCTACAAAACAAAATAAACCTACTACGAATAGTCTTCCTCGGGGTTGACCTCGTTCTAGCCATCTACAAAAAGAAAGATAGTCTCCATAAGCCTCTCATTCCACAATGCATAGATCACAAATCATAACTAGAATGATTTTCATCATAAGAATAAACATCATACTCCTAAGATCTCAAAATGTCATTGACATGACTCCCAATCTCCCATGATGGATTAATATCCCATTGGAACAACTTCAAGAGTCCTCAAATACAACTCCAAACATGATCTCCTAAATTATCAATCACCCAAACAGTAGGCACCCAAAATCCAAAGAAAAAAATTTCCAAATTCAAATTCTTAGCTAATCGAGTAAGACAAAACTCTTAGCTTCTTAAAACTCACGCTTCCTAAGACTACCTTCTAAAGGCTTACACATCTAATAGTCACTATCCAAGACTATCCAAATTCCAACGGCTTCACTGATTTTAATTTTTTTTCCCAACGTCCATTTTAAGTTTCCCTACATGTTTAGTTCCCTTTTTGGATTACCCGCTCTGATATCGCCTGTAATACCACCGAAATGACCAAGTCGGAAGCCCGAGGGGTGTCACTCAGTAACCGAGAGGAAACCCGGATACAAGGACATTTAAAAGTGGATCCCAAGCAAAACATTCATTAAATCTTAAAGCAATACTTATTACAATTCAAATTGTTGTGTCTCAAACACGGGCATAATTCCAACTAATGCAATAATGAAACTGAATCGGGGTCTATTTATTAATAATGAAACTACTAAACGTCTAATTATGAATTGCGTCCCCGCTAAGCTATTCTCACATCATCCAAACATATGGTGAAGAGAACAAAAGAGAACACCACAGTTTCCAACATCAGCAGTAAATACTGGCAAGCAAACACCCAAGCATGTAAAATGATGATGAGGCAAATTTGTAAAAAAATGAGCAATGTAGTAGTTTAACTAAAATACGGCGGAAATAAAGTTTGACCCTTGTAAGAAAACGTGAGAGATTTCAAGATCATTATTCACAAGTCAAGTTCATAATCCAAGTTAGGGAATTCAGAAATCTCATATTCATTCTTTTCCTATTAATAAACATCATATCCAAAAAGCCACATTGATAATTAGTTGATACAGGGGTAGAACCAACCACTTCGCAAGCATCCAGGACCTTAAGTGTTGACATCCCCTTAAGACTTCGTGCGGCTAGAGGGGTGAGTACAAGGAGCAATCCGGGGCATTGCAACCGGATCAATACAATTAATTGGCCGAATGACCGCAATCAACACAACCAAACCCAATAGTAACCATGTAACAACCCCACACAACTCTTCCACTTTACGTTATCACCAATTAGTAGATTCTTGTGATATTTTTAATGAAGTGTTTCAACTAGTGGAATTCAAACGTTCAATAGCACATTATGACATAACACGTAAATTCATTTTGAGACAAGTAGGAAGAAAACATTTGACACGAAAGGGCGTTAGGCACACTAGGCATGGCATGTTTACTCACCTCAAATAATACTACTGCAGTTCAGTCGTAATATTCGACATATCCCTCGTCTGAGAACTCGCCGCCAGTAAGTAGACCGCCGTAGAAACCGATGTATGTACTTAATACGGCGATTTTAAAGCTTTTCCCGCCGCTTTAGAACCGTCGTTTGTAGGAACTTTTCTATCCGTGGAATGTCGGTTTAGTCCTCACAACTCAATTTTCAAAAGCTAATTTGTTTTAGCATACTAGACGCTATGTTATTTTCCATTAAAAGACTATTTAAATAAACCAATAATATATTATAATATTAAATATTTCCCCCAAAATATTCTAACGATAATCTACCGGCTGACAATATGATTAAACGAGACTCAATACTCCAAGATTATTCTTAATAACACACATGATTAAGTGTTTATTGCTATACAATGCTTTAGTGACAAAGCAGTTTATTTTTGTGAAAAGCTAACACTTTGTTGTGAAAACAGTTAGTCCAAAAAGTGACATAGCAGTGAAAATTTGTGAAACAGCCCTAGAACACCCAAATATGCTTCTAAGGGTCTCGTTTTTGACTCCAATTCAATTACCCGGCGATTACAACTCGCCTTAGCAACTCAACACACACACAAAGTGATAGTTTCTAATTAATCGTATTATTTCGGCTTGATTTTACCATCGATATAAACTAGGGTTTATGGGTAAAACGTGTACATGAAAGAATCTCACGATTCATGAAACTAAGATTCTGAAATTAAAGAATGATGTGAAACATACAAGTAGGGGAGATAAATCGAGACGATTGAGAGGCGAGATGAAGTTTTGAGCGGCGGAGTGGCGGCGGCGGTGGATGTGCCGCAGCTCCTACTTCTTGCCAGATAGGGGCTGAAACGAGAGAGAGAGAGAGAGAGAGAGAGAGAGACGACGACGACGACGATGGTGAAGGAAAAATTTGATGAGATTTATCCCGGACCACGTGATTTACGCAGAGAATTAATCATAGGCATTCAAAAACTTTTTTGGTAAGTTAGCTTGCGGAATAAAACTTACCACAGTCCATCCGAACTGGGACGACGCGAATCCCGAGACTTTGACCAGCCACTGACGAAGCTCTGTTCTGAATTTGACACCGGAACTTGTGCCATTGCATTCGTCTCGTCGAGATACACGATTTTCATATATGACTTGTCTTCATCCGACATCTGTAGCTCCAGTTATGCTCCAAAAATTGAATTCAGATCCTGCTGAAAATCAACTGCGGATCAGAAACCTTGACCGGTGATATCTGGAGTTCTACAACTCCGATCGACGCGCCGTTTCTTCCTGTCTCTTCGTTTTTTTAGATCTACAACTTTCATTTTTTACAAAAAGCGATCCAAGATCGTTATCTAGGCATAAACACCCAAAAACCGATTCTGGTGTGTCTAGAAGCCTTCTGAAGTATGATCCAAGCTCCGATTCAAGTTCAATGTTGATTCGAACATGAAATGCTCATGATGACACAGCTGGGTTTTTCTATATTGTGTGAAAAATATGTATTAACAACCATCATCACTTAAGAACTATGGTGGACAATTTATAGAGACATATTACTAACACTAATATAAGGAATATCCATAATTGCACACAAGTCTCTTGTAGGAAAACTTCACATAACAAGTCCCTCCCTACAAACTTTAGTGTAGCTTGCAATTAAGTCCTAATCATATGGTTTGTCAAATATAAGATACCAAACATAATCTCAATTTACATTCCACACACTTGAGACTTAAAAACACTTGTGAATCACATGATCATGCTTATGTCGGACTACGTCGAGGACGCTCTGGAGAAAATAAATGAATCGGCCCAATAATATATTTGAACTCATAATTCTCCGAATTAAATTCAAAACTAATTATTAATTATAGTTTACTCCACCATAAAACTATAATTGCACTCCGACATTTATTCTCATCATTATGTATGAGCTCCTATTATAGATATCAGATAACTCTCCACGTTAAGATTACAGATACCCATTAATGCTGATCTACTCTTACTGACAATTTCGACCTCATCAACATCTTATGTATTCCCTAATCTAAACCACTCAAACCTTATTCGTTATGTCTGGTTGCAAAAAACCAGTTGGCCAGACTTGACATAACAAAACCTAGTGAGCTCCCAGGAGGGTACATCATTCTCATACGAGACGTGGATTCCATGATTCGTTTAGCTTTCACCAAATCATAACAATCATTATCCAATATACCAGGATTGTTGACTCGCATTTGAATCTCACTCAATATATCAAAATAATTATTAATCAAGATTTGTGTCCACATAAACAATCATAGATTAAGAGTTTCCAATATTACCAATAACAATGAAATATTATATTATCTCACTTCGTCAGTCCGAGATAGTTATATTTCATATGGCGGTCCTGTTCAACATACACAAAGTATGCTAGTGTAACAAGTTGAAACTATACCGTTTCCTTGACCGAGATGTGTCACTATAATGTTACACTACAGCTGTTCCGATGATTTGTCCACAATCATCTAGACCGTGAAGCCTTACTTATATTCCATAAAGAATTGACAATCAATCTCGCGCATGCCTGAACTCGTCTGCATGTCCGATTGTCTTACGTATGGAACATTGGACTTTATAATGCATATTTATTTGGAAAATAATAAATAGCATTTTCATACTCAAGTGTTTGCTAAATTAAGATGCAAATAGTTATCTATTAAGAATTATTAATTCAATCATAAATATGACTTTCTTAATACAATTCCCAACAATCTCCCACTTATTCTCAAAGCCATAAATTTACAATCTAGAAACTCTTCATAATCGGAAGTCTGAATCTATGTGTAGACTTTGTACGTAATGAAATAGCATATCTATTCCAAATCTTCTCAGATACCCGAGTATGCTTTTATCACTGTCCACTAGTGTTCTTTCCTTGTAAGTGACTTAAAACTATTATCCATGTTAAAAGCAAAATAGTTATCCTGTCAAATACTATACATAGTATACATGAGGCTCCACCTGCTAAAACATGAGGAACTGCCTTTTCCCTCTCAATCTAATCACGTGTTCTAAACACTGATTCTTAGACAGAGAAACTCGACACGCTATAAGCAATAACGTTCTCTTGGAGTCTTTGCATACTTGAAACATGAAATAACTTTACTGATATATGTGACTTTAGAAACAACCATCATTCTATTCTCCCGATCTCGCAAGAGCTCAATACCAAGAATCTCAATGGTTTCACCTAAATTCCACATATCATTTTTACTAGATAATCACACATTCACTGAAGATGTATATCCAACATTATTTCCAATGAACCATCCTCAACATGGAGGACAAGAAATACTACAAATTTTTGTTACATCTCTTATACACACGAGATTCGTTAAGTCACGAATCAAACTGTGACATTTGATTGTCTGGTCAAAACGAATGCTGCAAGATCTGAATACTAGCTTAATCCCCATGTCAATTGACATCTTATGTTTGTATTTCACCTTATCTCGCACAACTAACTATTTTGGTCGCTTCATGTAGATGCATCCATCAAGAATTCCAATGAGGAAATCCATCCTGATATACATCTTCCATTTCTCATTACTGAAATGAGCAACAAATACGAACGAGAATCTGAATAGACCTATATATAGCTACCAGCATAATCAGCCTAGCTTTTTAGGTTTTCACCTTTCCGTCCACTCTTCTCTCTCTATTGTAGTTCCATTTGCAACCGATGATTTTTTTTATCTCATCTTGCAAATCTACAATGTCCAAAAGGTAGTTATACTCATGAATGTTATCTTAGATGCTACAGACTAATGTCATGACTCTGCATCTGCATCATTCATTGTCTCTTCATAGTATTTAGACTGAGTCAAAACTTATTCGGGATTCAACTTATCCCAAGTAGCTCAACCTGTGAGGTTGTCATATAACTCTCCCACGACGACAAAGATCTCTCGTTTCTCATGTATTCAAAACAACATAAATTTATACTTATCGTGTTTGTGTTATCTCAAAACTAACAACTTGAACATCTTCCTTAAGCTCCTTTAAAACATCTTTATGTTACAGTTTCTTATTCACGTGATTCCCTTTTCCAAGAATCAGGTATTGTGCCGACAATAACCTTCTGATCCTTAAGATCATAAATAAGTAACATTTTTATCCTTCCAATATTCAACCAAGAGACATACTTATAATTTAGCTTCTAACTTATCGGAATGACTTCTCCATACCTGAAAGTGTCTAGAAAATATTTTATCATTTTCTACAATTCCATGGATGTAGTCATGATCAATTTAGAGTGCGCTAAATTCAAAAGTATCAAACAGTCTCTAATGAATAATCTTAAGACGATAAAAAAAAAGTTGAATAACACTTCACTTCATTGATCCGATCATATCTATGAAAAATATGCTTCTTCTATCAGTGATGTTATTCGACTAATCTTTTTTCATTATGAAATATTATGTTACTTTAATATACAATTGTCACCACTATGCTAAAAATACCTTAGGCAAAAAAACTTACCTCAAATTTAGCACATAAGACAATATCTCGATACTAAAGTTCTACCATAAAATTCTTCCACTGCAAGAGTACCTACTCTCATAGCATCTCTTGTCATGATGTCTATCTCTACACTACCATATCGTCTACTTGTCTTGAACTCTCATAAGGAATTCCAAACACGATTAGTTCTCTCGTATCTACAAAAACAAGATTGGTTGAACGAGTAGCTAAACACGATATGACGAATAGTGTACAAGACACGGGTGAGTTTTTCATCTTTGGCTTAAATTGTTAAGTTGTTTCTTCCCGGTGTCTTTTTTGATAGCAAATAAAATTCTTGCCTTTCGGCTTTTATTAGCATCACGTTTGAGGAATAAAAACAACAACCTTAATTGGATCTGTGAATATATTTCTACTTCCTACTACCAGATGGTTTAGAAGTAGAACTAATTTTCATTCACCAATATACTAGTTGTACTCCTGACGAGTCTTTCACCCACAAGTAATTCAATTAGCAATTTTATCAACGAATAACTCAACCTATCAATGTTGTATTCATTCAAAATTGCTTAAAATAATTATATGGGACCTCCTTATCTGACCGACATAGTTTTCACTATCGATCAGAGATCCCTTTCATCACATGTTCACTCAAAAGATGTAATATCCTTTGAACATGATTGCGTGTTGGGGCTCTATCTCATTTATGGGTTTGTTAACGCCCTTATTTCTACTTACATTGCAACCCGATCTTGATGCCCAAACATCTTTACATGTTTGCACCATATCGTATGCATCTGGCACCGGTTGATGCTGATGTTGCACTACATTAGACATATGCCAAGATGTAACCAGCCACATCTCACCAACCTTATTCTTCCTTTGATAGGCCCGGGTATTTACACCACCCGCCTCATCACTAGGTTCTTAAGTACAAAACTTGGTCAACACACACTTGTATTCCTTTGTAGTTCAGACAACTTTTAAAATTCTCTTCCAACTATAGTAATTCTACTTAATTTATATTATTTGAGAAACACATCATGGGTTAAAAACCTAGCATCTTTAATTATCCGACAAACACGATAAAATAAAAAAGATTTATGTCCCTGAGTATGCTTAACCTTTGAATTCAACTAATATTAGAATTTATCGGCAATTCGATTTCCATTTCAACTGCCTGTGATGACGGGCCACTCGACTTTGAAATAAATCAAATAGACAACGTCACTTTAGATTTATTATCTGGACATTTACCAGTCCAATAAAACTAAATAGCCGATTCTTAGGCCCAACAAAATTAGTAACAAAAACTCGATGGGAGGATATTACCAATTTTATTGTTAAGTAATTAAACCATTACTTCGTACCGAATTGAATCTCTTAGTTTTAAAGAACAGCTCCGAAGGGGAGACTTGTTCAAAAAAACTAGATTCAACAACTATCCTTGTAAGGAGATTTGCCAAATAATCTGTAACTAACCATGGTACCGATGGGGCACTCATACCAATTACATTGTTTCCAAATCAGTAATGGAGGCCTCGGGCTTCATTAATTTGCCGAAGAAAACCCTTTATCCTCTTAATGTTTTTGTTTGAAATACTTATTTTATCAATTTTGCAAAAAATGCTCCTTATTTGACTTGACCAAAATTTACAAAATAATATCTAGTTTAAATAAACAATTATTTTGTGACCAATTTTGATCTCAAATGAGCGAATAATCTTTCATTAATAAACTTAAATTCAAACAAAATTAGATTGATATTGACATGCATACAACCGTTTTAATATACATGTTGTCCGTGATATCTTGATTAGTGACTATTAAAAAATAATAAACCAATCAACACAACATAATAAAACATCCACCCATAATAACAAAAACAACACATAAACTGTTATTATGGCAATGTCTTCATCGTCTCGACAGTCGCCTCCAATCTTTGAATGCTCTATCATCTTCGTCCGATCTTTGGGTCCACCGTGTTCCTTCAATTTCTATTACATAGTTCTATCCTACTACATGGATCTAGACTATATAAAATTGAAAAAAAAAATACTAATAAATTTAATATTTTCCACAAACCAGAGACTTTACAATTAATTAAAACCCAAAATAGTACCAACAACACGACAATAAAACCACAACCACAAACATAAAATAAAATTTTAGTATGACCATAATAACAGTCAATCTGCAAAACAGCGTTAGCACAATGCAGTCAATTCACACAATACCGTAGTTTAGCTGGACAACATGGCTAGATTAATCTAAGCAAAAAATCAACGTTGGCTCTGATGCCACTTGAAGGAAAAATTTGACGAGATTTATCCCGGACCACGTGATTTATGCAGAGAATTAATCGTAGGCATTCAAAAATTATTGTGGTAAGTTAGCTTGCAGCATAAAACTAACCACAGTCCATCCAGACTGGGACGACGCGAATCCCGAGACTTTGACCAGTCACTGATGAAGCTCTGTTCTGAATCTGACACCGGGACCCGTGAAATTGCGTCCGTCTCGTCGAGATGCACAATTTTCATATATGACTTGTCTTCTTCCGACATCTGTAGCTCCAGTTATGCTCCAAAAACTGAATTGAGATCCTGCTGAAAATCAACTGCGGACCAGAAACTTTGACCGGCGATATCTGGAGTTCTACAACTTCGATTGACGCGTCGTTTTTCCCTGTCTCTTCGTTTTTTCTAGATCTACTACTTTCATGTTTTACCAAAAGCGATCCGAGATCGTTATATAGGCATAAACACCCAAAAACCGATTCTGGTGTGTCCGAAAGCCTTCTGAAGTATGATCCAAGCTCCGATTTCAGTTCAATGGTGATTCGAACCTGAAAAGCTCATGATGACACAACTGAGTTTTTCTATCTTGTGTGGAAAAGATGTATTAAAAACCATCATCACTTAAGAACTATGGTGGACTATTTATAGAGACATATTACAAACCCTAATATTAGGAATACCCATAATTGCACAAGTCCCTTGTAGGAAAACTTTACATAGCAAGTCCCTCCCTACAAACTTTAGTGTATCTTGCAATTAAGTTCTAATCATATGGTTTATAGTAATATCCGTCGAATATAAGATACCAAACAATATCAATTTACATTCCACACACTGGAAACTCAAAAACACTTGTGAATCACATCATCACGCTTATGTTGGACTACGTCGGGGACCTCTGAAGAAAATAAATGAATCGGCTCCCAATAATATATTTAAACTCATAATTCCCCGAATCAAATTCAAAACTAATTATTAATTATAGTTTACTCCACCATAAAACTATAATTGCACTCCGACATTTATTCTCATCATTACGTATGAGCTCCTATTATTGATATCAGATAACTCCCCACGTTAAGATTACAGATACCTGTTAATGCTGATCTACTCTTACTGACAATTTCGACCTCATCAACATCTTATGTATTTCCTAATCTAAACCACTCAAACCTTATTCATTATGTCTGGTTGCAAATAACCAGTTGGCCAGACTTGACATAACAAAACCTAGTGAGCTCCCAGGAGGGTACATCATTCTCATACGAGATGTGGATTCCATGATTCGTTTAGCTTTCACCAAATCATAACAATCATTGTCCAATATACCAGGATTGTTGACTCGCATTTGAATCTCACTCAATATATCAAAATAATTATTAATCAAGATTTGTGTCCACATAAAGAATCATAGATTAAGAGTTCCCAATATTACCAATAACAATGAAATATTATATTATCTCACTTCGGTCAGTCCGAGATAATTATATTTCATATGGCGGTCCTGTTCAACATACACAAAGTATGCTAGTGTAACAAGTTGAAACTATACCGATTCCTTGACCGAGATGTGTCACTATAATGTTATACTACAGTTGTTCCGATGATTTGTCCAAAATCATCTGGACTGTGAACCCTTACTTATATTCCATAAAAAACTGACAATCAATCTCGCGCATGCCCGAAATCGTCTGCATGTCCGGTTGTCTTAGGTATGACACATTGAACTTTATAATGCATATTTATATGGCAAATAATAAATAGCATTTTCATACTCACGTGTTTGCCAAATTAAGATGCAAATAGTTATCTATTAAGAATTATTAATTCAACCATAAATATGGCTTCCTGAATACAATTCCCAATAGATGGTGGTGGGTTGTCATTTACCGTGAGCGTGAGAGAGAGAGAGTGGATCGATAATGGTTATGATGATTTTGTAGAGAAATCAACTAAAAAGGAAGGGGTTGGAAAAAAAATTGACGAAGAAGGGAAGGAATCGGATTGCATCCGATTGACAGAGAATTCTACCTCAGATTGATTTTGGATATAAATTTTTACACATATTTGTTGTAAAAGACACTTTCACACCCCTAGTTTAGGTAAAATACACTTTAACATCCCTAGTTTAGGCAAAAGACACTAACAACTTTAGGTAAAAGTCACGAAAACCCCAAAAGCTTAATAACATGAAAATTAACTCCCAAAACTTGTACTAGTATCACAAGATACCCATAGCCACCAAATGGGGTATTTCAACCTCCCCCCCCCCCTTAAAGAGAGCATCGTCCTTGAAGCTTAAACCAGTTCCTCAACAACCACTAAGCTTAAACCAACTCATTAACAACCACTAAGGTATATGAGTCTCCACTCTAGGGTATATCTACTAGATGTAAACTTAATGTTACGTATGATGTGTAATATACTATAGGGAGTATTGATAATAGAGTATTAAAAATCGAAGGGTTACATCAGAGGCCACTCAAGATCACCTCTTCTACCCCAATAGTTATCAAAATTCTTATCAACCCAATCTGAAAGCCCAAAATTGGAAAAATTCTCCCAGTGCCTTGGATGCACATGAATCTTCCATAATAAAGAAAACCAATTACAATCCCTCAAAGCATGAAGAGCAGTTTCTCTACCTGTATTGCACCGCACACAGGTATAACTACTAATAATTCCTCTTTGAAGCTTCAAAGTGTGGGTCAATAGTCAGTCATGTCTCACCAACCAGAGCAGAGCTCTCCATCTCTGAAACCCTTGCATCTCCAAACTTTTTCCAACCTGGATCCTTATAAAGACTAATTACATCCTCACTCAAAACCTTATAAGCTCTAGCAACTGTGTACTTACCATTATTAGCTTCAAACCAAACATGTTGATCAGAAGTAGCACTATTATCAGTAAGAGTAACAGTGTGTAGAAGATCCAGAAAAATGAGGGAAGCTGACTTTGAAGAGAATAAGAATGCTAGCCAGTATCACTGTCCCAAAAATGATTAACAGTTAACAATAAATCCTCGTAAGAAAGAGGAGAAGTAGATACATCCATGAGCTTAAATTGGCCAAGCCATTGATCTACCCAGAAAATGGTAGAATTTCAAGAAATAACAAGCTTACCAACACCATTTTTTATAGCATCCATGCTCCTCACGATGGTTTCCAAGTTCTAGAATGGTTAGGCTTAACAGTAGAAGTGGAAAGGGGAAAACCATACCTCTTCTTCATATCCTTGACCCCAATAGAGTAATCATTGTTCACAATCCTCCAACCAGCCTTAGCCACCAAAGCTTGATTAAACAAGTCTAACTTTTTTAAGCCTAAAACTCCTCTATCCTTTGGAACAGTAACTGAATTCCAACCAAGTGAAGGAAGTTTATTGTGACTAGAATTTCCACCCATAGAAATCTCTTACAACTACTCTCAATAGCAGAGAGAGTAGCCTTGGGAAGAAGAGCAGTCTGCATAACATAAGTGTGGGAACGCTTTGAAGAGCTGATTGAATAAGAGTTATTCTACCTGTAAGGGATAACAAAGAATCCATCCAGCCAGAAAGCTTTCTATCTACTTTCTCAATTAAGAACTGAAACTTAACCTTGCTCCATTTCTTGTGGATCAGAGGAACCCCCAAATGACTACCAAGATCTGCAGTTAGCTCAATGCCCAAATGAGAGCTCAAATCTATGGCCACTACTCTATTCACATAAGGAGCAACATAAAGTTTGGATTTCTCCAAACTCATGCACTGACCTGCATCTAAACAAAAATTGTCAAGGACATTCTTCATCACTTCTGTTTGGCTAGAAGTAACTTCTCCAAAAAGAAGGAGATCATCTACAAAGAACATATAAGTCACAGCCACACCTCCTCTGCCAAGCTTAATACCTTTCCACAGACCCTGATCAACAGATGTTTGAATTATCTGAGCAAGACATTCCATAACAAGGAGGAACATGTAAGGGGGGCTATGATCGCCTTTCCTTAGACCTCTTTGAGGAATAAAGGAATCTAAATTCTGTCCATTCCAAATCACCCTATAAGAGGTGGAAGTCACAAATTCCATGATGAGAGAGGTTAACCTGGAGGGTAGCCCAATGCCAGTTAAAATTTGACCCAAAGTGGACCACCTAGCCCTATCATAGGCTTTGGACAAATCAATTTTAATAGATAAAGAGCCTTTCTTGCTTTTACTGTGCTGCATACAAAGACTCTTGAGAAAGCATGATACTGTTAGAAGCCAATCTCCCAGGTACGAAGCTAAACTGGAAAGGGTGGACTAGCCTTTGAAGAATATGCCTCAATCTATGAGTGATGAGCTTTGTGATAACCTTCAAAGCCACATTGCACAGAGTAACTGGTCTTAATTGAAAAAAATTGGAAGGCCTGTCAACCTTAGGAATCAAGGTCAGTAGAGTATTGTTAATGTTACTAGGCAGCTTCGATGTATGAATTGACTCCATGACCATGGAACAAACTGAGTCATTGATCAGATGCCAATAATGTTGATAAAATATGGGAGGTAACCCATCTGGCCCAGGGCTCTTATAAGCCCCCATCTGAAAGACCATGTGTCTGACCTCAGCTTCAGTGATAGGCAGCATAAGCCCCTCAAGCTCAGCATTAGAGATAACTTTAATACCCCCCAAATCGCAAGGCCGGCCGGGCCCCACGTTCGAAAGAGATTTCTCCGCCGAGGTGATGAGCCTCATTGGGAACGGATAAGGATCGTCGGTTCATAGCTAGTACAACCATCGATAACATTTCAAAACATAGCTTATTACAATTTCAATACAAACAGTGACATTTGAAAAGTCAATAATACAATTTTCAGTGATATGAAACAAATTACTATGTGATTGATGATCTAAGCATCAAGCCTCCTATCCAGCGGTGTCGTGAACGTTCCCCCACCTCGATAGCCAACCTGCGGTTTTAAAATAGCAAAAGCCGACGCAGTTTCTACAGAAAATGATCAGCAAACGGCTGAGTAAGATAACACCCATTGCACGTAAATAGATTATGAGACATATGACAGGAATAACCAATTCGCTGATAAATAAATGTCAAATACTCGCGGGTAAAAGCGTTCACATTGATTTGGTGTGTCAAACTCCGTAACGATCTCAAAATTCGTGTTCCGTCATCTCGGGAAATCACTGTTAATAGCAATTCACAACATTACTTTAATCTCAACATATCTCATATCAATATGAATCGAGTCCAGATTTCCATTTTAGTAACTAGTTGATACGGGGCGTGACCATATCCAATCCACAACCTCTTTCTCATATGTGCAAAAGCACTACCACAACCATAACTCAATCACATGAGGTTCGCATCACAGCGCCTCATAACCATATCATAATCAAAAGGAGGTCAGAGCCTCATAATCTCATAATCTCATAACAGTAACCAACACAATATGTTAGAAATGTATCTTATCAGGGATATGGCACAAACCCACGCACAACGACTTTCCACTTTACATAATTACGAATTTTCATTCAAGACGTAGAATCGAGTAAGGAGCTCCAAACAAAAGCCGGTATGGCACAAAATAATAATAATCAATGTACGATTGAGAGAGATATTCAGATTTGACCAATAAGTGAGCGGTGTGCTACTCTTGGTAACCGAGGCAACGATTTGAAATTTTGTAGTTCCAACCCAATGACGTGGTCCGTCTTGGATAATAAATTTTACAAGTATTTCGCAATATCATTTAGATGTTCGTCTTTCGGGTTGTTATTTAGATTTGGATACCAATTTCAAACAAGACTCCAAAGAGGAGTATTTCAAAAAAAATAAACAACTCAAATAAATCAAGTACGGTGGTAATTTCACAAATAACTCACGCGATACAAGAAATGAAAGAAAGGCACACGAGGCTAGGCATATTAACTTACCAAAATCCAAGCACGCCCTATAATTCGTTCTCGTTTACGGAATCGTCACCTACGAATCGGAGCTTCTAACTTAATACAATCTCAACAAATATACAACCTATATATATTTCTAGCCCCTTTTATTTTTCTCAAGAAAATATTATTTTTAATTTAATTTACAAACCCAAAATATATTTTCTTTCAATAATATTCATTCCCAAAAATATTATTATTAATTTATAAATAATAATCTAAATAAATTAAAGAATAACTAATTTTACAATTGAATCTGAAATTAAAAACTGCATTTAGTACCCAAAAGTTTCTGAAATGACATCTGCCTCCCCTTAAGTTTTTGAAACGACATAATAACCCCCCAAATAGTTTCTGAAAATTACACTTTAACCCCCAAATCAAGAACACCCAATATTAATGATCAAAACATGGATTTGAGACCTTAAAACTCGATTTCAATTACTAAAAACAACTCAGGGGAAGATTTCAAGCATACCCATATCAAATTTCGCGAGAAATGGTCAAGAGATGGGTCGGGTCGAGGTCGTCGCCGGTGTCACCGGAGATGGAGCTTCGCCGGGGCTTCTCCGTTTGTTCTTGGCCTCGGTTGAGGCCTCCTGGAGTTTAGTCGGACTCCTCTGAGTCGAATGGTACCGGTTTGAAGGGATGGTTCGTTACAGTTGAACTCCGGCGAGAAGCTCGCCGGAATCCATGGAGGTCCGGCGGCGTTCTCGGGCTGCTGTTGCGGTTTCGTCCTCCGGTGGGTTCGTCGAGTAAGGCAGTAAGTGGAGAGATAAAGGTGGCGGGGGAAAGAGAGAGAGATGGGTGGCAGTGGTGTTGGCGGCCATTTTTGCCGGCGGCCTTCTCGTAGGGAAGGCAGCGGCGTTGTTGCCGCTGCTGCTGCTGCTTCTCCTGCTGCTGCGGGTGTTCTCAGAGGGAGAGAGAGAGAGAGGTCAGGGAGAGAGAGAGCTAGCTGGAGGTGGCGGTGGTTGCGGTTGGGGTGTTCCCGGTGGTGGTGGGTCGCCGGAGATGGTGGTGGCTTGTTGGTGGTGGTGCTTGTGGGTTCTCTCGGCCAGAACCAGAGGAGGGAGAGAGAGACAGTGAGGTGGAGGGAGATGGTGGCAGAGAGGGAGGTGGTGAGGGTGTCGGGTGGTGATGGTGTTGAAGGAGAAGGAAGAAGGGGAAGATATAGAGGAGGGAGGAGAGAGAGAGAGGGTGACGGGGAGAAAGAGGGAGAAGAGAGTGAGAGGTGTGTGTTGTTGGAAAACACAACATGGCAGGTGGTGTTGGTGAATGGGATGCCAAAACAAATGAGAGAGAATAAAAAGAATGAAAAATTTGTTGGGGATGGGGGAGAAGTCTGATGTAGGAGAAGGGGGATAAAGTTTTATATTTTTAATTATTATTATAAAAGTATTATAGTATAAGATATAGTATAAGATACATAGTATGTATATAGTATAATTACGTATAGGTAGAGAGTATAAAATACGTACATTATAAATATAAAAATACGAGTATTAAATACTACTAGTTATGTAAAAGATGAGTAATATCCCAACAACAACTATTTAATATTATCCAAATATACAGCTACGTCCCCTTCTAGACACATAATTCAAAAATAACTGTTTAGATTTAAAAAAAAAAATACGTCAAAATATTCAGAAAAATACGGGGTGTTACAATAACACCACCCCTCCAAGTGAAACCACTATTAAGATCCGAATCCAAATCAGTGAAGAGCCCTGAAAATGATAGTTAACTTCAACCTTCAGCTCTGCACATCTTCACACCACTCACCAGTATGAAGTTTGATCAGGGCAATCTTGTTCCTCCTTCTTCTACTAATACTGTAGAAGTGAAAAAATCTGGTGTTCTTATCACCTAAAAGGAGCTTGCTCAGCCTAGCTTTCGGAAACCAAAAGAGTCATTCCTGGAGAAGAACATTGTTCATCTTATCTTGGAGAACACTATCAAGGTGCGTCATATAGGGATTATCCCTTTTCTCAAGAGCTATCTGAATGCCAAGAAGTCTAGCTCTAGGATCTTCTTTCTTTGGAAAATATTACCAAAAACAGTAGAATTCCAAAGCTTAACTCCTGTAGTGAAGTTTTGAAGCATGTTTGTAAAAGGAGTGCCATTCTTCTAGAAGTTAATAACAAGGTCCTTAAAGGAAGGTTCCAAGAACCAGGCCACTTCTATTTTGAAGGGCTTCACACAACTGGAAGGATGAGGAAGACCATCAATATCCACAAGAAGAGGGTCATGATCTGAATTAACTCTAGCAACATGATTCACTAGAGCTTCAGTGAACCTGACCCTCCAAGCATTATTATAATAAGCCTTGTACAACCTTTGCTTAACAAATCTTCCATCTTGGGAGTTTGTCCAAGTGAAAGAAGGGCCAGGAAACCCCAAGTCCTGCAGACAACACTTGTTAAGGCAATCCAACATATTGGTGCTCTTCTTGAGATTCACCCCTCTACCTCCGGTCTTTTCATTACTAGCAACTATCTGATTAAAATCTCCCAACAGGAGCCAAGGGAGTTCATGAACATTGTTCATATGGGACAAATAAGTCCACAACTTATCCCTCTTGCTAGCTAGAGGACTAGCATAAACTGCAGTGAGAAGCAAATCTGGCTCATGAGTACAGTGAACAAAACAGGTGACAGATTGAAAATGAGAAGAAACAATCTCAATCTCAACAACAGAGCTATCCCAAAAGACCCATATACCTCCTGAAAAGCCCCTAGCCTCCTCAATATGGTTCATATCAAACCTAGACCGACGACCTCAACTAGCCGCACGACTCCCATCAACTCTAGGCTCCATCAGAACTAAGATAGAAATGTTGTAAAAATTACAAAGATACAAAACAGATCTCACCGTGGCTGGGTCCCCGATGCCCCTGCAGTTCAAAGAGAGGATCGTCATGAGGAATTCATAGGAAGAACTCCTCCAAACGCCGAAGCTTGCTTATTACGGATCAAACTCTGCCTTGTCAAAAGAGACTTTGGGCCACTAAGACCAGCCTTACTCGACCACCGACCGCTTCCTTCCCCTATTGAGATCGTCGGATTATCCTGAAAAGAGACCATAGCCGCAGACTGAATATTGTCCAACGCACCAAGAGGGGAGTGAAAGTTAGGGTTTATGATCCATTTCCCTTTCTATTAACCGATCCCCCTTTCTGATTTTGACTATTGGAATGTTGACCACCATGTATCCAGCCCTTATTGAACTTCCCCACCTTCTTAGTTTCCACACCAGCAGTCGAGTGACGTGGTGGGAGGAAGGTTTTAGTGTGGCAAGATACATCTAAACCCAGGGTCTGTCCCAATGAATTAAGAGCATCAATCTTGATTTCTCACCCAAGGCAAGGCTCTGCTTAGCTGCTTCAGGTGCAGCACGCTTATCCTCATCCGAGCCACGTGGACGGTGTTGATTTTTTTCTTCTTGCGTCTAGTAGCAATCATCCAAGGGCCAAGCTAAGATCCATCCCAGGCTCCGGCACCGGAATCTGGTGTTGAGTACTCATCTGCGATCCAGTATCAGCTTTCTCTAGAACCGGGTCCTCCTCCGAAGCCGGACTCATATTGGGACAACTTTCCTTCTTGTGGCCGTACACACCACATTCAAAGCAGATAAGTCCTAAACCCTCATATTCCACCGGATTTTTTTTTTTTCCGTTCACCCATATCACCGGCGTTAAGCTCTTCTGTAAGTTCACCTCCACGCAAATCCGAGCATATTTTCCCCTAGAGGCTGCAATCTTGAACCAATCAACTTTGATGGATTCACCAAAGTTCCGGCCAACATCCATTAATGTAGATTCATCAAAATATTCAAATGGTAACCCTTTCAACCGGATCCAGATCGGAGTTGAAGAAACCCCTGGTCGGATGGGATCAAAGTGAGGAACCCATCTTTGAACCGTCAAATTTCTCCCCTGCACCATCCATGGGGCAATTGAGAAGAACGCGTTCATAATCCTCTCGACAGAAGAACCTTACACAATAACAACCATTATCAACATCGGTAAGCTCAAATCCAGATCGGAGTTTCCACTTAGCGGTCAATCGATCATGGAGAACGCTATACAGAGGCTCCTTCCCCTTCACATGCACAATCAGAGCTCTGCTCCATGGATGGTGAAGCTTGCGCCGTGAAGATCCCGAAATTGAAATACAGATTCGTCCATCCTCCGTGGTCTCCGAAACAACTCCGGTGGCGTCCGGATCATCATCAATTGGAAATGGATCTTCCTCTACATAGATCCCCTTAGGGTGAGGCTGAAGCAAAGCTTCACTGAAAGTTCGACTTCCAGTGATCGATTCATTATCATCGAACATACCAGATCCAAAAACAAATCGGCGTTTGAAATTGGATTGATTGCGAACGAAGTTCGCCGGAGATTCAACAAAACTCTCCTGCTGAATTTGTGGTTGCGTAAACGTGAAATGGGTCATTTCAGAGATTCACATTCTAGAGAGAGAAAATGACTTTGTAGTCACAATTTCATTATGAGACATAGACAACCCCATCCGAACTTCAATTATGTGGAATTGTGGATAGTGGAAGAGGTATATAGCGGAAAGCCCCAGTTAATTAGAATGTTTGAGTTGTATTGGTCTGAAAATAGTTTGTACCATAATTCTCAACTTTTGGAGAAAAATGTTTGAACTCTCATACTCCAGGTCGCTAGTGCGCACAGTCACAACATTCATAATCGCAACACCCCCTTCATTCAGAGCCCGTAAACCTAGAGAGATTCCTCGACTCAATGGAGTGTCCTATGCTAAAAATATTGCAGCATTCAATGAGGAGTTAAGCAAAGATGATCTATGACATAGATTGGTGTGGGAATTTGTGGTTGAAAATATACATTGTGGCCCCTCGCTAAACGAATGCCTTTGGGGATTTGGGGTCCTGTACAAACTGAATCAGAGTGGTACAAGTGGTTATTGTGAGCATGGACGACCTTGGGACAGGAGGATTCTTTGGTACATGCTTTAGGCAAAGAGTTGTGGGATTTGCAGGCTGTAATGACATAGGAACTGAGGTTAATTTAGCTGGTTTGGTCATGGGAACTGAAGCTGCAAGCTTTGTCAAGAGTTGCACTATTAGTTGAGGGAAGTTAAGGTAAAGAAACTGTGCTGGTGGTCGCAGAGTGTCTTGCTGAAAGTTTTAAGGCTGCAGACTTGGTTGAAGGAGCTAAAATTATAGCTGGTGAAAGCCTTGTTGACGATGTGGCACTGATTAAAGGGCCATTCTAGGTTGAACGAATAATTGTGGTTGTTGGAGGAGTAGTAGGATGAGAAGAAGCTGCAACCGAGGAATCGGAAGGTGCAAAGTGAGGTGCTCCGGATGGCAGCAATGTAAAACAATCTGATAAAATCACATTCTACTAAATCAAACATGACTAGCAAGACTAACAGAAACAAATGCATACCATATCACTCAGCAGTCGTTAAAATACCAAGACCCATAGCTAGACAAAAGCAAGCATGACTAGTAAGACTAACATAAACAAAAAGGCAAGCAAAGGAGGACTCCAACTCAACAGCCATCCATTTCCTTCTTCAAAAGGATCATCACCCCATGATAAGGCTTCTTTCTTGAACTTTCTTCTCTTACCAACCACTGCAAGAACATGTCCGCTTTCGGCTAATTTGATGTGTGATATAATGTGAGGGAAAACCTTTCGACAAGACTCTTTCCCTATCAATAAGTCCGAGTGCCCAAAACCCTCCACTACCACCCTTTCATGCCTAAAAATGGGCTGGTGTAGCTTCATGTAGTTATGAGCAAGAAATGAAGTACGAGGAGTCACGAGGAGAGTCCTTTCACCCGATATGTAGAGCGTTGCAAGAGCCATTCTTTCAGGATGCATCAAGTACGAACTTTTTCCTTTGCTGTCCACTATGAAACCTGCTTTACATATCTTTCTGAGGTGAGGAAATGCAGCCATGGGAAGGGTTGGCAAGCTCTCTTTGTTTAGCCAGGAATGCATACTGGAGCTCACGTTGTTATGCCAAAATGTATTTCCAAATATACCCGAAAATACCTCACATTCATAACAGGTGCATCTCTCGCACCGCGGTATAATTCTGGCGAAAGACCTCAGGAGTCGGTGTCTTGAACTTGCCTTAGATGTCTTTAGCAAAGGTAGGATCTTGTTCTTGCCAAGTATAGCCATTGAAATCTGCAGATTTATTTCATGTTCAGAAGAGGATTTATGCATTGAGAAGAATGAATGAGTTAAGCTGAAAGAAAGTAGAATTTGGCAAAAATTGAATGCATAAAACTGTCGCTAACGAGCATAGACTAACAACCTGGGGTATCAGAAATATTAATTAATAAATAAACAGTTTCAAGCAACGAAAAAAATATACTTTGAGGGAAAGAAGGCTTACAGGAATGAGAGGAAGCCACATTTTGAACCTTGATGAAGCAGTGAGCTTAAAAAACATTGAAGAGTTGGTGCAAGATAGAGAGGCTACACGGGATGCAGATAGAAAGCCTCCCATAAGAGCTATATGAACGGCCAAGCCCCCAATGCAGTGTGCAACAATGTGCACTTTTGCTGATGGACCGTGCAAGTGACATATTCTTCCGATCGCTGAATATATGAAAGCATAAAAAGCACCATCTTGACTCAACCATTCTAGTAGAACACTAATTGTTTTATCATTTACCTGCAGGTATGTCAAATCTCCCAATATCATCAATGGTGAAATTATTTGCAGATTTGGAAGGGTGTAATCTCGGTTGCAATAACCACGTCTCATGTCCTTCATTTAGGAGAGTTCTAACTAAATCGTTTCCTTCGGTTGGTAGGGAATAACACTCAGTGGAATACCCATTAATCAGAAGAACTGGACTTCTTATCTCGTCCTTTCCTTCTTCTATTAGTATATCCCTCTTGCACTTCCATAGTTGGCAACTTATCATAAACCCATCTTCTAAAGAAAAGCATAGCTTCAGTGAGAACCGACAAATAGAACCAAACTAATGAGTTTAGTTTATGCTTGAATACCTGTTTGTATTTCATGGAGAGAGTCATTTGGGTAAAGCCTGTTCCAGGATGTCGATGTGTTGAAGTCCTTGTGAAGTCCTCGTGGCACCTGCGAGATGTAAGTTCTAAAGAGAGTCTGTAGCAGAAGGCGTATGAACCTTACTCTCAGTTGACCTTTGAGGCTTATTAAGCTCTTCAGAAGCTCTATGAAGGAAATACTAAGTTTGCCTTTCATGTTCAGCGCTTCTTCCTTGGAATTATCTTCAATGACTTTTCTCAAGGCGACCTGCAGCTCTGTCGATTCCCTCCAAGCGTATAAACCACTGAGATAAGGATTCAAAATCTTCTCCCCCTCAAGAATATATCTGAATCAAAATACTTCATATAAGTAGCACTGAGCAAAATGTATAGCAAAAATTAGGATATGAAGGCAAATGTAGTATTGAAAAATCATGTGATACCTTGAGCCGGAAGAAGCTGCAAGAAGCAAGCGATAGTGCATATACTGCGTATATGGGGTTTTGTCATCCACTTCGCATAAATTTACTTCCCCGTCTATGACATGAAACTTACCGATTTCCAATGCTATACACACAACATGCCCAGAAACTTTACCCCTTAGTAAAGGATGAGACACTTCTGGTAATGCAATATTTTCTTCACTTTTCTTCAATGCCCTGTAATTCATATGCAACTTCAGATAAGCTGTACAAGGCATTCCTCCAACAAATCCTCTCATGGTTTCTTGAAACACTACCGTTGACTTCAATGTGTTTTTCGAACTTAAGCTGGTGAGAGAACCTGGCTCTGGATTCTCAGATTTTTTTATAGAAACTGCACCTTCTTTGACTTTCTGCCTGAGAATGTCCTCTACGAGGTGCTTGCTAACGTGCTCGGCCAAGGTGGTGATTGTAAGACTTGGATTTACACCAATAGAGCAAGGGATTAAGGAGGCATCACAAACGTATAAGCCGTTGTGGACTGAGGTGTTAGATTTTCCATCGAATACTTGACCTTTGGGGTTGCAAACTCCTTTTAAAGAATCTGATGATGCATTGCACCCTCCTAAAAGATGAACAGACGCGCTCCTATACCTGGCCATGAAGAGGACTCCTCCTAATTTCTTGGCAAGCTTTTGAAATGCTTCTATCTTTCTCGGAAGCAGAAGATCATGAGGTGGGCGAAAATGGAGTGTGTTAGTGTCAATGTCAAACGTTATATCACCATCACTCTCGTCGTATCCCATTACATTGAGAATCATCGCTTTGCTTGACCTGATGCCTACCATGCATTTCAACTTATCTATGACACCATGTAGGAACCAGAAGCAGCTTGGCCAACCATAAGTTGTGATCCCTTTGAATAGCAGGTAAGGGTATGGTGTTGGGAGTACAGCACTCTGTCAATTTTATCGAAGTCGTATAAGAAAATGGATAATCAAGAAGCTGTAAATGTCAGGAATTTCATACATAATTCACGTTCAGTTTAAATATCAGTATTGATCCTTTCCAATGAGGGGATGGAGAATGTAAAGTAGAGAGATAATCATATTTTCTTCTTCATTCTCTCTACTTCATTTCCCTTAAACACTCTCTTTCAAGCTTCTATCATTTCATTCATCATCTCTCTTTGTGGCTGCACCAATTCCCAGCCCTGAGCATCAAATATCTCAAGGAATCAGCCAAAAACCAGCAGTCAATTCATTGCTTGGTGTTGATCATTTGGGACTAGGAAGTAGATCAGGTTTATAGCTGCGCCTAGATATCAAATCTCCTGTTTTGTACTCAAAGACGTATATTTTGTAAAGTTCCACTGTTTAATGTTAAGTTGGTTGAGGATGTAAAAAAGATGAGAGCAAGTGCTAAATTCACGTACTCTCCAGCTATCAAAGTACATTTGCTGAATTTCCATTTTCCTGAAAAGGTATCTAAGCTTCCTCTTAGGTTGCTTGATAAGAATTGTGCTGAAGATGTCTCATGCTCTAAATGATAAAGTTAATCTTAACATGATTACTTAGGAAATAAACAAATCCGATTGTCCAAATGCAAAATAGGGAAAATGATGCTACATTATGGTAAGACTTGAACCAAAATCTAAAATAGGACACTCTAGTCTTCATCTTATTACAGCTAGGAAATGTCTGGTCAGATTCAATTTGATTAACTTGAGTTATTGGACTAGAAGTCTATATGATAACGTTCATCAAACCATCCTAGCCATGTAAAATGGACACTCGTGTATCATACTCAAGTGCAGATAAAAGGATCTTCAGTCTATTATATGATTTGTACCTGAATTGTGAATCCCAATGAAGAGGTGTACGATGAAGAAATTGACGGTCCTGGCCTTTCCTCAAAAGCTACTTCGGAGAAACTTTGTCGGTCCAAACCATAGGCATTCAAAGGTGCAGAGCTTCCAGCAAGATAGGCAACATTGTTCCCGTTGCAGCTGAATCCCGATCCAACCCTCTCTGAAAGTTTCAATCCTCTCATTTGAGATTGGAACAATATTTTACAAGTACCGAAAACCCCAGCTGCAGAAACAATAATGCAAGAAAAAAATTAAGAACTTGATTAACATTTACAAAATTAGCAAATTTGAACTAGTTGTACCTGAGAGAATAACATAATCAGATGATAAATGGTCAATCTCATTAAGGAAGACTAGCCATCGCCGGGCTCCTTTTTTACCCTTCAATCCATCTCCTTCGAAAATATAATCACTGTTTTCTACCACATACTGGACTTGGCATTCTGTTTTGATATTACAACCTGCCTGCACGAAAGATAAGATTTGATCTTATATTAAAAGAGACTTAAAAACCAAGTTTTGGAACAAACGAAAAAGGAATTAGAATACAAGAAAATGTAACAGAATACGGGAGAGTGAACACTTTCCTCCTCATACAAAGACATGACTAGGTAAAAAATGCTGAGTAGACGATAAATAAGTTTATGATAGTTGATCCTCACATAAGAAAAGAAAATAAAAAAAAGCATACTAAATAATTACATATCCTTTCCGCTCATTGCCTTCCATGTATGGAAAACATAGATGATTATTAAAGTTTGAGAAGAACAGTTACCTGCACTGCAGAAGCTAAATAGGTTTTATCAGTTGAGCTTTTGGCATTATAAGGACATCCAGAGAGACAATTCCCACAAGCCAAACAACTATTCTTTTCTCGAGATTCAATTGAACTGGACGATCCTTCCTCAGTATCAAAATTTATACTGAGCTTCAGTGCACCGTGGTGAGTTTCTTCAAACTCTTCTCCCACTATATCTTCCATGATTTTAGCACTGGC
Source organism: Linanthus parryae (assembly GCA_023055425.1). Classification (NCBI taxonomy): domain Eukaryota; kingdom Viridiplantae; phylum Streptophyta; class Magnoliopsida; order Ericales; family Polemoniaceae; genus Linanthus; species Linanthus parryae. The sequence goes on along the minus strand of JALGPY010000001.1, from coordinate 68,279,208 downwards.
AAACTTGACAGGAACATCCTGTATTCTGAGCATGGCTGAAGCAGAAGCTTCACAAATCTCCCAATCTCTTTCCCATTCTTTTGGCCATTTGGGATTTCGCTTTGCGCGAACTGGAGTTGGTATCATAACTCCAGCATTCACCAACGAGCCTCCACCTAGGCCGCATGCCACCGCAGCTAGAGAATCTCCTTGCTGATATACCTGTAGTGTTGATCATATGGATAAATTAGTTATAATAACTTTTCTAATGTTTAGAAAAGTTAAGATGATACAAACTAGTGGCTATTGATGAGCTCACCCTTCCGTGTCATATTTTTTTCATGAATTAGGAAAACCTGAGAAAATGTGATGCAGTTTTTAACAGCATCTTAAACAACAAATATGATAAAGCAACTCATAGATCACTGAATTTTGTAGAGTTGCACGAGTAGGCTTATTTGTTATGAACAGTTAAGAAGTTATGTACATGAAACTCTACTTACAGTCTGTAATAAATTCAGAGAGCAAGCGCTGGCGGGAATGAAATCTTTAGAGTTTAGACCTAGCAGTTGGAGGAAAACATGGATTCATTCCATAGCGCATTGCAACTCCAGATTCTATTATCACATAGCACGAGACAAGAGATTAGCACTTTGGTTTTTCGGACTAGCCGGATTGGACTGGACTGGATTAGATTTTCCAGATAGGATTGGATTGGATTAGCTGAACTATAATTAATAATGTGTTTGGTTTCATTCAGTATTAATTCAACATAAAGGTACGAATGAATAGTCCAATCCAGCCAATAGAGGGGATTAATTTGGGGTATTAAACTCCATCTTTCACTATTTAATACCGGTATTAAAATTAGTCCAGAACAACCAAACACAGTATTAACTAGTATATGGACTATATTTAGCCCAATACCAGCTAATACTGCTAATCCTAAATAACCAAACGTACCTTAAGGGAAAGAAAATCACCTGAAATAGAGCATCTTCGGGGCCAACGGTGATCCCTAAGTTACGATTCTCGAGTCTCGCAGCTGAGATCATCTTCACAGTGTCAGTTGGAAAATCCCGTGATTCCCATCTCCGACCTTTCTCAATCAAACACACGTTTATTCCTGCCATAGACATCCGACAAGCAGCAACAGAACCACCATATCCAGATCCAACTACGATAGCATCATACCCCTCCTCTTCACCATTATCACTAAAATACCCTTTAGGCTCTACCCCCTCCATTTCTTTCTCCAAAAGTAGATGTGAAACACCCATACCTCGAGTAAACGCTTAAATTCATGGACAGAGTTCCTAGGTGTTGCCGTGAGACAAAGACAACCGAGGAATTTCAGTATGCACTATTCAAGAGAAAGAAAAGAGAAGAGAAACAAAAGAGAAAACGCCAGTATTATTCTTAGGTGTTTGCTCCTTAATTAACAATATTTGAAATGATTTAGGAATCACATTAGCCGCCAAGAAACCATTTGTTGTCTTAAACAGAAGAAGACTGTTCCATTTCATCAGTCGTGACTATTCCAGCTACTACTTAGCCGGCAGTTTTCGGACATTACTGTAGTTTCAGGATAACTGAGAATCCGATACAGTAATAGCTTATGAACTCAAGGAGCTCGAAATAGCCGAGCTTTCTAATGTCATTAGTATAGCGCATTTGACCCTGTTGGAGTTGAACATTCTTCTGGTAACAAGGACCATGGTTCTGATTAGCAACTAGAGCAATGAACCTAGCCCAATGATCCGGCCGCCAAAGTTACAGCTTCAAGGTCCAAGTGTCCGTGCCTTTGGAAGACATTATATCAACTAGCGTCCTCGTGCATGAGTAAAAATATGTTGTGCAGCAAGGAAATGTAGCAAACAAACATGGAGCGTAGATCATTCGATTTCCTGATCCAAACCCTGGGTGTTTGCACAATTTTGCATCATTTTTGTGCAATAATCTACAAGATGCATTACAATAACTCAAAGAATTTGGGCACTCCATTCTAAAGCACTTTTGTATCGATTAATCCTAAAAACAAAGATTACACAAGATCAGTATAAATTTACGGGATTTATAGAAATAAATCAACGTTTCTAATTTTGTAAAACCTCTTTTCTCTCAGCAGAGTGCAAGAAAATATAGAACAGGAGAATTAGAAGCAATAGTCGTCATAGGGTCCAGTACATGAAATTCTTCTATGTAAATGGTTTTCCACAAAAGTCAAACTAACACTTTAGTTGAGCAGTTAATTTGTACAAGTCTCTGAAAATGAAAGTAATCGCATTTTTTTCCTGATATCACAACACGATAGCTTCAGAAACCTTCCAAATGTACGGATTTCCCTGGAGCAAAAGTTGTCTCGGCAGTCTGAGAACAACTATAAGAAGAGAAGGCCATGCTGACAGCTTCTGGTTTAGGAAGAAGAGCAAGCTTCAAGTTTCGGGAGGAGGCTTCGCCAAGCCTCCGCCATACTATTTGACAGACGAGCCTGTCCCTTAGCAAATTCATGGAAAGCCCGCCCCAAATCTAATGTTTTCTCTTCTTGGAAACGGACCATTTCTTCATTCATGCGTCGAACAATTGTCTCAAATCTTTTTGTCGCTTCCTCGTAATCTGCCTCTATCTGCATTATGAACCCAGTGTTAGCCAAACAAAATGATAATCCAGAGGCAGCTTTTTTGAAGAAGTTCATAAACTGACCACTTCATAATCACGCTCAGCTTCTGGTAATTTTTCGGACCGTGTCAACTTCAAATTGTTTCTGCAAACAAACAAAGTTGTACTCATCAGACACCAAACACTCTATCGAGTATTATTATTTCATAACACTGTATACAACTGCAAAATTTCCATCGTTTTACAATTTTCAACTCTTCTTCAGTGTTAAAACACAAGACATTATTATGATGGCAGGCTGACGTGATGACCAGCTAAGAGGAAATTGCAAGAAACCATTGCACATAAAATGAGGCTCAAAATCAGGGTTGCAAAAGAATTTGTCCAGATACCAAGAAACCAAACATATGCCTCTATATTTAACGACACAAAGATTGAACATAAGATTCGCGTAAATAACAAAAATGATAACTGAATTCAAGTTTGTAGCACCAATCTAGTTCCTTTTCTGAATAAAAACCTACACAGCATCAATCCAGTTCCAAACCATCTCAATGTATCCTGAATCATAATTGTCCGGAACAGTGAAGGGAGAAAGTAACAGTTAAACAAGTTTTTTTAATAGATAAATATTCATCATAAATTCACCGGGAGGGTGCCAGCTTATGCAATTCCACCGAATGAATAGAAATTCTGGGAAAAGTTGAACTAATGTCTATAGACTGCTCCGTCTCATATGAGAAGGAAGCATTCAGAGAATAGAAAGTTGAATAACAAATTATTTTTTGAGATAACAAATCCTGGGTTAGAATTGTATAGTTGTGGAATGAAAGCACATGATAATCATATCTATTACTAACATCAAACGACCCAACATGACATCCATGACTTTAAATACAGTATAAATTAATTAAGATCTCATGGTCCTGATTTCAATTCTGAATGACAGTGAATGAGTAGCAAAAGACTTCACATATTGCTGTCAAAATATCTTAAGACGTGTTACTCATTGATTGGCATATTAGTAGCATTGAAGAAGTTATTTCTAATCAAAGCAAAGATTTAAGAGGCAGAACATTATCATGTTAATTTCTGTTATATTAAGTACATGATGAAAAAAAAAAAAGAGCAAATGTGCTGAGCAGAAACATACAAGTCAATCTCCTTCAGTTTGACAGTTTCACCGAGTTGACACTGCAGCTTAAAAGCATTGGCTCTCTCCACCATTGTGGCCTTTCCATAAACCAATAGTATGTCAGCTATTTATTTAAGTATAAAGTAAAAATATTGGCATTAAAGGGAGAATCTATGCATAGACCCATGAAAAGATAAAACTTGACTAACGGCCCACTGTGTTCTCACCTTAATGGATTGCACAGCTCGAACATAGGCTTTCAAGGGCTCTTCGAAATTCATTAAGAGGTGATGAGCCTGAAGTACATGAAAAAGAGGTTATATCTACGCAAAATAAACTGTTTTAGTTAGAAGAGTCGACGAACTTCTATCCTTATAGCCACTGCCGACAGATTTACCTCATTTTGCAACTTGACAGATAAAGTCTCGGATTTTGCTCCTAGCTCAGAGAACGCCTTCCCAAGAGTGTTTTCTTCGCAAGCGCCAAGAAGCTTGACAGCCTTTCCAAAATCTGACAGAGATTGCCCCAATTCTGTTGAAAGTCAAAAACAATCATAAGTATGACTGTTACTATCCAGGAGTGAAAGAAACAACTAAATATTACATGTGCAACATCAACCCCTCCCATTCCAGTAGACACAAGAGAAGAAAATAATTTCTTTTCTTTTGTATACGCAAATAACAGGGCCATTCTAAAATCAGGAACATAAGAAACAAATGAATAGCATCTCTACATGTACCTCTATGCCTCTTCACAAGACGATATGCATGCTTCTGAGCTTCAGCTAAATGACCTTCAAGCTCAAAGACATAATGTTTCAGTTTCTCATATTCAGGACTTGTTTCTTCAACTGGTTTTTCCTTTCCGAGGACAACATCACTCACTTTCGATTGTACATCCTGCCAAAGTCATAGAGAGCCATTGTAAACAATTATTTTTCTTCACGTGCAACAGAAAACCAATAAATTAACCACCAACTGGTAACGAAGTACAAGGAGCTTAGATAATAATGACATGAAAGCCACTGCTTTTAGGAAAACAGGAATATGCACTTATTTCTAAGGAAACAAAGCCAGGCGGGCAACCGAAAGGATCTGGACTAATCTGTCGAATCATGGGCATAACCTCTGGTTACCTAACTGGTTTATTGACCACATGGTGAATCATGATGGATTCTAATTGGTGCATTGACCACTTGAGATAATATACAACCTGGGATAGACGCATCCCAAAGAAACATTCTTTTTTTTTCTGGAGTATTGGAAGGGCCAAGGGGATAGATATCCTTTCATTCAAGGTCCATGGACCACAGACATATATTATTATGCTTTAAGAGTTAATGGACTCCTGAGAAACCATATCATCATTAAAGCCCTGAGAGGCCAAACTACTGCGGTCTCTTTGACTGCATACATTGAGTCATGAAAGTGCGTATATCAATCAGTTCCGCTGTATCACGAATGGAATCAGAAAGCTCTGCGACTTTGTTACATTCTGGTCCCAACAATAATGTAAAAACATCCCAGAAAATTCAGGAAATCAGAATTAGAAAATGGATGTCATTGCCCACTCTCCATCATTATTTGACTAGGTGGCTACAATGTCTTTCATCCAAAAGTTACCTTAAACATTTGCATCAAGTCAGCCGGCTTTCTAAAATAACTAGTCTCTTGAAATCTGGCCCTCTCCATTGTCTGCAAAATAAGGCGGGAAAGCACCATCAGTTTCTTGACAATGAGTACATACACATGTGAATATCGGTAAGAAAGCATTCTACAACCAATGATAATGAGTGTGGACAACTTCATCCATGAAGCTATCTGGACACAATATGTACTACCATTATTGTCATTCTCCATTTAGAGTATATATAACAATCATTCGTTTACTCACTATGTAATATGTACAAAGAATGGCCATATAATTTGGTCCCAGCATGTTAGATAGTTTATTTTCATAATTGTCCTCATGAAGCTTGTACTGCGGTTAAAAAGGTAACTATTTTCATATTTCTAAAGCATTGTGAATCATTTATCAACTGATACTTAGCATCTACCAAGGAAATTAGATAATGAGGGGATGAACAATGAGACTGGCAAAAAGTACATAAGAGCTGTAGCATTAAATGATTACAACAGAATGAAGTCAGAATATGGACACTTAACGGAGGTGCCACTTTGTATAAGGTCACAATTCATTCCACTGTGATGACCTTAAGTAACCAATACAGTCTATACACGGGTTTTTAGAGTATATAAGAAATGGATTATCTAGCACTTACATAGGAAGCTAGTCCTCAAATTTGTTTCCCGGGATTATGTCAAGTTCACTTCAACATACGAGAAAAAGAAAAAAATACCATGAAGGTGGTAGTCCAGTGTTACCACAATTCACTCATACCCCTCCGAATTGCGAATTTGATAACGCGTTCCGAAACATGGAACACGAGCAATCCAGATCGCTTAATTCGGCGATCCCAAATTTTCTCACTATTTTCACCTGAAGTATCGTAGAGGGGAAATAAATTTATATCTGCTAAGTTGCATCCATTTTTAGAGTACCGGCTTTTAAATATCGCATATATTTAGCACTTTTATACTCTTATGATTTGCGAAATATGATATAAACTCCTATAAAGGTATCCAAAGAAGCCTACCCTTGTACCCAATTCCATAGGGTATGGCGTTCCGCGTTCCTGTTTCAGTTCCACAAACCGGAACGATCTGCATTCCAGGTAACTTAGGGTGGCACTACTCTGGAGGCCAGAATTAATTAGTTTGACACTCATGTAAGCCACAAACAAAGTGGAGCTACTCCTACTCAACGGGATCTTATGAGTTTGGGAGTTCCCATAGGATCTTGATCAGTCATGCCCTGGAGGATCGTAGAATCGTGGGATTCTAAGATCTGGATCGGGATTATGACAACCATGACCAGGATGCTCGGGAAAGAAACATTGTATGCGAGTTACAAACCTTTGGCGCCTCAAAAGCAGACTTTGCTTGACATGTAACATTACAGACAAGAATGTTCCTGACGAGCCATATTCTACATGGTATGGCATAATAAGAGGAAACCAATATTCATTGAATTAACATGGTGATTTTGTTTCCAGTAATCAAATATCAAACAATTGATACTTAGTGATATATATATGTCCTCCATCAAACTACTTGCGTAAGAATATAATACTCGAGCTACATATAAACCTTCCCCTTCATACTAGTTTCTCTAAGAACTTCATGTTGGATTACACAATATACTATCTCAGGAAATCCGAACTGAGTTTATCAAAATACGGAAGGAGGAAAGCAATCGAAATCATAATCCTCAATAGTATCCACAAATGGCAGTAACCCTCAGGAGGATGTAATGGTTCTCTTTCATTCATTAACATAACATTACAGCTTCTGAATTAACAAGCTTCCAGTATGAACTTGACGGAAGGCACACTGAACCAGAGAATTTTTCCATTCAAAAGAAAACAGCACTGACCAAAGCTTATTTTAGATAAACTAAATGAAAAGTTTGTATGGTGGAGCCTGGTTTTGGCAAGCCCGATTTATATACCTGCTCGGTACGTGTTTTTGCTACGACCCTAATCGAGAAAAAAGGAAACCTTGTTCGTGAAGCAGAAGCTTGGACCTGTAGGCCCAAGCCGGAGAACTCACAAACATGTCCGCCGGGATTCAGGGGCAGCACCCTCCAAAATATATTTTAACCCATTTCGGACTTGAAGCCGTTCTGTTTTTATGAGTCATGCATTTATTGAGTAATTAAAGTTCATTGCATAGTTGGCTGAGCAATTTTCTGATTTCGCTTGTAATACTCTCTGAGTTGTTGCATCTGATTAGTGAAATCTCTGCAACTCCGTGGATGTAGGCTGTTCTTGGCTGAACCACGTAAATCTGTGCATGAGATTCTTTCTTGTTTATTTTTTTTTTTTTTTTCATAACATAGAACTCACACTAACTTGGTCTACCAAGAGCTGAATCGCTACTGCTTATATACCAGCTCTGTCAATATCCCCAGGGCTGTTCTAGAGTTATATGCATTCCAAACTGAATTGAATTCAATATCAATTAGACAAAATTGCAGAAGGTTTTTGCGTCACCACGACCATTTACCACTCTTGTGTATAGAACCGACATTTTTTCTTGTATATAAACCAAAATGTCACTTCCTACTTCGGAACCTCACTACAATCAAATATGTATCTCATCCAATGTAACATGAACTTGCAAGCAAAAGCCAATAATGAAGACACAATAGTACCGCTGGCCGCAAGATATTTGTAAAGCTTTAACTCAAGGCCCTTAATAATCTAAATCCACAGCAGAATAGCGTATCTCAAGATACCCAAGAAGCACATAGAATACTCCCTCTGTCCCATGATTTGAGTCCAGTTTGGGGAATCCAACTATTGAAGGGGACATGTAATCATTATACTCCCACTTAACTTTTATGCCTCGTCATTTACTTGAATACCCTCACTATTTAATGATGTAATCATTACTTTTTAGGGAAATAGAAGAAACTACAATATTGTGAGTCACAACAATGGAAAGTCGACAATAATTTTAAGAGAGCCAAAAATGGAATACTGGACTAAAGTGTCGGGACGCAGGGAAGTAATTTATTTCTTTAACGTACAAATGTTAGACATTTCACCTGCTCATCTGCCTGGAGAAATATTCTGAGATCCTCACTTTGTTGAAGCTCATGATGCGAAGCAATTCGATTAACAAAAGTATCCAATGCTTGACGCCTCATCTCAATAAATTCAGCACTGAATCTAAATTTCTCTGCAAGTAAATATAAAAGTTAGACTTCAGTAATCATCTAGTATTGTGGTGGGTCCTGTTGATATTAATCCCTTAATGCCAAGACAAATATCAAGAAATGGGCTACATCATAAAGCAAATTTGGATTCTCCAGCTTAATTGCATCTCAAGTATAAGGTTATATTTCAGCATCCGCTATAGCTCAATATGGCCCTTCTCCAAGTGACAATAACCAGCCATGTAAGCATAGTGATGAATCGAATATGAGTTTTCAGGCAAACAACTAAATAATGAAAAGGATTATCAAAATTATAAGGTCTTCCCGCTCCAAATCCAGCACGTTGTCAGCCATCTCAGCCACTTCTTCTTCTTTGTGAAATTCTTTTTGTTTCCAGGAAACACTTTAGCAACTAGAGCACATATTTAAACTTTCAGAACGTTAAAACATTTTCTTAGAATTGATCAATACTCCGATATCACAGGAACTTTTATTTTATTGCAATAGAGTTATAAATGATCTGGTAGGCTTGAGTAACATCTCCTGAATTGGTTATACAGTCCAACATCCCTATTTAGAATGTAAAGGCCAATATCTTCTTGAACATGGAAGGAAAACAAGATAGGTAACAGGTATATTAAGATATATAGAAGACAGTTGTGGCACAATGGCATTGTCGAATACGGAATCCGAAAACGGAACTGAGCAAATGGTTGAGAAATGTTTTGACATTGCAGTTAATGGAATTGAAAATGAGACCCCTGTTATTACGGACAATGAAGCTCACTAGAAAGAAAGAAAATGTTTCCTTGGATTGCCTTCACTGTCATGTAAGGGAAAAAGCTTCAAAAGGCCCAAAATGTTCCCTAAGTACTCCAAGTTTCCTCAGTATTCACCCCAGAAGTAACTCAAGATATGCATAACTAAATGTTTGCAAGAATGAAGCAGAGCTAGAGCCTCTCGAATTTGAAACCGGAGGACAAAAAACAGTTAAAAGGTAAGACTTTGAAACCTCATAAACCTTATGCAAGAAACATGTTTCTTCTAATTCTCATACATTATACATCTACAGAGTCAATTACAGGTGTTCAGGTTTGTCTATGAATAGAATAAAGACCAATAATCAATGGAGGAAATCTAAAATAGATTGCCTCGAATTTAACTACCGATAATCTGGTTACTCTGACCACTTGTAGCATTTTTCTTTTTCTATGGTAACCTATTGCTGCATTTTATCCTACTCTGTCAAACTCCAAAGTAATAAAGAGTCATTCACCGGATGCTTAAGACACCTAATATTTAAAACCTTTAATTGTAATTAAATTATTCTTTAGGTTACTAATAACTTTTAATAAAAAGAAAGATGACAGCATCTATATTGTAAGTTTAACTACATAATTTCAATGAATTAAAATTCACAGGATAGAGGGAACTTCCGTAGTATGAAAAATATAACAGCTCCCTTTTCCATGAAGATTCTAAAAGAACAATTACACTGCTAAAAGTTTATGGACCAGTAGAGGATTTGACTAGGACGCATATGTTCAAAAGATAACTCAACCTTGCCTATGTGGTTGACGGATAGTGGGACTTCAATTAGAGTCATTTGCCTCATTCAAGACGTCAGGGAGTTCCTTAACACAGTTCTGATACTGCAGCATCAATGGGTTTTGTGGTGCAAACTCTTAGGGACATCCCAAATAATGGGACAGAGAGAATAATGGGTTATTGAATGTCAGGAACTCGCATGCAGGCGGTGAAAGAGAGAAAATAAGATAAAGAAGAAGATTTAGGAGGTCCCCTCTTTGAGTAACTGCCTATATGGTCTATATGGAAGAAGGCAATGACATGTGGAAGGTGAAGTTGTTTTGAACACAGAATGAGGAGTCATTTCCTTTCTCAAATACTTCGATGTTCAGGTGTACTTGTAAGTGAATTATAACATGTTTATTATTATTTTTATTGACTACATCATGACCTAAATCCGTACTGAGCTTTGTTTAAAATAGTTGCCTATACTATTGTATTTAATCAATGTTACTAAGAACCAAGTATAATATAGACAATGCTTCACAGGTTGCAGCACCCTCCCCCCCCCCCCCCCACCCCCAAAAAAAAAAAAAAAAAATCTTTTCAACAAAGACCCCCCAAACTTGCACTATTCCTTCCTTCAATCCTCGCTTGAGTACAGAAGTAACAGAACAATAAACAGCGGCCATTGTCCGATCTCCCCATATTTTTTAATTTACAATAGTCTCCTCAATGTTTTCTGTCTGACTGTTAAGCAACTTTCAAAGGGGTCATTACAGGCCAAGTCGTAGCATAGATATTATGTACGAACTACTTCAGAGAAGTTGTGAATTCGCCAAAAAAATTGTTTGTGTGAAGCAAAGAACAATTGAGTAAATGGTAAATATGTGCTGAAATTATTGTAATTGGCCAAGTCACAAAAGCCAGAAGCATAGCTTCAAATTTCAGAGAAAACAGTTATAGTTTATAAATATAGTGAGGAGAGATGTTAATTAAAATTTTATAAATAGTGACGATATCTCTTTGCTTCATAATAAATTGCCAAAAGTAAGTTTCAGAGAGCAATTCTCGTTTGTTTTCAAAATCTGCGTCACGAGAAGGGATATACAGTACAAGTTAATTTTGCCAAACACCGAAAATCTTATTTTGGATCCTGAACAATGCAGAGTACCAACAGCTAGACAGTAAGATCCTTTGCCCTTTACTCGTACCTTCGCAATGACAACCTCGATCAACAGATCGATATGGCTAATAACAGAAGGATCTAGTCTTAAGGGACGACTTTACTTTTCAGGCATTGGGAATTGTAAGGCTACCGCTAGCAGCGAAGCAACAGAGAGAACGGTGCCAAGAAAGAGATGGCCATGGAATGCTTCACCGGAGGAAATAAAAGAAGAAAAAAGTATTGGAGATGGCCGTTGGTACGTGGTGAGAGGGCTATCTTTCGGCAAGCACAAAATTACCCAGTGCGCTGGAGAAGCAATAGAACTTAGTTTACATGTGAATCAACTGATCTGGATTCGTAGAAATTTTAAGTTAATTCATTGGATCACAGAAACCAAAACAAATTCATTGGATCACACAAACCTCTCTTCTACACTATCACAAAGACAGTTCATGTCTGCAGCTTTTCTAGCCCTGGCATAGACATATAAAGCAATGGTGATGAGAAGCACTACATAAGCCAACAAACAAGTCAGCTTATCTACTTTCCCCTAAGCCATCTATATTATAAATTAGGACGGTTGACTTTAAAATGTCTTTTAGACCGTTAGATTAAATTAACCCCAGTCCTTAGATCCTACCTACCACCCACTTAACTACCCACTACTTAACTACCCACTTAACTACCCACTTCTTTTATCATAATTATAAAAAGGGTAATGATTCTTACAAAGCAAAAACTTGTTCTTACAAAGCCACTGACTCCATTTGTGCGATTTCATTGGTCATTAGATGCACAAATAATGATAATGGCTTTGTAAGAATAAGTTTTTGCTTTGTAAGAATCATTACCCTTATAAAAAATGGACTTTCTTTGTCTCTGATTATTTAATACTATGTTGTCTTCATTTTATGTCCATGTTTCTAGATGAAAATACTCATTATTTATGACATTACAATAAGTGAAACATGTTTTTGGGGTAGTGCCCTCGGGCACGGGCAATCCCCTAGTTTCCCATATATCAAACATTGATCTTTTCTAAAAACAATCTTCTGGAATTCTCTAAGTACTCAATCCTGAATGCATCTATATGTTAAGAATTATCATAAAGGATGATCAAAGGATCCCATTTGAATCAGAATGAGAATCAGATCAGATCTTTGAACTTTCTATTAATTCCACGAAGATAACTAAAAGTGATCAGAACACAGCATAACATAAAAACCAATTGTTTCACACCTGTATGGGCACCTAAGCTACCTGGACCTTTTATTTTGAGTACCGCACCCATGTCGACATGACACTTCTCCTAAGGGTGTGAGATTATCGCCAGATCTTGCCTCATCCCATCGGACACTCCAAGGTCATTAACCATGGTCAGGGAGCAAGTTGGTGCTTCGGTTCTTCCTCCGGCCCTCCCCCTTGCTCATTTATTTAGCTCATCTCATTGTCTTCACATAGCTCAAAGTTGTCATCGCGGTTTTCATCGACTAAATCTCGTTGGTCATCATGTAAACTCATATGCCCCTATAACTGTTACTAATAAAGCCCCAGAAAAGTGAATTCACTGGTAGAAAGACCATTTATTTCAAAATGGTTACTGACGTGATAAAAAGACGTCACTGGACTCCTTATTTGTAATAACAAATTAGTACTGGATGCATGATATATGATATAAAAAGTATAGCACATCCCTGCACCCAGGTCCAAAATGTGTACACATTTTACCAGAGTACCCGAATCCTGAATTTCTGCAAGTAGCAAGTCCGTTTCTTGGATACACACCCGACATGACACCCAAGTCCAAGTAACTTAGAAGGGCACTAATAATATGCCCATAAATGTTAAACGCGCAGAGAACAACCATCATCTTCCTCCTCAAACAAAAATTTGAACATAGTCTTCTATCACTATCAGGCTACTATAAAGAAGAATGGCCACAACCTTCTACATGCAATCTCAAAGTTCCATGGGGAAAAAAGGGGACACGTAACATTCTACGTAAATCCCCTAGAACGCTGGAAAATCTACAAGAATTTCGTTTCTGACCACCAGAGCCTCTGGACGGAGAGATGCACTGCTTCCTCTCTGAAGAGTGAAGTAAGAAGCCTGCTGTCGTTAATTGTTCAACAGGACTTCTGGAAGTCAGCTTCAACGTTAAATTCACAGTTTCACTCCTTAACTCTCCAGCAGCAGCAAGGAGTATATAATATTCACTCGAATTAAATAGTCATAGGACAATACAGCACAAATATCTTTAGTGAGTACCATAATAACGTACAAATTAATTCTACAATATCTGCTAGCAACTGCAAACTGCTCGTGGCTTTAGTCAAAAATCATCACTGAAACTTGAGGGATATTTAAATCTCCATTACAGCATCCTTAAAAACCGTTACCCGTGCATATTATCACATCAAAATATGCAAAGTCCCATCACAGTAATGGTACTGGACTTGATGGCCTATGTCTCAAATGAAAGCAAGCATGAACATGAGCAAATACCATAAAAGAATAGTAATGCAGTCTTGAAACAAGAAGAATAAGGAACAAAAGTGTGATGCACTACCTACAGTGTTCTTCTCTGGAAGAGGAGGAATGAAGATGCCCTTGTACTTCTCAAAAAGACGATCACGCAGCCAAACAAAATCAGTATAGCGTCGAATAACAATCTTTTCCAGCCCCTGGTAGTCGGGTAAATTGGTCTGTTAAACCAAATAAACACATTTGAGCAGTTAACATCAGGGCTGAATGTGGATATAAAAGAAAAGTAAGATAAATGTAAAAAAGCCTTTTTCTTCATTAAGATCTAGGAAGCAAAGGCACAAACTAAACACATCATCAATACAGTCGGTTGTACAGAACAAGATAGATATGTTACTTTTCTACATGAGCAGTGAGTATGACGAATCAGTTTATAAAAGCATATTAAAGCTTGCACTACCAGGAAAACAGAAATTCACCCCCAGATATTTTCCTCACAGTTATTTAATATGAAATTTGAGATCAGTTAACTAGATTTACTTAGCATAATGGACATAACAAGTCTTCTCCAAATTATTCAGGCCAGAGAAGCATAAATTTGTTCATACTTCGCTAAAATTCATTTATATGCCTCAAACGAAGAAAATACACAAAAGCGGTGGCTTGTAGTGAACCCCAGAAATATTCATCGATGGTACCTCTATAGAAACAAACAAATAAAAAGTGCCTTGAAGCTCTCCGAAAAACGAAAATATCAACAGCGATTTCAACCTAGGTCACAGGAAGACATACCTAGATAGGTGTATGTGTGGCGCTATGAATCAGCTGATCAGTTTGAGTAGACACTGAGATAAATTATCGGTGCGTTTACCATATTTTTGAACTTCAAGTGATTCAAAATACCATGTACTTCTTAATAAGGGCCTGGTGGGCCTAAACAACAGGAGACAGTGACTAGATACACAAGCAGAGCACCAGCCAGTGCTTCCTAGTCCTCCGATGTGTGACAATAGCATTTGCTTATTACTCATATATATATATATATATATATACATATATATATATATACCGATTAGAGAGTGAAGCGCTCCTTTGTATGTGGGGTTCAACGAAAAATTAATTGCAGCTTTTAAAAGAGAAAAGGACAGGTGACGACTCCACGAAGAAACACTCCGTAGTCAAACACCGGACTTTGTTTCCTCATATGGTTTGCACATTACTCGAGTAAGAGCGTAAGAGGTTGAGGAAGAGCGCTAATCAAGCCAAATTGATGACACGAATTAGTGATTTATTTCTAGATACATTTTTCAAAATGTAACTATTAAGTTGCATATTATTACAGCGGAGTGAGAGATACCATATACAATACATGAATAGTGTATTTCAAGCAAAATCCTTTTTTAGGTTAGAATCTTAAGGAGAGAGGATTAATGAATATGAGATTATAGGATTTATGAATGTGTAGTTGATATGACGAGAGATATTCGAAAGTTAGTCTCTCTCTTCATCTAACGGCCACACATTTCAAAATCAAATAATCTCAAAATCCAATAGTTTTCACTATGCAAATAGGGCTATACAGCTCCGGGTGTGACAGGCCACTTCTTTATGGATGTGGTTTATTATTAATGCATTCCTATCTAATACTACAAACTTATTAGGATGCTCTCGTGGCTAACTGGCTATATCTAAATTGTGGGTTCTTTCATGAGTTGTACCACACCGTCAGCCAGCTAAGAACAATTTTTAAATATAAGATAAACCTGTGAAATATCCTGATTATATATCCACCAAATGATTTTGAAAGTCATTAGTATGCCCTCGACAACCATGACCAATTGCATGTACATTTTGTCAAAGTGAAAAACCAAGACTCATGAAAACACTATTAATTACAAAGCCACTAATATACTCTTAATTAACTCTCCCCATTAAATAGAAATCTCGCCTCCTCTATGCAATGGATTCGTCACTAGCATTTGAACCCAAACTCTAAGAAGGATCTTCGATTTCCTAGTTTCTAACTTCGAATCAACCCCACCACTTCCCCGGTAGCTTCCCCACTTCATCTATCATCAGGTATATATGCACTTGCGCAGCTAATTGCATGCACAAGTTTCAAAACAACGAAATCTTTTCCCTCCCACAACTCCAAAGGATTTATTGTGCTTATGGGTTTCAGAAACAAGTGTAAGCAAACTGAAATGCTTCAGATATCTGGATACCGAAGTTCATGGATAATGGCAAACATTACAAATGGAAACAGTGTAAAACTGCAAATTGTGCTGAACGGAACAATGAAAAACATTCAGGTTTCAGTTAACAAAATACGGATTTAGAATAATTATTTATGAACAAAGAACCAGAGAGTTAGTTACCTTAGTGATGACCTTGTAGGAGATATAAGCCTGCACGCCATTGCCCATTTTAGCAGGATCAGTGACAGAAACAGATAGGAATGGCTGCGCAGATGGCGATCTAGGGCTTTGAGATAACCCAGATATACTTCTTTGCTGAAACGGATCCGAGACAATGAGTGATAGCAAATTAGAACAGATGCACCAAAATATAAATAATCATTCCGAGGTCTTTACAGAGCTCCGGTAAGGAAAATTTGTCCGGCAATCAATTATATTACCTGTGTGATCATGTCGTAGTTCGGAAGTCGGAGACCGGATTACAAGGAAAACAGAAGAGATTGCTAGAAAGCACGAGGCGGAGCTGCGATTCCCGAATCAGTGAGGAGCTCTCGGGAGTTTACTGTTCCGGCGCCGGAGGATCGTTGGGAAGTAGTAAAAGTTGCGAGGAGTGGAGGACGAGTTACGGCACTGGGGGAGAATAAGCTAGCTAAACCACGACTCAGGTCAGAAGTCTATGATCTCAATGAATGTGCCACCTGCCATGTGGCTAACCTTTTCTTTGCTTTGAGTACAACACAATTGTAGAGTGGCTACCTTTGCGCTATGTGCACCTAATAAATTCTTATCTTTTATATAATAGCCTGCAATTTTATTTTATTTTTGATACATCGGAAAGAAAATAGCCTACAAATTGCACAACAGAAGAATACAAACTTTGAAAATAGTTAAATTGAGAGACATATCTACGACACTTACTAGTTGATTTTGACATTACACAACTTTAGTGAGTAGATAAAAATACTCAACTGTTCGCAGTTATAACAATTTATTTTTTTCCTCAAACTGATTAAGTAATGTGGTAAGAGATTTTCCTACTCAAGATAACGGTGGTTGCCGACTGAAAATTGACATACATGTCGTGATTGGTGTCCACAAGGCCAAGAGGTCTGGGGATGGTTCAAGGATCTTGGATCTCTCTTAACTTCTAGAGATAAAAGAAAAATCGAATCTCAATGTAAGGGTATTGAGTTATATAAATAACTTGTATTAGGGATTTAGGCCTTTTTTATTTATGAATGTTCTTTTGTAAATACTCCAGTAGAGTCATGGTTTGGTATCCTAACTTGTATTAGGAATCCCAATGTAAATTTGTGTTTGTCAGAATACGGATGCGGAAGCGCGATACCACTTTTTAGGAACAAGAAGAGACGATGAACGAAGAACAACACGAACGATTTAACGTGGTTCACTAGTTTTGAGACTAGCTACGTCCAAGGCCAAACCAACCCGATTTATTGACGAGAGAGCGAATTACAATCAACGGTACACAACAATAGCTAATAGCCACGACCTACACCCATATATAGGCCTAGACGACTAACTTGTGCCCAAAGAAACGTCCAAACGTTGCCAAAACGAACAAGGAAACAATTTCAAAACGGACTAAGTCAATTTTCTATGCTAGGTATTTGAATCACCAAAACCTAGCCGTGTTCACATAAAACTCATACGGACCACAGTTAGAATGTAACTACTAGTAGATGAAGAGTCCCTCCATCATCACATCCAACGATAACTCATTAATGGGAGGGATTACAGCCCCAAGATTCCCTCCACAATCACATCCAACAACCAGCTTGATTGACACAGACAAACATCACTCTATATTCTGATACAATTCTTGAGGGCTCAGGGCGTCCCTGGTGGTGAATTTCTAGGCTAGAGCAGTGCTCGAGGAGGCATAGTGTGAACGAAGTAAATGTTAGACTCGGAAAAACAGAAGCAGTGAAGCACTATCTCGGAGAACCTGTTTTTATATGAGTAAAGAGTAATGTAATGCTAGACTTGAAGTTTCTATATAACCATAAATGTAAACCCGAGGTTTCTTTCCACCTGCCATAGTTCAACAAAATTTCATTAATGGGGGACGACCTTTCCATGAAGTGTTGAGAGTCATCACAACACGTGTTGCCAAAAATTCGGTTAAGGATTTTATTTCACAGAGTCCAACAAGCAACCCTGAATATGCGATTGGTTGGAGAGGACCGTGTTGAGAATGGTTAATTGTTATTTGTCCCTCATCGGTACTCGGTATGTTTTGCATGTGCCTGATAAGTTACTTGGGCTACTCCCCTCATTGTACTTTGGTTTTGAGGTGGAGTTCCAGGATTCTTAACAGACCGAACCCTCTACCTTAAGTATGCTAACATTTTCTTTCAGAAAAAAGTCGGCTAACATTTACCCTCTAACCCACTTGCCGGAATGGGTTCTGAAGCACGAAGAATTTTTGAAGGACTGTTGGAGGGCGCAGAATCCGGTCGCGGCCTTCTGGCTTGGACTGGTAAGCCTCTGCAGTTATCACACACCTTGTGATCTCTAGGGCCAACGAAAATAGAACAAACATAAAATTTACAGTCCAACGTCATGCAGTCCTCAATAATTGGATCGGCATCCAAATAGAATTTTGACATTCCAGATAGGCAATTTGGATACTCAACGTTGCTTCAAATTTGCAGGGAAGGCAATGCTACGATTTTTCTACCACCCATTTCGAGTGACTTACCCGTTTCTGCTTAGTTAGTGTTGAAATACCCCGTTTTGTGACTATGGGTATTTTGTGATATTATTATAAGTGTTGGGGAGTTAATTTAATTGTCGAGAGTTAATTATAAAGGTTACGCGAGTTTGGGGGATCTTTATGACTTTAGTATAAAAGTTTTAGTGTCTTTTAATTGAGTTTGGGGGAGGTAGTTGTCTTTTGGCAAATCTAGGGGGGAAGTGTCTTTTGACCCAACTTTTCTTCCTACGTAAAATTTCCTAATTCAGGAGGGTTTCCTTCCTTATGAAAGTTGATTTTTTCCAACTCTCATAAAACCCTCACTCTCCCTATTTCTCTCTATCTTTCTCACGTCTCTTCCTCACTCACCCGTCCCTCTCTCACTCTCTCGGTCCCTCTCTCTTCCCCGACGGCAGCAGCAGCCGCCACACCGCCGCCGCCGCCTCTCTCTCTCTCTCCGATCAGGTAATATCTCTCTCTCTCTCTTTCTTTTCTTCTTTTTCTCTTTTCTCTTTTTCTTTCTCTCTCTCTGTCCGTCTCTCTCTCTCCTCGTCCGACCCTCCATGGGCGGCGAGTTTGGGCTAGTTTTGTTTCTTCTTTTCTTTTCTCTTGTTGATCTCTTGATCACTTGTTTACGATTCATGTACGTTGCATGTAATCTTTAATTTTCATATTTATATTGTTGGTTTCATCATTCTTGAAGTCGCAGGTTACTCATCAAGTTTTGGTTTAATCATGTTCTTAGGTTATGAGAAAAACCCAAGTTATGGAAGAGACGTTTGATTAAGCGGTTTGGGTGATTTGATGAGCATAGTATGTGGGTAGTAACCTAATTTGATATGGTTATTCATGTTACGTTCGGTTTTGTTTGAATACGGGATTAACTAGACGTTTTGGAGAATAGTTGTATGGAAATTGATAATTCTCGTATGGGTATTGTGAGTGAAATTGGAAACTTAAAACTAGCATAAATTTTGATTCAGGAATCGAACTTTACGTCTCAAAATGTGTTTATGTGATGTGACATGCAATATGTGAGTTTTACGTGCTAAATGTCTTTCTTGAAAATATCACCATGATAATAACAATGAATTAATACGTAAAGTAGAAGAGTTGTGCGGGAACATTTATTATTGGTTACTATTGGCATTGGGCGTGTTGACTTCGGTCTTCCGTTCAATTTATTTTATTTAATCCGGTTGCAAGTCCCCGGATGGCTCCCTGTACTCACTCCTCTGGCCGCTAGAGTCTTTGGGGGGTGTCGACACTTAAGGTCTTGGATGCTTGCAAGATGGTTTGGTTTCCCCCGTCACAACGAATTAATAATGATGGATTTTGGTTTTGTTAATGGAAAAATAATTAATACGTGATTTTGGATTTCCTAATGATTATGGAATTGGTTTGGAAATATTATGGAATTTGGAACTCTCATGTTTTCCTACAAGTGTCAACTTTATTTCAGTTGCGTTTTGAGAAAAACTCTTACTTGTAAATGATCCGTTGTTTTATAACTATCCTATCATCATTTTACATGTTTGGGTGTTTTCTTATCAGTATTTCATGCTGATTTTGTACTGTGGTGTTTCTTTTTGATTCCGCACCACAGGCTTGGAGGATGGGAATCTGGAATAGAAGGGGAACGCGTTTCATCATCTAATGCCTTAGTTTCATCATTGGGATCATTAGTATTTTCATTTTAAGTTTGAACTCTTTATTATTTCAAATACTTTAGTTTGTTTATGCCCGGTTTGTGGCTAGAACAGTTGGATTGTAATAATGGATAGTTTAAATTAGTTTTAATTAGTTTAACGGATGTTTTTGCTTGAGAACCATGTTATAAAATCTCCTTGTATTCGGGTTTAACCTCGGGTACGGAGTGACATCCCCGGGCCTCCGGCTTGGGTCATTTGGGGGTGTTACAAGTGTAGTAACGAAAATTTCCAAGCATGTAATGAAAAAGACAAAAGCGCGGACCCTGGTCAACTTCACTATGAAGTTAGCTTGGGAAAGAGCTGTTGTGGAAGGCATCACTGGTGAGTCCCATGGAGTTCAGTGTGAAGATTGACAAAATCTTTCCAACTCTGCGTGCTATAATGAATGCTAGATGCTTTAGTATTGTGTTATGCAATACGGTAGTAGTATCATTGCTGCCACAAAATACACTTACAACAATACACATGAATGTCATCATTGCTGTCACAAAATTTAGTGGTATCCGAGGACAAATCTTTACGATATAGCGAGTGCATAACTCGTAAAATATGGATCAGCAGAGAAACAGTCTTACATGAGACAACCTTGGAGTGCAGCCATCCGCCTCCTCTAATGCATCCTCCTTTAATCCAACCCTCAAGCTTCTGGAGAAAATGTCATCATTAATTACTTTCTCTACTGATAGATGCATGCCAACGCACAGATTGGAAGGATTGTCAAAACCTTCTTTCCAATCAATGCATCCATCTCAACTTCCCTACTTTAATGACTGGTCAGAACATATCTTCGTTGAACTCCAAACTCAAACCTAGTTGCAGTTATCCGAACCCTCACACCACATAGGATCCTAGTAATTATGACTTTCGCACGAAGAAACCCAAGACTCACAAACATTCACAAATTCTCGTTACTCAGGTGAAAAAAGCTCCCTGCACCAATGATCCAATTGTAGTTTGGGATAGTAATGTTGAATCCGAAAATGAAGATGACGAAGAGGAAGATTTTCATGAGCAGCTGTTAGCAGAGAATTTTTTTGGTGAGGAGTTCTTAGTATTTGGAAAGGCGAGTATGGACAGAGAAATGAAGCTCGGATCAAGGTTTTGTAAAATGGAAGTGGCTGACGTATCGGTCGCGGTTGCGTGTAACGCATCAAAGTTATTGAGAATTCCTCAATCAATGGCTGTCGTGGGTTCTCAAATAAACGAAAAACTATGGAAGATCAAAGTTCGCGAGAATTCTTCAATCAATGGCTGCCGTGTGTTCTCAGACAAACAAAAACTCTGGAAGATCAAAGTTCGTGACAATTCCTCAATCAATGGTTGTCGTGAGTTCTTTCTCCAAACAAAGATGATTGAAGTTTCACGGCTTCAAACGCATTTCATATACCATGATTTGTGAAAGATACTCCGATAAACGTTTTTCATGATACATGTTACCATTTCATGGTTCACCGGCTACAGCAAGTCACTGGATATGAAATTTCATGAATAATGAAAGTGTGTAGTGTAGACTAAATACAAGACCTAAATACTCTAGAAGGGCGGGGGGGGGGGGGGGGGGGGTTTAATAGAGTATGAAAAATTTTTGCAAAACTTAAAGTTTAACAGAAAGACTTTGTGTGAAACTCAAATTTCAAGGCCTTGAGATTTTAGTAAACTATCTGAAACTTACAAAGGCAAAATAGTAAGCTTCAAGGCCTTGAGCTGTGAACAATTCTAAACTGCTTTTGAACCCTAGTTTTGATTTGAGTTGTGTGCAGCAGATAATAATCAAACTGTAAAGTAAAGAACACAAAGCAATTTACAGAGTTCAGTCCCAATGGACCTAATCTCTGCCTGAGGGATCTAATCCCACCAGGATTGGGCAAACACTTCTTATTACTCACACAGAAACAACCCGAGATCTTCAAGCCTAAGTGATTTCCCTTACACCTATACAGCTTGTGGTTCCAAACCTATCTAGTTCCAGCTAATAACTATTGAGCTAACAAGAACCTCTTGTTGTTCACTTCAACAACCAACCACTAGGTTAAGTGAGGTTTAAGATAATATAAAGATACACAGATAGAATTATAAGTGAAGAACACAGTATGAAGATAAGTTGTTGAAGTCTGGATGTGTTCTTCTGGAAAACTGGATTGATTTGATCTTCTGGAATCTGGAATGAAGCTTGAATGATTGTGTGTTTGAATGAATGATCTCCCACGATTTTGTCACACCTCTCTGAGTATTCTGCAAGCCTCTCTCTTTTCTTCAAAATTCAAACCAGTCTCTTTTATCCACAGCTGCAACTGATTGAGAGATTTTAGGATCTCAGTTCCTACAAATCCTCTTTCTGTTTTCAACTGAAATTCAAACAGCTTCAAGTGGATATCCGTTGGAGTTTGTTGAGATTGCTCATGCACGTTTAACAACCCTGCAACAGCATTGAAACACAGCAACAACAAAATCCATAAAGATAACAGTGCTATGACTGCTTGGTTATCCAGTTTCTGACAAAACTGTTTAACAGACTAGAACAATAACCTGTATATCTTCTAAAACATATGAATCATGAAAAAACAAGTTTAAGACACTTAGAAGTGAGTAAATAATCACAATACTAAGAATCACAACCTGCAAGAAAGAATCAACTAAGTTCTGTAAAAACTGTCTGCAGCTCAAGGCACATCTCAAGGCCTTGGAGCTCTGAACCTGCTTCACAGAATTTCAAAGTTAAACCCAGATAACTTTGATTCTTCCTGTTCTGATCATCTGCAATTGTGTTAGACATATAAATAGTGTAATCTACAAGTATATGCAGTAAACCACTGATCTGTATAATCACATATCCAATCTGCAACACAGAACTGTTAGAACATATAGCAGAATAAGATAACTCTCAAGGCTTAGAAGTTCAGTCAATATCTCAAGGCCTTGGGATAACTGAGATGCTTTGCTGCTTATGTCTTAGTCTTCGTCTTTTATCACTCAAAACAATTGCCGACCAAAACACATTCAAGGGTCTTTGACTCAACAATCTCCCCCTTGATGAAAGACAAAACCTACAGTCTTGTATAGATTTTCCTGCCACTCATATTCAAAATTAGATAGCCACAATTTGCAGATACAATATACAATAATACCAAACAGATAACCAGTAAAGATAAAAATTACAAATTACCACAGAGATATAAACACACAATTGATTAAACCACAAAACAACTAGGCACTATTATTATTATTTCAAACACTGCAAACACAAACACAAAAGAACCACATAAATTCTCCCCCTTTTTGACTTTCATCAAATAAGGTTGAATAAATGTTGGATCATTACTCAGAGTTTAAAAATAAACTTAAAACAAAAAATTGCTAAAAAGTCAAGGTGAAACAACCCGGGATATCGGTTCAGGGTTAACGCGACAATCGATAACCAAAAGTAGATTATTAACTATTAAGTTTACATTTCGGTTAAAGTACATTACAAAATCTCGATAATAAGTACAATTTAAAACAAAATGTTTGTGATCTACTAAGTGATCTGACTTAACTAAACTTCTTCGTCTCGATCCGCATTCCCATCCCCTACCTTGATTGATGACTTGCGGTTTTAAAATGGCAAAAGCCGACACAGTTTTGAAGAAAAATAATCAGTAAAAATTGGGTAAATACACACTACGACATGTAAAGCGATGAGTGGCACGCAAGAATAGTTTAAATAAACCAAGAGGTTTGAAACATTAATAAGTAAGAGAGTTGGGAATTCATGAACAATTATAAGTAATCACGTAGCGAGAACTTTTCGACTTTAAAACTTCAATAAACCAGGAGTATTAAAGGAATTCTTAAATCAGTAGAATCTACAGAATAAACAAGTTATTTTGAACTCATAACGATATTTATTCACGAATAGCATATACTTTTCAAATCATTTCATATATTGGGGCATATCCAGAGCCACAAACAACATCAATAGAGTATACAACTTTCTTTCAAGTTCAGTTAACCGTTAAGTTTAGCTGAGGCATGTCCAGAGCCACCAGCAGGATCGATGTAGACAGAGGGATCACGAAATAATCACTAAGGGCTCCTTCTAGGGTCTATCAAACTCTATTTCACCCGAGCGTTAAGGGAGCCCATTCGTCAACCTCGCTCACAACATTAGCTAAAAGGCCTTAGTGTCGACACCCCTATACCGTAGTGCCCCTTACAAGTATAAGTAGCACTATATAGCTCTATAAAACCCTTGGACTCAATATCTTGATACATTTTGGCTCATCGGGGGCGGATTTGTGAACATTAACGTTCTATCCAATAATAAGAAGCATTGCTTCAATGGCCTTAGCCATAAGAAAATGGAGGATCGCTTGACGCCTCCCATTAATAACAGTACTCCGTACATCGTCCTGAGTATATTAGAGATATTTTATTTCTTCTCTTTCACATAACCAGAATCAGAATATCAACATTTCACAAGTAATTTCCGAGAGTTCTCAAAGAAGATGAATAAAATAGTTTAACAACATTCTAGTGGAAAACATGCATTCTCGTACTTTTTCATATAACAAGCATTCATTTGAAACATCGAACACATACGGACATTTTGATATGAAAAGTCGTACATATGTACTTACCACTGAGATGAAGCACAATTAAAAGCAAGAAACTAAGCCTAGCACTCCGACGACAACCGCACTCTTCTACGAGGTCGATGTCTACAAGCACACGTATGACGTACTCGTTATAACAAATTTACACATGCATAATAAAAATGAAAACCTACATGTCACATAGTCTTAAATGTCAATAATGAACATATAATGATGTTTAATTATCAAAATAATTCCAACAAAACACCTAGAAGTTCAAATATTCAAGTTTTCTAAAAAATGTGAAAGTAGCTCTGACTTTGGAGCCATATTTACCATATCAAATCATCTCCTAAAATTTTGAAATTAATTTATGATGAACCTACATGTGTATAATTTTAGAAACACCAAGAAAATCATGCATAGATATTATAAAACTCAATTTACAAAAATAACAAGCACTGCTATGCAGAGACAAGTTTGGCAGAAAGTTTCAACTTTGAAAAACAATTACTACTACTTGGAGAATAGGAAAAATACCCATATTCTCCAGAATGAATCCCTTATGTGTCTAGTTTCATCAAAAGAAAGATTGGGTGCCATATGTTTCTGGAAATGAGATTTTTAAGAAAAATAGCAAAACTTGTCCAAAAACAGAGTTTCAGAAAACATGCAACTTAGAATGAGCATATCTCCCTAAAAATAAAGGCTATGGAGTTAAATTTCTTTCAAAATGACCCTATTTGAGTCTAGTTTCAGAATATGAAAGATTTAAAAATTCCACAGAGACAAAATTTAGAGATAATATACGTTTTTCACAAACTGTTCAGATTGTATGAACATGCAATTTTTTCAAAAATCAACAAGAATGGTTCTAATGATACATGCAACTTATAAAGACTTGACTTTCACCCAAATAACATCATTTTAAGCAAGAATTAAGATTTTTATATGCTCTTGACACAATTATCATAGTGTTCTTGACATGCAAGTGCAACTACCAAGAAATTTACAAAGTGCATATGAGTTTTAGTGTGAGTTTCATGAAATAGTCAAAATTTTAGAATCAATCACATGACCTAACCATGGAAATGAAGAATCAAGCATGGAGATGAAAAAAACTAAGATGAAATTTCATCAATCAAAACAAAAGATGGACATGCATGAATGAATTGAAGACTAGAAGAAATGTTACCCCAATATTCAAGAAGATTGTGAGTAAATAAGTGAAATTAGCCATCAATCTATGAGTAGAATGGTAGAATAACTCCTTCCATGGCTATACCTAGCTTGGAATCAAGTTTTTCATATTTTGGAGGCTAGAAAATTAAATTTTGATGGTGTTTTGTGAAGGTCTTCCTCCAAAAACGGGAATGGTGTTTTTGGAGAGAGATGAGAGAGTATTTGAGTATTCTTGAAGAGAGAAAGTGAAATGAAATGAGGGTGGATGAAATGAGATTGATGGTGGGGGTTGGTGGTGAAGAATTCCACAAGAAGATTCACATACAAGATGGTAGGTAGTAGTGAATTATTGAGGGATGTGTGTGTGTGTGTGTGTGTGTGTCTATGAGTAGTCATGAAGAGACATTATTTTATTAGTATTGACCAAAATATTGGTGTGAGTACTTGGGTGAAAGTATCAATTACATGAGTTGATGGATGGTGTTGAAGTATAAAATCCAAGAGTAAAGATGGTGAACATATAATTTCCAATTAATAGGTAATACAATAAAAAGTTAATTTTCATTAATTAGAAAATTCCCAAATAATTTCAAATAAACCACTTTGTATATAAATTTCAAAATCCACTTTTAGAAAACTACAAGTATCTCTCAAATATACAAAATAAGTTTTGTATAGTATTATCAAAGTTTCTAAAACTACAAAATAACATCAAAACGAAATTCTATATAATCATAGATGTCCAATGACACCCTTATACTTGAAGGGTAATAAGAAGTCAAGAACAAGTTTGAAATATAAATTTCTTAAAATTCTCAATTATTTTTCGAAATTATTAAATAACCCCCAACTAAAATATGGGGTATTACATTATATCCCCCTTAAAATGAGGCTTCGTCCTCGAAGCTTAAGAAAAATTTTGAGTGAAACTACGAACATGCTTCACGAGAATGAAACTAATGCACATGAGAGTTGTATGCAATGCTAATGCATATGCAACACTTATATTAACGGGAACGAGCTCTCGGTCGGTAAGGTCTCTACTCACTCGTATCCTAGTAGGGGTTCAAATACAATTAGCTCCAGTAAAAAAAAGGTCAGCATCAAATTTCAAAAGGTCTAGAGCAACATACAAGTTCCTAATTCTAGAAGCTATTCAAAAAAGTGTAGCATTCAAGAAATCACAAAATTTGTAGAAGAATACTTTGATCAAAACTAACGTGTCATTTTGCCTGACTTGTACGCATTAAAAAAAATATTATCTTACTTGTTTAGGATTAGATAAACCAATCACCTCAAGTGTTCCACACATACGAGGGAGAAAAGAACACTACGTGTCGTCACACGACGTGCCTCTCCGTCACAACTCGCATGGGTTTCTGATGTTCCAACTTAGTCTACACAGCCGGTACAATTCATCGAACCGTCGTACTAAGAGTCACGCCAGCAGACTTCTAAACAAAGTGGTCCATATCACTTGGCATTTGGTATCTCCGCACCCAATTATTTTTTTCAAAATCATTTTTTTTAGAATACTTTTTTTTGGGTCAAAACTTCCCAATTTTGGAAACGAACATGTCAAATTTAACTCAAAATAAATCAAAGTTCAACTAATGGTTTATGGTCCGTCACTCGTTGGTGAGAAATGAGGGGTCTTAGGGTCTTCTAATTCAAAACGTTGATACTCTCAGGCCGACAAAGTAATATATAATCATACATAGTCATAGATACGCATTACACAACTAAAGCAAGCATTTCGATATAAATATGTGTCACACATGAATTGCACATGTAAATAGGCAAGTAATTTTTCACAAACCACGTCTCAATGAGACGCTAACTTAATCAACAAATACGGTACAAATCGAATTTCACAACACTTAAGTACCCAGACTCCCCGACGGCTGGTTTACTTCATTTATTCCCAAATTGAGTTATCCTAGTCAATTTAAAATTTCGAAAACGTTTTATCTTGCTTATTCTATACTAATAGAAATCGAAAAGTCACTTTAACCGGAGAACCGATGCTCTGATACCAGCTGAAACAACCCGGGATCTCGGTTCAGGGTAACGCTACAATCGATAACCAAATGTAGATTATTAACTATTAAGTTTACATTTCGGTTAAAGTACATTACAAAATCTCGATAATAAGTACAATTTAAAACAAAATGTTTGTGGTCTACTAAGTGATCTGACTTAACTTAACCTCTTCGTATCGATCCGCGTTCCGTATACAACAAATTTCTCAAAAAAAATGAGTACAATTTGGATAAGAAAAAAATGTGTTGTGATCTACTAAGTGACGACTTTGTCTCGATTCGCGTTCCCATTCTCCCACCTTGATTCATGACCTGCGATTTTAAAATGACAAAAGTCGACGCAGTTTTGAAGAAAAATAATCAGTAAAAACTGAGTAAATACACACTACGACATGTAAAGCAAAGAGTGGCACGGAAGCATGAGTTGAAGCAAATAAAGAGATTTGAAAATCAATGGGCAAAAGAGTTGGAACAATTCAGAACAATTATGAGTAATCGCGTAGCGAGAACCATCATCTTTTTAAAACATTTATGAACCACAAGTAGTCAACATATTCTTAAACAAGTAGAATATTAACAGTAAACAAGTCCATTTGACCTGATAATGATATTAAATCACAAGTAGCCAAAGCTTTTCAAATCATTTGAATCAATTAGGGCATATCAAGAGCCACAAACAACATCAACAGAGTAGTCAATTTTATTTCAAGTTCCATTAACCGTTAAGTTTAGCTGAGGCATGTCCAGAGCCACCAGCAGGATCGGTGTAGACAGATGAATCACGAAATAATCACTAAGGGTTCCTTCTAGGGTCTATCAAACCCTATTTCATCCGAGCGTTAAGGGAGCCCATTCGTCAACCCCGCTCACAACATTAGCTAAAAGGCCTTAAGTGTCGACACCCCTATACCGTAGTGACCCTTACAAGTATAAGTAGCACTCTATAGCTCTATAAACCCCTTTGCCTCAATATCTTGATACATTTTGGCTTATCGGGGGCGGATTTGTGAACATTAACGTTCTATCCAATAATAAGAAGTATTGCTTCAATGGTCTTAGCCATAAGAAAATGGAGGATCGCTTGACGCCTCCCATTAATAACAGTACTCTGTACATCGTCCTAAGTCTATTAGAGGTATTTTATTTCTTCTCTTTCACATAACTAGAATCATAATATCAACTTTTCACAAGTAATTTCCGATAGTTCTCAAACGAGATGAATAAAATAGTTTAACAACATTCGAGTGGAAAACATGCATTCTCATACTTTTCATATAACAAGCATCAATTTGAAACATCACACACATGCGCACATTTGATATGAAAAGGTCGTACATATGTACTTACCACTGAGATGAAGCACACCCAAAATCAAGAACTAAGCCTAGCACTCCGTCGAAAACCGCTCTCTCCTACGGGGTCGATGTCTACAATCACACATATGACGTACTCGTTATAACCAATTTAAACATGCATAATAAAAATGCAAAACTACATGTACATAGTCCTAAATTTCACTAATGCACATATAATGATGTTTAATTATCAAAACAAGTCCAACAAAACACCTAAAAGTTCATAAATTCAAGTTTTCTAAAAAATGTGAAACTACAATTCCGGACATAATTGTAGCTCTGACTTTGAGCCATATTTACCATATCAAATCATCTCCTAAAATTTTGAACTTAATTTATGATGAACCTACATGTGTCTACTTTCAGAAACATCAAGAAAATCATGCATAGCTATTATAAAACTTAAGTTACAAAAATAACAAACACTGCTATGCAGAGACAAGTTTGGAAGAAAGTTTCAACTTTGAAGAACAACTACTACAACTTGGAGAATAGGAAAAATGTCCATATTCTCCAGAATGAATCTCTTATGTGTCTAGTTTAATCGCAAGAAAGATTTGGTGCCATAAGTTTCTGGACATGAGATTTTTAACAAAAATGGTAAAACTTGTCCAAAAACAGAGTTTCAGAAAACATGCAACTTAGAATCAGCATATCTCCCTAACCAAAAAGGATATGGAGTTGATATTTCTTTCAAAATGACCCTCTCTGAGTCTATTTCAGAATATGAAAGATTTATAAATTTCACGGAGACAAAAATTGGAGATAATATACGTTTTTCATAAACTGGTCAGATTGTAAAAATGTGTAATTTTCTCCTAGAGCACTCAAAACATGATCAAATCAATTATATGAGACATGCAACTTATGGAGACTTGATTTTCACACAAATTACATTATTTTAGGCATTAAGTAAGACTTTTACATGCTATTGACACAAATTATCAAAATGTTCTTGACATGCAAGTGCAACTACCAAGAAATTTACAAAGTGCATACGGGTTTTAGTTTGAGTTTCATGAAATATAGAACATTCAAGTGTCAAACTCATGATCAAGCCAAGAAAATGAAGAATCAAGTTTTGGGATGAAGAAATCTAAGATGAATTTTCATAAATCAATGCTAAAAATAGACATGCAAGGATGAGTTGAAGTCTAGAAGAAGAGTTTACCCCAAGATTCAAGAAGATTGTGAGCAAAATAGTAAAATTGGTCTTCAATCCATGAGTAGAATGGTGTAAGAGCTCCCCTCCATGACCATACTAAGATTGGAATCAAGTTTTTCATGATTTGGGGACAAGAAAAATGACTTTTGATGAAGTTTTTGTGAGGTCAAGCTCCAAAAACGGGAATGAACATTGAAGAGAGGTGAGAGAGCTTGTATGAATGTTCATTAGGAGAGAAGATGTAAATAAATGAAGTTATGGAGGTATGGAGTTACTGAGTTGATGGAAATGGGAGTTTTTGTGATGAGGTATGTATATTTTGTGTGTAATGATGATGATAAAACCATATTATAATGGGAGTTGACCAAGTTGGTAGGTGAGGGATTAGGGAGCAATTAAAATCTCCCAACAAGTTAGATGGGGATAGAAATGAGAAATGTCAAAAGTTAAGGGGTGAAAATATCAATTTCATAAGTTGATGGATGAAGTTGAAGTATAAAAACCAAGAGTAAAGGGGGTGATATAATTTTCAATTACTAGCTATCACATACAAGTCAATGTTTATAAATTAGAACATTTTATACAGGATACTATGTATATAAGTATCAAATTCCAAATTTTCAAAACTACATACGTGTCCCAAGTATACAAAATAAATTTTAAACAGTATTACTCAAGTAACCAAAACTACAAAATAATCAAAAATGAAATTTTACAAAATCATAAATGTCAAACGACGCCCTTATACTTTAAAACTAAGAAGAATTCAAGAAAAAGTTTGAAATATAAATTTCTCAAAATATTTCAAATATTTTTCCGAAATGACCAAATAACCCCCAACTTAAATACGGGGTATTACATTAGGCCTTGAGAACAGAAAAGATAGAAGAGAAAGAGATAGATGGTCAAGGCTTTGGCAATCTCTGATCTTCACTTCTTCTTTGATGTCTGGCCTTTCTCTGAGCCTTCTCCAATTTCTTCTTCACTTGCAGCATCTTCAGCAGACTGATTACCTTCTTGTTCAGCTTCCACTTCAGCAACCACTTCTTGGATTATCTCATCCACTTTCTTCTTAGCCTGTACTAAATCCACCTCTGTAGCTGCATCAACACCTGTGTTTTCACTAGCATCTTCTTCATCAGCTTGTTCATACAAATCTTTTGAAGTAAGCACCACTGGAATTGGCTTCTTCTTCTTCTTCTTCTTCAGAAAATCTCCCAACTTTTCTTCTGAATCCACAGTGGTGTCATGACTAGTAGCAGAAGTATCTTCTCCAGATTCAAGCCCTTGATGACAACATCCAGTTTCCCATTCATAACATTCATCAAGCCCTTGAACTGGTTGAATTCAGTTGACAGGTAAAATAACCTTTGTCTGAGATCTTCAATCTAAACCTGTTGATCTTCTAACTTCTCAACCAACAGAGAGTAATCCTCATTGGCTTTTCCTTTCCCATATGAAGTTCTCTTAGGCTTCACAAACTCCTTCTCAGCAAGTTCTTCCTTTGACAATTCAGAATAAAACTTCCAATTCCCTTTTCCAGTCTGAACTACTCCAATCCTCTGAAGTGCAGTCTCATCTATCAACCCAAAACCTCCAGTAATATTTTCTTCTCCTTTCACAGGTACATCAAAATAGTTAAAGAAAAGAGGTAACAGGTTGGCATATGGAAGAGGGTGGTTTCTAGTCCAGGTTGCAAAATAAATCATATGCTCCATAACAACTGTTGGCAAATCTATCTCAAACCCTTGAGATATCAGATATATCAAAATCAGAACTTTATCAGTTACTAACTCCCTTGAGTTCTCCCTAGGAACTACACTCCTCATCAGAATTGTAAACAAGATTTTGGCTTCACAATTGAGCACAGAGTGTGTC
Organism: Linanthus parryae; assembly: GCA_023055425.1. Taxonomy (NCBI): domain Eukaryota; kingdom Viridiplantae; phylum Streptophyta; class Magnoliopsida; order Ericales; family Polemoniaceae; genus Linanthus; species Linanthus parryae. The sequence goes on along the minus strand of JALGPY010000001.1, from coordinate 68,246,692 downwards.
AACTGCTTTGGACCAGAGGGAACACCTTCAATAAAGAACATCTCCTTTGCCTTATCCAGAGACTCCTTCCTATCAGGATAATCTCCAACATTGTATTTCCTAGGAATGCCCAAGAATTTGGCAAAAGTCCTATGATCTAACCTCAAATCCACACCAGCCACTTTTGAAGTTAACACCATTTTATCATCACCTTCAGAAACCAAGTTCAGATAAAATAACCTAGTTAACCTAGGATAGGCCTTTGAACTAGGATTCAACACCTTCCAAACAGCAGTTTCTCTTAACTTTCTCATGCAGTCTATGTCCAATTTATCCAATAATTCATCAGAAATCATGCTACAGAAAGCTACCTTAGATGAAGCATACCCTTGCATCCAAACAGTTCTAACCTCAGAACTAACAAACCACTCTGTAGGAAGTACATTCTTACCTTTATATCCTTTCTTAGTTGCATCAGCAACTTGCTTAACCCTAGTTTTCTTCTCAGAGGGTTTGGTCTTTTCTTGTCCTCCTTCAGTTGGTTTCTTCTGGCTTTCCTGAGTTGATTTCCCTTTTTCCTCTTCACCAGTCTTTTTCTTTTCTCCCCCTTTCTTCTTCTCTGACCTAGGTTGATCACCACCCTGTGTCTCTTGTTGTGGATCAACACTTGAGCCTTCATCTCCCTTCTCTGTTCTGGACTTCTTTGCTGGAGGAGTATCCTTATGCAAACTTTGAGTGTTTTCTGAATCTGAATCAGAAATCACTATCTTCTCCTTCTTATTTGCTCTCTTCTTGGATCTGCCAGAGGGCTTTCCCTGTTGCTGAATTCTGGCTGATTTGCGTTCCATTTTGGGGTTTAGTGTTTGAGAAGAAAATGTGATTGAGAGGAATTGAGAGAGAGAGAGAGAGTCGCAGAAAATTGAAAGAGAATGAGAAGAAAAAGCCCTGACTTTCAGCTTAAGTAGGTTGAAAAGGATGAGTCGTAAAAGGACTCTGCTATATCAACATGCAAAAAGGATCTTGAAAAATCTTTTTGGGATATTTTAGAAAATTCTCTGAGTAATTCAAATATTATACAGTTATCTAAAAAGATAAGATATAATATTTGATGATCCATTTTTTTTTAAAAAAAATACAGATATTATCAAGACATGGAGAACAATTTCAAGGCCTTGAGATATTTTGCAGTTTGAGAAACTTCAAAGCTTTGAGTTATACTTTCAAGGCTTCAGAAAGTATAATCTCAAGGCTTTGAGATTCCAGCACATAAACACATATAAGTACTAATACTCCCCCTAAACCAATGCATCCTTGTTTAACATCCCCAATTCAAGCCTTAGAGATGAAAACCTATCATCTGGCAAAGGTTTAGTGAAAATATCAGCAATCTGTATTGAAGTAGAAATAAAATTTAAAACAACATCACCTTGTTCTGCATGATCTATAAGGAAATGATGTCTAACATCTATGCGCTTTGTCCTTGAGTGCTGAACTGGATTCTTAGAGATTGAAATATCACTTGTGTTGTCACAGTGAATTGGCACATTTCTGAAGTTATAGCCAAGATCTCTAAGTTGCTGAGCAATCCATAACACTTGTGAACAGCAAGCTTCAGCTGCAATATATTCAGCTTCTGCAGTTGATAATGCTATAGAATTTTACTTTTTGGAATGCCAACTGATCAATGAAGATCCAAGAAATTGACAGCATCCAGAAGTACTTTTCCTGTCTACTTTATATCCTGCAAAATCTGCATCTGAATAGCCACTCAACAAAAAATTAGACCTTATTGGATACCAAAGCCCTAAGTCTCTGGTTCCATTCAAATATCTAAAAATTCTTTTGACTGCAGTTAAATGACTTTCCTTAGGATCTGCTTGAAATCTAGCACACATACAGACACTGAACATAATATTAGGTCTGCTAGCAGTTAAATACAAAAGTGATCCAATCATACCTCTGTATTCCTTTTGATTCACACTCTTACCATTTGAATCTTTGTTTAAAGAGAGTGATGAACTCATAGGGGTCTTAAGCACCTTGGACTGTGACATATTGTACTTATTCAATAAGTCCTTGGTATATTTTCCTCGATGCACAAAGATTCCTTTCTTCATTTGTAATATATGAAGTCCAAGAAAGAAATTCAGTTCACCCATTAGGCTCATCTCAAACTCCGTGCACAGCAGACTAGAAAACTCTTTTGAAAGAGCATCATTAGTAGCACCAAATAATATATCATCCACATAAATCTGAAGTACTAACAGATCACTTTGATGGTGTTTAATGAAAAGTTTTTTGTCAACTAAGCCTCTTTTGGAATTGTTTTCAAGTAGAAATTTTGAAAGTCTGTCATACCAAGCCCTTGGAGCTTGTTTTAAACCATAGAGAGCTTTATCTAGTTTATAAACATGATCAGGAAAATTTTCATCTTCAAAACCAGGAGGTTGTGCTACAAAAAACAACTTCTTGTAAATATCCATTCAGAAAAGCACATTTAACATCCATTTGATAAAGCTTTATGTGATTGTGATATGAAAATGCAAGAAGTATTCTAATAGCTTCTAACCTGGCAACAGGAGCAAAAGTATCCTCATAATCGATACCTTCTTCCTGATTATATCCTTGAGCTACCAGTCTGGCTTTATTTCTTAACACTTTGCCATTCTCATCAAGCTTGTTTCTGAATACCCATCTGGTTCTAATAACTGATTTCTCTTTAGGTCTGGGGACCAGATTCCAAACCTTGTTCCTTTCAAACTCATTCAGCTCACTCTGCATTGCAATGATCCATTCTGCATATTCTAGAGCTTCCCTTGTATTCTTAGGCTCAATCAAAGATACAAATGCACTAAAAGCACACAAGTTCTTTAACTGTCCTCTTGTCTGAGTTCCAATTGATGGATTTTATATAATTTTATCAGCTGGATGGTCTGCAAGGTACTTAAACTTCTTTCTTGGTACCCAGGAGTATTCTCCTTCAAGGCTTTGAGTCCTTGAAACAGTAGAGGGAGCATCAAAGAAAGTTTCAGCTTCTGTCTCAAGGCTTTGAGATTTTGGTTCAGCAGGAGGTTCAAGGCCTTGAGATTCTACTGATTGATTCTGCACATTAGTTTTGCCTTTGTCTTATTTCACAGCATCATCATCTGATTCATGCTTGTTCAAATCTAGATCTGCAAAACTTTCACTCACATAATCCTTAGTACTTTCATCAAAATTTACATGAATGCTCCACAATCTTGGTTTTTCTATTATAAACTCTATAAGCTTTGCTAGTTTGAGAATATCCAAGAAATACACCTTCATCACTTCTAGCATCAAACTTACCAAGATTTTCTCTACCATTATTATGCACAAAACAGATACAACCAAAGGGTTTGAAATAAGAAACAGTAGGCTTTCTACCTTTAAACAGTTCATAGGGGGTCTTTTTCAAAATATGTCTAATAAAGCATCTATTCAGCACATAATTGGCAGTGTTAACATCTTCTGCCCATAAAAACTTTGGCAAATTACTCTCAAGAAGCATGGTTCTGGACATATCCTCAAGTGTCCTATTTTTCCTTTCAACTACTCCATTTTGCTGTGGAGTTCTAGGTGCAGAAAAGTTGTGTGAAATGCCATGCTTTGAACAAAACAAATCAAAGTCAAGTTGATCAAACTCCCTACCATGATCACTTCTAATGGATGCAACAGGTAAATTTTTCAAAGTTTGAAGCTCTTTGCATAGTCTAGAAAATTCAGATAAAGCTTCAGTTTTTTCTCTAATAAACATCACCCAAGTAAATCTAGAATAATACAAGCATATAACTCTTACATTTTGGAGTCTGAACTCTCATAGGACCACATAAGTCCATATGAAGCAATTCTAAGGGTCTAGAAGTACTTACAAAGTTCTTTGGCTTGAATGAGCTTCTGGTCTGTTTACCTTGTACACATGCCTTGCAAACCTCGTCATCTGAAAATTTCTGTGATGGTAAACCTCTTACCAAGTCTTTTGAGATGAGTGTATTCAACTAATATGCCCGAGCTTTCTGTGCCAAAGCTTTGAATCTTCCTTCAAGGCCTTGAGGCATTTTAGCTTGTCACCTGCAACACTATTAGTATTCATAGCATATAGATTATATGATCTAGGAGCAGTGAGTATGCAATCACCAGATTTCTCATCTTGCACCACACATTTCTCCTTGTCAAATATAGCTTTATAACCTTTGTCACATAGCTGAGAGATACTAAGCAAATTATACTTAAGTCCATCTACCAGATAAACATCAGATATAGAATTTGTAGAACCATTACCAATACTACCTATACCAATGATATTGCATTTTGCTTTGTCACCAAGTGTGATTGTTCCTCCAGATTTTTCTGTAAGTTCAGTGAAGAGAGACTTATTTCCACTCATATGTCTGGAACACCCACTGTCTAATATCCATTTCTGATCTTTCAGGGCCTTGGTGACATCCTGCAAAAACAAATCATTGCCTCAACAGGCTGTTAGACCAAGTGCAGAACTTTGAGTCATACTCAGAATCAGCCATATTTGGTGGCCTAATTCCTTTTGGAACCCAAATCTGCCTAACCTGTCCCTTAAGCTGATAAGGATAAGTATTCCTCATAATATGAGGTTCTGATCTTCTAAAGGGACAAGTTAATCTGACATGACCAATTTTTCCACAGTAATGACATTTTGGAGAATGTCTGCTACCAGATTTGACAAAAGTAGTTTGACATTTCTTTGGAAAATTTGGATTATAGCCAATCCCACTTTTATGCATTGATTTCAGACTTCCTCCAAGAATGAGATTCAGATTATGTTCTGAGCCTGTAAACCTAGCTAGGACCTTCTTGACTCTTGAAGTTTCTCAGTCAAAGAACAAATCTGTTGTTCTAAATTCTCAAAATGAGTCTTTAGATCAGCATATCTTTCAGTTAAAAGAGTGTTTTGATCAACAACCTCTTTTATCTGTGCCTTCAAGACTTTGAACCTGCTGTCCAAGGCCTTGAAGTCTTTTTCCAGCTTTTTCTTAGAAACTTCAACAGTTTTGTTTGAAAAAAATTAGGTCCAGGTTTTCTTTTACCTGCTCATGAATCTTAATCTTTAAAGCAGAAATCTCATTTCTATAACTTTCCTTTGAGAATTTTAGGAAGTACATCAGAAGGACTAGCAAGTAAATTTTTTACCATGTCTTCAATATGTCTGTCTGATGAATTTTTCTCATCATGCTTTGCCATGAAGCATAGGTTTGCTTGCTCTTCTTCAGTGTCTGAGTCACTTGATGAATCAGAATCACTCCAAGAAGCCATCATGGCTTTCTTCCTTCTGTTGTCACTGTCTTTCTTCTGAAAGTTCATGTTCTTCATCTTTTGTGAACAGTCCCTTACTAAATGATCTGCATCACCACACTCAACACAATTCATTACTTTAGTTTTATATGACTGTGATGAATATTTACCTTTGTAATCCTTGCTGCCTGAGGGTCTTAATCTCTCTCTGTTGTAATCCATGTTACCAGAGTTTCTTTTCTTTTTGAGAATCCTGGTCAAGGCCTTGGAGATGAATGCTAAAGCCTCTTCATCATCAGGCTCATCCTCAGTCTCGAGGCTTTGAGACTTTTCACTGTCTTTTGCCTTAAGTGCTAGGTTCTTGATGTTTTCACTCAAATAACCTTCCACATCCTTCATAGACATTTCATGAGTGAGCAGCTTTCCTTGTAGAACATCTAGCTGAAGAAGAATTAAGTCCTGAGCTTCCTCAAGAGCTGTTATCTTTGGCTCCCACTTGGCTTTTGGCAAGCTTCTCAGAATCTTTCTGACATTCTCTTCATTTGAGAACTTCTTTCCCAATGACTCCAGATTGTTCACCACATCAGTGAATCTTTTGAACATCTCCTTGATTGTCTCATCTGAATTCATCTTGAACAACTCATATTGCCTCAGAAGTATTTTGATTTTTGTCTGCTTAACCTGGCTGGTTCCTTCATATGTCACCACCAGTTTATGAAATACCCCGTTATTTAGAAACGGATATTTTATAATAATATTAGGTATAAATGGGTATTTTATAATAATATAGGTGTTAATATGCTACTATTATATTTTTTTAGATATTATTAAGTGTTAATTATTATTAGTATTGAGTGTTAATGTAATATGATTATTAGTATTGGGTGTTAATATGACATTAGTATAAGTTTGGGTACTAGTTATTATTATTTAGAAAGTTAATTTTAATGTTATAAACTACCTAGGTGTTTTTATGTATTTTCCTATAACTATTATAGTGTCTTTTATGTAACTAAAGGGATGGTAGTTGTACTAAGCCTAAAGTTAGTGGGGTGAAAATGTCTTTAACCCTAAACTTAGTCATCTTCTTCCTCAAACTCTCCCATGGAGGAAGAACTCCATCTCCAACCCAAACACCACCATTACCACTCCGAATCTTCACCAAATTCGTTGATGTTTGTCCCAAATCACTCCCTATTCGATCTAAACTCATCAAGGCTCGATAATTTAGCATCAAGCAACCCAATTTCGCCAATTTTTGGTCCCGATTCAAAATCGAAGTTTTCAAAGTGGGTTTCCTCATGGAGGTTGAATTCTTCACCTCTCTACCTATATAAATCCATCAATTCTCAGATTTTAAACCCACGATCTCAATCCCTCACCCTCTCAATCTCCCACACCCAATCTCTCTCTCTATCTCTAACCCGACGGGCTGCCAACCAACGCCGCCGCAGCCCGCCGACGGCACCGCCACCGCGCCGTCGCCCTCTGCCCGCCTCACCGCTTGGACGGTGGCGGCGGTGAGGCAGGCAGAGGGCGACGGCGCGGTGGCGGTGCCGTCGGCGGGCTGCGGCGGCGTTGGTGGGCTGCGGCGGCGTTGGATGGCAGCCCGTCGGGTGAGAGAGAGAGAGAGATTGGGTGTGGGAGATTGAGAGGGTGAAGGATTGAGATTGTGGGTTTAAAATCTGAGAATTGATGGATTTATATAGGTAGAGAGGTGAAGAATTCAACCTCCATGAGGAAACCCACTTTGAAAACTTCGATTTTGAATCGGGACCAAAAATTGGTGAAATTGGGTTGCTTGATGCTAAATTATCGAGCCTTGATGAGTTTAGATCGAATAGGGAGTGATTTGGGACAAACATCAACGAATTTGGTGAAGATTCGGAGTGGTAATGGTGGTGTTTGGGTTGGAGATGGAGTTCTTCCTCCATGGGAGAGTTTGAGGAAGAAGATGACTAAGTTTAGGGTTAAAGACATTTTCACCCCACTAACTTTAGGCTTAGTACAACTACCACCCCTTTAGTTACATAAAAGACACTATAATAGTTATAGGAAAATACATAAAAACACCTAGGTAGTTTATAACATTAAAATTAACTTTCTAAATAATAATAACTAGTACCCAAACTTATACTAATGTCATATTAACACCCAATACTAATAATCATATTACATTAACACTCAATACTAATAATAATTAACACTTAATAATATCTAAAAAATATAATAGTAGCATATTAACACCTATATTATTATAAAATACCCATTTATACCTAATATTATTATAAAATATCCGTTTCTAAATAACGGGGTATTTCATCCTTCCCCACTTAAAGAGAGCTTCGTCCTCGAAGCTTAAACCAACCTCTCAACTACCACTGAGGTGTAAGTCTTCGCTCCAAGGTATAATCACTAAGTGCAAACCTAAGGTTGTGCACGATGAGTAATATTCTATAAGGAGTACTAAAATGATGTGCTGCAAAACCGAGGGATTACATTCTTCCTCCCTTAGAGGAGTGACGTCCTCGGAACTTAAAATATCTCATCAAAAAGGTGAGGACACTTTCATCCTCATACCATCTCATGCTTAACATGTCGCCTTCCTTGTGAGGTAATTTGTCCATAAGACCTTTAAAATTCAAACACTCTTGGTACACGTGCCCCTTGTCATGATATCTAGTATCTTAACATGGTCGAAACTTCTGGTTCGAGGTCCAATACATGAAATGGTATAGAACACACTTCCTAAGTTTCTATACATGGGACAAGGTATTCCCCGAAATTTTCACCTTTCTCTTCAAGATATAGTCGTACGTGGCATATGATCATGTGGTAAGGCTATGGGGTAGGGATCACAACTATCGCCTATTGATCATTTTCTATCTTATCATGCAGCACTACGAAGATGTAATAATATCACATATATCATGCAACTCAAATTTGATCATCATTGACCATTTATAACCAATCTTCCAAGGACAATATTGCTCCCGGGCTTACATTCCCATAGTAGGTCTCACAACAATATTAGTGTTCTCCATGTAGGAGTAACATCGTAAAACAATCACAATAATCTGAGCCAGAGTCAAGATTACTACACAAATTTATTTGTTCGAGTATTCCAAGTATATCACATGCAATATGTGATTTCTACTTGATAAATGCTTTTTCTTGGAAATATCACCATGTTAATGATAATGCATTAATACGTAAAGTGGAATAGTTGTGCGGGGACATTTATGATTATTGTGGTATGGTTACCATTGGCATTGGACGGTTTGATCTCGGTCTTCCGTTTCAATTTATTTTTATTTTAATCCGGTTGCAAGTCCCCGGATAGCTCCTTGTACTCACTCTTCTGGCCGCAAGAAGTCTGTAAGGGGGTGTCGACACTTAAGGTCTTGGATGCTTGCGAAGTGGTTGGTTGGTTTCCCCCGTCACAACAAAGTAATAATGGATTTTTAGTTTTGTTAACGGAAAGAAGTTAACGATGGATTTTGGATTTTCCTAATGATTATGGAAATTGGTTGGAAATGATTTGGAATTGGGAACTCCTATGTTTTAATACAAGAGTCGGCTTTATTGCCGCTGTGTTTGCGAAAAACTCTTACTTATAAATGAGTCATTGATTTATAACTATCCTATCATCATTTTACATGTTTGGGTGTTTATTTACCAGTATTTCATGCTGATTTTGTACTGTGGTGTTTCTTTTTTATTCCGCACCACAGGTTTAGAGGATGGTTATCTGGCGTAGAAGGGGACGCGCATCACATGGGATAATAGAAGTAGTATTTCATTTGAATTTGAATTCCTTATTAGTTTAAACACTTTAGTTTGTTATGCCGGTTTGTGGCTAGGATGTTAGATTTTTAATAATGCAATATTTTCAATTGGATTTAATTATTATTGTGGATGTTTTGTGCTTGCGAACCATGTTATAAAATCTCCTTGTATCCGGGCTCTTCTCGGGTACGGAGTGACATCCCCGGGTCTCCGGCTTGGGCCATTTGGGGGTGTTACAGTTTATCCCATACTTATTTGGCACTCTTGCAAGTTTGACACTCTGTTGAACTCAACTGCATTTAGAGCACAGTATAACAGATTCATAGCCTTGTAATTCTTTGATACCTTTTCCAGTTCAGTGACTGAAAGATTTTCCTCAGACTTGATACATCTGACTCCATCAATTGTAGTGTAGTACTCATGAGGACCATTCTGAACTATTGACCATATTTCCATGTCTTGATCTATGATGAACATCTTCCTCAATGCCTTCCTGTGCATGAAGTTATCACCACAGAACAATGGAGGTCTGTTGGCTTCCCTTCCTTATGAGAATCCACCATCTCCAACATTACTCATAGTCACCAGATTGGTAGATCTAAAACAGTGAAACAAGCTCTGATACCAATTGAAAGTGTGTAATGTAGACTAAATACAGGACCTAAATACTCTAGAAGGGGGGGGGTTGAATAGAGTATGGAAACTTTTTGCAAAACTTAAAGTTTAACAGAAAGACTTTGTGTGAAACTCAAATCTCAAGAGATTTTAGTAAACTATCTGAAACTTACAAAGGCAAAATAGTAAGCTTCAAGGCCTTGAGCTGTGAACAATTCTAAACAGCTTTTGAACCCTAGTTTGATTTGAGTTGTGTGCAGCAGATAATAATCAAACTGTAAAGTAAAGAACACAAAGCAATTTACAGAGTTCAGTCCCAATGGACCTAATCTCTGCCTGAGGGATCTAATCCCACCAGGATTGGGCAAACACTTCTTATTACTCACACAGAAACAACCCTAGATCTTCAAGCCTAAGTGATTTCCCTTACACCTATACAGCTTGTGGTTCCAAACCTATCTAGTTCCAGCTACTAACTGTTGAGCTAACAAGAACCTCTTGTTTTTCACTTGAACAACCAACCACTAGGTTAAGTGAGGTTTAAGATAATATAAAGATACACAGATAGAATTATAAGTGAAGAACACAGTATGAAGATAAGCTGTTGAAGCCTGGATGTGTTCTTCTGGAAAACTGGATTGATTTGATCTTCTGGAATCTGGAATGAAGCTTGAATGATTGTGTGTTTGAATGAATGATCTCCCACGATTTTGTCACACCTCTCTGAGTATTCTGCAAGCCTCTCTCTTTTCTTCAAAATTCAAACCAGTCTCTTTTATCCACAGCTGCAACTGATTGAGAGATTTTAGGATCTCAGTTCCTACAAATCCTCTTTCTGTTTTCAACTGAAATTCAAACAGCTTCAAGTGGATATCAGTTGGTGTTTGTTGAGATTGCTCTTGCACGTTTAACAACCCTACAACAGCATTGAAACACAGCAACAACAAAATCCAGAAAGATAACAGTGCTATGACTGTTTGGTTATCCAGTTTCTGACAAAACTGTTTAACAGACTAGAACAATAACCTGTATATCTTCTAAAACATATGAATCATGAAAAAACAAGTTTAAGACACTTAGAAGTGAGTAAATAATCACAATACTAAGAATCGCAACCTGCAAGAAAGAATCAACTAAGTTTTGTAAAAACTGTCAGCAGCTCAAGGTACATCTCAAGGCGTTGGAGCTCTGAACCTGCTTCACAGAATTTCAAAAGTTAAACCCAGATAACTTTGATTCTTCTTGTTCTGATCATCTGCATTTGTGTTAGACATATAAATAGTTTAATCTACAAGTATATGCAGTAAACCACTTATATGTATAATCAGATATCCAATCTGCAACACAGAACTGTTAGAACATATAGCAGAATAAGATAACTCTCAAGGCTTTGAAGTTCAGTCAATATCTCAAGGCCTTGGGATAACTGAGATGCTTTGCTGCTTATGTCTTTGTCTTTGTCTTTCATCACTCAAAACAATTACCAACCAAAACACATTCAAGGGTCTTTGACTCAACAAATAGTATCGGGTATTACTTGTTTTTCGCAAAAAACCGACCCATATAGTGTGTTTTTTCCCCGCATGGAAGCCTTACCCATATGATTGATAAACATTGAGACATTGATTGATTGGATTTTAATTGGATTTGTTTGATTAAGCTGCATGTTGATTTATACGTGCATGATATGTTACATTTTCCTGTACCAGCATAGAGCATGTCGCGCAGACACTAGGTCGGCTCTCTCACACGAGCGACCGCCTTTGCGATATCCTGGATAGTCTAGGTGAGCAGAAGATGAGACAGAATCCCGAGAAGAGCTAGAAGCCAATGATATGACATAAGAAGCCTATCAATGAGGCCTAAGGCTTATGATAACAACATGAGATCTATCATTAGCACGAGACGCATGTCAGACGGACTCAATTGTCGCATTGGAGCATGTCCAAGGTGAGGTTGGTTATGCCTGATCGAACATGGTTAATACCCCGAGCCATGTATAGCATGCGTAGAGAAAGTCAGATGCGAGAATTGATTTCCATGCACAAGTGTGTGACATTTCAGTTTTTCGGGTTAGTGGCTACTAGACTAAGATCTGCATAGTGATTCTTATGAGATAAGGCATGCGCTCTGATCAGAGTTCAAGCACTATGGCGCATATTGTCCGAATATAATGTGTGCTTTTGAGTGACATGAGGTGACGAGTAGAACTAGTTTGTGAGATTCCTCGTCGTGTGAGCCTCCTCGATCATACGAATATTATTGACACAATATACCCTTTTGCACTATTATTTGTGCCGTGGAGAGACGGGTTGGTGATGCTAATTTGGCGTGACACCTTACGGCTATGAATGATTCGACCTTCCGGACACTGCCAGGAAATCAACTGAGCCGAATGTAAGCGACCCAAGGATAGAAGGAATATTCTCAATGCATCGCTCTTCGTTATCTTCATTGGGCCTACCTACAAGATCCATGGGGTTATGTAGGATATGAATATAATCAAAGAGATGTGGACTCACAGGAACATGACCTATGGGACAGGACAAATGTTCGTGATCCACGAGATGACAATTCGAGTGAATCTGGGGGATATGAGAGTTATATAGTGCATTGTTTCCTAAAAAGTAGAGTGCGTCTGCTGCTAGCTCATCTCGTATGAGTTTAGAGTATGAAACTTCCGAAATGCAGGTACTCTCTGCAGTCACACGCAACGGCCACAAAACATTTCGGAGATGATAACATTTGGAGATTGAGAGAGACTAGAAGAATCATGTGCAACCCCACTGTGCGAGTGGGAGATGTTAAAAAATTACGTGGTGTGCCCTTGTGGGGTGCACATGTAATTAGTCACAAACACAAAGGGAGTTAACTGTAATTTGGCACAAACCCTAAGGGGTTATGTTGCAAACTGAGTAGAAGTTCTGTCTATATACGGAGACAACCTCCTACATAATTCAGTGCAAAAATAACTGTGTACAGATCATGTGCTGATCAAAGACGGTTCTAAGAACCCTAGCCTCTCTCTCTAACTAACCTCCATTATGGAACGTGGTGAGAGCAAGAGCGTTTGTCCTAGTGATTCGCGTCGACTGTTGAGAGCGAAACAATAGTAAGTGAAAGCAAGCAAACAACGATCATCCGTTGCGTTAGTAGCTTAGGCGGCGAGGTAACACATGAATCTTCCGCTTTAATTCATGTTGTAGATATAAATGTGATTAGATCAGCCTTATCCTTCATTGGTATGAGAAAGAAAAGGATGCTCTAATCACATATTGATCTACAACATTAATTAAAACGGGAGATTCACCTGTTACCTTTTCGCCTAAGATCCTAGCGCAGCGGATGATGATCTCTGATGTTGCTTGTCTTCACGTGCCTTCAATTTCGTTTTGCTCCCACCGGTATAGTGCGAATCTCGAGGACGAATGCTTTGATCCACCCCACGTTCCACCAATTTGGATGCAAGCTAAAGAGACTAGAATTCCTAGAACTTTTTTTGATCAACACATGATCTCTACACAATTATTAGCTCTGAATTATGTAAAGACTCTCTCCTTATATAGACAGAACTTCTACTAAATTTGCAATACAACCCCCTAAGGTTTGTGCCATAATTGCAGCTAACTCCATAAAGTTGTGACTAAGTACATGTGCACCCCACATGGGCGCAACATATAGTTTTTCTAACACTTATGGTCTAAAATAATCATGGCAGAATATGTTTTAAGAATTTTTATGTGCAACCAAAAAAATCATATCTTAACAAATAGATCAACATCCAAGAGAGTAGAGACCATGCCGATAATATTAGACACAAGGAACTCAATCTGCACATATTTCGTTCATCCAGCCGTAAATTTTCTTCTAATAATTGTTTTGTTCCAACTTCCAAGTACTGGTTTTCAACTTGTCAAATCTGTGCACCAGCTCAATTAACATTTCTCTGCCATGTTGATAAAACATGGTATTATGTTGATAAAACATGGTATTTGAGCTTCAAAAACAGCTGCACATGAAACACAACCAAGGTTGCTCAAAGCCGCCGCCAGCAAGCGGTATATCAGTATAACAAATGTGTAGACCTAAACCACGAGCCATTGGTTTCTTGCATGCAAGGCATTTCAAAATTTTCAAAATCAAAATGTTCCAGAGTCAGAATATCTATTCTATAAATTAGAACGGTTGACTTTATTTCAATCGTTAGATTGAATCAACCCCAACCCTAGATCTCACTTACCACCCATCACTTTTGTAACTTCTCCCCACTTTCTCCACACATCCTTAGCTTCTCTCCTTTTTGTAATGGTTGAGCAAATCAAAATTCCTCATTATTCTCTCTTGCAAGAGTTAATATTTTGGCAAGTATACGTGTGGATGCATATTTTCATCCTATGTCTTATCATCTTTTTAGATTTTTTGATTCCGATAGTGCCCTTGGGCACGGGTAATCCCTAGTAGTTTTATATAATGTAAATACTCAACGACCAAACCATAGAAGAGATTATCACGACCTCACCTATTTACAACAAACTAGTTTGCATATATCTTTTGACAATTTTCATGAATTGTATCATCCAAACAAATACATTACTTCAATGGAACACAAATAGCAAATTAGGGGGCGAAGTCAGAATATCAATAAGCGTTAATGTTATAGGCTCATGGATTTCTCCGATCACCGCATCAAATGTTTTTCCTCATTCTTGCCCACCTCATTCATTCACAAACTTCATTTCAAATTTTATATATCAAATAACATCAAATAAATTGTAGAATTGTAGCCCCACAATCACCAGAGAGTCACTCAGATAATTCAACTGGAACCTGAAAAATTCTATTAGCTCAAGCCAACCACAAGGAGTGACCAAGCAACAGTCAGATTCAGATCCAAATGAGGGTGAGATGACTCCCCAAAATAAAGTGAAGATTGGGACTAAATAGGTACTCAAAAGGAAAACCCTAAAGAGAAACCTTGATATACACATACACACGAATACATGTGTATGCGTATACAGATTTGATTTAGCGCAGCAATGACTCAATCTCTTCCATGGTAGACGGGAAGGCGATCCTAAGGGCTGCGCAAAATCTGTAAATACGAAATCGAACAATACAACTGAATAAGATAAACACGCCAATTGAATCTCAGTCAAGAAAAGAGAGGAGCGCAATGGCCTGTGTACGAGGGAGGTAGAAACCCTAAGCTGAAGGCGACTGCCGGTAGATGATTGAAGGAGGGGGGCGCTATTACGATTATATAGAGATTCCTCAGGGTGCAGCTGAATGACAATTGTATCCCCACCCCACCCCTCTTGTTTTCCCAGGTTTACGTGGAGACCCCTTTAGTTTATGACTTGTGCGTTTCTCTTTGGAAAAATTGTAGCCGGAGTACTTTTCTTTATACTACCTCTGTTTCTTTTCTTTCAGATTACTTCACTTTTTTACATTAATTACTGAAGTCAGTTGACATGATGATTTGATTAGCAAAACGATACACGAATTTGGTAATCTTCGCATGATCTTGTAGAATAAACTTTACTCTACAATATTATGAAAAAATTATTAAAAAATTACATCATTTTGTTATCTAATTACCAAGTCAAAGGGACACACTTATGGGAAAAAAAGTCAATCAAAGTTGAAAGAGAAGAAAGAGAGGTTGTACTTCCTTACATTTTGGAGTCAAGCTTTCGGCTTACATTAAGGCTCTGTTTGGTTAGCTGTTATGAAGTAAAATAATTTAAGTGTAAAATATTTTCTTGAAAAATTGTTACTACAATTATTTTCACGTGTTTAACATTTGAAAAATATTTTACCGTGCAAACTTTAAAAATTAAGTTGATCCAATAGATGAGCAGTTAGTTATTCGCGATGAGATTATGGGTTTAGATTCAAACCTCACTGTCAGCGACTCAAATTTCTAACCTTTTATTATATTCGCGGCAACTAGTGGTGGCGGTGCAGCAGGTGGAGGTGGTTGTGCAACAGGTGGGGAGGTGGCGATGGCTGGCTGGTGGTGGAGGTGGTTCAACAGTTGGCGGTAGTAGGTGGCTAAAGTGCAGCAGGTGGTGGTGGTTAAGCTAGTGCCAGAGGAAGTCAGTGGTGGCCGATGTGGAGCAGATGGTGGTTGAGCTGGTGGCGGAGTTGCAGGTGGTGGTGGTTGTTATGGTAAAGACTTGTTGGTGGCGTAGGCAATGGTGGTGATTGGCTTGCAGAAGCAGGTGAAGGATGTGGTTGATATGGTGGAGGAGGTTGTTGTCGTGTTGAGTTTTTAAAAAACGAGAGAGGTTAGTAATGCTTGCATATAATCCGGAAATTGACTTACGAATTTGAGACACGTAAATCATTTTATGTCGTGTAAGCGAAATATTTTTTTTTGGAACAAATTATGAACCAGGTGTTAGTAAAATTGTAGGAGGACACATTTTAATATTATAATACAACACAGATAAATAATGAGATACTTAGTAAGCCTCCTAAATGCTGAAGTACGATCGAAGACAGTCTCGTACATATGAGTACATGTTCCTTAAAACGGATTAGCCGCCTGCTATGTACGAGACTGAATGAATTAATTAGTTTATGGTTATACCACCCTTTGGGCAAACCATAAAAACTGAATGGCTATCTCATTTTCTAATATGTATCTCATGGTAGCTTCGCCGCCCAAAGGGCATTCCCTGTAAGTCCAAACTTTAGGGCCTCGTTCGGGTAGAGGATCTGGTATGTAGGGATATGGCTTATGAGCACGGATATGAATGTTGTCTGATAAGTCCTGATAAGATATGCTGGTTGTTCGTGTTTGGTTGTTGTCGGATATGATGCAGGATATGAAGCAAGATATGTGTCAAACTGACTGTAATACCCTCAGTGTTGTTATTCTGTATAAAAGATTGTATATTACAAATTGATGTGGAAAATGTATACAAAATGTATCATTGTTTATATTTATATTTTAATACTCTTTTTTCTACACAATAGTGACGTTGTCAAAATGTAGATTAATACGCGAAATAAACTTTTAGTTACATGCAAACATAATAAATATTCATGGATACAACATGGCCTTAGCAATATATGGAGTATATATCTTTTTCATTATCTAATGAAGTTCTACTCTTCCCGCAAAAAAAAAATTACTACTAGTACTTATTGGCATTTTGGCTTGGTGTTACAAAACCTACAATAAATAAGTTAAATTAATCCAACGAAATTTCAGCAAGCACGGTACAATGTCTTCATATTTATCTCAACCATACATACTCAAATAAAGTTATGCAATCCCAAAATAATAGTTATCAAATCCATGAGGACCTCCTCCAAAATAAATGTACCAAAATGTTGAGCTAGTTCACATAATTATGCAATCCCAAAATAAATTACCGACTTAAGGAATCATAGTAAAACCCCACAAATGCTAAACATTACTCGCCATTCGTTAGCAAGATTTTGATAAACTCAAGTTCACGTAGCTACTCTCTCCCTCTCTGTGTCGCCGCTGTGTGAGAATGAGAGGGAAGGAGAGACGTGAAACGGTAAAATAGCTGATAGGGTTTGGGAACAAGGGTATGAAATTAGATAGTTTGTGGGGGTATTTTTGTCAACCAACTAACATCCTAATATGTTATATATTCTTATCCGAGCTTATACCTCCACGTTGGTGGTATAAAATTTGTTCATTAAAAACTTCATCAGCATAAGGCAACATAACTTATCCCCTCTCTTATCCGGCACCCAAACACTTGATAAAAAAATAGGGTATAATTTATCTTATGCTCCCTCCTATCCTCTACCCAAACGAGGCCTAGGTAGATAAACCACCCAATTGCATCTTTACTTGAAGATGTTGTACACATTACATTTCTCACTACGAACAAGCATTTTAAACGTCTTGTTTGATAATTCATATGTGAACGGTTTTCGACAAGTGAGCTACCGATGCGACCCCAACTTATCTAGTTTGAGGTTGTGCGAAAACATCGCGATCTTGTAAGCGAGCTACCCGAGGGATGCTTGCAAGTCGTGTCGACAAGATGTTTTTCAACACCAGAGACCAAAACAATGTAAAACATTTTGCAGGAAAAATATTTTACCACGAGCCCAACGGAGCCTAATTATCAAATTAGATGTACAGGACACAGATCAAGGCTCACATATAGCAGTCAAATTGTGTCGACTCTTTTGTCCTTGCATAAAATAGCCCCACCTTTACATATCAACAACGTCCCATGTCTCTAACCATTTTAGCGGACTGCAAACAACACAGACACAATGATGGAGAGAAGACTGCCATTTTCACCACCCGTCGTCAAGGCTAGCTCGATGGAAGCACATAACAGTGCAGACAAATATTAAAAATGAGAAGAACTCAATCCACATAGCGCCCACTCCAATCAAACCAGCGTGCCTGAGGATAATAGGAATGGCTATGCTGCCCACTGTCGAAGCCCCTGTTAAAAACTTTGCCGCATCCATCCACCTGCAATGCAAAGCAAGAAACTAAACTGTAACTGTACCGAATTTGTCGGTTTTCGGTGGCTCATAAACAGCAATACCATCGAGACATGTAAATTGGCTTTTGTAAGTGTAACACATGGAACCAAGTATGCTTGCTAAATACTTGAAGAAAGGACTAAGGGCTTCCGCAACTCCTCCAATATAGAAAACACTTGCAAAGGCAATCATTCCAAAAAGTTTGGGCGACTTGTAAAATATACTAAAGTTTTTTCATGTGGAGTCAGAAGGTGGAAGGTTGGGGCGTTTTTCTATCTAACGGATACTTTTATAAATCAACTTTGGCAAACGATTGAAGTTCCAACACCTGCACCCATCTTGGTGCTTCATAGGGTTCCATGCTGAAGATGTCGATAAATTTTTGCGTTCTATCCGGCAGGGCTTGTCAAAGATGACGACTTTTGTTTAGAACTAGGACTTAGCAAAATTTGTGAATTGTATGTTTGCAAAATGAAAAGTTTGGTCATAAGGATAATGTAAAGATTCCTCCTCGGAAAATGAAAAGGCTGCCCTTCTGAACAAAAGTTCAAGCGAGCTTTTAAGCTCCACAAGCGACAATTTTGAGGGTTTTCACGGACACACCTCATCAAACTCAAGCCCATGTAAGCTACTCCCCATTGTCTTCTTATTCTTATACTATTTAATCCACTTTTCTCTGATATTTAAGCTATAAATATTAAAGAAGTTGAAAACAATTGTTTGTCATCTGTTAGTATAAAGTTTCAAATATATATTAAAGATAATCACAATATCTGGTGAGCCCCTACCGTTTCCATATCATCATGTTTTAGAAAATGACATCTAGTGTTCATTCCCACATTGTATTCGACACTTGTATTCCTGCTTCTTAGGTTGATGTTATTTGATAAAAGTAAAGCAACCAGTGAAGGGGGACCGAAAATATGGCCAATATTGCATTCCTCTAACACTCTGCAAATAGCCTGCTCAAACTTCACTGACTGCATCTCTTTTAAAGCCTCAATACAACTGACCATGACAAGAATAGAAGATACTCCTACTTACGACCCGGCCTCATCAATAAATCTGATCTTTGCTAAAGTTAAAGATGGCTTGTTGCACGATGCTATTTAGATTAACGAGCCTGTTTTTCTACATGGAATTGAGTATACCGCAACCACATATCAACTCCCCTTCCCGTTTAGCAGCAAGTTTGAGGTTGTACTGGGTCATAGTCCTGGGTTGTACCTTCAAAGTTTCAAACAAGATGATAAACTCATTTCTTGTTCCCTTGTCCCATGTCCACGTCAACTCATGAATGGGTTAATTCACAAGGGTCGACAATGGATATCCCGAACGACGAAAACTCTGAAGGAATCTAATTTCATGGATGTACTTTATGGTGATACCACCTTTCTGAAGTGTAATACTAACCTGCCGAAATTGATACCAGATGCTAGAGCCACAAATGAATTCAAGAAGTTTAGAGGAACACGAGGATAACCCAAATAATTCTGCACTTGCATCTTGCCCAGTATCCTTGGTGTTAACAGGAACCCAATATTCATATATGGCTGTCCATCACACAATGTAAGAAAAGGCCCATTTGTAGCAAAAAAAAATTGGCAATCTTATGTGATGTAATAAGCACCCAAAACATTGACAACTTATGATGACGAATCTGGACCTCTTTCGAATTTTCATCTGTCGCAACTTGAGGAAGCAATGGGAGCAATGAGTGGGTTGGTTAGGACATTGTTAGTCTAACTAAAACCCAATAGTATTATTTAATATCTCGATCTACGGAGTTCATCACATTGCCCCCTAAATTTCCCAGACCAGCTAAATTCCATCATGTCTACCCCCAATCTACCAGCGTTGACGCATGTCCAACTCTTTCATTGGCTCTGTTCACTGCCCACGATGAAACTAATCTGAAGCCAGTGTGCGATGTTTGATAGTAAATTCAACAATATTAGTTATATTCATCACTGCTGGTAGTTGGTTGCATATTTGGTGTTCGTATGTGGTGATTTGGTGACTTCGGCAGTTTTTTGACGGTGTTTTGACATTGGTGGTAATTTCAAAGAGGCGGGTTTTGTAAATTACCTCGCTTTGCTGGCTCATTTTGACTTATGTTAAAATGAACATTAACATATGTGTACTTCAGTTTTGTAGAACTTAATTAATCTTGTAGGGGTATATATCAAAACTGAATTTGTTCAACAAGAGTGATATCCATTGCACCATATTGTTCTCACTAAACAATTTAGTGTGTGTACACAGTTACACACACTGACACACGTACATCAAGGTTGAATGGCTACTTGCTGGACTATGATTGGATACCCATCCTAACCCCGTCTAACACTAGACATATATGCTTTCTGGATTGAAACCATTTGAACTGGATGGAAGGATTTGAACATAATCGTACTCCTCCAACCCCTCAAGCCAACATAGCCTAAACCTAACTGCTCAACCCATGTAACACCAAATTACTAAATGACAGGATCCAACCCAACTATATATGGGTTTAGATGTAAGGAACCAGTGAAATAAGCCCATTTTGCCTGGTCTAATTTCATGGAATCAAGGGACAGAAGGTGTACATGGAAGAACGTTGGTTGTTGGGAGACCCTATGCGAAAGGACACAAATTTACCGACAAGTTTTCTAGAACCTTAATCACAGGAACCCTATGTGAAGGGGAATAACACAGTTTTGGGAGTGGTTAGGGAGGAGCTCATCGGTAATTGTTATTGAGCTAAAAATTTGGTTGTTGAATTGTGTTCGAATTGATCGACTCTCACTGGAACGCGAGTCCATGAGTGGAGGCAGAGATCAACAGACTGGGTTGGAATTGGTGTGCGAATGAGCAAGGTTAAGACAAACTGCTTCTGTTTCCGGTGTGGTTAGTGGCAAGGCAATTGAGGGAGGTACGATGGGGTTGTGGGCAGTTGCGGAAAGTAATCTGAGGTCATCATGGAGAAGGCTTTCACAACTTCAGTGATGGATTGACTCGAGTTGGCTCAGGACATGGGGAGAGAGCAGCGATTAAGATTATTCGTGGAGGAGGTATTGAGCCGAACTTGCCTTTGATGCCAAATAGGAATTGGATACCACAAGAAAAGAAACACACTATTTCAATATTTTAAACACTCAGAAGTTCATATATCTCAAAATTCGCAACATATCATTCAATAATCGATTACTTGATTACAATCTGAAGCTCCCAAGAAATTATAGTTGAAGAGTCTTAATAATGCTGGAATACTAACAAATGACGAAACTATACAATTAAAAATATAGAACATACAATATGTATCAGAAAATCTCCAAAAATCAAATAAATTCCATAAATCTGTGAAGTACTAGATTTTTTCATCTTAAAACACTTGATTTGGTCAAAATGGAAGAAGGTATACGGTGATGCTGTCCATATAGAAAGTGATAGAAGATAAGATGAAGAGAATCGTTTGAGGTGGTTTGGTCATATGAATCCTAGGTTGTTGGATGCACTCGTTAGGTAAGTGATTTGGACCATAGTGAAGGTGGCGTGTAAGGGGGAGACCAAAATGAAGTAGCGACAATAAGACAAGACTTAGATTAAACCTAAATGAACAAATGGTTTTGGACATACACAAATGGACTATATTGATCCATGTAGCCGGCTACTAGCCGCCCACGGTTAAGCAAGGGAAAGGGGTGTTGTTGTAGATCCCCGGCGCGTGGTCAAGAACCAGAGTTGCCATTTACACAGGAATGAAGCATTTAATCTTCAGTTCAACTGCTTTGGGGGGGGGGGGGGGGGGGGGGAGGGGGGGAAAGAGGAGGAATACATAATTTGACAAGAGGAGATTATTTATGGTTTGACAAACCTTACCTGAGTGCATCGAACTTAACATGCTACTTTCCTATATCAGTAGTTCCATCAGTAGATCAGGCAATCAAAGATGATGGACTTATTGGTATTTTATGATAATTTCTATCTCTGTCTCACTCTTTCTTTTCTCTCTATTTTATTATGTCATGGTTTCATCCCTTGCATTTGGGCTTTCAGATTAATCGTGTTGACCTGTACAAAGAAACTGTAATTACGACAATTAGCCTATTGATTGGTAGCCAGGCCAAGGAGGCAATGAATAATATTTCTTCAACAACAAAGAAGTAATATCTATTTAAATGCACACCTTTGATTGTAATTTTTGTACCCACGGCTATGTATACTAATAGAACGCAATGCACTGTGAAGGAGGAAAATGAAGAAAAAACTCACCCCCCACCATCTCTGCTAGTTAAGAACTCAGTTGAGCCGCCACCGAAGAATAAACATGGCATAGGCACCAAAACATACATTAGAGCTGCAAATGAAATAAATATCACATTATCAACATTAGAAATAAAATCAATATGTTATATCATACGAGAAGCTTGGATATCCTGGCAACACCTGATAACATAGGCCACCAGTTGTTGTATAATGCACATGCCTGCACCCAAAACGGAGAAAGAAGTCAATGCATGTGCCAATATTACGTTCTACTGTAGCACAGAATGGGAAACCAGATGAAACAAAAGAAGAGAGTAAATTTGATGAATGACATCTTGAAAACCCTCAGGAAAGGTGATTACAGGAAGAAACCCCACTATTTTACCTGATTACGTTGTATGTTATGTATAGCGAAGCACACATTACCAAAACCAAACAATTAAATAAAGCTGAAACATCAAAAGCAAGGGCATGCGAATACACTGCTACCTTGTCTATGAAAAATGTGGAGGAAAGAGAAAATTCTAAGAAAACCTGCTCGGTTCATGAGCAGGACGCATGTGCCCAACCAATTGTTTTTCCAAAAACTGATTAATATGAGCATTACATGTCTTAGTTGGGCAGAAATATCCATCACGAATTCATAAAATCAAAGCAACAAAAAGCATAAAAGTTAGCAACAAAATATTCAAGAATTGTAGACTTCATAAACAAATCCTTCCCTTAATATAAATTATTGAGCTAGTAAGAGCCTCTACAGTAGGGTATGGAAAATGAACTTTTAGGTTAATTATAAAAATGTTGTAGAAAGGTCAAATCCAATAGTCTAGTTACAGTATCTCACACAAAATTTGATGTATCCCACTAAAGTGCGTATGCAAAATGTATGGGTCTTTCCATCTCCTTTTCTAATATTATATATGAAATGTCTAAGTCTTCTATACCTACTAGATTAGGTGAAATACACGAAAGCATTGGTGCAGTTGTAAAAAAACTGTTAGGGAAAGTAATTTCAGGTAAAACTTGCTAAATAATTATCTACTTGTACTGGCGATGCCCTCCAAATCTTATGATACCCAAAAAAAATTATGATGTTCAACAGAGATTCTGGAACCCCCTGAATGTTTGTCCAGTGTCCAAAAGCCAATGCTTCAAAAAAAAAAGGGATGACGTACTGGGAAGAAGCCGAAATACTTTCAGTGTCACTTACCAAAGAAATTGATTGTAGTAAAAAGCCCAGACTAGTCTGACATTACATAGAAATACACAACTCAATAGTGTCAAGACACTATTCAAACGAAATTTAAAAAAATTAATAGAAGCCAATACCCAAACAGGCTGCCCTATAGTAAACTATAGGAAATAGAGATCCCCGTAAAATCAAACTATTAAGCTCCGTGTAAAGTTTAACTAACACAAATATTTTTTTTATTCAGGTAAATATCCATATCATTATAAGCACCAGTACAAAGTTGAACGAGTCCATAAATTCAAACTTCCATGTTCCAACTAATTTGCGAAATAGTATGGTATGGTTTACTTAACCATTTGAGAATTTTTTTTACCTATTTTCCTTCTAAGACAAACTGGTTTTAAGTTTAAACTGAAAAGATAAACAATGTGGCAGCGAACTCTTGACAACTATAGGAACTATAGGGACTAAATAGCACTTAGTTTAGACCTAGCTTCTAGTAGCTTCTCAGTATTCTATATAAAGAGATGTAGTCCTGCATTATTACTATCCAATACAATATTTTGTTCTATATGGTATCAGAGCGGGTTCGCTCCTGGTGACCTAATTCTTGCTTCTGCCTCTGGCGGGCGGCACCTCCACTAGCTGCCCCTGGAACTGTTTGCTCTCTCTTTTTCCGTTGGTTTTCTCTTTTGTCACAGCCGTGGTGTAAATCCACGGACTGCTTCTGGTTTGCCAAACTGCAGATCCAAAACCCTACCCAAACCGCCGTTGACCAATCATCGGCGTCCCACCCATTGTCATCAGTCTGGTTCGTCACACGGGTTTGTCGCCACTACGTCACCAGTCAGGCGCCGCTTCGGCTATCCAGATCTGCTCCAACTGAGCCAACCTACCAGCTGGCTTCTGTGTGGCTCCAACCGAGCCGTTTTTCAATACGACTTCTCTCAGCTTCTACGGCGTTTTTACCAGTCGGACACCGTAACTGTTACCGCTCAAGAGGATCGATCTCTCGTTCCCTCCATTCAGTGACCTCCGTTCCAGGCTCGTCCAGGTTTAGAGTTTAGACCCAACAGATGCTTAGCCGTCGATCCAAGCAGTGCCCCATCTGCTTTTCTTTCTCTATTCAATAAACACTAGTTCTTAGTCGCCGTCTCCAAAATCGGCGTTGGAGAAAGCAAAGCCCATGCATGGTTGTCGTCCACTACCGAAGAGGATCGAAGCTCGTTCCCTCTTAATCGGCAAAAACATGTCGCCGTAACAATACCAAGACCACTTTGCTCCTTCGCGCTACATTGAAGACCAAGATTGGAGTCTCGTCACGACCATCCATCTTGCAGGGGCGTATAGGAACTATAAGGACTAAATAGCAATTAGTTTAGACCTAGCTTCTAGTAGCTTCTTAATAGTAGCTCCTGCATTATTACTATCCAATACAATATTTTGTTCTATATGCATGGGATCTTGTGTTACCGTCCAGGTCCACTAATGTGGTTGGTTGCAGGTGGGCGTTCCGTGTTAAGCGTAAGCTAGATGGTTCTGTTGACAGGTATAAGGCTCGTTTGGTTGCTAAGGGCTTTCATCAGCGCCCAAGCATTGACTATCATGACACTTTCAGTCCGGTGGTCAAACCAGCCACCATTGGGCTTGTTCTCTCCCTAGCTGTCTCACGTCAGTGGCCCCTTCGCCAGCTGGAGGTTAACAATGCTTTTCTTCAGGGTTCACTTTCTGAGAAGGTCTACATGCAGCAAGGTCTACATGCAGCAGCTTCCGGGTTTTGTGGATCAGGATCGTCCTCATCATGTTTGCCGCCTGAACAAGGCAATTTATGGCCTCAAACAGGCCCCAGAGCGTGGTATGCTATGCTGAACTTCGTCACTTTTTACTTCATCAGGGCTTCGTCAATTCTCGTGCTGATACGTCCCTGTTTATGTATCGCCACTCGGGGGGTTGTTCTCTATCTTCTTGTCTATGTGGATGACATTGTTATTACAGGCTCTGATGTGACAGCTGTCCAGCGTTGTATTCTTGATCTGTCTCGAAAGACCTCGGTGACCTGTCCTTTCTTGGAGTAGAGGTCTTACCTCATCCTCAGGGCCTTCTTCTATCTCAGCAGAAGTATATCCATGATCTTCTTCACCGTCTAGGCATGTCTTCCTCTAATCCGGTTCAGACACCCATGGATACCTCAGCTGATCTTACTGTCACTAGTGGTACAGCCCTTTCTGATGCGAAGGACTATCGGATGGCAGTTGGTAGTCTTCAGTATCTTTCTCTCACTCGCCCGGACTTCTCCTTTGCTGTCAACCGGTTGTCTCAGTTCATGCACCGACCTACTACTGTTCACTGGCATGCTGTCAAACGACTCCTTCGTTACTTAACATCTGATTATGGGCTGGTTCTTCGTAGGAGTCCCCAGAGTTTGTCTGTCTTCCCTGATGCTGATTGTGCAAGTAACAAGGACGATTACACATCTACTACCGGGTAATTTGTTTATTTTGGGGTTCTCCCATCTCTTGAAGCTCCAAGAAGCAGCGTACTGTTTCTCGCTCTTCCACTGAGGCTGAATATCGTGTCGTTGCTGCTGCTTATGTTGAGCTGCGTTGGCTCTGTTCTCTTTTTTCTGAGCCCTTGTCTTCTGCTCCAGCCATTTACTGTGACAACATGGGTGCTAACTATGTCTTTTCAAACTCGGTTTTTCACTCTCGCATGAAGCATGTTGAACAAATTCGGGATGGGCTCCTACGTGTCTCTCATGTGTCTTCTGCAGACTAATTAGCGGACTGTCTCACCGAGCCGCTCTCCCGTGGTCTCTTTCTTCAGTTGCGGTCCAAGATTGGTCTTTTCACGATCCTCCATCTTGCGGGGGCGTATAGGACTAAACTGTCAATCAGTATAAACTTTGTATTTATGCTATTTAGCCCCTATAGTTCCTATAACAACTTGCTCTAAATGTAAGATAAGGGGGCAGGGCCCTCATCCCGCCACATTCACTAGTGACTCTTCAGACTCCTGCTCCCAGAAGTGCTTTTCAGATGTCCTTTTTAGAAGCAAATTTCAAGTGGCTTTCTAGTATATGGTTGTGTCTACCTAAATACTTCTGTTAGCAGCATTCTTCAATAAGGTATGGCTTGAACTATTAGTTGAAAGATGAGTGACGGACATGGATCAAAAATTCATTTTGATTTCCCGGAACAACTGAAACATGTTAGTTTACAAGACCAAAACATAGGCAGAACAGCAAAATTGATATGCCCACGGGGAACACTTCAAAACATAGAAAAGTGCACCAAGCACTACAAAAGAGCGCAGAACTGGTGCCCATACTAAATTCAGATCTCACATACAAGTCAATTTAGGGTGAGTTTGATATGACTTATAAGCAGCTTATAAGTTAGTTTTAGATTCTTAGTTGAAGTCAGCTTATAAGCCGCACTTGGTACGGACTTATAAACTGATATGATGGATTTGGACTTACGAGTCCATGGTGTAAAATTGAATTGCAGAAAAAGTTAGGTTTGGGGAGCTTTTTTTGAACTTCTTTTCAGAGAAATGTTTAAAAGAACATACAACCTCGAACATACGGTTAATAATACGTTTTATCACAATTATGGCAGAAATTAAGAATGCAATACTATAAAGGCAGAAAAATATAATACTTACTAATAGATGCAGTTTTCAAAAACTATTTATTAAGAAGGCAAAAATTTTAAAAGGGTACTAAAAATGACATATATACCCTTTATTCTGTAAACTAATTAGATAAACATCTTTTTCTTCTAATGGTTCCTTATATACACATCAACAAAGGTCCAATTAGGTGTAGCTGAAAATCAAAAGTAAAATATGGTCCACTAAGACATACACGTAATTTGGGTGCTGGATCATGAATTAAAGGTTCATCATCAAAGATTCACAGTAGCTTGATCCTATGAGATTTCAGTCCAGTGTTTTTGTTAGAACTACTATCTTGACTCTTCCAAGCTTATCTACAGCTCAATATTTATCGTTGATGCACCACAATTGCATCAGAACTAATCTCGTGAGTTAACCGTACGAAAATTTTGGTGAAAATATTTTTCACGATTTTGAGAGAGAGGGTTCGACGTTATGAGAATGGAGATTCCTGCTGCCGAAATCAACAAGCCACACGGCCAAAATTGCCTAGGGTTCTTGTCTATATGTGCGTGTGAGGGTGAATAAAAAGATAAATTGAGGAAAAAAAAGACGAAAAAGCTAAAATCTGACTAAAAGGATGCTAATGTCGTTCGCAATGTCTAATTTTAAGTTTTTCCTTTGTTAGTACACTGTTCTATAAAACTGCCTCTATTAATAATTATTTTATTGTTTCTGCCTTAATTGTAAATAGCCTGAATTTCTGCCTTAGTTGTAATAGACCCTTAACAACAAAACTGCCACATCAATTACTCTTTGACTGCACAAATTTTTTCACCAAAGACGCAGCTTTTTCTTCAGCTCTTTGTCACAAACTTTGTTGACAACAACTTATAAGTCGACTTAAGCTGCAAATAAGTCATACCAAACTCACCCTTAGCTTATCTCAGGAGTCCTTGATCAATAACATACTACAGTGCTTTTTAGTTCTAATTACTTTTGTACTTGTAGACTTCCACTAACAACCATGGAGAAACATCACCAACTGTCCCGGTCAAAACAAGTACTTATGTGTTCTGGGAGCCCGTAACAAATACTGTACAAAAACCAACACTGTTTATATTCAGACCACGTAGAGATACGGTCGCAACACGAAACCCTATACACATAACTTACAAGGCAACCAAATATGAAATCTAGCAGAAACCAGATTTTAGTTTGATTCAACTTTTCTTTCACAGAAAAGAAGCTCAAATAGGTTCAGACTGCAGAGTGTAGCTATTTGCTGCAACAATTGCTTACTTTTCCTTTCATGAGCATAGTTTCAAATTTGAAGTACTAGCAGAAATTGTAACTTACTTCCTATAACTAGTACTCCAAAACCCTTGACACTTTCAGGTTTGACGCAAAGTGGAACTGAATTAAGTTAGCTAGCGCTATTGACCCAGGATCAGAATATTTGTTTAGGTATAAAAGAAGATGAAATAGCATATAAAAACATTAATCACTTTGTAATTGTAATCTTTTCGTTGATAGTACAAGTTATGAGTAATAACAATTTGCCCGCATAAATAAATGTTTAAGATTTAAGTCCCTGTAGATAGGTTAAACTATCCTTCGAAACTAGTCAGCAAATTACAGATCGTCTTCAGAAAGAAAAAAAGACAGTTCATGTTTTCTATTTACAAAATATATCTGAAGGGTCCTCAGTCCTCACTCTTCAGTCTGTACACCCCGTACTTTATTCCTTAGTTTTTTTGGCAGAATATGAGCTTTAGATCGTTTCCTTAGATGTTACAAGAAAATATTTGTGTGAGATGAAGCCATAGTGCAGCAATAACCATCATACATAGATAAACAGAAGGGCAGATAGCAAACATTACCAAAACTTGCAGCAAGATGCTGGAGGAAAACATGAAAGCAAGCCCAGCAAGCCTGCATTAATTGAAATTCAGATTGGAATATTCGACTAGTCACAAAAAAAGATGGAATAAAAGAACACAAGAAAAAAGTCCAACTTACACTAAAAATGAGAAGAGAGAAGCATCATTCAGTACCCGCCCATGCCGGAGCACCAAAAGAAGAAAAAGGTTAGTACCAATAAGAGTTGATATGTTCATAGACAAGAGTATTCGGACCAGGAATTACACCAACAACATAAATTTGAAGTTGGTATGAACTAGAATAATAGGCATAAATCCTTATTTCCAAAGCAAGTTTCCAGCCCAAGTAGCTATGTTGTAATCAAATACTCGATCTGATTGAAGCAAAGGTACTATTAGCACAGATAACTCTGGCAACAAGTTAAGCATGACTAGAAGCTTATCTGGAAAGAAATCAATACATGCAAATAATTGTAAAATATTTCTCTAAAACAACAGAAAAATAAAATATCAGCACAAGAGCAGAAGTGGAAAGGTATCAACATTTCAGCCATAAATGAGAGGAACATGTAAGGGCGGCTGATTAGCTATTTAAAACTCTCATGAATAACTAGTTTGCGACCCCACTCCACACGTCAGATGACACTCCGTTTTTATTTCTAAAGAAACCTGGAAGGTAGACAGTTGACTAACCAGCAATTAGATATTAAAGAGGCAGCTTTTGAAGGAGTTATCATAGTCGAGATATCACAAGTTCATGAGGGATATTACTCCTAAGTTGGAAGAATGGTAACATGAATTCATTGTGAGAGCCCCTCCATTTGAAGTGGATTCTGTGAAAGAATGGCAACTGGAGGATCTTGGAAGGGGAAACATGAACATAATTTTAGTACTTTTTTTGAAGCTTTGACTAGAATAGTTGGTTGCGCAGACTCACGGGCCTAAAAATCACGGAACAACCATCGCCGACCTTCTTGAGCCTAAAAGTCAAGGAAACAACCAGCACCAACTTATGATGGCTCAAATCACAGGAAGAACCAGCACCAAGCCTTGTCATCCGAAATCGTGTCAGAACTCAACCCACTATAGACCTAACTTGCTCCACCTCCTAAAAAAAGACTGATAATAATCCAATATCACGTGACCAATCTGCTAGTCCACCTAAAATAACTCTTTCATTCAATACTACCCTATGAGAAATATATGTAGCCAAAACCCCTCCCCTACCTTCGCTGGTGCAACCTAGATTTCTGTCTCCCAGTAACCTCCTCCAAATCCTAAACTTGTTCATACGCCTGCTCACTATGCCAGAGAACTCTACCCAACTCTGCATACTACAATCCAACAAAACCTGAGCCTTCTAATAATCCAACAGCACAAACTTGTCCTCTAAGAAACACGGATATGGGTGTCTGATATAATACAGAAATGGACGCTAGATACGTCATTTAAAAAAATGAAGATACGACACGGCACAAATACGTCAACACACACACACACACACACATGTATTTTATACTATAAGATGACAAAATATTGATTCCAACTTCTTTGAATTTATTTGCTTAAATATCACGGATAAGAATAGATTAAGTACAAAAATGAGGAGAAAGTGGAGTTGCTTACGTGGGTTCGAGTTTGACAAGTTGTGTCTGGGAAAACCCTTGCAGATGTCATGTGAGAACTTAAAACCTCGCTTGAACTTTTCGTTAAACAGACAACCTTTTCATATATTGATCCCTCAAATTAATCATATACTGTATGTTATATCTACTTTAGCTTAAACATATTTAACCCAAGTTCAAATATTTCATATGTGTTATATGTACTTAAGCTTAAATGTATTTTAACCCATTAAAAGTTGAAATATTTCATAAACCAACCCGTGTGAAAGTCTAACAAACACAAAAGGGTGACTGTCGTCTCTCATTAAGTGTCCCTAATATATCCCCAAGTGTCCAGTCTAATAACTACTCTAAATCCCCGAGCACGCCAGCTGTACAGCCGGAGTGTCTGGCACGTATTTTGGAGTGTCGGACGAGTGTCCAAGTGTCCAACACGGATAAGGACCCTATGTGGGAGCATCCGTGCTTCTTACCTTGTCCTTATTCCACTTCTGAAAATCCTCCAACAATCTCAATTTCAACACCAGAACAAAACTAATTAGCTTCCCAATCTCATTGCCTCACAACCTATGTTGCACAAGTACAGGTTGGGGTGCGCGAACTGGGTGAGAAATTTTCAAAATTCAAGGGTGCGGCGGGGGTGCGGCGAATTTATTTATATTATTTACCATATATTCACAGTTAACAAGTTTTTTCATAGCAAACATATAATTATTAGTATTTTAGAAGTAGGCCAAAGGTTTTTTAGAATAAAGTATGCCAAAGGTTTTTTAGAATAAAGTATGCCAAAGGTTATCTATTAACTATATCCACTATTTTTGAAGTGTGTGACAATTCTGAAACCGTCAATACATCCAAAATCCCCCTAGGTAACTACCCCCTTTATTTTCTCACTCTCCCTCCATTATCTCAACAATCCTCAAATGTCTCCTCGTGTTCTCTCTATCTCCCTATAACATATTTCTCTTTCTCTCAATCCCCCTACAACGTATCTCTCTCCCTCTATCTCTCTCTGCTCCATCTCCTCCACTCCTCGATCGACCAACCCTCGGATCCATCGTTGGTCAACGGCGACGGAGATGGAGAACGACGGCGACGGTGGACGACAGGCGATGGCGATGACAGACGATGGAGCCAACTCCTCTGTTCGCTGCACCACTGACGCACCTATGGCGCATCGAGCCTCACCCACGCACCCGTACGCACCCGGTGTGCGGTTTGGCTCCAAACTGCCGCAGCTGTGCAACATAGCTCACAACCATTCTCTTAAACTCTCCCCAAATCCTTTAACCCCATTTTTAGAACAGAATGGAGTTGGTAAATCTGGAAACATAAAGAAAATAACACTCGGGAATATGGAAAAAGAATAGACAGAGAAATAACATCCTTATCAACGTGCAAAAGAACCCAGCCTAGAGAATAGGAACCTGAACACCTGAACCAAATAAACCACTCCCAACCAACTGCAGATTGACCAATAACATTGCATGAATCCGAGATAACAGATGGACCTAGAAATACGACTACTCCAGCCTCTCTGAAGGAGACCTGATCAAAATCAAATCCTCCCAACATACGAAGGGAATCCCACTATAATGCACCATGCTAACTCGAGCAAAATGCTTCCATATCTCTAAAAGTCTTCCAGAAACCAAGACGAAACCATCCTCCATTACTTGAAATTAAGCAGGAATGAGAATGAACATCTTCCTCTTCATCCTCAACTTAAGAACCCTGGAATTCCACATGACAAAATGTCCTTCAAAGGAGCAGAGTGAAGTTAGGCAATGGAAATAAACAAATCTTCCCCAAGCACACAGTATTGGCCCAAATCTCCCTTCAAACTTCTATAACATCTTCCATTTATGAAACTGCAGCAGTAAATTGCTGTACATAAATGTAGCACCCATTTCTATTGCAATAAAGAAAGGAAGGCAATATGTCTGGGGCATTTCCGGGTTACCCAAGAGCTGGTAGAAGACGTGAAATGCAGAGCAGCTCTATACAAAACTACAAAATGCGAGTTTATAGTAAGATATTCTATTTCACTACTAGCAGCAATGGGTGGTGCTCATGTGGCGATTGGTTTAGACATAGAGTGAAGAATCGTGAAATGTTTGGTTAAAGCATATCAAATTTATCCATGGTGTCTATGTCTAGGATAGAAAAGGAAACCCCAAAGTTTGCTCCAAAGGAAGCTTCCCGTTCTCTTCATTATTTCCCATTAAGTTTTAAAACCCTAAAAAAAATGTTAAAGAAAGAGTGGTAAAACGTCCAAATATACTTGATCTTTAATCCTTATATATAACATGACAAGATACCAGTTAGAGGACTCAGTTTAATTGTATGGGGTGATCTCGGACAAAGAAGAGAACTACAATCACGTATTTGGGTAGATGTTCCAAGAAAAGTAGGACAGTAGAGGGAAAAAGTGTACTCTACAAACCACCCCAGAATGTTCCAGAAAGTAAGGTTAAATAATCACACCACCTCATATCCAGGCAATGTCCTTCTTTTTTGCCTAAAAGGAAGTTGGACCACGAATCCCAAGAACACTCTTTCACCGTTAGAATGTATTGTGTCAAACCAATTAGTTTTACGAAAACCAAACTTGATACTACTCGAAGTTTGAAATAGCAAAATACTGACAGACAGCATTCTAAAAGGTACATCACAGTTGCAAATTAGCATATTCATCTGATATAACAAATAGCATATTACAAAAAGATCAGATATAAACCATTTCTGCATAGTCTCATCAATCCCACTGCATGTGCAGTCAAAAGAAGAGAGATTTTAAGCGAAAACCAGCATAAAATTACATTTCTAAGATATCATAGCTATCCACATGACAAAATATACCATTTTTGGTTGCTGCAGTAACATGTTACAACTGCTTTTTTTTTAATCGTCATATTATCAAACCAAACTAAACAAGATAGGACACGATTCATAATTCTTCTGTTAAATCAGACTAGTCGGGGACAAAACACCGACATTCCTCCTTCTCTCTTTTATCCCCCCGAGTCTTAAGTAGCTTTGTTTCTATTCTCTCCTACATTCCGAACGGACCATGTCAGCTTCAAAATTCCAAATAAGATGCTAAAAAAAGTTCACTCTGTATTGCTCTAGACTCTAGAGCGTCTAGAGACGTAGAAGTTTAAAAAAAAGTTGGCACAACACTTCCTACTCTACTTATAACCGTTTAATTTTCCAACATTACAGATAAAACTAAAGGTTAAAAGGCACATTCTAAATCAATCCACCCCACCCAAGTACATGGGATATGAGGTATGCTTTTTCATTAAATTGGCTAAAGTATTGAGCATACCACATGTCAGAGGATACAAGTATAAGAAAGATAAAGCTTTACTGCTATAGAGTTAACCTGACAGAATCTGAGATAGATGATTCAACTTGCTTTGAGACCTAGCTTTCTTTGTACCAGGTAAGGGAAACTAACTACCTCATTTCTCTTTTAGTTAGATATGCTGAGATTATCAGATTTGATTAGACTGTTTCTTATTCTCAAACCCATTATATATTTAAAACTCAACTGATATTTCCCCAGTTTAACCAAAGTCCGCTGCATGGATCAAATACGTCCCGTTCGGCCTGTCCATAGCCATACACTCACTTAGGTTTAATTTGATTAAATCTTGTCTTAGTTCTCTCAACCCAGGTTAGTCTCAGTCCCCTTCACCCTCGTCAACCACCGTCTATTTGGACTGTATCACTTCTCCAAATCAGTGCATCCAAGAGCTATGAGACACAGACTGAACCACTTCAAACAATTCTCTCTCAACTTATCTATTGCTGCAACGTCTACATTCTTTCTAATTGTATCATTATTTATCTAATCTTTCTTAGTTACACCACTCATCCACATTGGAATTCTCATTTCTAAATTAAAGACAGATTTTGTTATGCTTATTTTTTATTACCTGCCAATCTGTTTCATACGTCAAAGAGGGATAGTAGTGGCTCTATAAATCTCTCCCTTCAACCTACTTGAGACCCAGCACTCGAGATGAACTCATCCACCATGCACTTCTCCTATGTGTGGAACCATCATCGATCTCTCCATCAACAAGTAAAGTTCACCCAAGATACCATCCTACACCTCACGTCACGTCCACGAATTATTATTGTTGCCCTCCTACACCTCTACTGCCGCACAAGTTATATCCATATACTCGTCTTTGTTAATGGAATAACTCTAAGCTACTGCTTAACTCACTTCTTGTTTCATCAATCAAACTCAAATAAATACTCCTTAGAACCTAACACCATCGATGTCTTCTTGAATACTCCAAGTAAACATGTAGGAACTTAACACCAAACCTTTGGTAAGCCTATTGTTAAAGGAAATTCTACTGTTTCTCATCCCACTGTCATCAAACTATTAAATGTCCCCTCATTCATGTCCTTAATAACCTTGGTGTACTGAATAGGTAACTCTTTTCTATCATATGCCTTCGTAAAATATTTGAAAGCTAGTGAAGGTCTTTCCTATTTATCCATTAAGTGTGTTGATCCACCAGGTAAAAAACAAACTGATTTTCAGTGACCTATCGGCTCAAATCTGAGTCTTCTCTCAATAACACACTTCCAGAGTTTCATTGTGCAACTCGTAAGTTTAATGCCTTAATAATAGAGCAACTATGGATATCTCCTTTACTCTTATACAAAGGAACCAACGCACTCCACTCCTCCGGCATTCTTTGCACTTCAAATCACAATCGTACAATTGTGCCAGTGAAGTCATTCAACCACTCATCAGCCACCATAATGTGCAATTTTACAACCCCTTCAAATCAAATAGCAGCAACTATAACGTATCTCTTGATAATGCATTCTGTTTAAGGTCAAAGTACAAATAAAAACTGGAGAAGTTTAGAAACAATCTTAAAATTGCAGCAATATCAAGCAATTTAGAAAAATAATGTATTTTCAAAGTTACTTCACATCATGAAAGTTTCATTAAGTGGTCAGTATGAACATAGTTTGCCCTAAACATGAATTACCTTCAAATATGATAATTCAATCTAGCCTGTCAAGCCATATATAGTCATCATTACCTAAGCCCAAACCTTTGGTAAGCCTATTGTTAAAGTACATTACCAAAGTAAACATATAGGAACTTAACACCAAACCTTTGGTAAGCCTATTGTTAAAGGAAATTCTACTGTTTCTCATCCCAATGTCATCAAACTATTAAATGTCCCCTCATTCATGTCCTTAATCACCTTGGTGTACTGAATAGGTACCTCTTTTCTATCATATGCCTTCGTAAAATATTTGAACGCTAGTGAAGGTCTTTCCTATTTATCCATGAAGTGTGTTGATCTAGCGCAAAACACAAAATTTTCAGTGACCTATGGTAATCTGAGTCTTCTCTCAATAACACACTTCCAAAGTTTCATTGTGCAACTCGTTACTCTTATACGAAAGGAACCAACCTACTCCACTCCTCCAGCATTCACTTCAAATCACAATCATACAATTGTGCCAGTTGTCATTCAACCACTCATCAGCCACCATAATGTGTAATTTTACAACCCCTTCAAACCAAAATAGCAGCAAATATAACGTATCTCTTGATAATGCATTCTCTTTCAGGTCAAAGTACAAATAACAACTGGAGCAAGTTGGAAACAATCTTAAAATTGCAGTAATATCAAGCAATTTAGAAAGATAATGTATTTTCAAAGTTACTTCATATCATGAAAGTTTCATTAAGTGGTCAGTATGAACACAGTTTGCCCTAAACATGTATTACCTTCAGATATGACAATTCAATCTACAGTAGCAATTGCCTGTCAAGCCATATATAGTCATCATTACTAAGCTCAAAATGAGTCGGTCTAAACACATAATTATGCAAGAAAATTAGCAAACTGTAACCTAAGAAAGTAGTTAGAATTTTTTTTATCGCTCTTATAATCGCAAAATTAGACTTGCGCACGATCGATACGAGAGAATATTTATAGGAAAAGCTACTCTGAGACAGAATTGGGGAGAGATGATGATACCTTCAATAGTCATCGCCATTCCCGATGAACGAACGGCTTCAGTAATACTAGAAGTATATGCGGCAGTGAAGAAGTATCTGAGCTGCAGTGATCCAGAGGGAAGCTGCGGTAATCCAGCGAGAAGACGATCTAATCTTCTGACGAAGTCGGGCGATGAGAAATAAAGTAACGAAGAATTGAAGAACAAAGGCGGTGGAATGAAAATATTTAAATAAAGAGGAAATCGTATAAATAAGACAACCTATAAAATTGGGAAAGCTTCCCTAAAAAAAGTTGGGGAAGTAACTAGAACTGCAACCCTGGACGGGTTGAAACTTTTGTCCAAGCCCGAGTCCGAGTTATGTCGAGGCTGCCCAAACTCAGCCTAGCCCGAGTTAGAGAATTTTCAGTCCGTCCGAGTCCAAATTCGTTTAATCAATTCGGTTTCGGGCTAAATTCGGGTCAGGACATTAAACTTAATGCATTTTTTAAAACACCAGAATATGTTTTTTTATGAAAAAACAAATAAACTAGTTCAAGAATAAAATAATGATTAAAAATATATGTAATAATCTCTACTATTTAAAAGTTTACAGATGTGTTTTTTGACACTAATACTTTTACAATACCTAAACTAACCTTGTGTGTTAATTTAATCACTTAAAACCCCGCTATAAACCCTAATAAAAAGAGTTCGATTAACCTTAGAGGACTACGATTGTACCTGAACCCTCCGTTACCTCACACTTACTAAAATTCTGAAACGCCACGACTCTCTATTGTTTTCACCCACAGCGATTCTAAATCATCAGTTAGTCCAGCCAAACAAACCCCATGGTGCGCAATG
Source organism: Linanthus parryae (assembly GCA_023055425.1). NCBI lineage: Eukaryota > Viridiplantae > Streptophyta > Magnoliopsida > Ericales > Polemoniaceae > Linanthus > Linanthus parryae. Next base: position 68,209,100 of record JALGPY010000001.1, on the reverse strand, counting down.
GGTCTCTCTTGTTGGAATCAAGGGCGGATCCATGTGTGACCGAAGGTGGGCAGAGGACCACCCTCAAACATTTTGTGTCCTACTATTTTTTTCTAATATTTTGGTAAATTTACATATAGGACCCTCTGAAAAGTACATAAAAGACCCTAGATCTAGTGAAATGTCCCATTTATGTCCTTTAGTGTTTAACGTGCCCTCTAACAAGTTGGAATGCAACCACTCTCTCTTCCTCCTGATCGACCTACGGAGTGACGCAATGATCGCTCAGGTACGAAAATCCCTACTTGTTGTTGCGTATGCATCCAAGCGATGATGTTCTTATTCTTGTCTTTTTTGGGTTGTCTGTCCTTGTTTTGAACTTTTGATATGAGGTACCAACTTGCCTACAGATTTAGCTTGGAGCGGTTTATTTGGGTTGTCTGTCCTTGTTGTAGTGTTTTGATTATGAAGTACCATCTCGCCTTGATAGGAGGATATAAGTATTAGTAATACAAATTTAGCTTGAAGCGGTTTTTGGCATTGGGGTGAGTTGCATCTCTGTTTGAGAGGTAAGAACACGTTTTCCTCCAATGGATGGATAGATAAGAGAAACATACTTGATTTGCTATTGGATAAAATCGCATATGGTCATTGGAATGTGAAGTTCTTGATCTCCTATGAAAATTACTTAACCTATAGGAATTATGGATGTAACATTTTCAGGATTATGGTATTGTATACTAGACAGAATGTAACAAAGTAGAATGTGTTTGATGTTTCATCTCAAAAGAACTTTGGTCAGATGCTAGAAGGTTCCATAAGAGTTCGACACTATCTCCTTCATACGTGGATTTGTTTTACCCTGTTGTTGGGTTTCCTTTTCTTCTCATGGATCAGTTAAGTGTCGAGTTCTTTCATCTCTCACCAGTAGGTGAAATTTGTTTTCATCACAAGACTCTTGCGGATCATCTCATCAAATTAAGCGAGGTGGTACTTTTAGTTGGCATTTAAATTGTCTTATATGATCTTGAGATTGATTTTCCTCATCTCTCATTGGTACGGCAGCTTTGACCATTACCGGCTGTAATTGTTCCAGTTGCAGGGTATGTATACGTAATGTGCTGGTCTCGTTGAAGCAAAAAGGTGGTGTTATGAGGTTCTCCGAAATTCTATACAATTAAAATTTCTTTTTTTTCAATCCACCGAGTTTTATTTGTTTGATTAGATACTTTATAAAAGGATCTTTGTGTTCCATCAAAGATAGGAGCAAGTCTTTTGATGGGAGTTGTCCCGTAAATGTTATTGCAATTTAGCAATTGTACCAGACATTTGTAGGCGATAGAAGGCAGTCAGGGACTTTCACATGGGCAGTGGGTGTTATTTGGTTAGATCTCAAAAGTCTTGTTGCAACAAAGAAACACTTCCAGCAAGGTTCCTCCTTCGAGCTATTATTCACTCTCACTCATACTAAAACTTATTTGCAAGGTTTAGCATAAAGTAAATATTAATGAGCATTGCACTTGAAAGTTTTTGCCTACTTCGATTTGAAAAGCTTTTACTGGACAAACTTAGAAAGTTTTTATGTTCTTGCACTTTTCCCATTCCATTCATGATTCTCCTTGCTAACATGTATTTTGACTTTCCTCAATTTTATTAAAGGGAAAGAAGAAAAGATAAAAGTTCCCCATATTCGTTGGACATCAAAATAGTGCCACGAAAATGTTGCAGTTTTTCATCGGATATATCCTAGTTCTGAACTATGCACAATATTTGCAGCAGCCACTATCAATTGTTTGTGCTTGAAGAACTCATGGGTGTACGCTGGAGTACATAATAAACAAAGTAAGCCTATTTTTCGTTCTAGAGTTAGGACATTTGATTTGATGCAGTTAGAAACTTTCTTATCCATAAGTGTGTCCTTAATTGATTCAGACCACTCTTTAAAGGTCGGAGTTTAAACTGAATAATTTTTTTTCAAATTTTAACCTGAATAATTGTCAAATGGAGTGAATGATCTACCACATTCATTTCATATTTCAATAATGTTTCACTGCTTGTTGCAGTCTGCCTGCAACTGGTGTATATTTATGTACCAGCTGATCTTTTGACCCATTTATTATTTATAGAAGTAGTGAGAAATGATTTCGTTAGAGATTTGTCAAATATGTGACTTTGAATTTCATTGTCTACCATCATATCCGTAACCCTATGGTATACAGATTGGTACATCCTTATTACTTACACATGGGTAAAATAGAGATGCGACTATACTTGATGAAACAACTCACACTGCCTTAGCCTAAGACTTTAATGTTTTACTTTTTCTTTTCAGAGGGGAGATTAAAATGTTTCAAATTGTAGAAAAATTAAGACTACTGACATATGTTCATAATATAACCTTGGATTTTTCTTTGGGTGAAACCTAAGCTGAGTCCAAAAGAGATATTTGTTAACTAACAATTTTGATATTTCTTCGAATTAGTCGACAACCACTCTAGCTACAACCCTAGCTACCATACATATGCCTTTGGAAGGGTTTCGGGATCAGTTAGAAAAGTGAACTTTGGTTAATTATATTCTTAAGGAGTAGCCAGAAAGATGTTCTCGTGAGATGAAATTTGAAGTGGAAAAGAAATTGTAACCTCAGTTAGAACTTAGAACCATGATAACATTCACGTTATTGAATTAGTTCATCAGTTACATCTGTGCACAATATCTTTGTAGCAATTGTGTTCTTTAGAAGTAATTGCCCTAGTTTGTAGAACCATGATAACCCGTTGCATACCTCTAGTTTGTAAAACCTCCCACATTGAAAGTCGTGGTTCTGAAACTGCTGTATTGCATATGTCCTGCTTGCAAAATGTATGTCAGGTTAAAACTAGAAAAACCCATCAAAACCTAAGAAGAAAGGTGAAGCTAAGGTGAAGCTTCCAATGCATTTGTTAGTACTACATATCAAAAGACGACCAAGAAGATAATGAAAAATCTCATATGTCTCTCCATCTCTCGATCTTCTCTTTCTCCGCCCCAATCCTCTATTCAATCTCTTGGCCTGATATTTTCCTTTTATTAAAAGTATTATCTCGGTCTGGGTAGGAGATGTAGATGGCAGTGAGGAGAGAGAGTGATGCGGCTTCACAAGAAGCTTCTATTCGAAAATAATTCGGAGGCTGATGAATCACGAGATGGGTTATCCTGGATTATACACTTCAAATGGAAGAAGTGACAGAAATTTGTGGAGAAGTTTTGAGACGGGTCTTAAATTTTATAATTTGCTACAATAGAACCTAGGCTTTGCCGAATTTGGGGAATTATGGTCTCTCTTCAAAGAGCGATAGATGAGCTTATCTTAAATGGCCAAAAACAATGTAGAGATATGGAGAAGAAGATCAGAGAAAAAGGGCAATGTGTGTGCGTGTGTTTGGTTGCGCAGTTCAAGTTGGTACCGAACCAATCATTATTTTGATTTGGTTGTTGCTCTAATGGGTAACAACAAAACTAAATCCAGTTCGTGAGAGTTCGATTGATAAAATTATTGGTTTGAGTTTGATGTTATTATCTCTCTTATTGTTGCTGATGTTGTTTGGTCTGATTTGTTCAATTTTAGTATTGGTCTGGGTTTAGTTTGAGTGGGAATGAGTATAATATAAGTCAGAATCTATATCTATATAAAAGCAAAGGAGTTGCCTTCTTTTTCTGCCATGTGTCAAATGAGAAGCTTCACATGAAAGACATGTGTCATGCTACTTCTCCAAGTGGCATACATGTTAGATGTAAGAGCCAATCAATTCTTGCCAACTGCAAATTTTGTGACACGTAATCTGCCATGTGGACATTTTGTTTTTTGTGACATTTAATTTTACATTGAAGATACAACTTCTTCACTACACTTTTGACCAACTTAAATCTACATTCAGTGCATATAAACCTGACTTTACATTTCTCATTTCTCACTTCTAATGATTCAATGCACAATCAAAGAATTCAATGAATTAACATACTTATCCAAATTTCAGTCCATGAATATTTTCCACCAAATGTCCTATCATTTCAGTGACCAATTCCACAAATGAAGACCAAATGAACACAGTACTTTCCCTGATGATAGTCAAACGTAACAAGGAGAAGACAACATGAAGGCCAACTCTGTCATTTCGAGAGATGAAAGCAAGTGTTGACCTTAAGACAAGGATGCTTATACACCCACGTAGTACACTTTTGTTGCTGAAATACTTTTCACTACAATATATTTTGTACCTTCGTCCTCTATGTAACCTCTACCTGCAGTGGGAAATCGCGAATAATTCGACTTTTCATACACTATCATTCCAAAGGTATGAAAAGTTTTATGACAGTCGGATCTCAATTATGAAAATGGCATCCATTAGTCTGTTATATTAATGTGAATATATAGTATTGAGTTTTATTTCCCGGTACTTTTCCCTTGCGAAACTATTTTTTTTCTACATCGACAAAAAATGCGTACATGTTTTGTGTAATAGCAGTACACTTTGTTGCTGAAATACTTTTCACTGTAATATATTTTGTACCTTCGTCCTCTATGTAACCTCTACCTGCAGTGGGAAATCAGGAGTAATTCGACTTTTCATACACTATCATTCCAAAGGTATGCAAAGCTTTATGACATTCGGATCTCAATTATGAAAACGGTATCCATTAGTCTGTTATATTAATGTGAATATATAGTATTGGGTTTTATTTTCCGGTACTTTTCTCTTGCGAAACTATTTATTTTTCTACATCGACAAAAAATGCGTACATGTTTGGTGTAATATACTTATCCATGGCATTTAAAATTTCATATTCGTAACTTCGGAAATTATTGTTCATTGTTGGGACAAATGATGGTTAGATAATATATTGGAGGTCACAAGTAATGATAGACAAACACTCTCGATGACCAGTAGAAACATCATCTACTAGGACATGTTAAGTGTACTCCAAACGACCTGGAACTCACATGCAATATGAGCTCAACTTGAATTTCCATATTAACATTGTGTCTACTTCTCTTAGGTTACTCGGGCGTCACTAATGAGTAAGGGTGCAATATAGGTGAAGGGGAAATGATATATGATCCGGACTGCTTGAATGTTTCTAATCTATGTTATGATTTAACTTTGTTTCAGAATAGTTTTATAAGCGAAGTTATGGAAGGGTATGGAAGAACAAGGGTAATTTCTTTATAAGCGAAGTCACTGATGGATATGGATGAACATGGTAAGTTATATCCCATTAACTATTATTTGTTGAAGCACGTCAAATAAAGTTTAAAATTTTATAAGTCCGTCATATCTATTATGTACTCTTTTTAATGCGACATCAATTATTTGTCAACTCAGGTGAGGTCTCATGGTGGTGAAGATACTGAACCAACCCAAAACATTGCTCTAAACTTTTGTTCACCACCGAACACCTTAATTCCAAGAAGTCCATGTCGCGGATGGATATGGAGTAGCAGGGTAAATTCATTTCAGTGAAACAATATTGATTCAAGTATGTTAAATTACATTTTTTTTAACTTAGAGAAGTATGATAATTCATAGTTTTTGCAAGTGTTAAATTTTTTTTCTGAATATATTGTAACATATGATCAGTCTGTCTTCACTTCTTAATGGTAAGAGATTGACGACTCAGGCACATGGACTTATTGTTATAGTTTTACTCTCTCCCAGAAAAAGAAATGGTTCCTTTGAAATTTTTTACTGATAAAAACGAATCAATAATTTTCAGAGATTTCTGTAACTTTACACCCATCTTTTAAGTTCATACTGAGTTTCTTTTTTATGAGATCAATCAAATATATCCAACATGCCTCTTGATCATGCCACTTGATATTTCATATGATTTGTCTCACATTCTTAATTCGGTGTAACATTACTATTTCTTTAGTGATAGCAAGGTTAATCTATGCCTATATTTTTCAGACTAATTATTTACAAATTTACTGCATGTAATATGTGATAAATGCTACCCACTAAAGATTTACGACAAACCATGCTAACACTCAAATTGTTTCAAACTTTGAAATGTCCCCTTAAATCTTTTATATTGCCAATAGCTTTCGAGGTACTATCGACTTCATCATCCTTCGCAAAACATAATGACATCCGATAAGTACATTGATTGATTTACTTTTATCCCATACAGATCAAACAAGGACTCCCCTTCTCTATTAACGAAAACAAGATAGGTAACTTTGAAGCACTTCACTAATAATTTAGTTCTTCATGAAAAAAGTTAAAACAAAATGTTATATTTCCCTTATTTTCAATGGCGTTGTCCTAATTTTTTATCGGGCAACAATGCCATGACTTGAGAGATACACTATGAGGAAATTTCTGGTCAATACAAACATAGATGTATTTTTATTTTTCTTAGGTTAGCAATTTTAGAAATGTAGACACTCTCTATGTTGAGGTAATCATTTCCCTACTTAATTCTTATGAATGCAAAATAATGTCAGTACAAGAGCATCCCCATCCTTCAAAATACGAATGCAAAATAATGTCTCCAGTACAAAAGCATCCCCATCCGTTTTTTTTTTCTTTTTACATTTTCCATATACAACTCACTAGGGACATTGCAAATTATGGAATGGATGATTTAAGTGCAACAAAATTTTGGAATCCTATGATAAAAGGATAATGTTTAACAAAAAATAGTCCCTTCATCAAGTTTCCTATTAGCACGAGCCAATATTCGTAATTTTTCAAAATAATTGTTATACTATTTCCCAAGTAGTTACTTTCTTAACTTATTTTTCTCTCTTATAATGATGATGTAGTAAATAAAATGTTCAATCTCCATTAAGTTGATTGTTTAGCTGATCGTCAATCCCCACTATCTTTTTCCTCCACATTTTACAATATTTTTTCCCTAAATTGTTAAGCTAACCATAGAATGAACCACTACAATGACAATTAGAATCTCATTGAGTGGATTTTAATCTATTCATTAGTTTCTATGGAAATTCCCTTTCTTTAAAGTAGTGGCCCAGTGATATTTCTTATGATCCAAGAAAATAATACATTATCCCACAAGGGGTTATATGACATTACTGAGAGTCCCTGAATCACCAAAAGTTACTCAATCAGAAGATCAGTCACTTGGTAATGATAGTTGAGGGTCTAAGTGACAATAATCACACAAATAGCTACTCCTCCACAAGCTCAGTCACTTGGCGAAGATTCCTCATGCAACCATGGTGCCGATAGATCGAAGGGTGAAAGTGGATAAATAATATGAACTCAAGGCTTTTTCAGTCAGTGCTACTAGCGAATCGTTACTTTATTTGCATTTACCATGGTTGTTTTTTCATAGAAGTAGCAACTTTGCTACTGTAAGCTATTGAACTTAGGCCAATAACAAAGCCATCTAACTTAGTTATATTTGGTCACCTCTCTTTGAGTCGGTATAAGCTTGTTCGTAACCGTTGAGTGCTGAGCTTTCATAGAAGAGAGGGAAACCGATCTTGCTACAACAATAGAGAGAGGGAGAGAACAAATCTAGTCGAGAGAAAAATCAGATATGTTAACCCAATAGAGAGCCAAAGTTGCATAGACCAACCTAGAAATAAGCTAGCTTGATCCATGGTTCCTAACACCGAAAACACACATAGATACCCAAATTGAAATGGTTAAACATGGAGATGGGTAGTGTGGTTTAACAAAAGGGCATCATTCTTAGATTCCCTCAAGTTAATAGAAACTTTATGAGAAGGGGACATATGACCACTTTGTGATCAATGCATGGTATCCAAAGAGTATTGTGTATGAACTTCTGTCACACAATTCATGGGTTAATCATACCCCGTCACCAGCTTGCCAATCCAGAAGGAGGTTGACTTTCACGCCAATGAGAAAGGTCATAGCGGGTGAAGCCCTTTGCTTGGTTAAACAAGGTCCTATCCTCAACTACGCTTAACTTGAGGTTTAGGAATTCCAACCTAAACTCCTGAGCCACCTGGATCGAGGAGGAATGTGAGAAAAAGGGGTCATTGCTTCTGTATAAATACTCCTAAAGTATGTCAACACACTCCCACAATACAATTTATGAAAAAATGCATCACCTTTATGGAGCCAACACCGATGTATACCACCATATCCTTCAAAATTCCCACACGAGAATTGTCCTCTCTTGATTGGGCTCATAACCCCTTCGAAGAGCTATATTGAGTTGTCATCATTAGACTATAAGATATTACTAGATTATGTTTGTCAAGTCGATTCACCTATTATTATTTTTGATGACTTGATTCTATAAGGGTGTACGTGTCGGCCCCATCGGTTCATGGTCACATTCTTATTTTGAGTGAATATAGCTTCCTTCCATACCGTAAAGACAATTCCGTACGACAAAGGGATGTGGGTGGTGATTTCATGCATCACACATAGCAATTTGACAATTAGGATATGGTTGTAATTTGTTGAAAATCTTGATATGAGTTGTAAATAATTGTGGAGTTTGAGCTAATTGTTGTGATATTAACGTACCACGTGTTGAAATATATTTTCCCTTCTCACTATCCGCCTTTACTATCTCTGAGTTTCATTTTTTCCTAGTTTCGGAGTCATTTATGGTGATTCAATGCTATCTTTCGAAACCAGTTGTCTTCTCCTTCTACCAAGTATGATTATGCTTGTGTCCTTCGAGCTTGATGAAGCAAAACACATCCTTCAGAAGCATCACGTTACCTGTATTTTTCAGTCTCTTTGGTAAACTTAATAGATCTGTATATCTTTTCCATAACTGGCCTTTGTGTATGTGGATCTAAATCTAACACTGTGAATCTATGGTTTGTACAAGATCAAGGTGGTCTTAGAGTAATCGTTGCAATCCAAATGGAAGACACAGGTTTAGTAAGATGAATCTAAGTTTGGTGAATCTACGCTTGAGCGTCGTTGTGCTTCTCGCACTAGAGCTCACATACTATGGTTGAAGACCGATCATCGAATAATTTTGGTAAGTTTGATTACACAGATCTATATATCCAAGAAACACCATGAATTTGACACTGTTGATATGGTTTTTAATCTGACACTTCGGATCTTGTGTTCTGTACCAGATAATTGCAAGATCACGGTGTTCTGACATTACTCATGTAGCATTAAAGGGGGAGCGACTTGTACATGTAACGGTAAGACAAGTTCTTAGAATGCTCACCAGCTAGATCTCATATACTACTATAGGCGATGACAGTCTTAACAGAGTTTTTAAAAGTGGGTTTTTTCTAGCTATATATAGATTCAAGACTACAAAATAGCTTTACCATCTAATTCTTATTTCCACACTAAATTTGATCCGGTATTTCTATGTTTCCGAAATAGAATTACCGATTTAACAAAATAATGAGAAATATGGTTATATGTAAATTCTCATGTGGTTGATTTTCTGAAATGTAGTAAGATATTGAAATATCCATGGAATAGATAATCAATTTTCTTCACCACCGATTTCTTCCGAAATACATACTTTGAGTCCAATTTCAGAATAAAAAATTATTTTCTTGAAGTTAATTATTCAATTTAGGGATATATGAAAACTTCCATATTCAAATTATAGGATTTGCCATGAAAAAAGTTCTTTTTTTGTAGATATACATAAACTGTACAGTTTAGACATAAGCTCTCTACGTGATACGTGGTTGGTTTTCTAGGATTATTTGTGCTTACAGAATGCTGAATGTGCATTCGACATGATAGTTGCAAAAGTCCAAAAGCACAGGTGCAAATACGCATTCACTTGGCTTCGAGTATGAGGAGGAAGATGATAGTGTTGGACACACTGTTATTTTTTCTGGTAATGTTTCAATTACTATCAACAAGGTAAATATCACATATTGTGAGTTAAACTGATCGCCTAAATATTATTTTATATTTTAATTTTTAAAATTATTGTTAGCAAGGTGTCTATATATTTTGTATAGACCCATAATTAGTTGATTTAAAATGTACTCAAGAATCCAAAGTAATGTGGCTCTAAAAAATCCGAAGTAATGTAACTTGGGGCAAGATAATTCATAAAAATGCATCATCAATTGTGGTGGTGAGTCATTCTGGCAATAAGATTTTATGTAAAACATTAAAATTATAATCACCACCCCTATATCGAGTAAATCAAAATTTAATGCAATCAGATGATGGATAAAAAATATTTTCAATGCCTGATTACAAACAATAACAATTGGAAGGGTTGATCTTGGAGTTTTAGAAATGGAGGAACATTTTAAACTTAAAGGAGGCAGGTAATATGTAGTTTACTCTTCTTATTGCCACCTCTACATGTGATAACAATTAACAATTGACCTTGGGGGCGCAATCCACTCACTAGCGGACCTTGGGTACATAGTTGTATTTTAAGAAATCATGAACATGAAAAACATCGCCACCAGCCTACAAAGAACACCACCCAAATATATACATAAATTGAGTCACTGCGATCATAACATCGTCCAACCCCACCAACCACTGCGATTACCTCACTAGATTTTCCACCACCAAAATAGTTCACTCAAATGTTATTGTTAGGTGAAGTTCATAAATCATAACTTCTAGCATACTAACATAGATTTGATACCTGAATTCGAGTAAACAAAGGAAACGAAACAACTTTTATTAGGATAATACGCAGATAGTTTGAACATGAAAAAAAGAAAACTGAACAAGGCCACATAGTACTCATTATCTTAATTAGGGTTTGGTTTCTTCTCTGAGTCGATTCCAATTCCCACAATTTGTTCCCAAACACTGTCATCAACATTGAAATTCTTGAGCTCTTCATCACTGGATGGATACAACATCTGCCATTTTTTGGCTTCCTTCTCCTCTTTAGTCGCTGTTAAAGGGCAATGAGGCAATGTGGTAGTCACATACCACGTCTCCATCCAGTTCTTCCGATTTGGAAAATTGTCGACTTCTTTGCCAACTCCTCTTCTTCCAGGTCTCACACATTCACCCCAAATCTCGAGTTGGTCTGTCAAATCATCCAGTGATTTCTTATCAATGAAGCTGTATACCAATTCCATGTCATTGCTGAACTTGAATTCTTCTTTAGCTTTCAACTGCTTTTGTGAACTCTCTCCTTTCCCTTTCCCCAAAGCATTCATCTCTAGAGAGAGAGAGACACAGAGAGTAATTGAAGTGAAGGCTTTGTGAATGATGATGCCATGCATGAGGCATCCATTTTATTGGCCATTTTTTACGTTAAGAGTTTATTGCTACCATGCAAGTGTCACTTCTAAGAACTTCTAGCATATAGACGTGTAAACCGCTCGTTCGGTTTTAAAGCAAAATTTTAAACTTAATTGTGACTTTATATTATTTATCTGGTGGGGTACAGTTAAAACTACGATCAATTCATACAATTTGTTTGATTTTCTACGCATGATTTACCTGAAATTACGAGGTAATGAAGATTTCTACTGTGAAACAATTTTCCTTTGGAACTCTTGTCCCTTCCTAAGCTTACTTCATCACCACATGCCTTTGTCTAATGGTGGTTAAAGTGGCATGAATGTGTTTGCCTTTAGTTTTGTACTAATTCAAGAAAGTTACGTATGTGGCTAGTACGTGGTGTTTTCATTTGCATGCCCGGCGACACCTCCTACTTCGAGGAGCATCTATGCAAAATATAAAGAATTCGGGGAAAAATACAATCCAATACAACATGCATTCACTCCTGCAAAGTGATGTCATGCATCCGCCTTCCCAATTTTGACGATAAATCTAGTCCACCATTTCGTTTTTTCATATTTTTTAGTTTGCCAAAATATTATTGAATCACTCAAAATATATCATAATATCAATTAGCAATCATATATATATGTATGTATATATCTCAAAATTTATCATAATCTTCTACATCTTCTCCACATAGGGCATGCAACAACTGGAACCCCATCATTCCAAATATTTACAGGCATAGTTATGTATTTTATCAGACAAAAAATAAATATATTTTAGAAAAACTTAATACAAAAGATATGTCTTACTTTTAGCTAGTATTATTATAGTTTGTGAAAGAATTTATGAATATGCAAAACCCAAAATTTGTAATATTATATATTATTTGCATTATTTTTTGTTAATCATTGGCCAGGACCATCTATCGTGTGGCTTTAGCTTTTCTTTCTTTTTTTTTTGATCCAAATGACAATATATTAAACAGAAACAGAGCTATTACAGTCATTCTCTAACAGAACTTTGAGGGGTTGTGGGTGGTTATACATCCGATCCCATACCAATCCTCTCCTTCTACCTTGTTTTACTACCCAGTCAGCTACACAATTACCAGATCTAGGAATCCACTCGACATAGCTTTGGTACTCTTCTAAATAAATTTTAATATCATCTACCACCTGTTTTGCTTCCCATGGTGGATCTTTAGCTTCCTTAATTGCTGCTACAATCTCCTGACAATCACTTTCAACAACTATCACTTGATCCCTTCCCAAATTTCCAGCTAGGGCTATTCTGATGGCCATTGCTTCTGCCACAGCTGCTGACTTTGCTGGGATAGTCACACATTGACTAGTATGAGTTTAATTGCGGAGTAGATGTTGGGGTTTGTCATGGTATTCACATTTTTACTGAGTGGAGGACAGTTTTACCATTGGCCAAATGAACTTATTCGTAAACCAACCGAGAATTCCATTAAGTGGTGTACAAAGTTTGTTTCCCAATTTTAATATGACATACATTTTGTAAACGGGGGATGCAATAATGGAGTCTTCACACTTGGGCGTGCAAGCAACGTTACGATTTTGACAAACTAGGGGTATGCAATTTGCAATTAAGTCAAAGAATAACAACAAAACATATACTAAGCTCGCACACACACTTTATATATATATATATATATATATATATATGGAGGAGCAGTAGGTAAGTTGAATTTAATGTTGATCTCATAATGTTATTATATTAGAATTTAAGGGTACATTTGGGTTCTAGGATTAGCAATATTAGTTGGAATTGGACTAAAGTCCATGTATTAATTAATATTGGGTTTGATTATTATTGACTAATTTAATATCGGTACTAGATAGTAAAAAGAAGGTGTTTAATACTATAAATTAGTTCTAGCTCACATGAGGATATTAGTTGGATTAGAGTATTTGTATATTAATGTTGAATTAATACCGCATGAAACCAAACACATTATTAATTATAGTTCAGTTAATCCAATCCTATCAAATCAGGAGAATTTTATCCAGTCTAGTTCACTCTAGATAGCGCAAAAAATCAAACATGTCATAAAAGATACTCCATTCGTTCCTCCAGATTCTTCACGGTTGACTATTTTTTCATCATTTTGACCGGTTGATTTGGTTAATAAATTACTCTACAACACCGTGAAAAATTACCATATTCTTGCATTCTTTTGCTAACCAAATCAACAGGTCAAAATGATCCAGAACGGTCAACCGTGAAGAATCTGAAAGAACGGAGGGAGTATTCAACTACTGGGGCGGATCAAAGATTCTACAACAATGGGAGATAAATTCCAGCATGAGAAAACTCTAATAAATAAACCTTAATAGTGGCCATTATTATGTAATTTCTAACTTGAATTTTTTCACCAAACATACAGCGAATTGAAATTTTCCAAAGTTTACTTGCATCCGCCCTTGTTCTGCTTCCAACATGCAACGCCCGTGCTGCCTACTAGTCAATGAAAAGTAGCATATTCATGTAGATATGCTACATAATTTTATCAAAATATAATATTTAGACGTCGTGATCATACAAATTGGGCAATTCTGGTTAGCCCGTCGTAATATTTGTGCCCAAGCCCAACCCTAATTGCAATTCGGGCTGATAATTTATGTCCAAGCCCGTCCAAATTACTAAAGCTATGTGTTCGGACCCTATTACTAAAGCCCGCCCAAGTTGCACCCTTTGAAGTAACAGGGATGTGCGCCTTGGGCGGGTTGAATTCAACCCACCCGGGCTCAGTCCGAATTAAAAAAGGGTCTGAGCACATAGTTTTAGCAATTGGGACGGACTTGAACAAAACTTTTCAGCCTGAATTACAATTAAGGTCAGATTTGGACAAAAATATTAAATGACGGACTAACTCGAATTGTCCGATTTGCATGACCACTACGTATAAATGTTATATTTTTAAAGAAGAGTGGTGTTCTCATGGGGATGCTCCCGTGGTAACTCCCATGAAAATCCCATGTGGCACAATATGGAATACACAAAGCTCAATCTTTTTGTCCATTAAACGTTACTCAAATTTCACTTTCAAATATAATCAAAATATAGTAATGACTGAGTGTTTCATATTGTGCCACATGGGGTTCTCGTGGGAGTTACCACGGGAGTGTCACGTTACTCTAATAGATTTCATTTGACTATTATAGATGGTTTAATTTTTTTTTTCTTGAACTAGTTTATTTATTTTTTTCACCAACAATTTATTACTCTATCATGTTTTAAGAAATGTGTAAGTTTAATGTACCAGCTCGAGTTCATCCCGAACACGAATTGATTTGTACGAATTTGAGCTTGGATGGACTTACAATGCTCTTAACTCGGGTTGGGCTGGGCTTGGCCAGTCTCGAATGAACTCGGGCTTGTGCTATGATAGGGGTGTCAACCCGTCCAGCCTGCCCGATTTGTAGTCCTAGAACTAACTGGCGTGAATTCTATTTGCAACTAACCGGAAAGGACTTTAAATGAACGCGGGGACCTCATTTATAATTAACCAAAATTAATCATAATTTAGAAATGGTATCAAATTCTTCATTAAAATAAAAACTGAAACGTTGCCATTTTCCATCTCTTGCAACACAACTGCATTCTCCCAAAAAAACACAACTGCATTATCCCTCTCTCTGCACTCTATCTCTCGCCTGAAACTCCTCCATCATCACCCATGGCTTCATCCTCCTCCTCTGCAACTGCGCCATCCTCTTCTTCTCCTTCCATGGCCTCCGGCTCCATCCCTCCCATTGTTGGCCGTACTCCCATCGCCACCGTAACCCTTCGTACCGTCAGCTCATTCGGCATCCTCAACCACCCCATGCCTACTGTTCTTGATAGGGAATATGAGGTTAGAACACTATCAATTTCAATTTCATTCATATTCTGTCAAATTCCCATTGAGACAAACTTTGATTCAAAATTTTGGAATTCGACGAGTTAGATCTAGGAATGAGACGAGTTAGATCTAGGGATGGGACGAGCTAACTTGTACGAGATGAATTGTGTATGACATGCCATACGAGTTGCTCGTTTGGGAATTTTTTGGGACGAGCAAGTTCCAGACTTGCGCGTCCCAATAAAGTAAAACTTGTATGGTGTTTTACTGGGACAAGCAATTCTGGAGCTTGTTGTCCCAACAAAATGCCAGATGAGTAACTCGTATGGGTATTTTGCATCCTTTTTTCCATTTTCACGACAAAACGAAAAAACGAGCCAAAGAAATCTTATGTTTGAGTTTGTTTATGTTTTCGAATCGAATACAAACGAGTTTTTGGCCATCCGAACACGAGTTGTTCACGAGTTTAGCAATTAGGCTATTCAAAGACATTAGCGATATAGCAGATACAGTCATGAAATCAAAATCCAACACCATGAAAAAATACCAAACAAAAAAACTAAATACCAAACAGAAATTCGAAACTCAAAACACAATATCCCAATGAAAAACAAACGGATCCATCCACCTTAGCCAGCATACCACATCACATCACAGTATAATTTTATCCCCCTTTTGACTTTCATTAAAAGAGGTAGAAAAGAATGTTGGATCTTAGTTCAAAATGTTTAAAAAATAAAAGAACACATAGGTTTAAGAAAGAGAATCACCAATGCTTTAAAAAGTTTAGAAATAAAAAGAAAAGAGTTCAAGGGTTTGAAGTCTGATCATCATCATCTGTCTCACCATCATCTTCTTCAGCATCCTCTGCCTCCTCTTGATCACCTTTGTCATCAACTGCTTTTCCTTTATCTGCAGCCACTTCCTCTTTTCTTTCTCAATCTGTTCTTGTTCAGCACCAACCTCAGCACCTTCATCTTCTTCCTCAAACAGTTCTTCTGAAGCCATAATTTTCTGGAATAATTTTCTTCTTCTGCTTCTTTTGTTTCAGAACATCCCCAATGACCACTCCTGAGTCAATGCTCCCTGCTTTCCATGTTCCCATTACTCCAACATCTTCTTCTTCAGTAGAATACTCATCACAGAGTTCTCTGATAGAATCTAAATTCTTTGAACCGTTTTGAACCAGTGTAGTATCTTCTTACACATCCATCAAATTCAAAGCATTGAAAACGTTGGAGATATTGTCATTCAAAGAGGAAACCAGGTATTTCATCTTCTTTAATTCAGTACACAACTCAAACTGACCGAGTTTCAGTTCATCCAGTTCATTCTCAATAACATCTAGCTTCTGTAAGACGTGAGACTGATCTGGAGAGGTAGAGGGTAAAGGTAAAGGTGAGGTTAAGGCTTTTGGTTTAGAAAACTTCTTGGATTTCATCTCACTCTCAGAAAGGTCTAAATAAAATTTCCATTCTCCCTTAGTAGTCTGCACAATACAAATCCTTTGAAAAGAGGATTCATTCACCATTCAACAACTAGCAGAAATCTTCTCTTTATTACTGATAGGAATATCAAAGTGTTTGATGAAAAGAGGTAGGAGATTGGCATAGGGATAACACTCAACACTAATTGATACATCATAACTTTCATTATATTCAAGGCTTTGAAAAGATTTTCAAGACCTTGAAAAACTGTTATACTTTAAACAAATTTTCAAAGCTTTGAAAAATGTTTCAAGGCTTTAAAAAACAATTAAAATACCTGCTACTCCCCCTACATCAATTCATCCTTGTTCAACATACCAAGTTACAATATCAATGCTGCAAATCTATCCTCAGGCAATGGTTTAATGAAAATATCAGCAATTTGCAAATTAGTAGGCATATAAGATAAGGACACATCACCTTTCTCCACATGATCTCTAGTGAAATGATGTCTGACATCAACGTGTTTGGTACTTGAATGTTGTACCGGATTTTTTATAATGGAGATTTAACTAGTGTTGTCACACTTGAAAGGAATTTCCTTCAAATCAAATCCAATATCTCTCATTTGTTGAGCTATCCATAGTATTTGTGAGCAACAAGCTCCCGGTGCAATATATTCAGCTGCTGTTACTGATAATGCTACTAAATTTACCTCTTTGAATACCAGCTTTTCAGGGGTGAGCCTAAGAATTGACAACATCCTGAAGTGCTTTTTCTATCCACTTTGTATCTTGCAAAATCACTATCTGAATAGCCACAAAGAAATAAATTAGACATATTTGGATACCAAAGACCTATGTCTTTAGTACCATTGAGATATCTGAACATTCTTTTGACAACCACTAAATGAGACTCCTTTGGATCAGCTTGAAACCTAACACATATAAAAATACTAAACATAATTTGAGATAAAGTAGTGAACCAATCATACCTCTTAATTTTTTTGGTTCACACTCTTACCATTCTGATTCTTGTCTAAGGATAAAGTAGAACTCAATGAAGTTTTAGAAACATTGGATTGAGACATATTGTACTTGTTCAATAGATCCTTGGTATACTTGTTCTGATATAGGAAAATTCCTTTCTTCATTTGATGAACATGAAGTCCAAGAAATAAACTCAACGCTCCCATTAAGCTCATTTCAAACTCCCTGCACATAAGACTTCAGAAATCATAGGATAGAGCATCATTAGTCGCACCAAACAAGATATAATCAACATAAACTTGTACTACCAATATATCTTTCTCATGTGTTTTAATAAACAAGGTTTTATCAACCATGCCTCTTTTGAAACCATTTTCAAGGAGATACTTAGACAGTTTTTCATACCAAGCCCTTGGAGCTTGTTTAAGGCCATGAAGAGCTTTATCAAGTTTAAAAATATGATTAGGGAAATTATTAATTTCAAAACCAGGAGGTTGAGCAACATAAACTTCTTCTTGCAAATATCCATTTCGGAAAGCACGTTTGACATCCATTTGAAAAAGTTTAATGTTCTTGTAAGAAGGAAATGCAATTTACATTCTAATAGCTTCTAACCTAGTACATGAGCAAATGTTTCCTCATAGTCAATACCTTCTTCTTGATTGTAGACCTGAGCCACAAGTCTGGCTTTGTTTCTGATTATCTTGCCATTTTCATCCAGCTTGTTTCTGAATACCCACCTGGTTCTAATCACAGACTGGTTCTTGGGTGGAGGAACCAAATTCCATACTTTTTTCCTCTCTAACTCATTCAACTCACTTTCCATATCAATGATCCAGTCTGCTTCTTGTAATCCCTCTTTCACATTTTTCTGTTCTACAAGAAAAATAAATAAATTAAAAGCACACAGATTCTTTAATTGAGATCTAGTCTGTGTACCAGTAGTTGGATCAGAAATGATGTTATCCACTGGAAGGGATGATGAATATCTGGACTTTTTCCTTTTAGTCCATGGTTCTGGCTCTCCAGGTAGTTTTTCAAGGCCTTGAGAAGTTGATGCAGTGGGAGATCCACTATGTATTCCTTGAGATCCTGATTCAAGGCTTTGAGAAACATTTCAAGGCTTTGAAAATCAATTATGTGATCCTGCAAGCCAGCCTTACTACCATTTTTTTGTATCAGCTTCATCATGTGAGCCATGCTTGTTCAAATTCAAATATACAAAACCTTCACTCAAAGAACCATCATTGCTTTCATCCAAGATAACATGAATACTTTCCTCAACAACTTTGGTTCTATTATTAAGAATTATGTAGCTTTTGCTTGTCAAAGAGTAACCCAGAAAATCACCTTCATCACTTCTGGCATCAAACTTGCCCATATTATCTTTACCATTTTTATGAACAAAGAAAGTGCAGCCAAAAAGGTTTAAAATAATAAATATCTGGCTTTATACCTTTAAAAAGTTCATAGGGGGGTTTCTAAAAAAATAGCTCTGATTAAGAACCTGTTCAAAATATAGTTGGTTGTATTGACAGCTTCAGCCCAAAAAGACTGGCAAATGATTTTTCAAAAGCATTATCCTAGACATATCCTCAAGAGTTCTATTTTCCTTTCAACTACTCCATTTTGTTGAGGATTTCTAGGAGTTGAAAAATTATGAGAAATCCCATGCTTTGCACAGAACAAATCAAATCCAAGTTGATCAAATTCTCTACCATGATTACTCCTAATAGAAGCAATAGGTAGGTTTGTAGAAGTCTGTAACTCTTTACAAAGCTTTGAAATTCAAACAGGGCTTCAGAATTTTCTCATAAGAACATAACACAAGTAAATCTAGAGAAATCATCAACAAAAACTAGCATGTATTGCTTATCTTTTGGAGTTTTGACTCTCATAGGACCACACAAGTCCGTATGAAGCTGTTCAATAGGTCTAGAATAACTTACAAAGTTATTTGGCTTAAAAGAGCTCCTTGTGTGCTTACCTTGAGCACAAGCCTTGCGAACCTGTTCATCCTTGAATTTTATGGATGGCAATCCTCTAACTAAGTATTTAAAAACTAGTTTATTCAGGGTGTGTATGCTAATATCCCCAAGCTTCCTGTGCCAAAGCTTTGAATCCTCTTTCAAAGCTTCGAGACACTTCAGACTTTTTCCTGCAACATGGTTAGGATTCAAGGAATAGACATTGTTTCACCTAGGAGCTGTGAGAATGAAATCACCAAATTATTCATCTTGCACCACACATTTATCCTTGTGAAATATTACCTTGCTGCCTTTGTCGCAAAGTTGAGAAACACTAAGCAAATTAAACTTCAAACCATCAACTAGAAATAGAATATGCAGAATTACTACCAACTTTACCAATGCCAATAATATTACACTATCCTTTGTCACCAAGTGTGATTGTTCCTCCAGATTTCTCTTCTACTTCAGAAAACAAAGAACTCGTACCACTCATGTGTCTGGAACAACCACTGTCCATAATCCACTTCTGATCCTTATTCTTAGTGACAAACTGCATATACCAATCAATGCCTTACTTAGCTTTTAGACCAGTTGTTATATTTGGAATCATACCCAGGATCAACCATGTTAGGAGGTCTGATCCCTTTTGGAACCCAAATCTGCCTTACATGTCCCTTAAGATGAAATGGAAAAATATTCCTCATGATGTGAGGTTCTGTTATTCTAAAGGGACATGTCAATTTAACATGACCAGGTTTGCCACAATAAAAGCACTTAGGAGAATGTTTACTACTAGCTTTCACAAAACTGGTATCGTTTTTTCTAGGAAAATTTGGATTGTATCCAATACCATGTTTGTGAACTGAGTATAAACTTCCTCCAAATATCAAGTTGATGTTATATTCTGAGCTAGAAATTTTTGTCAAGTCTCTCTTAGAATCTTCATGTTTGTCACTCAGTATGATCTCTTCATCATGCTGATGTTTTAGAGCAACAAATGTGTCATTTAAAAGAGAGTTTTCTAATACAACTTCTTTGACCTGAGTTGTTATACCCCGATTAACGAGTATATTAATTTGAGTCTTTACACTAAGTATGGGGGTTATATGACAATTAATTTCTTTAAGCTGGGAATTAAAACTTGAGTTTAATGAAACCTAGGGGGATGTAGTTGTCTTTTACAAGAGTTATAGTATACAAATACTTGTACTTATACTTTTCAATATGTATATACCTACTTTATACAATGTAGTATTATACGGGTATAATACATTTTCTTAGACATACATACACATACACATACACTTAGAAATTAAAATATTAATAATAGAGGAAAAAAATCCCTTTCCCCAACCTCCTGACACCATTTTCACTTCCTCCAATACTTTTCTCCACCCCCACGACATCTCCTTCAATTTTTATATTTAGTCTTCTTCTTCTTCTTCCTTTCCTTTCCCCGACAACACAACCAGCTCCACCATCGCCACCACACCTCCATCTCCACCACTCTCCCTCTCTGCCCAAGCCCATCACCACCACCACCCACATCTCTCTCTCTCTCTCCCCTGTCTTAGCCGAGAGAAACCCAACCACCACCATCACCTCCGAAGCCGTCACCACCACCGAAACCACCTCCATCTCCATACTTCGCTGCCATCTACCTTTATCTCATCTCCACCCTCTGTCTCGCTCTCATACCCCCTCTGTTTTACCCAGAAACAGGGCTAATCGACCACCACCATCACCGACCACCTTCACCTTCGGGAACCCACCCGAAGACCACCTTCACTCCTATTCACCTCTGTATTCTCTCTCAATCCCCCCTATGTCTCGAACCTAATAGAATAAGGAAGATAAGGAACAGAGGCCACAATAGCAGCAGCTCCGGCAAAAGCAAGCCGCCGCCGATCCTCCATTTTTGCCGGCGGAGCTTCGAGCCCAACAAAACTATCGATACCCACCTCCCGATCCCTCTGCCAATCGAATTGTGTAGATCCAAGGAGCGTAAGGAGTCAGAAAAGGAGGATCAAATTTAGCAGGAGCCTTCCCGTCGAGAGCCACCATCAAGCTCACCGGCGGCAAGCTCGACGACCTCCGTTTTTCATCGTTTTTCATCATTCTTCGAGTGGGTACGCTCAAAATTACCTCCTTTGTCATTTTTTATCTTAAAAATTGAGACTTGATTCCTTGAAATCGTTATTGAATCGAATTGGAGTTGAGTGGTTAATGTGTTCTGTCGTGGTTAGAACTAGGGGCAATTTTGTATTTTACAGAAACTGTTGGGTAACTAGTTGTTGTTTATGTTAAACCCTAGGGGACTTGGTGCTTTTAACTAATTTGTTTTTACAAATTTTTAGTTTAAGTTGTTATTTAAGTTTATTTAATTTTATCTTAAATACATAAATGAAAAAAAAAATTGTAGCATAACATAAGATGATTTCTACAAACTAGAGATTTATTTCAATACAACATTTATAAGTTGTCAAAAATGTATTGTGTGTACGCATATGTATATATTGTGAAATAGTATTGGTGTGAACTAAATATAATTATGATATTATTGATATAAACAGTGGATTTTCAAATATTCATAAAGATTTTACCAACAATTAAAACTTACTAAAATTGAATATTGTCCCTATTAAATAAAACACATTATTTATAATTTTTTTAAGTGATTTCTTTAGCTAAAAATATCACTTTCATGATTATAAGAATTGTTAGTTTATAAATGCTCTAAATTTCTTATATGTAGTAGTGCTTGTTATTAAATAATAAATAACTATCAAATAATACCTCAACAACATTTCTTTAAATTATTGATTTATTTAGTAACCCCTTTATTTTCTTAAATAAATTGCAACGGGAATACTAATCTTTTATCAATAAATGAGATAGTTCGCTAATTAATTAAATAATTTCACTTTGGGGATCGTAAGGGTTAGATTTGACTTCTTGTCCTAGCTGCGCACTCAAATAGGATTTGTGCATTTATTCGGTTAGAATTACCGGCCCCATGACTAGATGATTGACAAATTGTAGGCGATAAATTTGTGGGCATAGGCTTTGTCGACCATCCAACGTACTAACTGCTGAGTCAACATCAGGTGATTTTTACATGCTTAGCCTTGCGTGCCAGCTTATTTCGTTTCAACTACTTGCTTAATTGAAAAATAGTTGTCGTATTTCATCCCGCACTTGATAAATGTGTTTTTATCTATTTTCGAATCCTTTTAATCTTACTTGATCTTGAAATACTTGTCACACTTGAACCGAAATCAGTAATCTCGTAATGTTATACGAATCAGTAATGTTACTTATATTGGTTGATGATTCCCTGGGCTTAGTCCCTAAAGAGATATTCGGGTTCGATCTCGGAGTTAAGTAAAACGATTCATTTGTACCGGAACCAGTTATGTTACTTATATCGTGTTTCGATCCCTCGGCTCAGGTCCCTAAAATGCGGGATTTTGTGTGCCCCTCATGTTTCGATCCCTTGGGTTTTGGTCCCTTAAATGCGGGCTTCGTGTGCCCCGACTCTTTGCCTTGTTGGATAGGGTCCAGATTCTAGATACCACTCCTTTGATTCACGCTCTTAGGAAGGTGTTGCAACACTTAAGGTCTAATATGTGTGATGTGGTCACTGGTCTACCCGGGTATTGTGAAACTAAAATTATTAATTCGAATGTCTTATTGGCATTATTTTGGGAGGCCCCTTTGTTGGCGTTACTATATCTGGTTATTGTGCACAACGATTGGATTCTAGTTGGGACTATATCATTATTTTTATTTACGACGTTGCAATTTCTGATAATGTTTTACATATACTTTGTTACTCTTATTTTATTTAACACGTGACCCTGTAGCCTTTCTTAGCCTTCCTGTTTACATGCTAAGGTGTATCTCACTCGGCATTTCTTGCTGACTTTCGAAAAACAGCAGTCTTTGTTTCATTCTCCCGCAGGTCTAGGAGCTGGTAGCTGGGAATAAGGGAATCGCAAACTTATCTAGTATTTGGTAGCACTTTTATTATGTCGAACTCTTAGTTAAATTTCACCATGTATAATAGTATGCATCATGTTGAAGATAATTATCAGTATTTAATATATAATTATTGGATGTATTGTTCTTGATTTTCCGCCGCTTCATTATGAGTAGCACCCTCCCGGGCTCTCCGTTCCGGAACGGAAAGCTCGGGAACCAAGGGGTGTTACAGGTGGTATTAGAGCAGGCAATTCAAAAAGGGATTAAAACATGTAGGGTAATTTAAAATGAATTTAGGGTAATAAAATCTAAAATTTGACAAGCCGATTGGGTTATGGGTAGTTCGAGCCTTATTGAGTCCCACCCACCCTCGACCTTTTCTCTTCCTTGTTACCGAGATTTTGTGATCTGATAATATCTGAATTGGCTAGTTTGATTGTGAGATACTTCCTAGGTACTTCCCATTTTGATTTTCCTTTGTACTAATATTACTCTCATAACAGAGACGAGGATTTGAGAAATTGATGATTTGACTGTTTCAGATGAATTGTCGGATTATGGGAATGAGTTACGTGCATTAATTGTGAAATGATGCAAGCTTAGATTCCTATGTGTTAGGAAATATCTTTTTTGAATGATAATTGTGCTATATGAAGTGATATGTGTGCATTTTGTGATACCAGAAGTTTTTGTTCCTCACCCCGTGCTAGAGTATGCAATGACACAATAAGTGATAGTGTAGGAATATGACTGATAGACCCCTGCGATACTATACTAAGAGGATTCGACAAGGACAAATGGCTCAGGACAACAATAACAACGTGGAGCAGTTCTTCTCCCAAATAGCCCAAATGAACCAGTTCATGAACAACAACGTCGCCAGTGAAAAGGAACCTGACTGGGCAAAGAAGATAGCTCAGCGAAACCCAAGTAACTTCTATGGGCAAGAGGGCCCAGTATTGCTCGAGAATTGGATCAGGGACTTCGACAAGATTTTCCAGGCTATGGAATGCCCAGAAGCCCGCAAGATTAGTGAGGTGGCTTTCTACCTCAAGGAAAAGGCTGATAACTGGTGGACAGCCAATCGGGCCAGACTTGTGGCTCAAGAAGGCTTCGGTTGGGAGGCAATGAAGGCTGATATGAGAGCAAAGTTCTATCCGGAGCATGTCAAGGAAAAGAAGTATGAGGAGTTCATCGCACTGAAGCAGGGCAACGAATCTGTGACTGATTATTATGACAAGTTTGTGGAGCTAGCCCGTTTTGCGGAGGACACGGTGCCCACTGAAAGGCGCATGGTCACTCGCTTCATAGGTGGACTGAAGCTTGAAATTCAGAGGACCATGCTCACGAGGACCTATGATACCTTGACGGAAGCCTATGGGGTAGCAGAAAACATCTGGAGAGTGATCAGGTGATGGGAAAAAGAAAGGTAGAAGGAAAAGGAAGTGGCAGCAACAATCAAGGGTCCGACAAGCGAGTTAAGACTGGTAATGGTGGAGGAAATCAGAACTGGGGAGATGGTGGGAACCAAAACCAACAAATGACGGTAAATGCCTGTAATCTCAACTGCAACAGGTGTGGCCGCTACCATCGGGGATACACCTGTGACGGCTCGACCTTGACCTTTAGGTTTTGTGGCATCAAAGGCCACATAGCTTTTGATTGTAGAAGGAGGATGGCACCCGAAGATGAGCAAGGGTACCGTCAGAATCAGCATTTGAATGGTTACCGACGAAATAATCAGAATGGAGGCAACCAGTTCCGAGACAACAACAACAACTTCAGGAATGGAGGTATGGGACAACAAGGAAACTACAACAATGGAAATGGCAACAGGAATGGAGTACAAAACAGGAATGCAGCTACCAATGGCAACAACAGAAACAACCAAGCTGGAAATGATAGAAATAGAGGGAATGCAGCTCAGGGCAACAACCAGAGGCCAGCTGGTCAAATCTTCGTGATGAGCCAGACTGAGGCAAATGCGAGAAACAACATGGCGACGGGTAAGAGCTCTAACCCTATTTAATATGCATCTCATATAGGAAACTCATTGCGACCTTAATGACTCGTCCAAGCTTCGAGGACGAAGCTTAGTCCGAGGGGGGGGGAGGATGTTATACCCCGATTAACGAGTATACTAATTTGAGTCTTTACACTAAGTCTGGGGGTTATTTGACACTTAATTTCTTTAAGCTGGGAATTAAAACTTGAGTTTAATGAAACCTATGGGGATGTAGTTGTCTTTTACAAGAGTTATAGTGTAAAAATACTTTTACTTATACTTTTCAATATGTATATACCTACTTTATACAATGTAGTATTATACGGGTATAATACATTTTCTTATACATACATACATACACATAAATGAGATAGTTTGCTAATTAATTAAATAAGTTTGTCATCTTAAAACTTTCACTTTGGGGATCGTAAGGTTTAGATTTGACTTTTCTTCCTAGCCGAGCACTCAAATAGGATTTGTGCATTTATTCGTTTAGAATTACCGGCCCCATGACTAGATGACTGACAAATTGTAGGCGACGGATTTGTGGACATAGGCTTTGTCGACCATCCTACGTACTAATTGCTGAGTCAACATCAGGTGAGTTTTATATGCTTAGCCTTGCGTGCCAGCTTATTTCGTGTCAACTACTTGCTGAATTAAAAAATAGTTGTCGTATTTCATCCCACACTTGATTAATGTGTTTTATCTATTTTCGAATCCTTGAAATTATATTTGATCTTGAAATACTTGTCACACTTGAACCAAAATCAGTAATCTCGTAATGTTATACGAATCAGTAATGTTACTTATATTGGGTTATGATTCCCTGGGTTTAGTCCCTAAAGAGATATTCGGGTTCGATCCCCGGAGTAAAGTAAAACGATTCATATGTACCGGAACCAGTTATGTTACTTATATTGGGTTTCGATCCCCTCTTCCCAGGTCCCTAAAACAGGACTTCGTGTGCCCCTCCGGTTTCGATCCCTTGGGTTTTGGTCCCTAAAATGCAGGACTTCGTGTGCCCCGGCTCTTTGCCTTGTTGGCTAGGATCCAGCTTCTAGATACCACTCCTTTGATTGGCGTTCTTAGAAGGGTGTTGCAACACTTAAGGTCTAATATGTCTGATGTGGTCACTGGTCTACCCGAGTACTGTGAAACTAATAATTACTAATTCGACTGTCTTATTGGCATTATTTTGGGAGGCCCCTTTGTTGGCGTTACTATATCTGGTTATTGTGCATAAAGATTGGATTTTAGTTGGGACTATATCATT
Source organism: Linanthus parryae (assembly GCA_023055425.1). NCBI lineage: Eukaryota > Viridiplantae > Streptophyta > Magnoliopsida > Ericales > Polemoniaceae > Linanthus > Linanthus parryae. The sequence goes on along the minus strand of JALGPY010000001.1, from coordinate 68,182,398 downwards.
ATTTGACACTTTTATTTACGACGTTGCTATTTCTGATAATGCTTTACATATACTCTGTTATTCTTATTTTATTTAACACGTGACCCTGTAGCCTTTCTTAGCCTTCCTGTGTTTACATGCTAAGGTGTATCTCACTCAGCATTTCTTGCTGACTTTCGAAAAACTGCGGTCTTTGTTTCATTCCCCCGCAGGTCTAGGAGCTGGAAGCTGGGAATAAAGGAATCGCAAACTTATCTAGTATTTGGTAGCACTTTTATTATGTCGAACTCTTAGTTAAATTTCACCATGTATAGTAGTATGCATCATGTTGAATACAATTATCAATATGTAATATATAATTATGGGATGTATTGTTCTTGATTTTCCGCCGCTTCATTATGAGTAGCACCCTCCTGGGCTCTCCGGTCCAGAACGGAAAGCTCGGGAACCAAGGGGTGTTACATGAGTTTTCAAGGATTTGAAATCTCTTTCAAGATTTTACTAAGAAACTACAAGAGTTTTGTTTTGACAAACCAAATCCAAGTTTTCTTTTGCTTTCTCATGAACCTTTACCTTCAAAGATTTTATCTCATTTCTGTAACTCTCTTCATTCATGAGCATTGTTTTCAAGGTCTCAGACAATACATCAGTAGAACTAGAAATTAAGACCATTACCTCAATGTGTTTGTCTGAGTGTTCCTTCTCAGTATGCTCAACCATAAGACACAAGTTAGCTTGTTCCTATTCTGAATCTGAGTCACTTGTGGATTCAGAATCACTCCAGGAGCAACCATGGATTTCTTTCTTTTGTCCTTGTCCTTATTTGGATAATGCTTCTTATTCTTTTGAGCACAATCTCTGACTAAATGATCTTCTTCACCACATTCAAAACTGTTTAGCCCTTTAGATTTATATGAATGGGAGGAGGACTTACCTTTGTAGTCCATGCTGCTTGATGATCTAGATCTGTCTCTGTTATAGTACTTGTTTCCAAAGTTTTTCTTCATCTTGAGAATCCTGGTCAAGGCTTTGGAAATCAGTGCAAAAGGATCTTCATCATCTTCCTCCTTTTCAAGGCTTTGAATTTTCTGACTCTTTTTAGCTTTGAGTGCCAGATTCTTGACACCTTCAGAGAGTTTTCCATCTACTTCATTCATGGAAATTTCATGAGTGAGGAGCTTTCCCTGCAAGTCATCCAGTTGAAGAGTACATAGATCTAGAGAATCTTGAATTGTTGTGTTTGGTTCCCATTTGGCTTTTAGAAGACTTCTCAGTATCTTCCTGACTTTTTCTTCATTTGAGAATGATTTTCTCAAAGATTCCAGGTTGTTGACGATGTCAGTGAACCTCTTGAACATGTCCTTGATTGACTCATCTGTATTCATATGGTAAAGCATGGTTCCAGTTCTTGGTACTACAATACAGCATGTGCTCCATAACAATGCTAGCCAAATTAATGTCAAAACCATACATCACCAAATACATCAAATACATAACCCCATCAGTGAGCAACTCCTCTGAATTCTCCCTAGGCACCACAGACCTCATCAAGATAGTGAACATAATTTTGGCTTCAGTAGTTACGATAGAATGTGTTAACTGCTTAGAGGTTGAGGGTGTATTAGGTAGAAAGAATTCCACATTAGCCAACCTAATAGCCTCTTTCTTGCTAGGAAGACCATCGACATCACAAAATTCTGGACAACCTAAAACCTTAGCAAATACCCCCACGATCTAACTGAATATCTAGACCAACAACCTTAGAAGATAAAATCAACTCTTTTCCAGGCACATGTTGAATGTTAAGATAAAACAACATAGTTAATTTAGGGTATGCCTCTGCAGAAGGGTTCATGATTTTCCAAATAGAAGCCTCTTTCAACATGTTAATGAACTTTAAATCCATCTTTTCCAACATCTTAGTGCAAATCATACTGCAGAATGCTATTGGGGTTGATGCATAGCCATGTAACCAAAGCCCTTGTGATTTGAAATTAATAAACCAATTATGTGATATAGAAGACTTAAAAGAAGTAGATTTCTTCTCCCCTTTGGTCTTTCTGATTTCTGAACCTCCTTCCCTTCAACCTCCTTCTCTTTAACACCTATCAGATCTTTGCTCACCTTCTTTGGACTAGCCTTTTGAACACTTTTTCCTTTGTCAGATTTAGCCTTCTGATATGATTTTACCTTACTAGGGCTAGATTTTTCCACATCCTTAACCTTCTTGACCTTCTTCTTTGTAGGAGGAGATGGAAAAGGCATGCTCTCAGTCTCAGACTTGGAACCTACAGCCTGAATCTCCTCTTCATGGTTAGCCTTTCTCTTCCGTGGTTGACTCATCTTCCTTATGTTGTCTGCCCACTGGTTCAATCGAATTCTCTGAGATCTTCTTGAGTCCATTCGACGAGCATGGGGATCACACTCAACATTGGAAGCAAGAGAATTGAAGAAAAGAAAAGGGAAAGAAAAGAGGGAAATGGCAATGATTTGTTGACGCAGAAGACAAGTGTCCCTCCGCGAAAAGAGGATATGCCACTGTGTTGAGACAAAGCATGGATTTATGTCGCTGCATCGAGAAGTTTTTCCCATACAGCTGCAGGGGAAAGAAGTCATTGCCGCAAAGAAATCACAAGCTGAAATGCAGGTACATTATCTCACCGTGTCAAGAAAAGATATCACCTCAGTGTGGCAAAGAAGAAACATGCTGATGCGACGAGAGAATGAGGATAAAAAACATAGAGATTTTCCTCCGGGGAGAGGATTTTGCCGCTGCACCGAGAGGAGTCAAGGCGGACATAACGAACTGTCCCACCGCGAAGAGAAATTTTACCACCTCGACGAGGGATTACGAATGCGTTTGAAACAAAAGGAATCGACACGGTTTTCACAACCCTATTATGCCATTGACAAACTTTTGTGAAGTGTGTAAGTAGGTACTAAGACATGATCAAATATACTCTACAAGGGGGGGGGGGGGTTGAATAGAGTTTGGCAAATTTTGCTAAAATGGTGGTTTTGAAAAATAAGTAGAGAAGTATTGAAGTTTTTCAAAGCTTTGAAATCAGTTTTAAAACTTTGAACTAAAAAAGAGAGTATAAAATTTTCTGAGAATTTTCAAGGCTTTGAAAAGCCTTTCAAAGCTTTGAAAATGTCCTGTGTTGAAACAGTTTGCTAGCAAGAAAAGTATTGAAATGTAAAGAGCAAGACACAAGTATTTGTTATGATGTTCGGACTCTCTGCCTGAGGGATCTGATCCCTCTATGGTTTCAACAACTTCTTATTCATCACTAGTTAAGCCCTAGATCTCGGGCCTAAGAGAATTGCCTTACTCTTATACCAACCTATGGTTCTCCCTGACCTATCTAGTTACAACTTCAACTACTTGATACAATAAGATTCTATGTTGTTCCTCTTGAATAAGTCAACGTGAACATATTATAGAAGATAAATAATTCTAATGAATAAGCAGATTAAGCACAAGTAGAAGAACACTATGAAGACTGTGAAGCTGAAAAGCTTGGAAGTGTTCATCTGAGTCTGTAATGGATTGAATGATGAGTTCATCTACTTCCTTGTTTCTCTTTCAATCCGATTTTATCTTTGTGCCTTTGTATATCAGTGTTGTGTCTCAGTGTCTCATCTGTTCTTTGACACGGAATTCTAGGGTGCTTATTTTCGCAAGTATACGATCACGTAATAAAGCAAAGTATTTTACAAATGAGATATCGAACCCACGAGAACAGTTTTAGATCTTACTCTAGACAATCAGAATTGATAGGAAAGCTGTAAAAAGGAGGAGTATTTTGAGTTCAAAGTTACTAAACTAAATAACAATACATAAAAGCAATAATAAAGACAACTATTTTTTTGTATGAATTTTCTGAGAATAGTTTCTAAGGTTGAACTGATGGATTAAAGATCTAGGCTACAGGATCCCCTAGGGTTACTATTCAAACTTTTATAGGATATCTTGATTTCATAAACACACAGCGATTTTGTTTATACCAACATACCAATTTTGCAATATCCTCTAAGTCTCATGCACCTGTCACCCCCTACATATTTCCGTGTCCTCTCGGGTACCTAGATCTACAGATTCGTTATAAGTCTGCTAGGGTTACATGCTTTCCTCTTGGTCTCCCCCTAAACGTCAAGCAGTTGGTCTTATGCTTTTCAGGCTAGTCCCTGATTCTCCTCACCTCTCGGTCTATCAAGGCAGTAATTTAAATTCAGCCTTCTCTTCCTAACTCTCACTGGCCACTCTCGCGAATCAGATTTTGTCTGTAGCACTCCATGTTGATCAGTCCGTTCATGCATAAAATGAAAACCGAAGACATGATAATAAACAAACCTCTACTGTATTAAGACTAAACCAGTCATGGGTCTGAACATAAAAAATAAACGAATTCGCTGAAATCATAAACCCTAGGTTCACTGAGAATCTAGGAAAAGTGTTTAGCTAGCGTTCATTATTTAAAAACATAATTTCATAAAATAAAGAGAAAGTAGATGCTCCGTGCTCCAAATTCTCTAATATGCTCTTCTACCTTGGTACTCTGCCTCCATTCCCAAGCCTTTTCCATGCATTTCTGGTACCTGTCTCCTTAGGAAGTTGTTTCCAAAACAACTTCCTCCTTGTTTTCTAGATCTAAACCCTAGTTTTCTAGATCCAAAATTTCCACATACTATGTGATCCAAATTCACTAATCCTTACATCCAATGTAATATTAGATATTATTGGTTGAATTATATACAAATTGCATCAATATGCTTGATTTTCGTTTTACGCGATAAACAATAATTAAAGTGTAAAATAGACATAATCGAACACATAAACTACATTATGCTCTACAACATGTGGCTCTGAAACCACGGTTGGGTTTTGTAACGGATTCCACAGCGGAATTAAAAAAATAAGATCCGCACAAGACCCACAAAGGATCACATGAAGAGACATCGTAATGATAGTAAAGGTTCTAGTAACAATTTCCTTGTTTGTCTCATGTGATGACTTCAAACTCAAAATTGCATTTGCGTCTCTATAGCTAGTCCACGCCTAGGATGAATAACTAGATTTCTCCACACCTTTGTGCTAGAAAACGGTAGGGGAAGGAAGAGGAAGGATCACACAACGGAGCGCCTAAGGTCGTGTGCCTCCTTGAGTCCGACGACAATGAGAGGAGGGGGCGGACGGGGTCGATCGGCGTTAGACTTGCTCTCTCCTTGCTTGTCTCTCACTCAATGTGTTATGAGCATTAGTGTGAGAAATAAGCTGGGAGTGTCCTTTATATATTCCAACAACTCCTTGTTAACTTTATAAAGGCCCCTAACCTAATTGTCTCCATACACGGATTAGTCCATCTTGCAAACTAGTCCTACTAAGTTTGCAAGTAGTTGCGTATTGATCCTTCTATTAATTAATTATATTAATTAATTCCCAAGTCTAGTTTAATCCTTATGGCGTGTGACCCCATAGGTTTCTACTTGGTTGGTAGTAACCATTACTAACATGGAGCGGTGTCTAGTAACACATCCACGCCACCCAACTAATAGAAATAGTCATTACTTTGACAAACCTTGTGCAAGTTTTGTCTCATCTCTTTGGCTCTATATCCGGATCGGACACGAGACATACAAGTCACACTCGTATATCCAATCCATAGTTTCTCGATCTTGGGAATAGTCTTCATTCAGATAACATCAATGTCCTATATTGATTTATCTGA